>CM065805.1:83524566-84162835 GCA_033398695.1 Orobanche coerulescens
CGGGGTAAGGGATACTTATTCTTGATCGTCACCCTGTTCAACTCCCGATAATCAATACATAAGCGGAATGAACCATCCTTCTTCTTGACAAACAACACTGGTGCTCCCCACGGGGACGCACTCGGTCGGATATAACCCTTCTCGAACAACTCCTCAAGTTGGTTCTTTAATTCCTGCATTTCGGTCGGGGCCATCCGGTACGGTGCCTTCGATATCGGGGACGTACCAGGCTCCAACTCAATCGTGAATTCCACATCCCTCTGTGGAGGCAAACTAGGTAACTCGTGTGGACAAACATCGGCATATTCCCTCACTACCAGAATATCCGTCAATATTACTGATGATTTCTCGGTTTTGGCCATATAGCACCAATAACCGACACATCCCTGATTGAGTAACCTTACTGCTTTCATCAAATTAATGACTTTACCAGAACAGCCGGGATTACCTCCTTGAAACACACATTCGACTCCATCGTCTGAAATGATAGTGACCAAACGCTTTCGGACACTAATGATGGCATCATGACGATCCATCCAATCAATACCCAAGATGATGTCGTCCCTCGGCAAATCTACTACGATTAAGTCCGCTGGCCATACACGACCATGAAGCTGAATTGGACAATTCTGAATCTCACGACTTCCGATAATTCGTCTACAATCAGGTAGGCCAATGACATAAGGCTCACAACTAGTAGCACTACCCAGACGTAGTCTACTCAAACATGACTCGGAAATGAATTAATGAGATGCACCAGTATCAAAAAGGGTACACACAGGTTGAGATAGAATATCGAGTGTATCTGAGATCATTCGGGCCTCGGGATCATCGGTCTTCTTCATCTCATAAATTCGGGGCTTGCCGGCCCCCGAACCGGACGCTCCGTCCTCGATAGCTCTGCTCCGCCTTTAGCTCTGTCGTCTTGAACGCAGCCGAGTGGCCCGATTACGCACCGCCGAATGACACAGGAGCTTGAGATGACGCCGGAGTGGGTTTAGAGTCCCTACGGCAAGCGGGCCCTATGCCCGGCAATCCCACGATTGTGGCACGTGATGCATCGCTTTGACATTTGGTGCTGAAATGACCTGTTCCTCAAAGTTGAAACAGTGATGGCGAATCGGCGCTCGTGGATCGAGATTCCGCGGGTTTAGACGCCGTGGGAGGTCGCCGTAAAAGTAGAGCCCGCACGTGGTTTCTTGAAAGTGGCACGACTCCGCCGATCGATTACGGTTCTTGGACTTCTTGCTAGCGAGACGAAGGTTGCCGCTTAGCAATTTCCTTAGCCGTAAGCTCGTAAGTAAGAGCTTTCTCAATGAACTCGGCAGTGGCACGATTATGATTAAGTAATCAAGTCTCATACGGGGTTTCACCTCTTCTTTGAAATACTTGATCTTGTCCGCTTCGAGTGAATGATAGATGAGGCGAACGGAAGAAGTTCTGAAATTTTCGGCGATGGCGAGAACATCATCATCCGCCGAAAGGTCGGGAGTGAGTAATTCGACAACTTGGCCTCCCGAGTGGGGCCGGATAGTACCTCTCCATCATGAGAGTCTTGAATCGATCCCAAGTACATGTTCCGTCTGTGGGCTTCAACGATAACCACCATGAATGAGCGCTCTTACCGAGATAGTAAGCCGCAATCAAACTTTATGCCCTTCGTGGCAATCCACCATAGCAAATAACTTCTCAAAATGCTCAAGCCAATGAACAATATCCGCCGGCTCGGATGAGCCCTCAAAAGTAGGTGGTCGCGGCGAGAGATATCGCTAATGATATTGCTTACACCCCTCTCTTGCCTCCGAGGTGGCGGCGGAGGAGCCTGCGATTTTGATTGACGGAGTTATGCATCGTCTCCATCAACCGAGCCATCCGGGTCATTTGGGCCATCATGCCACGCATAAATGCGAGTGGGTCAACCCTGACACCCTCGACCGAGCCGTGTCCCGGTACGACTCCCGGCAGTGAATGATCGCGTCTGTGTGAATGAGTGGCGTCGCTTGATGAATTAGCATTATTCTGGCATTTGCACGTGTATTCGCCGCAGTTCTCGGGATTCGGCCCGCTCCACGGCCTCGTCCTCCACGTCCTCTGCCAGCCCTTTCCATACTGAAGTGGAAAGTCATATGATGATTATATATCTCGCATGAGTATCACATTATGATTATATTATGAAATGATGAAAATGAGCATACGCGCTCAAATACAGCGATTACATGAATGATTAATTGACGTGACATGATTATCTGATGGAATTATTGAAATGATTATCTTGAATGAGTTAACAAGATTAATGATTCGATCTTCCTGATCAACAACTGAACAATGAAATGAATTGACTGATTAATGAGTTAACCTGACCGTCCCGGTCAAAATGACAATGATGATTGAGGATTGTTAACTGATGAATTATGAATGAATGATTAATGCCAGAATTTATACCATGGCATTAGAAATCTTACAGTTCTTGGTCTGATTGGCTCGGCATTTGCACAGGTCACACGTGACGCGAAAGTCCAATGATACTAGTCCGATGACGATGATTTCAAATGAGACATGACTTGGAGGGTAGTATTCAAAACCACGCTCCGATACCAACTCTGTAACACCCCAAACTAGGCGGATATTACAGTGCCGTGGACCCCGATCGGGACCCACCAAGCGAATGAAAATGAATGAATTACACAGGTAAATGTAGTACCGAACCACATTACAACATCAATTACTCCGATGAGGAGTTTTATACAACACACCCAGGATGATACTGAATACAAGTATATTTTATATGGAGATAAAATATACAACAATGAGTGAAATGAATATTCAAACGGAATGTTTGCAGCGGAATAAAATAAAAGAAACATAATGACTGAAAAGACTGGGGCCCCCTACTAGTATCACTGGGACTCCTCGCCGTCACCGTGCGCTCCCCGTGCCTTAGCCTTGCCATGACACGAAAAGCAGATTCCCAACGGCCGCCATACGTAACAACAATCCTCAAGGGTTGAAAATACACAATCATGATATATCTGAAATTATGAATTATCCTGTCGAAACATACGCAATCAAACATGTTATATGAATCGACTATCAGTACGGCTCAAAGGAATGGCGCCACACTACGTCCGGGATGGAAATGTGTCCGTGCACAAGCCACCAACCAGTATCGATCGAATACACGTGTGGTCTTGTACCTAATCAGTCTCACGAAGCCATCAACTCGTGTGCACAGTCCAATGTGAGGCCACCAACCAACACACGACTATAATGTGCCCGACATGAAAATCCTACACATACCAACCGGCATGCCAAGATGACCCTAATGCCACAATATGACAAAAGTGACAACGAAAATGAATAATGACTCACCAAGATTAAATGATGGTGAAATGAATGATAGCTCAATGAAATGATCGGAACCGCTGCTCCTTATGACTGAGGTGATTAATTGACAATGACAAGTTTTGATACGGTTAATACAATGATGAATGAGTTACGATTATGAATGAACAACAACAAAAGGAATGAATATCCTTTTAACCGAGTAAGAATTAACTTACACAATACCGATGAAGAATGTCCTTCCACGAACAACGTCCTAAATGGAATGTCGGTCGCTCGAACAACCTTGAACAACAATAATTACCAACAACCGATCAATACACGAATCAAATACGATCATAACTGACCCAAACGTCGATACAACAATATCCGAACTCGTAGATGAACTCTAACGAAAACATTGAGATACCCGTTGGTTAAAACCAAACCCAAATTATCGAACCAACTCCAACATGATTGATTCAAACCAGCAAAACATTATCAATGACATCAATAATCTCATAGAAATCCACAATTCAAGTTTATAATAACGACAATCGGAAATCCCCAAAATATCCGAAGTCAACCCCAAGGGTTCTTGAAATAATTCCGAAAATAACCATTAAATCCGTAAGAATATACTTATCCAAGGTAGATAATCCATATCCAACATATTCCAATGATAATCCAGGCTTACACGAAGACATCGGGAGGAAAAACCCAAAAATCCGAAATTCTAGATCCAAGAGATTAATACCTTTGATTCGATACGATGAAGATGATGAAATGATGATTAATCCGAAAGATGAGCTTGAAGATGATGATTGATGATTACACCTCGAAGAATCCTCTCCGAATCGCTCGAAATCGCCCAAAATTACCGAAGGAATGAAATGAGATGAATAATGACGAACTCTGACTAAACTGTCCAATTTATAGTCAGACCAGGTTAGCGTGCGCTAGCCCTTGTGCGTAGCATGCGCTAACGAGTAATTTGGGTAGTCCAGTACCCACTGTCCGAACACGGTAGCGCGCGCTACGTACCTTCTTGTAGCGTGCGCTACGGCCATACTACTAGCGTGCGCTAAGACCCATTATTAGCGTGCGCTAACGAAATATTGATGCCCAGCACTGGAGTCCAGAAAACTGTCTGACCTCTGATCTGACCACGATAGCGTGCGCTACAACCAATGTTTAGCGTGCGCTAATATATCGGTTGCGTACGCTAACAACAACACATAGCGTGCGCTATGAAATAATCCAGTGCAGTCCAGTAGCCACTGGACTCAACCTGATCCGTCCTTAGCGCGCTACACCTCATATTAGCGTGCGCTACTTCAACCCACTAGCGCACGCTACTTACCAATCGTAGCGTGCGCTGCCTGCTCACTGCGCATCCAGCACCTTACGGGATCGGCCGGTAACCTTAGCGTGCGCTAAAGCCGAGTGGTAGCGTGCGCTACCTATACCCAATTAGCGTACGCTAAAAGGAGTACGTAGCGTGCGCTACTCCTCACGCATAGCGAAAATGACAATGATGATAAACACGGCACGAAACTCCAATCAGATTAGTGATGAATGACGATTGATACACGATACAATTACTCTGAATGATGAATACCATGACTGAATATGAGTGACAAATGATCAATGATGAATGAGATTACTGAGTATCAATTACTGAATGATAATTACTGAGTGATAATTACTGAATTACAACTGGGTATTACATGCTATGCTTCCGAGTTATCGGGGTAGTACATTTGGTAGAGGTTGAAAAATTCTTGAGTGCATTAAATGCCTTCAGTTGGTGATAAATTTCGCCCCTAGAAACCTGATAGGTTGCCGGGTGAGATTCAATAGTCAAACTTATAGACGTTGATGGTCAACAACTTAGATAGTCTGGATTGCCAAGAAACCTGATAGGTTGAGGGCATGAAGACTAGGGGTAAAAGAAGATCAAATCATCCGTTAGACGGGTTGGTGTTAGACACCACTTTACAGAAATTAATTGGCAAGAAACCTGATAGGTTGCGTCTGTTAAAATTTGTAAAGAACTTGATCACCACTAAGAAGTCGATCTAACCATGATTTCCGGATTATAACATGGGAGTGTATAATTCCGATAAAATTAGTAGGAGCCGAGACAAGAATTATACAAGCCCTTAAGTTCTATACTCGGTCATAATTAAACAAGTCACTAATTGAATCTTGTCTAAATCTTTGCAGAAAACGAAACTGAATCTCTCTAAAAATGGCTAAAAACCCACTTGCAATACTACTTGAAAAGAATCTCCTAATCGACCCAATTTTGTTGGTCGTTGCGGAATCGATTAGTGTACTCAGTATGGAGTCTCTGGGATACGTCTTGGAGGCGGACATTCCACCGACTCCAATCCGAACCAGGGGTAATCAGGAAGATATTGACGTCCATGAAAAATGGGTCAAGGATGACGTGCTAGTCCGTGGCTTTATGATGGGCTCAATGACAAATGAGTTGCAGAGAGCGCACGAGAAAATAACTTCTGCTAGGCAGATTCTCGCACACTTGACTGAACTTTATGGAGCGCACAGTAGGACTGCTAGATATGAGATATCAAAGCAGTTGTTCAGTGCTAGGATGAAAGAAGGAGAAAAAGTGGGAGACCACGTCCTCAAGATGATCTATGATTGAGAGGCTCGAGGTGCTCAACTTTAATATGGATTTATCCCTTCAAATTGATCTCATCCTTCAATCTCGCCCTGACTCTTTCACGCAGTTTGTAAAGAATTTCAACTGTAATAAAATTTCATGCACATTAGCTGGGCTAATGAATAAACTGGTGACGTCGCAGTCTAACATGAAGACTAAACCGAGAGAGGCTGCTCTTGTGATTTCTTCTGGGCCTCGAAGGTCCAAGAACAAGAAGAAAAAGACCTACGAGCAGTACAAACCCAAGAAAGAGGTACAGAAAGGAAAGGGCAAGGCCCAAAAGGTTCAAAAGGTAGGCGGTCCAAAACCTACGGACAAATGCCTTGAATGCGGTGAGCTGGGCCACAGGCGAATGACTTGTCCTCAGATTAAAGGCGCATCGTATGGAACTTTTTGTTTTTGAAACAAATTGTTCCGCTACTGTAAATTCTGCTTCATGGATTCTGGATTCAGGTGCCACTTCTCACAATTGTACTATGAATCAGGATCTAGAACAAAGTAGAAAACTTGAAGCTGGGGAAATAATGATCACTGTCGGAAGCAGACAAAGTGTCGAGACAACCGATATTGGATCAATCCTACAGGGTTTAGAATCCGGTTTTATTTTGACATTAGATAAAGTACTTGTTTTGCCAAGGGGCAGAAATATATTGTATCCATTCGTGTCTTGGACCGGCAAGGATTTTGTTTCTTCATTGGAAATGGTAGTTGTAAAATTTATTTTCGAAATAAATTGGTTGGCACAACTACAATGTTGAATGATTATATCATCTGAACATGCAAAATAAAACAGCAGTGAAAACTATAACTAGGAAACATGGTAGGCAAGATACTAATCAAGCTTTTAAATGGCACCTTAGACTTGGTCATGTTGGTCAGAACAAGGTTCAGAAAATGGAGAAAGATGGATTTTTAAGTCCATTAGGTGTAGAACCCTATCCAGCTTGTGAATCTTGCCTTAGAGGCAAAATGACTAAGTCCCCCCTTCACAGGGACTTTTGAAAGGGCTGCCGATAAACTTGGATTGGTACATACCGACGTTTGTGGTGCTCTAAGAGTGGCCCGAGACAGATATCAATATTTCATAACGTTCACAGATGATCATACTAGGTATGGGATTGTGTACTTAATGAAACATAAATCCGAAGCCTTTACTAAATTCAAAGAATTTAAGGCCCTAGTTGAAAAACAGACTCGATGTCATATCAAAGCACTTCGGTCGGACCGAGGTGGCGAATATATGAGCACAGAGTTTGATGAGTTACTTAAGGAACATGAAATAGTTTCACAATTCACGCCGCCAGGAACCCCACAGTTAAATGGTGTTTCAGAAAGGAGAAATCGAACTTTGTTGGACATGGTTCGCTCTATGTTAAATTACACTGATTTACCTATTTACCTATGGGGGTATGTCTTACTAACCGCTGCCTATATCCTTAATAGATGTCCTTCCAAATCCGTTCCTATCACTCCACATGAGATGTGGAAAGGTAAGAAACCAAGCCTTAATCACATATGGATTTGGGGATGTCCAGCCTATGTCAAGAAGGCTAAGGTGGACAAACTGGAAGCGAGGTCCATCAAAGGACGTTTCATAGGATACCCAGAGGACTCGATGGGTTATCTATTCTACATGCCAGAAGAACGTAGGGTCGTTGTGGCATTACAAGCGCACTTCCTTGAGGATGAATTCATTCAGGAAGGTGGCTCGGGTAGAAATATGTCTTTGGAAGAGCATAATGAAGGTCCTAAGGAGACATCTGATCAGGGATAAGGAACCGAACCTATTGTAACACAACCTCCACTTCGAAGGTCTGATAAGGTGTGTAAGATGCAATGAGCCATTTATGGGCTGAAGCAAGCTTCTCGGAGTTGGAACTTTTGATTTGACGAAGCAGTCAAGGACTTTGACTTCGTACGAAATGAGGAGGAACCATGTGTTTACAAAAAGGTCAGTGGGAGCAACATTGCGTTCTTAGTACTATATGTAGATGATATTCTACTTATAGGAAATAACGTAGCAATGCTCAGCACTGTGAAAGCTTGGCTTTCTAAAACGTTCTCTATGAAAGACTTGGGAGAAGCTTCCTATATTATAGGGATCCGTCTTTACAGAGATAGACCGCGAACAATGATAGGACTTTCCCAAGCCCTCTATATAGATAAAATCCTGAGAAGATTTAAGATGGATGAATCTAAAAGAGGGTTCCTTCCCATGCGACATGGAATTCATCTCACCACGAAAATGTGTCCTCAAAGTGAGGAATACAAGAGAGATGAGTAAGGTACCCTATGCCTCGACAGTGGGTAGCCTCATGTACACTATGTTGTCTACGAGACCGGACTTAGCCTACGCTGTGAGTTTGGTAAGCCGATTTCAAGCAAACCCGGGAAGGGAACACTGGACTGCCGTAAAGAACATTCTTAAGTACTTAAGAAGAACTAGAGATTTGGTTCTTACTTACGGTGATGGAGAACTGAAGGTGATTGGATTCACCGGTTCTGATTTTCAAGGAGACAATGACGACTCTAAGTCGATATCTGGGTATTTATTTACTCTTAATGGAGGAGCAGTATCTTGGAGAAGCTCCAAGGAAACTGCTCGAGATTCCACCACCAAGCAGAGTATCTAGCCACCTCGCAGGCTAGCAAAGAAGCATTTTGGATGCGTGTTTATGCAAGAACTTCAAGTGGTGCCTAATGAGGAGCTGCCTATATCACTATTCTGTGATAATGATGGAGCTATCGCCCAAGCCAAGGAGCCTAGGGCTTACCACAACACCAAGCATATAGAGAGAAAATACCACATTGTTTGAGAGATGGTGGAAAAATGATATGTTTCATTGCAAAAAAGTAGACTCAGAAGACAATGTCTCTGACCCGCTGACTAAGCCATTATCTCAGGCCGTCTTAGAAAGACATCTGAAGAACATGGGTATTGGATACCATGATGTGTGTCATTGAGTGCAAGTGGGAGATTGTTAGGAATATGCCCTCGAATGCCACTCAGGGGATGAGAGAGTAAGGGCATTATACTTGTAATTATGGAATAATTAATAAAAAGGCAATACGTTTCATTCACTGTTTATTGTATTTCAATTGCATTCTTGACTTGGTAAACATTGAAGTGAAGTCCATGTAAATAAATCGAACATTCCATACTCGTTATGGGATAAGAGAAAATGTACTGAAAGTGTTTAAAGTTTATTTACGTAAATTGTTCGCAATTCAATAAACTTAAAATGGGCATTAAGTTTTAATATGACTTGTATAACTGATGCTAGGACGTGTGCACGTCTTGATAGCATAGTTATAAGTATATTGGTGGGGCCAGTATACTCGAACACGACTCATACTCAATTCAGTCACACGGTATTCACTCTCGGAGAGTCGATGACGAATCGAAAGATTGTGATAGTATACGTGGACCTTTGACTTGAGGGTTCAGTAGAAGATGTGCCTGTGACGTTTAGTTTGTCATTAGAGTAGTTAGACTCATTTGCTTAATTGCTGAGTCGACCTCGAAGTGCGGACTATACGGGCGTGTAGCGATCTTTGTACGCCAAGAAAGGATTCTATCTCCGTTAGTGAGCAGCGAATGTCCTATACGGTTAATGGCAAATAAGATCATAAGTCTTTGGCAAAGCATTCGATATAGTCGTATTAGATACACTATTAATCATCGGTCTTGATTTGCATTAACACATGTATAGAGTTTAGTCAACAGTAGGGTTTGACTTTACCGTGACCCGAAGACTTGACCGGACATCGATGAAGGGTCTATACGTATATAGTATTCACGACATAAGGGTTCGGAATGATCCCTTCATTCGTTCTCGATCGGGGTTTACGGTGCGGCCCGCCAGCCGGCTAAGTCCGCCGTATTCATTAGTTCCTCCCAATGCCTACCGAGACGGACCTACTGAGTCGCGCATCGGGAGCGTTGACGGATAAATGTGAATTTATTATCTCTCTATTAATATTAGATATTGGATATCTAATTATGATTTATTAGATAAATCAAAATAGCGGTCTTATGAATTAAAATTAAGTTACCGGTAATTAATTTAATTCATAAATTATATTTCTTAGAGAAATATATTTGTATTTGATATTATTAATTAATTAGATTAATTAATTAATATAAATACATTAGTGATTAAAAGGAGTGTATTTAACGGAGTCGTTTGACGAATGTCCGTACATGAGCCGAGTGGCTCGGCTCGTTTCTAGGAAATTTCCAATGGGCCACCCCCCTCCCTCACATGGCTTGATTAGTCATGCATGTTATGGTGAAGTCTTGATAATAATGCATTTGATTCTCTCATTATTATTATCACATTATGAGTTGTTATTATATGTGATATAATAACCAACTCACATGATCTCAAAGACTAAATATATATCTATCACCTTCATGTATATTTTTGGATGAGTTCAGCCGTGAGGAATTCTTGAGGGAGAGAGAAAAATTTTTATTTTCAATTTTTGTTCATCTTTGAGGTGATACAAAATCAAGAAAAAGAGAGATATAAATTCCTATAGTAATTCCTAGCCGTGTTCTTGTAGAACGGATTGCTATCGAATTTTTTCGGGCAACTTCCGACGCGTGTGATGTTGAGGCTTCGTACTTTTCGATGCTTAGAACGAAGGGATTTCGTGTTCGGGACGGGGTTCGTGATCATCATAATTTTTACGAAGATTTATTTCAAAGGCTTCAAGGGTATGATCTTTATCTTCGTATTTTTTTTTTGTATATACGTTACTTGATCGATCCTGTTTGGGATTCGTTTTTATTTTCCGCTGCGTATTTCGTTTTATTTTCGGAATCCCAACACAAGCAAGCACCTAGGACATGGTATGAAACCCTGTCACTGTATCTCGTCAATAATGGACTTTAGAAAGGTGCAGTTGACAAAACCCTCTTTAAAATCAAAGAAGGTGATGATCTTCACATTGTACAAATACACGTAGATGATATTATTTTTGGTCCAACTAACCTTACTTTGTGTCAAAAGTTCTCTCATCTCATGCAAAGTAAATTTTATATGAGTATGATGGGAGAACTTAGCTATTTCTTAGGATTGCAAGTTAAATAACTTCCTACAAGAATATTCATCATCCAGGAGAAATACAGCAAGGAGCTACTCAACAAGCTCGGGATGAAAGTCCTCATCTACCCCCATGAGCACTTCCACGCAGATAAGTGATGATGAAGCTATAAAGGCAGTTGATTAATCACTCTACGGGAAGCTTATAGGCCCACTTCTGTGCCTAACAGCCAGCAGGCCTGATATCTATTTTTTAGGAGTGTGTGCTTTATATTAGGTAGCACCTAAAGAGTCACACGTCACCATAGCCAACTGAATTCTTAAGTACGTAAAAGTAGCAATCGATGTAGGATTATGGTATCTTAAGGAAGGAAGATTTGATTTGGTGGGATATAGCCACTCGGATCTCCGAGGTTGTATGTTGGATAGGAAGAGTACGCGACGGACTTGTCACTTCCTTGGACCAAGACTTGTGTCATGGTTTAGTAAGAAACAGTTGGCCAACTCACTTTCTATAGCTGAGTCAGAATATGATGCTACTTGAAGTTGCTCTATGCAGATCCTTTGGATGCAACAATAGTTAAAGGCCTATGGCATTCATGTAAGAAAACTCCAATCATGTTCTACAGCACGAGTCCAATCGCAATCATACACAATCCTATATTGCACTCGAGGACCACGCACATTGATATGAAGCATCATTTCATTCGGAATCATGTGAAGAATAAAGATGTTTGGATTGAGAAAATTCATACAGACATTCAGTTAGCTGACATCTTCACAAAGCCTCTTAGCAGCACCAGGTTCTGTATGCTCTGCCAAGAATTGAGAATGCTTCAGCTTGACTCTCTGTAAGTTTTAGATTTTACTCATTAATTGAGTGGGAATTCTGTAGGAACCATGAATACAGTGTCCACTTTAGTTAATCATCACTCAGAACTATGAGTTATATCCTTACTATAGGAAGAAGAAAGTATAATTACTTTCTTATAGATGAGGGGAACACATTAGGACCCAAGAATATAACATTATTCAGCAACTGCTGTAAGAATTGAAAATTGTATGTACCATTTAAAGGGGAACATTGTACTTTCATGGATACAACACAAACACTGTACGATTCAATTAATGTTTTAAGCGTATCCAAATTCATATACTTAAAACTTTCAAAATTATTTCTAGTCCACATGCATCGTCTGAATTCAAAACAATTTATCTTTTAATACTGAAAAGACATCTGGACTTTAATGCCTTAAAACCCGCAATTTCAAAATTCAAACTGAACATCGTGCAATAGTGGAAGCTGGACTGTGCCAACAAATTTTAAACCATTGTGGAACCAACATGACTGAAAAGGAATTCTAAACCATTATGAAACAAACTTTCTATATTCATAAACTATTCACGGTTCTAAAGTAGCATTTAATGTTGATAGAACAATATTTAATGTGGCCGAAGAGACTCCTGATAGAAGAGCATTTAATGCGGGTCAAAGGAATGTCTGAAGCATTAAATGCAAAATCACCTTTAATTCAAACATGCTGAAGCCATGAATCAGAGCTGTCCCAATCTCACCAAAAACCCAACGGCCACATTTTTAACGGATCTATTTCCTAGTTTATAAATAGCCTAAGTAAGAGGATATTGCTAACAACTGGAGAACAGACAAACTGAATAACTCATTATATTGAGAACTGAAAGCTGAACATCAAGCATATAAGAGCATTATATTTCTTCAAGCATACAGCGACATCTGAAGTGAATAAATATACATGTCCTCAACAAAGAATAACACATCTACAGCAAAAGCTCACCAAGCCTATAGCTGCTATTCGACTTGTGATACCCAATACTTACTGTTGAGATACTTAGCCCTGTGTGGACTAAGTAAAGCTATTCTGACCTTTGTAGGACAAATAGTGTTCAGGATGAAGCTTTAATCTGTGTGAGAAGAAGCAAGTCGAAGAAGCCCAAGCTAATCTGTCTGAACGGCCAAAGCTGCTACCGGTTGTATCAAACTTTGTGAATGATACAACAATGAGTTTAGTTAAAAATCATATAGATGTCCATGCTTTGATTTTAATAAACTATTTACTCTTGTGAGGAGGACCTGTTAACATAACAGTTTATCTCGAACCACATTAAATCATGTGTCTTTACTTACTGTCTTTACTGTTTTCTTACTGCCTGTATGATTTTAGTATACTTACCCTGAAATCACTATAAGCACCAAGCTAACAGGATATATTTACAACAACTTAATTTCAGACTTCCGCTATGCAAAGAAACTTAGAAAAAGGATACATCTTATTCAATCCCCCTTCTAAGATGTTTATATATATATTGTGGCCTACAACATCAGTTGTCAAAATATGAGATGTCCTCCTTGCTGATACCTGTAAGAAAAATTAAGTATATTTAGGTCCCCATTTTTCTATGGGTCCTTGGTTAGTGGTATCTTTTCGTACTCATAGTTGCCTTACAACAATAGGTTTGTTGCATGTCTTCTTAGGTGCTTTCTTGTGAAATTTATGTAGGACAGGCATGTAATCGCTATAAAATTATAATTATGATGTA
Organism: Orobanche coerulescens; assembly: GCA_033398695.1. NCBI lineage: Eukaryota > Viridiplantae > Streptophyta > Magnoliopsida > Lamiales > Orobanchaceae > Orobanche > Orobanche coerulescens. Next base: position 83,538,208 of record CM065805.1, read on the forward strand.
AAATTGAGAGTTGTGGTTCCTGTAAGGTTGTTGTGTAGGGGTCGGAACCATATTTCTCTACTTTTTGGATTACCTCCTAGGTCTCTAGTTGGATTCCCAGAGCTGTTGTTGATAGAATTGAGCAGCAGCTTGCTTGCAAGAGAGGCGCCTGAGTTCCTGTTCCCAATATTGAGGAGTTGTGTATTGTTGATGGTACTGAGGTACAACTTTTCATTGTTCTTGTTGGCAATGCTGCTGGCATGATTTTGGAGCATACTGTTGGTGCTATACATTCACATGATAGGTTTGTGTGCTTGTGCTGTCCGCAGTTTGCGATATGAGTTTGGGGGCGGAATAGCAGCCTTGATTTTCTGAGAAGGTACAACTGTAGCCTTATCTTTATCCAAGGATTAGTCTTTAGACTTTCCTCGGTCTTGGGGTTTGGAACAAGTTCAACCCCTTGACAAATATCATATTGGTTTTACCATTGTTGGAGAACCAGTTGTATCCTAGGACTCGTTTATCATGAACCTGTTGGCCAGAACTAAGGATATCTTCAATCCAGTGGATGATTTCTCAAATGATTTGACAATGGTCTCGAGTTCTCCTTATCTCTTTTCAAGAGCTGTATGTTGACCTCTAGTAGGGCATAATCATTTTTCTTACATTGACTATGAGATTTTACCTCATTCATTTCATTTGTAAGTTGACGATGGCACTTCATGAGTTTTTCATGGTCGACCTTGCTGTTTTCGCAATCTGAAGACATGTTTCCAAAATTTATTTTAGCAAGTTGTTCTCATACTTTAGCTCCATGTTGGAAATTGAGCGTTGTAGGTATTATTGTTTCAAAGTCTCATGGGATAGTTTAACGGTTCTAAACTATTCATCATGGTTTGTAGGTAAATAATATCCCGGTTTGTTTGCTTATGCTCGTTAGTGGTCCACTGATCCCGAGACTTTTCGAGCATCTCCACATGGAGTTGGCGTTCCACTCTGGCAGCTCTATTGACTTTCATGATGGTGATAGGTCCTTCATGTATTACAAAGAGCATCTCTTCATGCATGACAACTGTAATATCCGCAATTTCGATTTCCGTTAATTTTCTTTTTTTGGCGGAAGTCTATCTTAGTGACTTTGTTGCGACTATTTCGTCATTTCGAGAATGATTAATTCTGCACTTTTTGTCATCCGAGTTCTTTTCGGTATCGTTTTGTTGAGTTCCGTGTTCTTAAGCGGCTTTTCTGCACTTGAGTTCGATTCTTGCGAATCTCGTCCGAAACTGTTGTTTTGAGTTTATCGTAAGTTCATTTAATGTTATTATTCACTTTGCGAGCTTTGGTTTGGTGTTTTGATCGTGTATCGTGTGTTTCGGACGTTTTGGGCCATTTTCGTAATTTCCCAAAGTTTGGGGTAATTACTTTCCGTTGTCGAATTTCGAGCCTTCGAGTGGTCGGAATCGTGTGTTCTCTTAGCGCTTAGATTCGTCTTTGCGAGTACTTCTTAACCGTATCTTCGATTCATATTCAGGTTTGGGTTTTGGGGTTGTTCGGGCCGTCGGAAGTGGCCACGGCTGAGTCATGGCCGCACGTGTTGGGGCATTGGCACACTGGCCGAGTAATGGCCGTAAGGGTCCGGCAGTTACGGCCGTAAGGCCTGTTACACACGTAAGCCCTGGCTGGTAACGTACGTTACGATGCCGGCATTTTTGGACAGTTGGGTCGAGATGGCCGGTTACGGCCGTAAGGCCATGGCCGGTTACGGCCGTAAGTGCTCGGCAGGTACCGGCTATTTAAGGTCTGGGCACCAGGTCACTCGGCCATTTCCACCTTTTTCTTCCTTTTTCGCGATCCTTCGACAGAAATTGAGGGTTTTGATCGGGAGCATCTTAGAACATCTTTTGGAAGGCTTGTGTTGAGTATAACAACATCTAATCCTTGTTCTTCGTCGGATCGAGGTAATTTCTTGAAATCTCCTAGAATTGACTTTTGAGATTTCCTTCTTGATTTTCATTGTTCGTCCGATTTTGATGAATCAATTGATGTTATTGAGCATTAATAATCATGTTCTATGGATTGTATATCCATATTTCGAGTTTGTTCAACTCGATTGGTGATTCGAGTGTTCTTGGGAGTTATTGAACGTTGAGTGTTCGATTAAATATCCCAATGAGTTTCCCTTTGATAGTTTGGTGGGATTTTCGTTGTTTTTTACCTTGATTCTCATTGTAATCGTATCTTCATTGTTTTTATTGTTCCTTCTGGAGAATTATAGGTGCTCGAGGATTCCGAGTTGAATCCCATTTGGTGATTGATAATTCGTGTGGTGTTATTCTTGTAGTACTCGTGGTGCTATCGCGTTCTTAATAGTGTTCGGGGGTTCAGGGCTGTTCGACCGCATCCCATCCGTCGTCTCGTTGCGATCGTGGTTTTGAGGCAAGTACCTTGAACAAACATCTCTCGTTTTGTGGATATGATGATCGGTGATTTTCTTGGTATGTTTGTTTGATTATTTGAGATGAACTTTCAAAAGATTTGGTTTAGCCTCGTTAAAGGCTCACTTTCAAAATGCATGTGTTTTGTGAATGTTGCGTCTCGTGAATGGTTAAGTGAACCCTATGAATATGCTTGGTGTTGTTGTTGTGTTTTGATAATATATATGCATATATTATCTCATTTTGGTACGTTGTGATTTGACAATGGTGTCGTGATTTGTGTTTGTTGCCTTTAGGTGAATTGTTTGGATATCATTGGTGTGATATATTATTTGTGTGATTGTGTGGATATGGTCGAAGGTGTATGGTGACACATGGCATGTGATCATGTGGTCGGGATGCAATAGGAGAATGATCCAACCGTGAGAGCCTAAGACAATCAATGGTGACACATGGCTTGTGATCATGTGGTCAGGATGCAACAAGTGATTGGTCCAACCGTGAGATGATAAGACCTGCGGTGACATATGGCATGCGATCATATGGTCAGGAGACAACAAGTGATTGATCCAACCGTGAGATGACATGGCATGTGTTCACGGTGTTATGTATATGATTGTGAATGTATTTTGCTCACCTCGGGAGGGTCCTGCGAGGCCTCGAGGGAATCTAATGGTATAGCCCTGGATTCACGAGTTGGTGTGTATATGATTTGTGATTGTATTTTGCTCACCTCGGGAGGGTCATGCGAGGCCTCGAGGGAATCCAATGGTATAGCCCTGGATTCACGAGTTGGTGTTGTATTTGTGTGAACAAGATTTGTATGTCTTGGATGATTATGTTGTGTTGATTTTATGTCCGTTGAGGACACGTGATGTGGGTTTTAACCCCGTGAATTGTTGTTGGTTTTATTTGTGAAAACAAAAACCTTTGGGTTGTGACCCTGTTGATTTTGAAAAGAGAAGGATTCGATAATCCTAAATTATTTTTTTATTAAAACTCCTGATGCCTTATTAAATCATTTTGTAAATTATTTCTCCTGAATTGTGATCTTTCGGTTTTGGAACGGTTTACCCAAACTCTTGCTTCGGGAAGTATTTTCGTTGTGTTTGAATATTTTGAGGATTCCTAATTATTGTTATTCTTGGAACTTGGATTGTATGGCTCATATTTGCACTTTGTACTCGCACTAGCAAAATAGTGGAATTTTGCTAACCCCCGAGTAATCGGGGGATGGCTGTCTATATTGCATTCAGGTTTTGGGGAGCATAACACAGGGTCGGCATGAAGGATGATGAAAGATGAACGATAGTAATCACACGAGGACCCATTTGATGTCGTATTGTTTTAGTTGTATTTTATTTCCGCTGCAGTATTCCTTCCATGTTGTACGGGAGTGTGTTGTATTCGACCCTTGCGTGGGCATGTATTGTGATCGAGTTGTATATATTTATTGAAAGACCAAATCGGTATACTGAGTCATTTTAGCCTTAAAGGCATTGTTGAGATGTTCAATGTTGTTACCAGCCTGGTAGATCCTTGAGGAAAGGTTCTACGGCGTGTAATATCCCTGAGCAGATTGGGGGTGTTACATAAATGATATCGGAGCTTAGGTCATGTAAACCTAGGCTGTCGGGTTTAGTGGTGTCTGTTGAGTTTTGTCTCATCGGATTTTGTCTGACTGAGTCGTGTCGCGACGCGTCGTCTGAGTTTGTTGGTCGTGATTAGTATCGTGGGGCGATCATCACCTTCATACGATCTGTGGATGTAAATCTCCCTTCTTTGTGTTGTTCTTCGTGTGATACGAGTTACTGGTATGATTATGTGTTAAGTGACGGAGTCTCTATGCAGATTCTTGGTTTCGTGATGCGTTTATGTGACTCTCATGTTTCATTTATATGAGGAATGTTGTCGGTATTTATGTTCTTTTGACTATGATATTGACTGTTATTTCCGGTAAAAGACATATGCTGTCTTGGTTTTAAACGAGTTGATGCGTGTATTATGATGTATGTAAGAGAATGTCGATACGTGTGAGTTTTGGGCATTCTGGCCTATTGGATTTTTGAAAACCTTGAGTATCTTAGAAAATAAATTTCGAGACATACTTTTTAAAATGAATTATTTTCTCGTGGTACTTTCCAGGTGCCACAGTACGATTCAAAATTATTCCAGTCGACGACCAAAATATTTTGAGACATTCTCAATTATTTAGAAATGCATTTGCTTAGAACCAAGGGTCGAATATTTCAGAAAGTTTTTTTTTTTTGCTAAAAGAAAGTGTCCTCATTTTTATCAAACGCATGATGGTTTTCAAAGTCTCGACAATGATGTTTGTACAACTTTTTGAAAGGTGATACTCAAGATCAACTAGTGTTTCAAAAATCATTTTTTTTCAAAGGTAGTTTTCGTTTTTAAAACCTATCACTTCATGCTTGTGGTCGGAGAAGGTGTGTATGATGTTAGTATTGTCGTCAGGGTGTTAGCCCTACGAGTTGTGATTGAATTGGTGGCGTGAGCATTGAGTCATTCACCACGCATTTGTTGTGTTAGCCCTCTGTGAGAGGTGTGATGTTGATCTTTAATGTTGTTGTTTCGTGGTGATTGGCGTGCTATTGCACCCGTGCGAGCTGTTAGAACTTGGGTTTGTACGATTATGTACCTGTGTGATTGTTTCATGATGGTTGTAATTATGTGCTGGTTATCGTTCGGGCCGTTGAGATCGCCGAACGATGCCGTTGTTGCTATGATGTTGATACGTGTGTTGCTTTATAATAGTAATTATCATATGTGTTGTGTGTTATGATTTTCTGTTGTGCTGAGTTGGCATCTCCGGTTCGTTGGTTGGTGATGTTATATTCCATTGTTCGTAGCAGTTGTATTTTCGGTATGCCGAGGCGCTTCGACTGTAATGTGCTGGGGCATGTACGTGTAAACTGTCCTTGCACACTAGTAGCAGATTACAAGTGTGGACTCGAGGGACACAGAATTCAGTTTTGCGAATTGGTTACCGAGACTTCCGGAGTTCGCGCTTTAGCACAGATATTAGGATCGACTCTGAGAGGCCCATGGGAGATGTTTCTGTCGGTTGCTTTTTATGTTTGTACCTTGCTTCCGTTATTGTGAGTTGCGGGGATGACATTTCTTGTATAAGAGGTCGAATGTAATGCCCGTATTGTTTTTTGACTTCTGCAGTTCCTCTCTCTCAATTCTATCGACTTGCTCGTGTTCGTTGATACTTTTTGAACTTGTTTGGTATCTCGGTTGTCATCGTTCGAACGGGTTGTGACCTTGTTTCGGATCAACCTATTTATCATTCTGAATTTTTTGAGTTCGGTTCGATTCTTGTGAACCTTGTTCGAAAATAACATCTTTTAATTTCTACCAGCTCTTTTAATGTCTTGAGTTGAAGTGTGAACTTCAGACTCATTATTTTTTTTTCTTCGATCGTTGTTGTTCGATCGGGGTTGTTTGACTGTTGCTGCCTGATCTCGTACCGTGAAGAATTGTCGTTCATCGTTAGTCAGTTGTTTCGAGTGTGGCCAGGTGGGTCACCGAGCCGTGCATTGCGAGACGATAATTGAGAGATGTGGGGATCTAGGTTGCGTCTCTGCTCCGAAAGGACTCAGACATGCCTAGTGTGTTTTTTGAGGATTTCGGCGTAATCCGAACTGTTTGTGATTGCCCTTGTGAATTGTTTGTGTTTACTTTCTGTTTTCTCGACTGTGCGTGTTTCCTTATAATAGGTACTTTGTGTTTTGTGATTGTTCGGATAATCGACTTGACTGTATTATCTGTTTGATGATGCTTGTCACTTGTTGGTTTTATTATGTCTCTACCGGTGGCGTTGTGTTGGTCATCGTGGAGCGTGTTTTCACGCCGTATATTCCTTTGATTTGCTTGTAACGTTTCGCCGATGGGCGAAAGTTACGCATTTCTTGTGTATCTCGTTGAGTTTTCCTGGCGGGATATTACTTCTCCCAACTTGTTTTAAGTTTCGGGACGAAACTTCTTTTAAGGAGGGTAGTATGTAATATCCGCAATTTCGATTTTTGTTAATTTTCTTTTTTTTGGCGGAAGTCCATCTTAGCGAATCTGTTGCGACCGTTTCGTCATTTCAAGAATGAATAATTCTGCACTTTTTGTCATCCGAGTTCGTTTCGGTATCGTTTTGTTAAGTTCCGTTTTCTTAAGCGGCTTTTCCGCACTTGAGCTCGAGTTTTGCGAATCTCGTCCGAAACTGTTGTTTCGAGTTTCTCATAAGTTCATTTAATGTTATTATTTATGTTGCGAGCTTTGACTTGGTGTTTCGATCGTGTATCGTGTATTTTGGACGTTTTGGGCTGTTTTCGTAATTTCCCAAAGTTTGGGGTAATTACTTTCCGTTGTCGAATTTAGAGCCTTCGGGTGGTCAGAATCGTGTGTTCTCTTAGCGCTTAGATTCGTCTTTGCGAGTACTTCTTAACCGTATCTTCGATTCATATTCAGGATTGGGTTTCGGGGCCGTCGGAAGTGGCCACGTCCGAGTCATGGCCGCACGTGTTGGGGCATTGGCACACCTGGCCGAGTTACGGCCGTAAGGGTCCGGCAATTACGGACGTAAGGCCTGTTACGTACGTAAACCCTTGCCGGTAACGTACGTAACGCTGCCGGCAGTTTTGGGCAGTTGGGTCGGGATGGCCGGTTACGGCCGTAAGGTCATGGACGGTTATGGCCGTAAGCGCTCGGCAGGTACCGGCTATTTAAGGCCTGGGCATCGGGTCACTCGGCCATTTCCACCTTTTTCTTCCTTTTTCGCGATCCTTCGACAGAAATTGAGGGTTTTGATCGGGAGCATCTTAGAACAACATCTTTTGGAAGGCTTGTGTTGATTATAACAACATCTAATCCTTGTTCTTCGTCGGATCGAGGTAATTTCTTGAAATCTCCTATAATTGACTTTTGATATTTCCTTCTTGATTTTCATTGTTCGTCCGATTTTGATGAATCGGTTGATGTTATTGAGCATTAATAATCGTGTTCTATGGATTGCATATCCATATTTCGAGTTTGCTCAACTCGATTGGTGATTGGAGTATTCTTAAGAGTTATTGAACGTTGAGTGTTCGATTAAATGTCCCAATAAGTTTCCCTTCGATAGTTTGGTTGGATTTCCATTGTTTTTACCTTGATTCTCATTGTAATCGTATCTTCATTGTTTTTTTTGTTCCTTCCGGAGGATTATAGGTGCTCGAGGATTCAGAGTTGAATTCCGTTTGGTGATTGATAATTCTTGTGGTGTTATTCTCGTAGTACTCGTGGTGCTATAACGTTCTTGATAGTGTTCGAGGGTTTGGGGCTGTTCGACCGCATCCCATCCATCGTCTCGTTGTGATCGTGGTTTTGAGGCAAGTACCTTGTCCATACATCTCTCGGTTTGTGGATATGATGATCGGTGATTTTCTTGGTATGTTTGTTTGATTATTTGAGATGAACTTTCAAAAGATTTGGTTTAGCCTCGTTAAAGGCTCACTTTCAAAACGCGTGTGTTTTGTGAATGTTGCGTCTCGTGAATGGTTAAGTGAACCCTATGAATATGCTTGGTGGTGTTGTTGTGGTTTGAAAATATATATGCATATATTATCTCATTTTGGTACGTTGTGATTTGACAATGGTGTCGTGCTTTGTGTTTGTTGCCTTTGGGTGAATTGTTTGGATATCCTTGGTGTGATATATTATTTGTGTGAATGTGTGGATATGGTCGAAGGTCTACGGTGACACATGGCATGTGATCATGTGGTCGGGATGCAACAAGAGAATGATCCAACCGTGAGAGCCTAAGACAATCTACGATGACACATGGCTTGTGATCATGTGGTCAGGATGCAACAAGTGATTGATCCAACCGTGAGATGATAAGACCTACGGTGACATATGGCATGCTATCATATGGTCAGGAGACAACAAGTGATTGATCCAACCGTGAGATGATGTGTCATGTGTTCACGGTGTTATGTGTATGATTGTGAATGTATTTTGCTCACCTCAGGCGGGTCCTGCGAGGCCTCGAGGGAATCCAATGGTATAGCCCTGGATTCACGAGTTGGTATAGCCTTGAGGATGAAGTTGTTCAATCACAATTGTAATTCGCTTAGTGAGTTCATCGAGAAGGCTATTGGAGTAGAGCTTTTAATTATGGAGCTTGCTCGGAAGCACCCTTCAGTTTCTTCCGGTGGGCGGACTAGGATGCCGGTTTGTTCTGAGGGACATCAGGCTCCGACGTCCAAGAGGTCGTTTTCTAGTCGTCTTCATGCTGAGAAAGCATCTTCATCTCAGATGACGAGTTCGATTGTTGTTTGCTTTAACTGTGATACAATAGGACATCGCAGTACCCGGTGCTCAATGCAGGCCGTTGTTTGTTTTCTGTGTGGGAGGTAGGGACACCTTCAGAAATACTGCAGAAGTTTTAGTGCCGGTAGGTCTCATATTAAGCGGTGAGTTCAGATTTGGATCTTTCTTGAATCGAGGGGATCGATGATCTAGAGGATATTGATGTTGGGTACATTTGAGATGTAACCTTATTTTCCGGATTACTGTTTAATTTAATATGCATCGTAGTATTGTGGTTGTGAACCATCTGTTGTCGAATTATCTTGTAACTATATTATTTGAGAATCTTGAGATTTGGGTCATTGGTTGGGATTTCTTCCCTTTGGTGTTGTACCCGAGATTTCGTGATAATCTGAGTAATTGTCCATCGTGAGTTCGAAATGCCAAGTCAGGAGGATTGGGCGTGTAATTGATATGGTCCCGAGGACCATATGTGCATTGTTGTTTTCCTTTTAAGGCGTGAATCAGTGTTTGTTTGGGCGTCCGTTTCCGATGGGCGGGGTGTGTGCGCCGGTGTTACGAGTCATGGGATTGGCCCAGTTGTGCAGGCGAAGTGGTTCACATTAAGAAGTATTCATGGGGATGTTGTTTTCAGATCGTAATGGATAGTTCATATCCCGAGTTGTTTACCCTCAATTTCGAGGACGAAATGCTTTTAAGGGGGAGTATGTAATACCCGGTTGTGAATTCATTGATTATCATTCAGTAAATTTCACTCAGAAATATTTCACTCAGTAATAATCATTCATCAGTCATATTCATTCAATTTTGTTCACTGCTCGGCGTATTTTAGAATCGGGTGTCAGTTGTTATTCGTCATTCATCACTATTTGAGATCGAGATGAGAATATTTTCATCATTATCATCATATTTTGGTAGTTTGTGTGTGAGGTATCGCACGCTACATACTCTTGTTAGCGCACACTAATGGAGTACAGGTAGCGCGCGTTATAGCTCAGTATTAGCGCACGCTAGCGCAAGTGAGGCTGACAGTCCAGAAGGTACTGGGCTGATTTGGGAAATTCGTAGCGCACGCTACGAGTGGTAAGTAGCATACGCTAATTGTGCAGGCAACGCACACTAAGGCATAAGAGTAGCGCACGCTAACGCGAGCAGGGCAGAGGACAGTAAGTTCTGGACTCCAGTTGCTGGGTATCGGACATCAGTTAGCGCACGCTAACATTTTGGGTTAACGCACGCTATCGGAAGGCGTTAGCGTACGCTATCAAGTTCGTAGCGCACGCTAACGAAGCAGTCAGAGCTCACTGTACTGCCCAGTAACCCGCTAGCGCACGCTAAACATCAGGACATAGCGCACGCTAAACTGGGATCAGTATAAATTGGACAGTTCAGTCCAATTTCATCATTTTCACTTCTCTCTTCATCCTCCTATCGGTTTTAGGTGATTTTGGACTTTTGGTGAAGGGTTCTTCGATCTGGAACCACCTATCATCATTTTCAAACCTTTCCAACACACAAAATCAAGGTAATCATCTCTTGAATCTAGAATTTCAGAATTTGAGTGTTTTATTTCCGATATCTTCAAGTTAGCTTGATATTATGTTGTAATATGTTATATATGGATTATCTACCTGGGATACATGTATTTCTACGGATTTATTGGTATATATCAGAATTTTTGAATATTTGGAATTGTTCAAGAACACCTTGGGTGTTGACTTTGGAATTTTCGGGGTTTTCGACTAGATGTTGTCGTAATCTCGAATGAAGTATTCCTATTGGATTATTAATGGTATTAGTGAAGTTTTGTTGGATTGAATCATTTATTGGAAGTTGATTTTCGGTATAATTGAGTTTTGGTTGTAAACAATTGGAGATTGTTTACAATGTGTTTGTTAGAATGCCCCAATGAGTTTTGGGTAGTGTTGTATCGAATTTTGAGTTTCTGTGATCATGCTTCATTCGTATATTAAGCTTATTGTTGGTACTTGTGTTATTCAAGGTTGTTCGAGCGGTAGGTATTTCCATTAAGGATGTTGATCGTGGAAGGACTTTCTCGCCTTCGGTTTGAGGCAAATTTTATACTTGTACTAGTCAATGAGATTAATGTTATCATATATATGTATGAATGTGTTGTATCATTCCAAGAACTAGTCTCTTCATGTATTCATTGATATTAGGGGATCGTTCGATACGATACTCTTCGGCAATTATGTCAAATGTTTATTATTGTTCATTAATGGCCGGTTCAAGGCATTGAGATACTCATTGTTAATGTTATTTTCGATGGCCGGTTTACGGTATCGATGTATAGATTGTTGTTGTTAATATTGATGTCGATCTAAGACATTATGGTAATCATTATTATTAATGTTGGCGTCCTGTCATTCATGTTATATCGGCCGATTGAAGGCATTGGCATATTCGTTCTCATCTTTGCCGTCGGTAACCGATCAAAGGTGCCGTGGCATTCACTGTATCATTATTATCGATTGGCCGTTCTATGGCAATCGAGGTGCTCAATCATTCTTCGTATCGTTGTTATCGATTGGCCGTTATAAGGCAATCGAGGTATTGAATTGGGATTATCACGGATAGTTCCCATCCGTTGTATCATTTTTATCGATTGGCCATTCTAATGTAATCGAGGTATTGAATTGGGACCACCGAGTGATTTATTCCTTGTCCGATAGAAAAGGAAAATGGTTTAACTTGGACTGACACAAAGACAAGTACGAGTGGTTTATCACGGACCAATAGAAGACGTGATTGTAATGGTTATCCCTCGACCGATAGAAGAGAGGTGCAGAGGTTTTTATCTTCAACCTATAGAAACACATACCGAGAGAGGACGTAGGCTTGATTATAGCCGAACCTCTATAAATCCGTGCATCATTTAGTTTCCACATTTAATTTAAGCTTCTGCAACACAACGCATATTCCGATCTTGCTCCAACAATTGGTATCAGAGCAGTAACTTCAATACATGGCTTAACATCCGAGGAGTCAATCCAAATAGCATTTCAATTTGCTCCAGTCGAAGGCCTTGCTCTTAACCGACCACCATTTTTTGATGGCGCAAATTTCATGACATGGAAGAAAAAGATGTCAATATTCATTTGGTAGATCATTTGTCTTGGCCCAAAAGTTCCAATCAAACCTGACGGATCTCTTAAGAGTTTCGAAGAATACAATGACGAGGACTGGAAGAACGGACATCTAAATTGTAAGGCTACTCAACTTTTATATTGTGCCTTAAATCCAGAAGAGGTCAATCGAATCTCATCATGTGAAAGTGCTAAAGAGATATGGAAAATTCTTGAAATCACACATGAAGGGACAACTCAAGTCAAGGAGATGAATATCAATATGCTTCTCCATGACTACGAGTTATTCATGATAAATGGTGACGAGTCTATCAAATACGTGCTCGACCGATTTTCGGTCATCACCAATGGACTTGCTTCGTTTGGAAAACCATTATCAAGTAGTGAAAAAGTCAAGAAAATATTAAGATCACTACCTATTGAATGGGATGGAACGGTGACGGTGATTATGGAATCGAAAGATCTCAATAATCTTAATTTTAGTGCCCTCGTTGGTTCATTAATAAATTATGAGATTGTCCTTAAATCTCGAAATGCAAAGCCAAAACTGAAGGAAAGATCGATAGACTTGAAGGCTAAGATGTCGAACAGAGAAGAAATTCCGGTGGATGATAGCGACGAAGAATCGGCATATTATGCCAAGAATATTAATAAGTTTCAAACTTTATTAAACCGTAGAAAGAAAGACATCTCGGGCGAATCTAAGAAATTCGACAATAATTGTCGATTATGTGGTAAACCAGGCCACTTTACGAAAAATTGCCGAGCAAAACCCAAGAAGGAGGTTCTCGTTGCAACATGGAGCGATGACGACGAAGATGATGATTTTATCAATCAAAATAATCTTGCTCTTATGGCACGAAGTTCATTCGACGATAGCGACATTGAAAGCCAAGTAAGTAGTTCTTATGACGAACTTTTTGAAGTATTTGAATTATTGCATACAGATTATCAAAATACTTTATCAGAAATTAAATCCTTTCAATTTAAAAATGAATCATTGGAAATTGAATATTCCAAAACTCTTGAAAAGGGAAAATTTGTCGAGATCGATCATTCAAAGTGTGTTGAAAATGAAAATATTTTAAAGGATGATCTTGTTAAAATGCAAACCGAGATCAAAAATTTGACGAAGAAATTTTCTCTCGGAAACGAGAAATAAATATGCTCTCGGTTCAAAAATATACTTCAAATAAACAGCGGTTGGGATTCACACCTCGTTCTAAAAATGAATCCTTAAATTTAAAGATACCACATTGCAAAAAATGTTTGAAAATCGGGCATCACATTTCTAACTGTAAAAGCCCAAGCAGGACGATTAAAATTAAAAAGATTTGGGTTCCTAAACGAACAAATATTTCAAATATCGTCTATGTTTCAAATGAAAATACAACTCTCGGTTGGATCCCCAAAATTGATTTTTATCAAAATATATTTTACTTAGGGGGAGTAATAATTTTTGTTAAGGGGAAATAATATTTTCAGGGGGAGTTTATACCCTATTCATGCATATAATTATATTTATCATTTGGTATCATGCATATTTTATATTTGGTATCATTATATTTTTTTTACAATTTTTGATGAAAACAAAAAGGGTAAGAGAAATGAGAATGGGATTAACCCTGAAAGGGGGAGAAAAATCGAAGAAAAGTCGAAAAGTTGAAATTGTAAAGAAAAATAGAAGTTGGAAGGAGAAAAGGAGAAGAAAAAGTCCAAAAAATGAAGTTGAAAAGAAAAATGTGGAGACGTCGAAAAGATGATGAACATTCAAAAAGAAAAAGAAAAGGAAAGAAGGAGTCGAAAAAGAAATGGGAGATGAAACTAACAAAACGGACAAAGTCGAAAACTTTGGTATGTACATATATATATATATATATATATTTGTAATTTTTTGCAGGTAAATCCTATTGACGAAGACTTGTTTTGTAATCATCAAAAAGGGGGAGATTGTTGGAACATTTTGTTCCATACATGCTTTAATAGTATTTTGATGATTAAGTTGTTACACAAAACAAAACAACAAAAAGAGACGAAGCAACGCATCGAAGTAAACGAAGTTGCAAAAAGCTGGAAAAATACAAGCTTAGCGTACGTAAGAAGATTCTTATAGCGTACGTAAGATGTGCAGATTAACGTACGTAATGGTTGTTGTTTAACGTACGTAATGTGATGTTTGAGAGTTCATGTAACACCCCCAAATTCTATTGGGTTATTACAGTGCCGTGGACCCCACACCAGGATATCCACCAGGCTATCACGACGAAAAATACAACTAACTAACCAAAAGGGGAATCACAATCCCTACACTGACATCCAACATAATATTCCGATATGGAATTTCAATGACAACAGTGGGCCTACATGACCCAAATAAAATACAACGACCTCCACGAGCCTTGCTCGGATAATACAAAATGATAATAGCTGACAAAACTGGAGTACTCCAACTGCCTGACTGACATGGACACCAAAACATCTCAGACTAGTATCGCTTGAATGCCTCGTCGCCACCGTCATGCCCCTGTGTCTCAACTCTCTCCTCGCAAACACCTAAAACATGAAAACATGTTCCGCCACTGGTCACCATCCAGATAATGATTATCAAATACATGTACAACATGATATGCATCCAAAAGGCAGAATGAATAGTATAATAATGGTAATACGAGATGCTCACAAACCAAAGTAAGAATCGAGCATTCGTGGAATACTATGCCCACGACATCCGATCGATACCTGCTCAACAGGTTAGAACATAAGTGCCCAACGGCGAATCATCAATACAGAACACAAAAATACATTACCCGAAAGTAAATCAAACCAACGCTGAAATAAATAAGGATCACAATGCCCGAAAGCTCCAACGGAAATACCGATACATCACAATGGCCTTAACAGCCGAACAGCCTGAAGCTGTTTATCATCATAATACCCTGAATGTCACTCAGCCGAAGCTGTCAATCACCACAATGGACCGAAGCCAAAACAGCCCGAAGCTGTAACAATGAGGGCCGAAGCCACGGCATGAAGCCGTATCACAATGAGGGCCGAAGCCACGGCACGAAGCCGTATCACAATGAGGGCCGAAGCCACGGCACGAAGCCGTATCACAATGAGGGCCGAAGCCACGGCACGAAGCCGTATCACAATGAGGGCCGAAGCCACGACACGAAGCCGTATCACAATGAGGGCCGAAGCCACGGCACGAAGCCGTA
The DNA here is from genome assembly GCA_033398695.1 of Orobanche coerulescens. NCBI lineage: Eukaryota > Viridiplantae > Streptophyta > Magnoliopsida > Lamiales > Orobanchaceae > Orobanche > Orobanche coerulescens. The sequence goes on from CM065805.1 coordinate 83,553,277, forward strand.
TCACAATGAGGTCATCCAATGACCGTGACCAAATGGTTAAAATCTTACAAGAACACCACCAACAATAATAATCATCTCAAGACTATGTTAATCATATAGCAATCTTAACATAATCTTTCCTAGACATGATTAAAAACCTCCCAACAATCTAAAACATCAAGAACATAATCATACTCAAGCTATACCAACATGTTCTTCATCAAAAGTTTATCAAAACCACGAAGAATCATGATATACTCCATGAATCAAACAATACCCGAAGAAAACAACAACAACAACTCGAAAATCACTAGAAGAACAAGAGATTGAGGGAACTTACCAAAGAAGAACAAGAAGAAGCCTCCAAACACCAAAGGAGCATAAACAAGCTTCCAACTTCAAGCTTCAATCCAAGCTAGGATGATCAAGATCGAGTTGGAAGAGGCTAAACATTAATAACAAGTCCAAATGGACGATTCTAGGGAGAGGAAATGTGTTTTGGTTCGTGAGGAAATGAAAGACGAGACCAAGATAAATAGACTGACCAATTCGTTACGTACGTTATACACTTATGGTTAACGTACGTAAGAGGCATTACGTACGCTATACTAAGACATTAACGTAGGTAATGAAAAATCCAGAACTAACTGGACTAAAATACGAAGGCCTTAACGTACGTAAATAAGGACTTATTACGTACGTTAACAAGACCTATACTACGTACGTAGAGATCACTTCTTAACGTACGTAAGGGTCCGTTGACTGCAATAGTGAGATCCGATCGGAAGATGCTCGGGACCCACCGGCCGAAAGTGACTACGAGGAAGGTTCCTGCCACCTACCAAGCCTTACGTACGTAACCTTACAGACATAACGTACGTAATACTCAACCCTTAACGTACGTAAGTCTACACATATAGCGTACGTTAAGGCTAGTGTACTTAGCCAAAAATCCAAACTCTCCAACCAACATTCAAACGACGAGACTAACCCGACGACAAGTATAATATTTCGATCCCGAAATATTCCAATACAATATACATTGTATCAGTCCAAAACAACAACACTTGTACAATTCCAAATGAATATGTACAACTCAATAGTAACACGAAAAAAAATTATCCCCGGATATTACATACTCCCCCCCTTAAAAAGAGTTTCGTCCCCGAAACTCAGGGTGCAAAAACACGGGGCACGAACTATCCATCAGGATAAGAAAACAACATCTCCAGGAATACTCCTCACTGCGAACCACTTCGCCTGAGTAATCGGGCCAACCCCACGGGTTCCCGCGTCTCCTCTGCCCGAACACGGCGAAAAACAAGGGATAAAAACACTCAACCAACTGCGAGATCAGCCGAAACATAACTCTCCCGCTAGAGACCAGCCAGGAAGTCGTACCAACCGCATGACTAGTAACACCGGCGTACACACCCCGCGGGTGCCGCCCATTGTACATGTCTACAATCATCGGTGTACACTCCCCGGTTCTCATCAGCATCGGACGCCAAAGCAATCACTGACTTATGACATAAAAGAAAATAACAACGCACAAATAGTCCTCAGGACCATATCAACTGCACACCCAAGTCCTCACGACTCGGCGTCTCGGATTGAAATGAACAATTACCCAGATTATTACAAAATCTCGGGTATAACACCAAAAAGGAAGGAAAAACACATCACACGACCTCAAATCTCAAGATTCTCAAAAGCTATCATAACAAGATAGATCAATAATAAATGGTTCACAACCACAATACTACAATACAGACTGAGTCAAAACATCAGTCCGAAAAACAAGGAAAATACAAATCAAGGCCACATCTCAAATGTATCCAAAATCAACATCTTCCAGGTCATCGAACTCCTCGATCTGATCGACTCGAGGAAGATCCAAATCTGAGCTCGCTGCTCCTCCTCGGGTGTCCATACTTCTGGCTCCCGAAGCCCGATCCGACCCCTTGGATGGAGTACGGACTGAAGCAACAAAATCTCTCGAGGCCCGTGAGGTCTCTCGAGACCTACTGGTACTAGAACTCCTGCAGTATTTCTGAAGGTGTCCCGGCCTCCCACACAGGAACAAACAATAGCTGGCACAGTACAACGGGTGCTAACGTGCCCTGCTGAATCACAATTAAAGCAAACAACAGTCGAACTCGTCACCGGAGAAGAAGATGATTTCCCCGCACGAAGACGACTAGAAGACGACCGCTTGGACGTCAGAGCCCGATGTCCTTCTGAATGAACCGGCATCCTAGTCCTCTCTCCGAAAGAAACTGAAGGGTTCTTCCGAGCAAGCTCCTTGATCAAAAGCTCTACTCCAAGAGCCTTCTCGATGAATTCACCAAGTGAATTGCAATTATGGTTGAACAACTGCATCCTCAACTGCGGGTTCAGCCTCTTGCTAAAATACTTGATCTTATCTGCCTCAGTACGGATAACAGATGAAGCAAACTGAAGGAGTCCCTGAAACTTCTCCGCAATAACAATAACACCCTCGTTCTTGACGGATTCGGGGTTCAAAACCTCTGACAACTTGGCTTCACGGAGTGGAGCCGGATAATACCTCTCTAACATGAGAGTCTTAAACTCACTCCAAGCACAATCACGATCGGTGGGTTTCACGGAAAGCTACCAAGAATAAGCGCCTTTACTCAAATAATAAGCCGCTACTGCCACCTTACTCTCTTCCGGACACTGAACCATGTCGAAGAGTTTATCAAAATGTTCAAGCTAATGAACAATATCAGCTGGTTCCGACGAACCCTCAAAAATAGGTGGCCTCTGACGAGAGATGTCGCCGATAATTTGACTCACTCTCCTGGCCTGTCCATAGAACGGCACCTGGAGTCCCTGCTGCTGAGTACCACGAACCATCTAGGTCTGCATGGTTTCCATTATCTGCGTCATCTAAGTCATCTGGGTCATCATGCCCCTCATAAGCAAGTAAGGGTCGATGTGGTCACTCTCAGTCTGGTCGACTCCTCGAGTATGACGTTCCGAAGGGGAACCGGTCGCATAAGTCACATCTCCGGTTGAATTCTGATCCCTCTCGGCATCCGCACGCGCATAATCACGAGGTTCTGGGTTTCGGCCTGCTCCGCAGACTTTACCCCCTCTGCCACATCCTCGGTTTCTTCTTTCCATACTGAAAGAATAACGCTCGATCATGAACAAAGCTCAAATATGCCTCAACGGCCAATCCCCAATGCTATGTCAATAGCCAAACACGAGTATATATACTCAACAAATAAACAATCGCTTCAAATATGTTAATTATAGCCAATACTGAGCCGAAACGCTCCAAAGCAATTAATCATGAATGAGTCGTAACATAATGTTACATACAGGTTTCAACAAAACATGTATAATCAATGGCATAATGAATGTATGAACATACAAGAGAATCGAGTCCTTACACAGGTGATACGAAGCTTCGAGGTCTTGCGATACTAGTCTTCATCGACGACGACTCGATGAAAGAATGACTCATACAGTCGTTCAACTACCACGACTCACAAAACCCGACTGTCCAGATTGTCATAACCTGACAGTTCACTACTACCGCGTCGGCAGAACCGCATAACTCACATATCAGGGTATCTCACAACCCAATTCTCTGATACCATCTTCTGTAACACCCCCAAATCCTATTGGGTTATTACAGTGCCGTGGACCCCACACCAGGAGATCCACCAGGCTATCACGACCAAAAATACAACTAACTGACCAAAAGGGGAATCACAATCCCTACACTGACATCCAACATAATATTCCGATATGGAATATCAATGACAACAGTGGGCCTACATGACCCAAATAAAATACAATGACCTCCACGAGCCTTGCTCGGATAATACAAAATGATAATAACTGACAAAACTGGAGTACTCCAACTGCCTGACTGACATGGACACCAAAACATCTCGGACTAGTATCGCTTGAATGCCTCGTCGCCACCGTCATGCCCCTGTGTCTCAACTCTCTCCTCGCAAACAGCTAAAACATGGAAACATGTTCCGCCCCCACGGGGTCAGTCATCCAGATAATGATTATCAAATACATGTACAACATGATATGCATCCAAAAGGCAGAATGAATATTATAATAATGGTAATACGAGATGCTCACAAACCAAAGTAAGAATCGAGCATTCGTGGAATACTATGCCCACGACATCCGATCGATACCTGCTCAACAGGTTAGAACATAAGTGCCCAACGGCGAATCATCAATACAGAACACAACAATACATTACCCGAAAGTAAATCAAACCAACGCTGAAATAAATAAGGATCACAATGCCCAAAAGCTCCAACGGAAATACCGATACATCACAATGGCCTTAACAGCCGAACAACCTGAAGCTGTTTATCATCATAATACCCTGAATGTCACTCAGCCGAAGCTGTCAATCACCACAATGGCCGGAAGCCAAAACAGCCCAAGTCAGAATAATGAGGGCGAAGCCACGACATGAAGCCGTATCACAATGAGGGCGAAGCCACGCACGGTCAGATCACAATGAGGGCCGGCCACGTCACGAAGCCGTATCACAATGAGGGCCGAAGCCACGACACGAAGCCGTATCACAATGAGGGCCGAAGCCACGGCACGAAGCCGTATCACAATGAGGGCCGAAGCCACGGCACGAAGCCGTATCACAATGAGGTCATCCCGAATTGCAGGTGCTGGGAAACCAACCGCGAAGGTTCAAGCCCCAGACTTACCCATAATGAGATCACCCAGTGACCGTGAACTACTGAACTGTAGGTGTTGGGAAACCAACCGCGAAGGTTCAAGCCCCAAACTTACCCATCGAGCACTAGCCGAGACTAGCCTCCAAAACACAATCAATCACAATAGTAACGATCCCAAGACTACCAAATTCACAAGAATAATAGCGTGCTGCCTTCAGTCGGCCAACACGACAACAACAACTCATGGATGGGCACCGTCCACGGCGGTCCCAATTCAAATACCTCGACTGCCTTGGAATGGCCAATCGATCACAATGATACAACGGATGGGAACTATCTTCGATAATCCCAATTAAGTACATAGATTACCTTAGAACGGTTAATCGGTAACCAATGATACAATGGATGGGAATTATCTTCGATAATCCTAATTAAATACATCGATTACCTTAGAACGGTCAATCGATAACCAATGATACACGGATGGGAATTATCTTCGATAATCCCAATTAAATACATCGATTACCTTAGAATGGTTAATCGATAACCAATGATACAACGGATTGGAATTATCTTCGATAATCCCAATTAAATACATCGATTACCTTAGAACGGTCAATCGATAAACAATGATACGGTAGAATGGATGTCCCGGCATCTTAAACCGACCACCGAAACAGATATGATAAACGAATATATCAAACGCCTTCCATCGGCCAATGCAACATCATAGCAACAGTTCCAATTCGATAATAACGATTCAACGATGCCTCAGAACGACATTAACGTCAACAATAATAATCGATACATCGATGCAGCGAACCGGCTATCGACAACAAGAATCTCAATGCCTTAAACCGGCCGATAATGAATAACAATAACATCTAGCATAATTGCCAAAGGGTATTGCATCAAACAATTCCCGAATATCAACAAACCACGGAGAGACTAAGTCTCGAAATGATACAATACATTCATACACATATATGATAACATTAATCTCATTGACCAGTACAAGTATAAAACTTGCCTCAAACCGAAGGCGAGAAAGTCCTTCCACGATCAACGTCCTAGCACGAAATGACGAACGGCGCCTCCCGACGATCACAAACACTCGAACAACCTTGAATGAAAATGATTCATTCAAAAACACAAAATCAATAGAAAACAACGACAAAGACAAAGCCCGATTCAAACACGAATCGATCACACCGCACGAACTGATATCATAGTTCTCAACTATGAATTCTAACATTCTCCAACACCTCGATGATCAATTAACATGATCATTACGTTCTTAACACTTGTGAAATCCATTCAACAAGATTCATTTAAGAACAATCATCAAAACAAACATCTCAAAGTGATAATATCACCAATATCATCAAATTGATCCTCCTACAATGATAATATTATCAATATTATCATTATCACCCCAAGAACATCATCAACTCAACAACCATGATGTTTGAAATAAAAATCCTTGATCATAACCTCATGAATTCGGATTAAACCACAAGATTCACTCAACCATTTTCAAATTATGATAATCACCTCCTGGATCATCATAAATCCTTACTAAAATGGTTAAAATCTTACAAGAACACCACCACCAATAATAATCATCTCAAGACTATGTTAATCATATAGCAATCTTAACATAATCTTTCCTAGACATGATTAAAAACCTCCCAACAATCTAAAACATCAAGAACATAATCATACTCAAGCTATACCAACATGTTCTTCATCAAAAGTTTATCAAAACCACGAAGAATCATGATATACTCCATGAATCAAATAATACCCGAAGAAAACAACAACAACAACTCGAAAATCACTAGAAGAACAAGAGATTGAGGGAACTTACCAAAGAAGAACAAGAAGAAGCCTCCAAACACCAAAGGAGCATCAACAGGCTTCCAACTTCAAGCTTCAATCCAAGCTAGGATGATCAAGATCGAGTTGGAAGAGGCTAAACATTAATAACAAGTCCAAATGGACGATTCTAGGGAGAGGAAATGTGTTTTGGTTCGTGAGGAAATGAAAGACGAAACCAAGATAAATAGACTGACCAATTCGTTACGTACGTTATACACTTATGGTTAACGTACGTAAGAGGCATTACGTACGCTATACTAAGACATTAACCTACGTAATGAAAAATCCAGAACTAACTGGACTAAAATACGAAGGCCTTAACGTACATAAATAAGGACTTATTACGTACGTTAACAAGACCTATACTACGTATGTAGAGATCACCTCTTAACGTACGTAAGGGTCCGTTGACTGCAATAGTGAGATCCGATCGGAAGATGCTCGGGACCCACCGGCCGAAAGTGACTACGAGGAAGGTTCCTGCCACCTACCAAGCCTTACGTACGTAACCTTACAGGCATAACGTACGTAATACTCAACCCTTAATGTACGTAAGTCTACACATATAGCATACGTTAAGGCTAGTGTACTTAGCCAAAAATCCAAACTCTCCAACCAACATTCAAACGACGAAACTAACCCGACGACAAGTATAATATTTCGATCCCGAAATATTCCAATACAATATACATTGTATCAGTCCAAAACAACAACACTTGTACAATTCCAAATGAATACGTACAACTCAACAGTAACACGAAAAAAAAATTATCCCCGGATATTACATACTCCCCACCTTAAAAAGAGTTTCATCCCCGAAACTCAGGATGCAAAAACACGGGGCACGAACTATCCATCAGGATAAGAAAACAACATCTCCAGGAATACTCCTCACTGCGAACCACTTCGCCTGAGTAATCGGGCCAACCCCACGGGTTCCCGCGTCTCCTCTGCCCGAACACGGCGAAAAACAAGGGATAAAAACACTCAACCAACTGCGAGATCAGCCAAAACATAACTCTCCCGCTAGAGACCAGCCAGGAAGTCGTACCAACCGCATGACTAGTAACACCGGCGTACACACCCCGCGGGTGCCGCCCATTGTACATGTCTACAATCATCGGTGTACACTCCCCCGTTCTCATCAAGACGGACGCCAAAGCAATCACTGACTTACGACACAAAAGAAAATAACAACGCACAAATAGTCCTCAGGACCATATCAACTGCACACCCAAGTCCTCACGACTCGGCGTCTCGGATTGAAATGAACAATTACCCAGATTATTACAAAATCTCGGGTATAACACCAAAAAGGAAGGAAAAACACATCACACGACCTCAAATCTCAAGATTCTCAAAAGCTATCATAACAAGATAGATCAATAATAAATGGTTCACAACCACAATACTACAATACAGACTGAGTCAAAACATCAGTCCGAAAAACAAGGAAAATACAAATCAAGGCCACATCTCAAATGTATCCAAAATCAACATCTTCCAGGTCATCGAACTCCTCGATCTGATCGACTCGAGGAAGATCCAAATCTGAGCTCGCCGCTCCTCCTCGGGTGTCCATACTTCTGGCTCCCGAAGCCCGATACGACCCCTTGGATGGAGTACGGACTGAAGCAACAAAATCTCTCGAGGCCCGTGAGGTCTCTCGAGACCTACTGGTACTAGAACTCCTGCAGTATTTCTGAAGGTGTCCCGGCCTCCCACACAGAAAACAAACAATAGCTGGCACAGTACAACGGGTGCTAACGTGCCCCGCTGAATCACAATTAAAGCAAACAACAGTCTAACTCGTCACCAGAGAAGAAGATGATTTCCCCGCACGAAGACGACTAGAAGACGACCTCTTGGACGTCAGAGCCCGATGTCCTTCTGAATGAACCGGCATCCTAGTCCTCTCTCCGAAAGAAACTGAAGGGTTCTTCCGAGCAAGCTCCTTAATCAAAAGCTCTGCTCTAAGAGCCTTCTCGATGAATTCACCAAGTGAATTGCAATTATGGTTGAACAACTGCATCCTCAATCAAGGGTTCACCTCTTGCTAAAATACTTGATCTTATCCGCCTCAAGACGGATAATGATGAAGCAAATCCGAAGGAGTCCCCAAACTTCTCCGCAATAACAATAACACCCTCGTTCTTGACTTGATTCGGGTTCAAAACCTCTGACAACTTGGCTTCACGGAGTGGAGCCGGATAATACCTCTCTAACATGAGAGTCTTAAACTCACTCCAAGCACAATCACGATCGGTGGGTTTCACGGAAAGCCACCAAGAATAAGCGCCTTTACTCAAATAATAAGCCGCTACTGCCACCTTACTCTCTTCCGGACACTGAACCATGTCGAAGAGTTTATCAAAATGTTCAAGCCAATGAACAATATCAGCTGGTTCCGACGAACCCTCAAAAATAGGTGGCCTCTGATGAGAGATGTCGCCGATAATTTGACTCACTCTCCTGGCCTGTCCATAGAACGGCACCTGGAGTCCCTGCTGCTGAGTACCACGAACCATCGAGGTCTGCATGGTTTCCATTATATGCGTCATCTGAGTCATCTGGGTCATCATGCCCCTCATAAGCAAGTAAGGGTCGATGTGGTCACTCTCAGTCTGGTCGACTCCTCGAGTATGACGTTCCGAAGGGGAACCGGTCGCATAAGTCACATCTCCGGCTGAATTCTGATCCCTCTCGGCATCCGCACGCGCATAATCACGAGGTTCTGGGTTTCGGCCTGCTCCGCAGACTTTACCCCCTCTGCCACATCCTCGGTTTCTTCTTTCCATACTGAAAGAATAACGCTCGATCATGAACAAAGCTCAAATATGCCTCAACGGCTAATCCCCAATGCTATGTCAATAGCCAAACACGAGTATATATACTCAACAAATAAACAATCGCTTCAAATATGTTAATTATAGCCAATACTGAGCCGAAACGCTCCAAAGCAATTAATCATGAATGAGTCGTAACATAATGTTAATACAGGTTTCAACAAAACATGTATAATCAATGGCATAATGAATGTATGAACATACAAGAGAATCGAGTCCTTACACAGGTGATACGAAGCTTCGAGGTCTTGCGATACTAGTCTTCATCGACGACGACTCGATGAAAGAATGACTCATACAGTCGTTCAACTACCACGACTCACAAAACCCGATCGTCTGCATTGTCATAACTCGATTCACTACTACCGCGTCGGCAGAACCGCATAACTCACATATCAGGGTATCTCACAACCCAATTCTCTGATACCATCTTCTGTAACACCCCCAAATCCTATTGGGTTATTACAGTGCCGTGGACCCCACACCAGGAGATCCACCAGGCTATCACGACCAAAAATACAACTAACTGACCAAAAGGGGAATCACAATCCCTACACTGACATCCAACATAATTTTCCGATATGGAATTTCAATGACAACAGTGGGCCTACATGACCCAAATAAAATACAACGACCTCCACGAGCCTTGCTCGGATAATACAAAATGATAATAACTGACAAAACTGGAGTACTCCAACTGCCTGACTGACATGGACACCAAAACATCTCGGACTAGTATCGCTTGAATGCCTCGTCACCACCGTCATGCCCCTGTGTCTCAACTCTCTCCTCGCAAACACCTAAAACATGAAAACATGTTCCGCCCCCACGGGGTCAGTCATCCAGATAATGATTATCAAATACATGTACAACATGATATGCATCCAAAAGGCAGAATGAATAGTATAATAATGGTAATACGAGATGCTCACAAACCAAAGTAAGAATCGAGCATTCGTGGAATACTATGCCCATGGCATCCGATCGATACCTGCTCAACAGGTTAGAACATAAGTGCCCAACGGCGAATCATCAATACAGAACACAACAATACATTACCCGAAAGTAAATCAAACCAACGCTGAAATAAATAAGGATCACAATGCCCGAAAGCTCCAACAGAAATACCGATACATCACAATGGCCTTAACATCCGAACAGCCTGAAGCTGTTTATCATCATAATACCCTGAATGTCACTCAGCCGAAGCTGTCAATCACCACAATGGCCCGAAGCCAAAACAGCCCGAAGCTGTAACAATGAGGGCCGAAGCCACGGCACGAAGCCGTATCACAATGAGGGCCGAAGCCACGGCACGAAGCTGTATCACAATGAGGGCCGAAGCCACGGCACGAAGCCGTATCACAATGAGGGCCGAAGCCACGGCACGAAGCCGTATCACAATGAGGTCATCCAATGATCGTGACCTGCCGAATTGCAGGTGCTGGGAAACCAACCGCGAAGGTTCAAGCCCCAGACTTACCCATAATGAGATCACCCAGTGACCGTGACTCCATCAATCGTAGGTGTTGGGAAACCAACCGCGAAGGTTCAAGCCCCAAACTTACCCATCGAGCACTAGCCGAGACTAGCCTCCAAAACACAATCAATCACAATAGTAACGATCCCAAGACTACCAAATTCACAAGAATAATAGCGTCGCCTTGAGTCGGCCAACACGACAACAACAACTCATGGATGGGCACCGTCCACGGCGGTCCCAATTCAAATACCTCGACTGCCTTGGAATGGCCAATCGATCACAATGATACAACGGATGGGAACTATCTTCGATAATCCCAATTAAATACATACATTACCTTAGAACGGTTAATCGGTAACCAATGATACAATGGATGGGAATTATCTTCGATAATCCCAATTAAATACATCGATTACCTTAGAACGGTCAATCGATAACCAATGATACACGGATGGGAATTATCTTCGATAATCCCAATTAAATACATCGATTACCTTACAACGGTTAATCGATAACCAATGATACAACGGATGGGAATTATCTTCGATAATCCCAATTAAATACATCGATTACCTTAGAACGGTCAATCGATACACAATGATACAGTAGAATGGATGTCCCGGAATCTTAAACCGACCACCGAAACAGATATGATAAACGAATATATCAAACACCTTCCATCGGCCAATGCAACATCATAGCAACAGTTCCAATTCGATAATAACGATTCAACGATGCCTCAGAACGACATTAACGTCAACAATAATAATCGATACATCGATGCCGCGAACCGGCTATCGACAACAAGAATCTCAATGCCTTAAACCGGCCGATAACGAATAACAATAACATCTAGCATAATTGCCAAAGGGTATTGCATCAAACAATTCCCGAATATCAACAAACCACGGAGAGACTGTCTCGAAATGATACAATACATTCATACACATATATGATAACATTAATCTCATTGACCAGTACAAGTATAAAACTTGCCTCAAACCGAAGGCGAGAAAGTCCTTCCACGATCAACGTCCTGGCACGAAATGACGAGCGGCGCCTCCCGACGATCACAAACACTCGAACAACCTTGAATGAAAACGATTCATTCAAAAACACAAAATCAATAGAAAACAACGACAAAGACAAAGCCCGATTCAAACACGAATCGATCACACCGCACGAACTGATATCATAGTTCTCAACTATGAATTCTAACATTCTCCAACACCTCGATGATCAATTAACATGATCATTACGTTCTTAACACTTGTGAAATCCATTCAACAAGATTCATTTAAGAACAATCATCAAAACAAACATCTCAAAGTGATAATATCACCAATATCATCAAATTGATCCTCCTACAATGATAATATTATCAATATTATCATTATCACCCCAAGAACATCATCAACTCAATAACCATGATGTTTGAAATAAAAATTCTTCATCATAACCTCATGAATTCGGATTAAACCACAAGATTCACTCAACCATTTTCAAATTATGATAATCACCTCCTGGATCATCATAAATCCTTACTAAAATGGTTAAAATCTTACAAGAACACCACCAACAATAATAATCATCTCAAGACTATGTTAATCATATAGCAATCTTAACATAATCTTTCCTAGACATGATTAAAAACCTCCCAACAATCTAAAACATCAAGAACATAATCATACTCAAGCTATACCAACATGTTCTTCATCAAAAGTTTATCAAAACCACGAAGAATCATGATATACTCCATGAATCAAACAATACCCGAAGAAAACAACAACAACAACTCGAAAATCACTAGAAGAACAAGAGATTGAGGGAACTTACCAAAGAAGAACAAGAAGAAGACTCCAAACACCAAAGGAGCATCAACAAGCTTCCAACTTCAAGCTTCAATCCAAGCTAGGATGATCAAGATCGAGTTGGAAGAGGCTAAACATTAATAACAAGTCCAAATGGATGATTCTAGGGAGAGGAAATGTGTTTTGGTTCGTGAGGAAATGAAAGACGAAACCAAGATAAATATACTGACCAATTCGTTACGTACGTTATACACTTATGGTTAACGTACGTAAGAGGCATTACGTACGCTATACTAAGACATTAACGTACGTAATGAAAAATCCAAAACTAACTGGACTAAAATACGAAGGCCTTAACGTACGTAAATAAGGACTTATTACGTACGTTAACAAGACCTATACTACGTACGTAGAGATCACCTCTTAACGTACGTAAGGGTCCGTTGACTGCAATAGTGAGATCCAATCGGAAGATGCTCGGGACCCACCGGCCGAAAGTGACTACGAGGAAGGTTCCTACCACCTACCAAGCCTTACGTACGTAACCTTACAGGCATAACGTACGTAATAATCAACCCTTAACGTACGTAAGTCTACACATATAGCGTACGTTAAGGCTAGTGTACTTAGCCAAAAATCCAAACTCTCCAACCAACATTCAAACGACGAAACTAACCCGACGACAAGTATAATATTTCGATCCCGAAATATTCCAATACAATATACATTGTATCAGTCCAAAACAACAACACTTGTACAATTCCAAATGAATACGTACAACTAAACAGTAACACGAAAAAAAAATTATCCCCGGATATTACAGTTCAAACCAGAAGAACGTTGGACGTGTCAAAGCTAAAAAGGCAGCAACGGATATATGACATCATCAATGACGTATTGTTAACGTACGTATACATACCGGAGTTGATAACGTACGTAAGGAAAGAGATAGATGCTACTGGACTCAAACTGGGTGATGTTAACATACGTAACATATATATGTTAACGTACGTAAAAGGACTAACGTACGTAACATTGAGGACTTAGCGTACGTAATGAAAGGTCAGAAGGCAAATGGCTAGTTGAGGCTTTGGAGCCCCTATATACCATATCCTTGGTATTATTCCACACTGTAACACCCCCGATATATTCAAGAATATTACAGCGCCGTAAATCCTTTACGTAAGAATTTACAAGGCTGAAGAAGCGAAATGACAATAACAAATACGAACTTATGAAATTACTGAAATAAAATACAACAGTCTTGTTCAATACTGAGAATACAATTACACAATGAAGGGTTATTAATACATCACCAAAATCCAAAAGTCTTAAACTGACGACGCACTCGAGTACTTATTGAAATAATCAACAAACAACAAACAATAAAACCCGGCCGGAACATCACTCTGCACCCTCGTCGTGATGCAGCTCCAGTGGTTGTTTCCCTGCTATCCTGGATCCTGAACATAAACAAATGTTCACCCCCGCAGGGGTTAGCACAACGATGCTAGTACAAGTACAATAATCATACAGCAGTGATATAATCAACAATTATATCGTAACAAGTTTCTCCAATGAGAAACATATCAACAACACATATCATATCATAACAGTTTCCAACATACTGATGGTATTCCAACGATCCAAATAAGACACAAATATAGATTCCCATGACGATCCCGTCGGACCAACACATGGTGGAACTACCTGTCCAATGATCCAGCGCACACAGCTATAGATTCCCATGATGATTCCCGTCGGATCAACGCATGGTGGACATATAATCACAACACATTTGCACAATACAATCACATCATAACTGTCATAATATAAACAATTCTAATTAGAGTACTTGCCTCGGTTCGTTGACAAGAATAAAACTTCCACGAATAACGTCCTAATTGAGATATCGGTCGCTCGAACAACCTTGAATAACATAATTACCAATAATCCATTCAATACACGTATCAAACACGAATATAACGAACTCAAAACGTCGATACGATTAAACCAAAATCATTGGGGCATTATATCGAACACTTTGTGGCCAAACTTCAATTGTTTATAACCAAACCTCAAAAATACCAACATCAAATCCCCAAAAAGTGTTTCAAACCAACAAAACATCTTCAATACGATCAATAATCCATTATGAATATCCAAAAATGTGATTTCAACAACAATTAATCGAAAACCCCCAAATCCAACTCAACATTCAAAGTGTTATTGAATAATCTTTCAATAATCCAATGAATAATCAAACATATCAATAATCATGCGTATATCACTTCATACAACATGATCTTAACATCCAAAACATCATATCTCAACACAAAATCGAAATCTAAGATGTTGAAGAAATTACCTCTTGAAGATCCAAGCACTTTGATCCGAAGAACACGCGTTAAATCGACTATCCGGGCTTCACGATCGAACGAAAATGAAGAAAATCAAACCCTCAAGTGATGGATGATGAAAAGTATCTCTCCTCAAGCTCTCTCTCTCTCTCTCTCGATGGTTGAAGAAGATGAAAGAAATGAGTTGAATCTCGCTCAAAAAACACAATTATAGTGCTGACTGCACTGTGTGCCGCGGCCCAACCGAAGTGTGCCGCGGCACAGGGCCAAATCTGCCGACAGTGACTCGGTAGTGTGCTGCGGCCCTGCCGGCATGTGCCGCGGCACAAGGTACAGACGGGTTTGGCCAAAAATGCAACACGAGTGTGCCGCGGCCCAGACGGGTGTGCCGCGGCAGTGACTCGGCAGTGTGCCGTGGCCCTAGCGGCATGTGCCGCGGCATAAGGTACAGAGTACTCGGCCAAAAACTGGCAATGAGAGTGACTTAGCTATTTCGACCATAACTCCCTCGTTCGGACTCCGATTGACTCACCATTTGAACCATTGGAAAGCTAACTCGATGCTTTATAATATTACAAAGATTCAGAATTTTTGGAGTTTCCAAAAATTAATGGTGATTTAACAAATTCGAACTCATACGCGAAAAAGTCGCTAAAAGACACAGAATTCAACAGAAAGACACCGAGATGAACTGGGATGACAAAAAGTGTAGAATTAATCATTCTCGGAATGACGAAGAGGTAAAAATAGAGTCTCTAAGATGGACATCCGCCAAAAAATAAAATTACAGAAAGAAATTACTGAATGATAATGACTGAATTACAATCGCGTATTACATACACCCCCCTCCCTTAAAAGAGTTTCGTCCCCGAAACTAAGGGTCAAACAACTCGGGATAACTCTCTCTCATACTATCCTCGGTTTCCCAAGTAGCCTCTTCGATTCCGTGTCTAGACCACTGAATTTTGACCAAGACGATTGGTTTGTTCCTCAACTGTTTAACTCGACTCTCGAGTATCTTGACCGGTCTTTCTTCAAACGTCCCATCCTGAGCGACTTCGATCTCTCCGAAATCGATGACATGACTAGGGTCCGGTATATACCTCCATAACTGGGATACGTGGAACACGTTATGAACATGGCACAATGACGGCGGCAATGCCAATCTGTATGCCAACTCTCCAACTCTCTCAAGGATTTCAAATGGTCCGATATATCTCGGACTCAGCCTTTCTTTCCTTTCGAAACGAAAGATTCCTCGAGTAGGGGAAACCTTTAAAAGCATGTGGTCTCCCGTACTGAACTCCAAAGGGCGACGGCGTACGTCTGCATAAGATTTCTGGTGACTCTGGGCGGTCAACAGCCTTTCACCAATCAAGGTTATCTTCTCTCGAGTCTGTACGATCAACTCTGGTACTGTCTCGATTAAGTATGATGAATCATCCCAACATAGGGGCGATCTACATCTCCTCCCGTACAATGCCTCAAATGGTGCCATCTTAATGGAAGCATGCCAACTATTGTTGTAAGTAAATTCAATCAACGGTAGATGAATTTCCCAATCGTTTGACCAATCTAACGCACAAGCCCTTAGCATGTCTTCCACCATTTGAATGGTCCTTTAGGATTGTCCATCAGTCTGTGGGTGATAAGCTGTACTGAAGTTCAATTCGGTCCCCAATGCCATGTGAACTGCTTTCCAAAAATGAGACACAAAATGGCCGTCTCGATCAGAAATAATGGTCTTCGGTGTACCATGCAATCGAACTATCTCCGAAATAAATACTCGTGCCAACCTCTCTGGTCCCCACGTATCCTTAATGCCTAGAAAATGAGCTGATTTGGTTAAACGATCAACTATCACCCAAATCATGTTCATTCCTGTCTTGGTTCTCGGCATACTAGTAATAAAGTCCATCGATATGTCTTCCCACTTCCATTAAGGGATCGAAAGCGGCTTCAACATCCCGGCAGGTCGTTGATGCTCGATCTTAACCTGCTGACAAGTCAAGCATTTCGAAACATAGTCTGCTACATCTTTCTTCATGTTGCCCCACCAGAAATTTTGTTTCAAGTCCTTATACATCTTACTGGTGCCCGGATGGATAGAATAGGGCGAGTTGTGAGCTTCCTTCATAATCGTCTGTTTCAGAACATCGACATCAGGAACGCAGAGTCAGTTCTGAAATCTCAAAACTCCATCATCATGAATTAGGAATCCGGGGGCCTTTCCCTTGATCACTTCATCACGTAACCGAATCATCAGAGGATCATCTGCCTGACTAAATTTGATTTCTTCGGTTAATGACGAAGTTAATTCCATCACGCACAGTTGTCCTTGGACTCTTTGTAACCACACTTAAATTCCTTCTCTAATCATCTCACGTTGTAGGCTAAGTTGGGAAGTCAGAGTCTCCAGCATCTGAATAGAAATAGGCTTGCGGCTAAGTGCATATTCCACCACATTCGCTTTGCCTGGATGATACAAAATCTCCAAGTCGTAGTCCTTAATCAGCTCTAACCATATTCTTTGCCGCATGTTCAGCTCTTTCTGACTGAAGATGTATTTGAGACTCTTATGATCAGTAAAGATCTGACAGTGAGTCCCGTACAAGTAATGTCTCCAGATCTTCAAAGCAAAAACTACTGCCGCTAGCTCTAAATCATGTGTTGGGTAATTTAGTTCATAAGGTTTCAGCTGTCGTGAAGCATAAGCGGGTGGAATCACTGTAAACTATAAATCCTCCAGTCCCCTGTGGAAGTGATAAAATTGGTGCTGTCGTCAATCTCTCCTTCAATTCATGAAAACTAATCTGACATGACTTGTTCCACTCAAACTTTTAAGTTTTCTTCAGGAGTCGAGTAAGTGGGTGGGAGATTTTGGAAAACCCTTCCACGAACCGACGATAATACCCAGCAAGTCCTAAGAAACTTCGGACTTCTTTCACGTTCTTTGGAGGCTTCCAATCCAAAATCGCTTCGATCTTCTGAGGATCTACTCGGACTCCTTCAGCTGATACCACATGACCGAGGAACATTACTTCTTTTAGCCAGAATTCACACTTAGAGAGTTTGGCGTACAGTTGCTCGCTTCTCAAAAGTTCTAATACAATCCGCAAATGCTGCGCATGCTCTTCTGGGCTCTTAGAATACACCAGAATGTCATCAATGAACACGACCACAAATTTATCCAAATATTCGATGAACACTCGGTTCATCAATTTCATGAATACAGTAGGTGCGTTAGTGAGACCAAACGGCATCACTACAAACTCATAATGTCCGTAGCGAGTTCTGAACGCTGATTTCGGAACATCAGATTCCTTAATCCTCAGCTGATGGTATCCTGATCTCAGATCAATTTTAGAAAACACTGTTTCTCCTTGCAACTTGTCAAACAGATCATCAATTCGTGGCAACGGATACTTGTTCTTAATCATCATCTTGTTCAGTTCTCGATAGTCGATGCACAATCGAAGCGATCTATCCTTCTTTCGGACAAAAAGAACTGGCGCTCCCCAGGGCGAAACGCTTGGCTGGATATAGCCTTTGTCCAGTAACTCCTTCAGCTTCTTTTTCAGTTCATACATCTCAGTAGGTGCCATACGATACGACGCCTTAGAAATTGGTGTGGCTCCGGGTTTCAACTTAATGGTAAATTCTACATCCCTTCGTGGAGGTAGTCCAGGTAACTGGTCAGGAAATACATCTAGAAATTCGTTCACAACAGGAATGGATGAAAGTTCCAGAATTTCGTCTTCTTTCTTCATTGCATAGCACCAGTATCCGGTACAGCCCTGTTTCAGCAATTTGACAGCTTTCATCGCTTTGATCAACTTTCCTGAGCTTCCCGGTTTCCATCCCTCAAACAGTATTTCGGAACCATCGTCAGCGATCAGCGAAATATTCCTCCTTCGGTAGTTTATAATAGCTCCATAACGATTTAGCCAATTATCTCCGAGTATCAGGTCGTCTCCTTGCATTTCTATTACAATTAGATTTGAGAGCCACTCTCTGCCCCCAAATGATACAGGGAAATCTCTAGTCTCTAAGTTCCCAACAATCCTCTCTCCACTCGGCAAAGCAACAACATAAGGTTCACAGTAATGAAAACCAGTAATATTCAAACGATTTACACAAGATGAGGATATAAATGAATGCGTAGCTCCCGTATCGAATAAAACGCTAACTGGCTGGGAAAAGATCTGAACAGTACCTGATGCGACAGCAGTATCCTGATCGTCTGTCCTCCTCATATCGTACAGACGTGGAGGAATAGATCCGGCACTCGATGTACCCCTTCGGTCCCACTGTCGTCTGCCTCGTCCGCGGCCAAAATTTTGAGGTATGTGAACACTTTGTTGCGTCTGTTGGATACTAGCTTCCTTCTGAACTGGCTGTGATGTACGGGTTCCATGGTACTTGGTGGCATCCTTGCAAAACATAGCACGGTGCCCTTCCTATCCGCAATCAAAACATGTAATTGGGGTGCGCAAACAATCACGCCAAAGGTGGCCTGGGCGACCACAGTTAAAGCACTTCCTAGCTTTATCCGTCGTGGCTGACATTGTTCCGAAATTCTTTCCGCTCTTAGATGGGTGCGGAGGTTTCTTGAAAGAATGAAATGATGACTGGGCTTTGCGAGGCCCACTGTTCTTGTGTTCTGTAAAAGTACCAGAGACTTTCTGCTTCTTTGACTCCATAAACTTCTCCATTGCTGCTTCTTTGATTTCGTACGCCAACGCCTTATCCTGGTATTGACGGAGAGTGGTACATTCAAAACCGGACATGTACCTCTGGATTTCTGGTTTCATCCTCATTTCAAAGTGAATCATCATCTCTGCATCTGTTCTGACCAGATGTCGAACAAACGCTAACTGCTGATTAAACGTCTTAATGGTCTGGGATACGGGTTCGTCTGATGGCTGAGCAGAGAAAAACTCCCGAACTTTGGCTTCCCTCACAGGACGAGGGCAGTACTGATCTTCCATCATCATTTTAAATTCTGTCAAATCAGCATCATGATCTGTAGGTCGGATATCTTCCCAGCACTTGGATGCTTCCCCTATCAAAAAGTACTGAGCAATAGGAGCTCTTCTATCGTCTGGGCAATCTATTTCGGCAAAATTTTTCTCCAGTTCCTTCAACCAATGGTCCCATGTGGGAGTTTCGGAAAAGCCATCAAATTTGGGTGGTTGCATCTTCGCCACCTCTTGTAACCATCAGTCACCTCGATTTCCCATTTCTGGAATCCTTTGTTGTCCATCTCCCTGCTGAAATCCCGCCGCCACTTGCATTCGGTCCACGACCTGAGCGAACTGAGTCATGTGGTTCACAACTTGACGAAGGATTTCTGGTACAGCATGTTCCAGTTCGTTATTGATAGATCGTTGCGGCTCGCCTGAGCTATGACTGGCCTGATTAGAAGGCGACGCTTCCCTTTCAGCATTCCTTCGTCCGCGTCCACGACCGCGACCACATCCACGTCCGTCTCTCAACATACTGTAAGTATAAATACTCAATATACAGGAAACACCATCGTTCTAATGTTCAAGTATAAGGAGATACAACATGTAAATAACGAGATAGAGTTTAGGAACTTACAACCACCTTTCGCATGAAGACGTAGGCAGTACAGTGATGTCATTCACGACCGGTTACCTCAAAAGACGTAAATGACCCCTATTTTAACCCAATGGCCAAGATATCCATAATCTTAGCTCCGATACCATATTCTGTAACACCCCCGATATATTCAGGAATATTACAGCGCCGTAAATCCTTTACGTAAGAATTTATAAGGCTGAAGAAGCGAAATGACAATAACAAATACAACTTATGAAATTACTGAAATAAAATACAACAGTCTTGTTCAATACCGAGAATACAATTATCCAATGAAGGGTTATTAATACATCACCAAAATCCAAAAGTCTTAAACTGACGACGCACTCGAGTACTTATTGAAATAACCAACAAACAACAGACAATAAAACCCGACCGGAACATCACTCTGCACCCTCGTCGTCATGCAGCTCCAGTGGTTGTTTCCCTGCTCTCCTGGATCTTGAACATAAACAAATCAACAACACATATCATATCATGACAGTTTCCAACATACTGATGGTATTCCAACGATCCAGCGCACACAGCTATAGATTCCCATGATGATCCCGTTGGACCAACACATGGTGGAACTACCTGTCTAATGATCCAGCGCACACAGCTATAGATTCCCATGATGATTCCCGTCGGATCAACGCATGGTGGACATATAATCACAACACATTTACACAATACAATCACATCATAACTGTCATAATATAAACAATTCTAATTAGAGTACTTGCCTCGGTTCGTTGACAAGAATAAAACTTCCACGAATAACGTCCTAATTGAGATATCGGTCGCTCGAACAACCTTGAATAACATAATTACCAATAATCCGTTCAATACACGTATCAAACACGAATATAACAAACTCAAAACGTCGATACGATTAAACCAAAATCATTGGGGCATTATATCGAACACTTTGTGGCCAAACTTCGATTGTTTATAACCAAACCTCAAAAATACCAACATCAAATCCCCAAAAATTATTTCAAACCAACAAAACATCTTCAATACGATCAATAATCCATTATGAATATCTAAAATCTTGATTTCAACAACAATTAATCGAAAACCCCCAAATCCAACTCAACATTCAAAGTGTTATTGAATAATCTTTCAATAATCCAATGAATAATCAAACATATCCATAATCATGCGTATATCACTTCATACAACATGATCTTAACATCCAAAACATCATATCTCAACACAAAATCAAAATCTAAGATGTTGAAGAAATTACTTCTTGAAGATCCAAGCACTTTGATCCGAAGAACACGCGTTAGATCGACTATCCGGGCTTCACGATCGAACGAAAATGAAGAAAATCAAACCCTCAAGTGATGGATGATGAAAAGTATCTCTCCTCAAGCTCTCTCTCTCTCTTTCTCTCGATGGTTGAAGAAGATGGAAGAAATGAGCTGAATCTCGCTCAAAAAACACAATTATAGTGCTGACTGCACTATGTGCCGCGGCCCAGCCGAAGTGTGCCGCGGCACAAGGCCAAATCTGCCGACAATGACTCGGGAGTGTGCCGCGGCACAAGGTACAGACGGGTTTGGCCGAAAATGCAACACGAGTGTGCCGCGGCCCGGACGGGTGTGCTGCGGTAGTGACTCGGCAGTGTGTCGTGGCCCTGCCGGCATGTGCCGCGGCACAAGGTACAGAGTGCTCGGCCAAAAACTGGCAATGAGAGTGACTTAGCTATTTCGACCATAACTCCCTCGTCCGGACTCCGATTGACTCACCGTTTGAACCATTGGAAAGATAACTAGATGCTTTATAATATTACAATGATTCAGAATTTTTGGAGTTTCCAAAAATTAATGGTGATTTAACAAAGTCGAACTCATACGCGGAAAAGTCGCTAAAGAACATGGAATTCAACAGAACGACACCGAGACGAACTCGGATGACAAAAAGTGTAGAATTAATCATTCTCAGAATGACGAAAAGGTAACAATAGAGTCGCTAAGATGGACTTCCGCCAAAAAATAAAATTACAGAAAGAAATTACCGAATGATAATAACTGAATTACAACCGGGTATTACACACACAACAACTTCAAGCAAACATCTCGTTGATCAGATATTCATATTGATATTATTGTTGTTGTGATTTTGAGCTTATATTGTTAGTTTGAGTGTTTATACATTCATCACATACACGAGAGGTAAAAAAAAGATACGATTGGATTCGGTGTTATTAGGATCAAGGATCCGGCATTATTAAAATCGCAATCGACATCTAAGTGAGGTTTATCTAGTACCGATATAAAGCTAGAGTGATTGATTCCTTGTCCAATAGAAAAGGAAAACGGTTTAACTTGGACCGACACAAAGACAAGTACGAGTGGTTTATCATGGACCAATAGAAGACGTGATTGTAATGGTTATCCCTCGACCGATAGAAGAGAAGTGCAGACGTTTTTATCTTCAACCTCTAGAAACACATACCGAGAGAGGACGTAGGCTTGATTATAGCCGAACCTCTATAAATCCGTGCATCATTTAGTTTCCATATTTGATTTAAGCTTCTGCAACACATCGCATATTCCGATCTTGCTCCAACAATTGGTATCAGAGCAGTAACTTCAATACATGGCTTAACATCCTAGGAGTCGATCCAAATGGCATTTCAATTTGCTCCAGTCGAAGGCCTTGCTCTTAACCGACCACCATTTTTTGATGGCGCAAATTTCATGACATGGAAGAAAAAGATGTCAATATTCATCCAAGCATATGACATCGAGATTTGGTAGATCATTTGTCTTGGCCCGAAAGTTCCAATCAAACCTGATGGATCTCTTAAGAGTTTCGAAGAATACAATGACGAGGATTGGAAGAACGGCCATCTAAATTGTAAGGCTACTCAACTTTTATATTATGCCTTAAATCCAGAAGAGGTCAATCGAATCTCATCATGTGAAAGTGCTAAAGAGATATGGAAAATCCTTGAAAGCACACATGAAGGGACAACTCAAGTCAATGAGACCAATATCAATATGCTTCTTCATGACTACGAGTTATTTATTATGAATGGTGACGAGTCTATCACCAACTTGCTCGAATGATTTCCGATCATCACCAAAGGACTTGCTTCGTTTGGAAAACCCTTATCAAGTAGTGAAAAAGTCAAGAAAAACTTAAGATCACTACCTGTTGAATGGGACGGAATGGTGACAGTGATTATGGAATCGAAAGATCTCAATAATCTTGATTTTAGTGCCCTCGTTGGTTCATTAATAAATTACGAGATTGTCCTTAAATCTCGAAATGCAAAGCCAAAACTGAAGGAAAGATCGATAGACTTGAAGGCTAAGATGTCGAACAGAGAAGAAATTCCGGTGGATGATAGCGACGAAGAATCGGCATATTATGCCAAGAATATTAATAAGTTTCAAACTTTATTAAACCGGAGAAAGAGAGACATCTCAGGCGAATCTAAGAAATTCGACAATAATTGTCGATTATGTGGTAAACCAGGCCACTTTACGAAAAATTGCCGAGCAAAACCCAAGAAGGAGGTTCTCGTTGCAACATGGAGCGATGACGACGAAGATGATGATTTTATCAATCAAAATAATCTTGCTCTTATGGCACGAAGTTCATTCGACGATAGCGACATTGAAAGCCAAGTAAGTAGTTCTTATGACGAACTTTTTGAAGCATTTGAATTATTGCATACGGATTATCAAAATACTTTATCAGAAATTAAATCCCTTCAATTTAAAAATAAATCATTGGAAATTGAATATTCCAGAATACTTGAAAAGGGAAAATTTGTCGAGATGGATCATTCAAAGTGTGTTGAAAATGAAAATATTTTAAAGGATGATCTTGTTAAAATGCAAACCGAGATCAAAAATTTGACGAAGAAATTTTCTCTCGGAAACGAGAAATTTGAAAATATGCTCTCGGTTCAAAAATATACTTTAAATAAACAGCGGTTGGGATTCACACCTCGTTTTAAAAATGAATCCTTAAATTTAAAGATGCCACATTGCGAAAAATGTTTGATAATCGGGCATCACATTTCTAACTGTAAAAGCCCACACAGGACGATTAAAATAAAAAAGATTTGGGTTACTAAACGAACAAATATTTCAAATATCGTCTATGTTTCAAATGAAAAAACAACTCTCGGTTGGATCCCCAAAATTTATTTTTATCAAAATATATTTTACTTAGGGGGAGTAATAATTTTTGTTAAGGGGAAATAATATTTTCAGGGGGAGTTTATACCCTATTCATGCATATAATTATATTTATCATTTGGTATCATGCATATTTTATATTTGGTATCATTATATTTTTTTTACACTTTTTGATGAAAACAAAAAGGGGAAGAAAAAGGAGAATGGGATTAACCCTGAAAGAGGGAGAAAAATCGAAGAAAAGTCGAAAAGTTGAATTTGAAAAGAAAAATAGAAGTTGAAAGGAGAAAAGGAGAAGAAAAAGTCCAAAAAATGAAGTTGAAAAGAAAAATGAGGAGACGTTGAAAAGATGATGAACATTCAAAAAGAAAAAGAAAAGGAAAGAAGGAGTCAAAAAAGAAATGGGAGATGAAACTAACAAAACGGACGAAGTCGAAAACTTTGGTCTGTACATATATATATATATATATTTGTAATTTTTTGCAGGTAAATCCCATTGACGAAGAGTTGTTTTGTAATCATCGAAAAGGGGGAGATTGTTGTCACATTTTGTTCCATACATGCTTTAATCGTATTTTGATGATTAAGTTGTTACACAAATCAAAACAACAAAAAGAGACGAAGCAAAGCATCGAAGGAAACGAAGTTGCAAAAAGCTGGAAAAATACAAGCTTAGCGTACGTAAGAAGATTCTTATAGCGTACGTAAGATGTGCAGATTAACGTACGTAATGGTTGTTGTTTAACGTAGGTAATGTGATGTTTGAGAGTTCAAACCAGAAGAACGTTGGACGTGTCAAAGCTAAAAAGGCAGCAACGGATATATGACGTCATCAATGACGTATTGTTAACGTACGTAATACCGGAGTTGATAACGTACGTAAGGAAAGAGATAGATGCTACTGGACTCAAACTGGGTGATGTTAACATATGTAACATATATATATGTTAACGTACGTAAAAGGACTAATGTACGTAACATTGAGGACTTAGCGTACGTAATGAAAGGTCAGAAGGCTGACGGCTAGTTGAGGCTTTGGAGCCTATATATACCATATGCTTGGTATTATTCCACACAACAACTTCAAGCAAACATCTCATTGATCAGATATTCATATTGATATTATTGTTGTTGTGATTTTGAGATTATATTGTTAGTTTGAGTGTTTATACATTCAACACATACACGAGAGGTAAAAAAAGATACGATTGGATTCGATGTTATTATGAACAAGGATCCAGCTTTATTAGAATCGCAATCGATATCTAAGTGACTTTTATCTAGTACCGATAGAAAGCTAGAGCGATTGATTCCTTGTCCGATAGAAAAGAAAAACGGTTTAACTTGGACCGACACAAAGACAAGTACGAGTTGTTTATTACGGACCAATAGAAGACGTGATTGTAACGGTTATCCCTCGACCGATAGAAGAGAGGTGCAGAGATTTTTATCTTCAACCTATAGAAAAAGATACCGAGAGAGGACGTAGGCTCGATTATAGCCGAACCTCTATAAATCCATGCATCATTTAGTTTCCACATTTAATTTAAGATTCCGCAACACGGCGCATATTCCGATCTTGCTCCAACAATTGGTATCGGAGTAGTAACTTCAATACACGGCTTAACATCCGAGGAGTCGATCCAAATGGCATTTCAATTTTCTCCAGTCGAAGGCCTTGCTCTTAACCGACCACCATTTTTTGAAGGTGCAAATTTCATGACATGGAAGAAAAAGATGTCAATATTCATCCGAGCATATGACATCAAGATTTGGAAGATCATTTGTCTTGGCCCGAAAGTTCCAATCAAACCTGACGGATATCTTAAGAGTTTCGAAGAATATAATGACGAGGATTGGAAGAACGACCATCTAAATTGTAAGGCTACTCAACTTCTATATTGTGCCTTAAATCCAGAAGAGGTCAATCGAATCTCATCATGTGAAAGTGCTAAAGAGATATGGAAAATTCTTGAAATCACACACGAAGGGACAACTCAAGTCAAGGAGACGAATATCAATATGCTTCTCCATGACTACGAGTTATTCATGATGAATGGTGACGAGTCTGTCAAATACGTGCTCGACCGATTTTCGGTCATCACCAATGGACTTGCTTCGTTTGGAAAACCATTATCAAGTAGTGAAAAAGTTAAGAAAATATTATGATCACTACCAGTTGAATGGGATGGAACGGTGACGGCGATTATGGAATCGAAAGATCTCAATAATCTTGATTTTAGTGCCCTCGTTGGTTCATTAATAAATTATGAGATTGTCTTAAAATCTCGAAATGCAAAGCCAAAACTGAAGGAAAGATCGATAGACTTGAAGGCTAAGATGTCAAACAGAGAAGAAATTCCGGTGGATGATAGCGACGAAGAATCGGCATATTATGCCAAGAATATTAATAAGTTTCAAACCTTATTAAACCGGAGAAAGAAAGATATCTCGAGCGAATCTAAGAAATTCGACAATAATTGTCGATTATGTGGTAAACTAGGCCACTTTGCGAAAAATTGCCGAGCAAACCCCAAGAAGGAGGTTCTCGTTGCAACATGGAGCGATGACGACGAAGATGATGATTTTATCAATCAAAATAATCTCGCTCTTATGGCACGAAGTTCATTCGACGATAGCGACATTGAAAGCCAAGTAAGTAGTTCTTATAACGAACTTTTTGAAGCATTTGAATTATTGAATAAGGATTCTCAAAATGCTTTATCAGAAATTAAATCCCTTCAATTTAAAAATAAATCATTGGAAATTAAATATTCCAAAATTCTTGAAAAGGGAAAATTTGTCGATATCGATCATTCAAAGTGTGTTGAAAATGAAAATATTTTAAAGGATGATCTTGTTAAAATGCAAACCGAGCTCAAAAATTTGATGAAGAAATTTTCTCTCGGAAACGAGAAATTTGAAAATATGCTCTCGGTTCAAAAATATACTTTAAATAAACAGGGGTTGGGATTTACACCTCGTTCTAAAAACGAATCCTTAAATTTAAAGATACCACATTGCGAAAAATGTTTGAAAATCGGGCATCACATTTCTAACTGTAAAATCCCACGCAGGACGATTAAAATTAAAAAGATTTGGGTTCCTAAATGAACAAATATTTCAAATATAGTCTATGTTTCAAATGAAAAACCAACTCTCGGTTGGATACCCAAAATTGATTTTTATCAAAATATATTTTACTTAGGGGGAGTAATAATTTTTGTTAAGGGGAAATAATATTTTCAGGGGGAGTTTATACCCTATTCATGCATATAATTATATATATCATTTGGTATCATGCATATTTTATATTTTGTATCATTATATTTTTTTTACACTTTTTGATGAAAACAAAAAGGGGAAGAGAAAGGAGAATGGGATTAACCCTGAAAGGAGGAGAAAAATCGAAGAAAAGTCAAAAAGTTGAAATTGAAAAGAAAAATAGAAGTTGAAAGGAGAAAAGGAGAAGAAAAAGTCCAAAAAATGAAGTTGAAAAGAAAAATGAGGAGACATCGAAAAGATGATGAACATTCAAAAAGAAAAAGAAAAGGAAAGAAGGAGTCGAAAAAGAAATGAGAGATGAAACTAACAAAACGGATAAAGTCGAAAACTTTGGTCTATATATATATATATATATATATATATATATATTTGTAATTTTTTGCAGGTAAATCCCATTGACGAAGAGTTGTTTTGGAATCATCGAAAAGGGGGAGATTGTTGTCACATTTTGTTCCATACATGCTTTAATAGTATTTTGATGATTAAGTTGTTACACAAAACAAAACAACAAAAAGAGACGAAGCAAAGCATCGAAGGAAACGAAGTTGCAAAAAGCTGGAAAAATACAAGCTTAGCGTACGTAAGAAGATTCTTATAGCGTACGTAAGATGTGCAGATTAACGTACGTAATGGTTGTTGTTTAACATACGTAATTTGATGTTTGAGAGTTCAAACCAGAAGAACGTTGGACGTGTCAAGGTTAAAAAGGCAGCAACGGATATATGACGTCATCAATGACGTATTGTTAACGTACGTATACATACCGGAGTTGATAACGTACGTAAGGAAAGAGATAGATGCTACTGGACTCAAACTGGGTGATGTTAATATACGTAACATATATATGTTAACGTACGTAAAAGGACTAACATACGTAACATTGAGGACTTAGCGTACGTAATGAAAGGTCAGAAGGCTAACGGCTAGTTGAGGCTTTGGAACCTATATATACCATATCCTTGGTATTATTCCAGACAACAACTTCAAGCAAACATCTCATTGATCATATATTCATATTGATATTATTGTTGTTGTGATTTTGAGCTTATATTGTTAGTTTGAGTGTTTATATATTCAACACATACACGAGAGGTAAAAAAAAGATACCATTGGATTCGGTGTTATTAGGATCAAGGATTCGGAATTATTAGAATCTCAATCGATATCTATGTGAGGTTTATCTAGTACCGATAGAAAGCTAGAGCGATTGATTCCTTGTCCGATAGAAAGGAAAATGGTTTAACTTGGACCGACACAAAGACAAGTACGAGTGGTTTATCACGGACCAATAGAAGACGTGATTGTAACGGTTATCCCTCGACCGATAGAAGAGAGGTGCAGAGATTTTTATCTTCAACCTAAAGAAAAAGATACCGAGAGAGGACGTAGGCTCTATTATAGCCAAACCTCTATAAATCTGTGCATCATTTAGTTTCCTCATTTAATTTAAGCTTCCGCAACACGGCGCATATTCCCATCTTGCTCCAAAAATTGGTATCGGGGCAGTAACTTCAATACACGGCTTAACATCCGAGGAGTCGATACAAATGGCATTTCAATTTGCTCCAATCGAAGGCCTTGCTCTTAACCGACCACCATATTTTTGTAACACCCCCAGATTTAACCAGAAATATTACAGCGCCGTGGGCCCCGAGATGGAACCCACAAGGCTAAAAGAAATTTTCGCGAACATTTACAAATGCCCAAGAGGCCAACGACGTTACTATCTTTAAAAATTCACAAAGACTTATAAAATCCATTTATCAGAACCCATCGTAAAAACTCATTTGAAATCGCAAAGCCAAACGGCCGACACTCAGAAGTTTAGAAAACGATTTCCAAAATAATCTCAGTTACCAATTACCGAAAGAGCATTTCAAAATACTCACGCAGCGGAAAAAGACCAACCATAATGATACTCTAGCAGCGGAATACAAGAACCAATCAAGAAACTCAATGCACAAAACATGTCCTAGCCAGTATCCTCCGGGAAGCTCATCTCTTCACGACCGCTACAAGCACTACACTCCAAGAACCTAAAAATAAATCCGACGACGGGGTCAGCCATAATATCCAACAATGATAACCGTCATATCACATTAATAATTACGTACCAATGAGAATACAACGTAAGAATATGACCAACGTAATCTTACCGCCGTAACTTTGCTTACTCAAGTAATTCTCAAACTATCATTACCAACTCGCGATACGGAAAAGTACCAGTTCTGACCAATCCGATCCATCGAATAGTATCATTAAATCCACAGACGATAACCGGTTGTCCATCAAAATACAATTACCAAATGAAAATACGGAATATACCTCGAGATATGAAGTGCCACGACAATCATATCAGTCTAACCCGAGATCAGATCAATGCAATACGGACACGGTCCTAATCCAAGACCTACAAATGCATACTCATATGACCACGTCAATATGATCACAACAATAACAATCATGTATACTCAATGGAAATCTGACGATCCAGCGCCCTCAGCATAGATCCCCTTGTTGATCCTATCAGATCAGCATAAGGTGTATAACCAACAATACACATATGCACAACAATACATGATAAAATTAATGATGCGAATTCACAAGATTCCATCAACATAATACTGGTAATCCAGCGCCCTCAGCATAGATCCCCATGATGATCCCGTCGAACCAATGCATGGTGGAAAACCTGTCCAACGATCCAGCGCCCTCAGCATAGATCCCCATGATGATCCCGTCGAACCAACGCATGGTGGACATTCGATCCAGCGCCCTCAGCATAGATCCTCATGATCCCATCGGATCATTTACAACATACACAATACAATTATGCATACACCTATGCAACTCAATATGTTCATCAACATGAACAACAGAACATGAAAGACAATATGACAAATCCACTAAGACAACCTCATGTTCGACAACATGAATGACAATATGCATGATCAAATCACTAACACTAACTGAATCGATATAAGATACTTGTCCCGAATCCTTCAGGAGAAATCCCGATGTCAAATCATCACCGATGATTATCCGCAATGCTCGGCAACCCAAACATACCATGGACTGCAGATACTCATATCCTCATCTTTATCATAATGTATCCCCGATACCTAAAATTCCAATAACCGAAATGAATCATAAACCTTATGATTTAACTCCCAGAATCGGAAAGACAACACAAAATCCAAATCTCCAGAATTTGCAGTAATAATCATTGCTATATGCATTATAAACGAAAATGAAACTGAAACCATTCATTATAAACATTATAACTGAGCAAGTAATAACTTGCCTCGATACCGATACGATGATGATGAAGCCGCTACCAGTCACAATGCCTTCGTCTACGAGCTCCTCGGCCCCAACCGAAGCAATTCACAACATACTCGAACATGATCGCAACATCCAGTTATAATCGCCGATCAATAATCTAAACCTATCGAAGTAATCAAATAACATATATCCAATAACAATCAACAACCGACAAAACTAACCAATCGAACTCAACGGTTCAACACAACCTAGAATAAACGCATTCAGAACAAACCCAGTCAAACCATCACGAATTCATAACCGAAACAGAATATATTGTAACACCCCCAGATTTAACCGGAAATATTACAGCACCGTGGGCCCCGAGATGGAACCCACAAGGCTAAAAGAAATTTTCGCAAACATTTACAAATGCCCAAGAGGCTAACGACAGTATTATCTATTGAAAAATAATCAAAGATTTATAAAACTCATTTATCAAACCGTCGTAAAAACTCATTTGAAATCGCAAGGCCAAACTGCCGACATTCAAAAGTTTAGAAAACGATTTCCAAAGTAACCTCAGTTACCAGATATCAAAAGAGCATTTCAAAATACTCACGCAGCGGAAAAAGACCAACCATAAAGATATTCTAGCAGCGGACTACGAGAACCAAGCAAGAAACTCAAAGCACACAACATGTCCTAGCCAGTATCCTCCGGGAAGCTCATATCTTCACGACCGCTACAAGCTCGATACTCCAAGAACCTAAAAAGAAATCCCACGACGGGGTCAGCCGTAACGTCCAACAATGATATCAATCACATCACATCAATAATACATACCAATGAGAATACAGAATAAGAATACGACCAACGTAATCTTACCGCCATAACTTTGCTTACTCAAGTAATTCTCATCAAAGTAACCATTATCACATTACACATCCTATACTCGATTTACCAATAAACTCGAACATAATATAAGTACTGTACCTCAAACATTACTCAAGGTTCTCAAACTATCATAACCAACTCACGATACGGAAATATACCATTTCTGACCAATACGATCCATCGAATAACATCATCAAATCCCAAGACGATAACCGAATGTCCATCAAGACGAATACCAAAGGAAATACGGAACATACCTCGATATATGAAGTGCCTCGACAATCATACCAGTCTGATCCGAGATCAGATCAAAGCAATACGGACAGGGTCCTAACACAAGACCTACAAATGCATACTCATATGACCTCGTCAATATGATCACAACAATAACAATCATGTATACTCAATGGAAATCCGACGATCCAGCTTCTCAAGATAGATCCCTTTGTTGATCCTATCGATCAACATAAGGTGGATAACTAACAATACACATGTGAACAACAACACATGATAAAATCAATGATGCGAATTCACAAGATTCCATCAACACAATCTGTAATCCAACGATCCAGCTTCTCAAAGATAGATCCCCATGATGATACCGTCGAACCAACGCATGGTGGAAAACCTGTCCAACGATCCAGCGCCCTTAGCATAGATCCCCATGATGATCCCGTCGAACCAACGCATGGTGGACATCCGATCCAGCGCCCTCAGCATAGATCCTCATAATCCCATCGGATTAATTACACAACATGAACCACACAATACGCATACACATATGCAATTCAACACGTTCATCAACATGAACAACCATAACATGCACGAGAACATGACAATTTACTAGGACGACTCCATGTTCAACAACATGAAAGAAAATGTACGAGACCAAAATAAATAACACTAAACCATAATCAATATGGAATACCTGCCCCGAGTCCTTCGGGAGCAACCTCGATGTCCAATCATCACCGACGATTATCCGCAACGCTCGACGATCCAAACGTATCATGAACCATAAATATTCGAATCCTCGTCTTTATCACAATGTAACCTCGATACTCGAACATACCAATAACTGAGATAAATCATATACATTATGATTTACCCCCCAGAATCGAAAGAACGATATGCGATCCGAATACCCAGAGTTCACAATAATAATCATCGCTATATGCATTATAAACGAAATGAAACTGAAACCATTCATTAAACATTATAACTGAGCAAGTAATAACTTGCCTCGATACCGATACGACGATGATGAGGTCGTTACCAATTCCATTGTCATCATCTACAAGTTCCTCGGTCCCGACCAAAGCAATTCACGACCATCCTCGAACACGACCGCAGCATACGGTTATAGACACCGATCAATAAACTTGACCTAGTACAATAATCGATTAAACAACAATCCGATAATAATCAACAACCGCTAAAACCACTTCACAAACCCAACGGCTCAACAATATCTTAGTTAACCACAAGTCTGATCAAACCAACTAAATCGGTCACGAATTCATAATCGAAACAGAATATATTACCCTGCCTGTTGACTTAGCGCACGTTAATCTTTTACTGTAGCGTGCGCTAAGTTGTTCCCGATAGCGTGCGCTAGCCAGTAGGCTTAGCGTGCGCTAATAACGTGCAGTTACATGCATTTCGGATACCGATCAACATCTGGCGATTATCAAAGACTCTAAGTGATTCTGAATCATGTTCAACGAAATCCAATATCCTTTAACATATAGGTAATCATCCGACTTTTAATTCAAGTCATATATTCATATTTCATATTTCTTAATATCAACAACCTAAACACCAAGAACTCATAATCATGCCATGTTCATCATCATATGAAGGAACCAACAACAACGACATCACAGATCCGAATTGAAGGAAGACATTATCCAACATATCTCTTTGAAGATAACAACTCATTCGAAACCATCTAATTCATATCAATATCTTCATATCAACAATAACATTATCATAATCCGGTAATCCAACTCATAATCATACTTATGAACTTGTTTATATGATAATCATCAGCTCAAGAACATCATATACAATCCAAAACGAAATCTCAAAGTGAAGAGTAATTACCTTTTTGAAGGAATGGATTGATTTCCAAGGTTGAATCCATTTACAAGAATCACCAATGATTTCAATCTTCAAATGTTGTTATGGATGATTAACTCCATCTTAATCCAGTGTTTGGAACCTCAAATATATCCCAACTCTCTCTCTCTCTCTCTCTCGGCTGAAAGAAGAAAGAATGACGAAATGCTTAATAACACCCTTCTGCCCCTTTTTATAATATTCATTATTAGCGTGCGCTAACATCTCATTTTTAGCGTGCGCTACCGCCTTAGCGTGCGCTTAATCGACTTTGTTAGCGTGCGCTATCGGCCCAGAGGCTACCGTCAAGCTTCAGAAACTAACTTACGTACGTAATGCCCATGCATTAACGTACGTAAATCATCCTGCTTAGCGTACGCAAGTCATTTACCTTAGCGTGCGCTAATACCAGTTGACTTGCTACAGTCTACACCTATCACGAAGATGCTCATGACCCCACAAGTCGAAATCAACCAATAAAGCCAAGATTCCCTGTTGACCGATATATAGTTAGCGTGCGCTAATCAACATGCATTAGCGTGCGCTAGCACTACATTACAACATCCGTTGACTTATCAGAACGTGCGCCGAAAGTGGCCTGGTCCACGCGTAGATTCCTTCTGAGCTGATCTGCACTAGCGTACGCTAACCTATGAACTTAGCGTGCGCTAATCCTGCACGATAGCGTGCGCTATGCATGAATATCAGCGTGCGCTAATAACGCTATACTTAGCCATTTTCAGCTATCCTTGTCCAACATCTCGACATATCAATTACGAACATACGACATATCAAATATACATTACTCAACACATTATATCCTCAAATACAATTGTCGACCAAATACGACAATTATACCAATACTGACATCTCAGTCCTTCATTTATTTTATCCCTACCTGCATGCATTCCATGTTTGTACAATATAACCTTGATAAAATAATATCAAACAACAGTAGTAGAAATTCCGGATATTACATTCTACACCCCTTAAAATAAGTTTCGTCCTCGAAACTTGCAATCCGTCATAGAAATCAAACAAACATGCTGTTCAACCCAAAAATATCCCAAAACCATCACGACACTGATCAGTCATCATTATTCTGAATAGCCAAAACCGCATACTTACAAATACGCAGGTCGACGATCTCCGGAGATACTAGCCAGCGATCTCACTGTACAGTCTCAATACGCTTACGATCACAATTCCCTGATTCTCAACAAAATATATCATCTTCGGATGAAACAATCTGCCCGAATCAAATCCCGTCTGCCTGATTACATAATCAAGTCCCAATTCTGATAAGACTAATAATACACAATACATCTGCAAAACAACTGCCCAAAACAATGACACGAATTCCGAAACATCAACACAAAATCCGAACGCTCAGATGATCACCAACAATGATCAACAATCAACCGAATTTATCATCGACATGGTAAATTCCAATATGACCGACCAGAGGTCAAAACACAATCGAGAATATCATCAACGTGATAAACTCCAATATTACCAACGAATGATCAACGAAAATCGAGAATACCTTCACACGGTAAACTCCAACACGATCAACACGTAACCACGTAAATGTATATACGAAAAAGCAAAATTCTCAAAACGACACACCGATCACATACAGTGGATCTCAATAAACATATCCGACTGGCGAACATACCCCTCGGCATATGAACAACACCAATCACAAACTGACGAACATACCTAATCATACACGGAGTGGAAACGACCACTCAATATCCAAAACAACCAGTATGGGGTCACCATCCCCAAATCTACGCTTACAAGGAAATCATTCCAGAATCACTAAGGTAAAATCGCGCTACTACCATACCAATGGAATCACATAGCACATATGTTCCGGTTTCACAAAATCCCAAGTTTCCAAAATAATATTATGTGCATGAATCTACGACACGCAACATATTTCTCTTATCCGATAACTCAACCGATCATCGCCGGATAATCAAACTAACATACCGAAGTTCGAATTCCTTTTCCATCGTACCATCAATATGATATGCACTATGCACTAAATGCGTATGTATATCAATCACATTTTCAAAACCAGTTTGAAATCACAAAGTCTCGTCAAGAATACAAATTTTCGAAAGTTCTTTCAAAAATTTCAAAA
The DNA here is from genome assembly GCA_033398695.1 of Orobanche coerulescens. Taxonomy (NCBI): domain Eukaryota; kingdom Viridiplantae; phylum Streptophyta; class Magnoliopsida; order Lamiales; family Orobanchaceae; genus Orobanche; species Orobanche coerulescens. The sequence goes on from CM065805.1 coordinate 83,589,832, forward strand.
CTAAAAACATAAATTTTGGTAAGACCACAAAATCAATTTTCAAAAAAAATTAACTTGGCTCGATGTTGCCAAGTATTCGATAACAGTTTCCTTCGAATCCACACGATTTCGAAGTTTTTAAAAATGAAAAGTATGCAAATGCTCGACTATATCCATACTTCTGTATAACAATTCGGTTCGTCACCAATATCCACTGATATTCCATCGGAAAACCACACGATCGAGTTCCAAAATCTCAATATATAAATTCCAACTAAACTCCTTTTCCACACATGACTCGTATCGTCAACCATTTACCCTTCCTGGATCACCTCAAACATGATATGACAAAACGTTGAAACAAATCAACAAATCAAACATGGCGAAAGACTTCCCGAGAAATTCCATTCGAACAAGTAAACCAAAGCCTTGAAAGGCGGAAATAACATAGGTAAACGATTGGTAAAGTGTTTTACAAGTCTCGGGAGTTTTAAGAAAACAGAAAAGCCGTTTGAAACATTAGGGTCTCACAGTAACTGCTCCGCATTACAAGAAGTTTAAAAAGTAGAAAACCCTTTTTCGAACCCAAGTCCTGAGTTATAAAACCATTTCAAAATCAATTGGGTCTCGACCCAAAAATCATTTTCCGTGAAACATCCGTAAGACATTCATTTTGAAAAGTATCATTTTCAAATGATCAAAAGCAATTCATATATCTCAAAATGAATTAACATGTTATATGTTCTTCTCAACCATGCACAATATTTCTCCCAAATGCACAATTCTGTTCCAAAATCTAACCAACATACTGATTCTCAAAATTATAACTCCTCAAGGTCATCAATCCTGTCCCAACTTTGTCACCTTATACTATAACATATAATATTCTGCTGAATCCCAAAGCATATCAACTACAGAACGGCAATAAATCTCAATGCAATTCAAAAATCCAAATACTTACAGATCGTGAAGCCGACGATTCCCCGTGATACTGGCACATGTCTCGACTCAAGAAAATACTCGACACAGATATTTTCAAAACACACGTTTGCCAAATCGGTTCGACTCAAGAACACAATACATCTCATTCCAGAGAATCTCATTAACACCATTTGGAAAGTTATAACAAGCCCAGTACGATACTGGCAAATCCGATAACGCACAAGCCTGAGTGAACAGCAAAGACTCACGGCTCTAATATTTGTCAATCGACAACTCGAATGACGCAACAAAAACACGACCCAACTCGACCCAAATGCCTAGGTTTTCTCAACCTAAGCTCCGATACCATATTCTGTAACACCCCCAGATTTAACCGGAAATATTACAGCGCCGTGGGCCCCGAGATGGAACCCACAAGGCTAAAAGAAATTTTCGCAAACATTTACAAATGCCCAAGAGGCTAACGACAGTATTATCTATTGAAAAATAATCAAAGATTTATAAAACTCATTTATCAAACCGTCGTAAAAACTCATTTGAAATCGCAAGGCCAAACTGCCGACATTCAAAAGTTTAGAAAACGATTTCCAAAGTAACCTCGCTACTGATATCAAAAGAGCATTTCAAAATACTCACGCAGCGGAAAAAGACCAACCATAAAGATATTCTAGCAGCGGACTACGAGAACCAAGCAAGAAACTCAAAGCACACAACATGTCCTAGCCAGTATCCTCCGGGAAGCTCATCTCTTCACGACCGCTACAAGCTCGATACTCCAAGAACCTAAAAAGAAATCCCACAACGGGGTCAGCCATAACGTCCAACAATGATATCAATCACATCTCATCAATAATACATACCAATGAGAATACAGAATAAGAATACGACCAACGTAATCTTACCGCCATAACTTTGCTTACTCAAGTAATTCTCATCAGAGTAACCATTATCACATTACACATCCTATACTCGATTTACCAATAAACTCGAACATAATATAAGTACTGTACCTCAAACATTACTCAAGGTTCTCAAACTATCATAACCAACTCACGATACGGAAATATACCATTTCTGACCAATACGATCCATCGAATAACATCATCAAATCCCAAGACAATAACCGACCGTCCATCAAGACGAATACCAAAGGAAATACGGAACATACCTCGAGATATGAAGTGCCACGACAATCATACCGGTCTGATCCGAGATCAGATCAAAGCAATACGGACAGGGTCCTAACACAAGACCTACAAATGCATACTCATATGACCTCGTCAATATGATCACAACAATAACAATCATGTATACTCAATGGAAATCCGACGATCCAGCGCCCTCAGCATAGATCCCTTTGTTGATCCTATCAGATCAACATAAGGTGGATAACTAACAATACACATGTGAACAACAACACATGATAAAATCAATGATGCGAATTCACAAGATTCCATCAACACAATACTGGTAATCCAACGATCCAGCGCCCTCAGCATAGATCCCCATGATGATCCCGTCGAACCAACGCATGGTGGAAAACCTGTCCAACGATCCAGCGCCCTCAGCATAGATCCCCATGATGATCCCGTCGAACCAACGCATGGTGTACATCCGATCCAGCGCCCTCAGCATAGATCCTCATAATCCCATCGGATTAATTACACAACATGAACCACACAATACGCATACACATATGCAATTCAACACGTTCATCAACATGAACAACCATAACACGCACGACAACATGACAATTTACTAGGATGACTCCATGTTCAACAACATGAAAGAAAATGTACGAGACCAAAATAAATAACACTAAACCATAATCAATATGGAATACCTGCCCCGAGTCCTTCGGGAGCAGCCTCGATGTCCAATCATCACCGACGATTATCCGCAACGCTCGACGATCCAAACATATCATGAACCATAAATATTCGAATCCTCGTCTTTATCACAATGTAACCTCGATACTCGAACATACCAATAACTGAGATAAATCATATACATTATGATTTACCCCCCAGAATCGAAAGAACGATATGCGATCCGAATACCCAGAGTTCACAATAATAATCATCGCTATATGCATTATAAACGAAATGAAACTGAAACCATTCATTAAACATTATAACTGAGCAAGTAATAACTTGCATCGATACCGATACGACGATGATGAGGTCGTTACCAATTCCATTGTCATCATCTACAAGTTCCTCGGTCCCGACCAAAGCAATTCACGACCATCCTCGAACACGACCGCAGCATACGGTTATAGACACCGATCAATAAACTTGACCTAGTACAATAATCGATTAAACAACAATCCGATAATAATCAACAACCGCTAAAACCACTTCACAAACCCAACGGCTCAACAATATCTTAGTTAACCACAAGTCTGATCAAACCAACTAAAACGATCACAAATTCATTACCGAAACAGAATATATTACCCTGCCTATTGACTTAGCGCACGTTAATCTTTTACTGTAGCGTGCGCTAAGTTGTTCCCGATAGCGTGCGCTAGCCAGTAGGCTCAGCGTGCGCTAATAACGTGCAGTTACATGCATTTCGGATATCGATCAACATCTGGCGATTATCAAAGACTCTAAGTGATTCTGAATCATGTTCAACGAAATTCAATATCCTTTAACATATAGGTAATCATCCGACTTTTAATTCAAGTCATATATTCATATTTCATCTTTCTTAATATCAACAACCTAAACACTAAGAACTCATAATCATGCCATGTTCATCATCATATGAAGGAACCAACAACAACGACATCACAGATCCGAATTGAAGGAAGACATTATCCAACATATCTCTTTGAAGATAACAACTCATTCGAAACCATCTAATCCATATCAATATCTTCATATCAACAATAACATTATCATAATCCGGTAATCCAACTCATAATCATACTTATGAACTTGTTTATATGATAATCATCAGCTCAAGAACATCATATACAATCCAAAACGAAATCTCAAAGTGAAGAGTAATTACCTTTTTGAAGGAATGGATTGATTTCCAAGGTTGAATCCATTTACAAGAATCACCAATGATTTCAAGCTTCAAATGTTGTTATGGATGATTAACTCCATCTTAATCCAGTGTTTGGAACCTCAAATATATCCCAACTCTCTCTCTCTCTCTCTCTCTCTCTCTCTCTCTCTCTCTCTCTCTCTCTCTCTCTCGGCTGAAAGAAGAAAGAATGACGAAATGCTTAATAACACCCTTCTGCCCCTTTTTATAATATTCATTATTAGCGTGCGCTAACATCTCATGTTTAGCGTGCGCTACCACCTTAGCGTGCGCTAACTGACTTTGTTAGCGTGCGCTATCGAAGCCCAGAGGCTACTATCTTGCTTCGTAAACTAACTTACGTACGTAATGCCCATGCATTAACATACGTAAATCATCCTGCTTAGCGTACGCAAGTCATTTACCTTAGCGTGCGCTAATACCAGTTGACTTGCTACAGTCTACACCTACCACGAAGATGCTCATGACCCCACAAGTCGAAATCAACCAATAAATCCAAGATTCCCTGTTGACCGATATATAGTTAGCGTGCGCTAATCAACATGCATTAGCGTGCGCTAACACTACATTACAACATCTGTTGACTTATCAGAACGTGCGCCGAAAGTGGCCTGGTCCACGCGTAGATTCCTTCTGAGCTGATCTGCACTAGCGTACGCTAACCTATGAACGTAGCGTGCGCTAATCCTGCACGATAGCATGCGCTATGCATGAATTTCAGCGTGCGCTAATAACGCTATACTTAGCCATTTTCAGCTATCCTTGTCCAACATCTCGACATATCAATTACGAACATACGACATATCAAATATACATTACTCAACACATTATATCCTCAAATACAATTGTCGACCAAATACGATAATTATACCAATACTGACATCTCAGTCCTTCATTTATTTTATCCCTACTGTACAGATTCCATGATGTACAATATAACTCGGATAAAATAATATCAAACAACAGTAGTAGAAATACCGGATATTACATATATTACCCTGCCTGTTGACTTAGCGCACGTTAATCTCTTACCGTAGCGTGCGCTAAGTTGTTCCCGATAGCGTGCGCTAGCCAGTAGGCTTAGCGTACGCTAATGATGTGCAGTTACATGCATTTCGGATATCGATCAACATATGGCGATTATGAAAACTCTAAGTGATTCTGAACCATGTTCATAGCTATCAAACAACGAAATCCAATATCCTTTAACATATAGGTAATCGTCCGACTTTTAATTCAAGTCATATATTCATATTTCATCTTCCTTAATATCAACAACCTAAACACCAAGAACTCATAATCATGCCATGTTCACCATCATATGAAGGAACCAACAACAACAACATCACAGATCCGAATTGAAGGAAGACATTAGCCAACATATCTCTTTGAAGATAAACAACACATTCGAAATCATCCAATTCATATCAATATCTTCATATCAACAATAACATTATCATAATCCGGTGATCCAACTGATAATCATACTTATCAACTTGTTTATATGATAATCATCAGCTCAAGAACATCATATACAATCCAAAACGAAATCTCAAAGTGAAGAGTAATTACCTTTTTGAAGGAATGGATTGATTTACAAGGTTGAATCCATTTCCAAGAATCACCAATGATTTCAAGCTTCAAATGTTGTTATAGATGATTAACTCCACCTTAATCCAGTGTTTGGAACCTCAAACACTTCTCAAGGATCTCTCTATCAGCTCACATGAAGAAATGGATGAAAATGACGAACAATAGCCAACTGCACTTATATATATACAGAACATTATTAATGTACGCTAACATCTTCAGTTAACTTACGTTACACACTTAGCGCGCGCTAACTGACTTTGTTAGCGTGCGCTATCGCAGTCCAGGGGCTACTGTCTGGCTTCGTACATGTGCGTACATACGTAATGTCCATGCATTAGCGTACGTAACTTAAACTGTCTTAGCGTACGCAAGTCCTTTGTCCTTAGCGTGCGCTATCCGAAGTTGACTTACTACAGTGTGCACCTACCCCGAATATGCTCGAGACCTCACATGCCGAAAGCAACCAATAAAGCCAAGATTCCCTGTTGACCGACTGATATTAGCGTGCGCTAATAGCAAGCATTAGCGTGCGCTAATCCTTTACGACAAACATCATTTGACTAATCAGAACATGTGCCGAAAGTGGCCTGGTCCAAGCGTAGATTCCCTCTGAGCTGTTTCTTCACTAGCGTACGCTAAGTTATGTCCATAGCGTGCGCTAAACCTGCACGATAGCATGCGCTACTTGTTATTATTAGCGTGCGCCATTTCCAACGTTTCTCGTCCGTCTTGACATACTGGATACGTATACATGACGCACTATATCCTCTAATACAATTGTTGACCAAGTACGACAATTATACCAATACTAACATCTCAGTCCTTCATTTATTTTATCTATACTGTACAGATTCCACACTGTACAATATAACTCGGATAAAATAATATTAAACAACTGTAGTAGAAATTCCGGATATTACATTCTACACCACTTAAAATAAGTTTCGTCCTCAAAACTTGCAATCCGTCATAAAAACAAACATACCGTTCAACCAAAATATCCAAAGCCATCACGACAACGATCAATCATCTTCATTACTGAATAACCAAAAGAGTACACTTACAAATACGCAGGTCGACGATCTCCTGAGATACTAGCAAGCGATCTCACTGTACAGTCCCAATACGCTTACAATCACAATTCCTTGAGTCTCAACAAAAATTACATCATCGTCAGATGAAGTAATCTATCCGTGACAAATCCTGTTAGCCTGATCGCATGATCAAGTTCCAAACTGATAAACGAATAATATCCGATATATCTTCGAAACAACTGTCCAAAACAATGACAATCAATCCCGAAACATCGACACAGAATTCGAACACTTATACGATCATTAACAATGATCAACCAACAAATTAACTGAGAATACCATCGAAATGATAAGTTCCAATACGACCAATCCAATGGGTAAAACACAACTGAGAATATCATCAACATGATAAACTTCAATATGACCAACTAGAGGTTAAAGCACAATCAAGTATATCATCAACATGATAAACTTTAATATGACCAACGAAGGAGCAACAATAATCGGGAATACCTTCACATGGTAACTTCTAACACGATAAATACAGAACCACAGAGACAGATATACGGAAGAATAACGTTCTCGAAACGCTATACAAATCACATGCAGTGGATCTCACAGAAACACATTCGGTTGGTGAACATACCTTTCGGCATACTAACACCCAATCAAGCCGACGAACATAACCAATCATACATGGAGTGGGAACGACCAATCAATACTCAAGGCAACCTTCTTGGGGCCATCATCCCCAAATTCACACTTACAACTAAATCATTCAAAGATTATTATGGTAAAGTCGAACTACTACCATACCAATGAACTCACATAGCACAATATGCTCCAGTTTCACCAAACCCAAAGTTCCAAGGTCATATTATGTACCGAATCTACATCACGCGGCGTATTTCTCTTATCAGATAGATCAATCGATCATCCTTGGATAACCAAACTACCACACCAAAGTTTGGATCTCTATTTACCATACCATACTGATGTATTTTCCAGTTCGTGAGTCACACTCACAACTTTACCACGATATGCACTATGCACCAAATGCGTATGGTTATCAATCACATTTTCAAAACCATTTTGAAATCATATAGTCTTGTCAAAAGACAAATTTTTCGAAAGTTCTTTCAAAAATTTCAAAACTCAAAAACATAAATTTTGGTAAGACCACAAAATCAATTTTCGAAAAATTAAATTGGCTCACTGGTGCCAAGTATTCGATAACAGTTTTCCTTCGAATCCATACGACTTCGAAGTTTAAAAATGAAAACTATGCAAATGATTGACCATATCCATATTCCTGTATACCAATCCAGCTCGTCACAAAATTCACTGACATTCCATCGGAAAACTATACGATTAATTCCAAAATCTCAATATATAGACTCTGATAAAAACTCCTCCTCCACATACTACTCGCAGCGTCAATCCTTAATCCATCCTGGATCACCTCAAATATGATATGACAAAATATTAAAACAAATCAATAAATCAAACACAGCGAAAGACTTCCTGAGAAGTTCCATTTGAACAAGTAAACCAAAGCCTCGGAAGGCGAAAATAACATAGGTAAATGATTGGTAAAGTGTTTTACAAATCTCGGGAGTTTTAGAAAACAAGAAAAAGCCTTTTGAAACATTAGGGTCTCAGCCCGTACCTCATTCCATATTACAAGAAGTTTAAAAAGTAGAAAACCCTTTTTGGACCCCAAGTCCTGAGTTGTAAAACTATTTCAAAATCAATTAGGTCTCGGCCCAAAAATCATTTCCCGTAAAACATCGTAAAATATTCATTTTGAAAAGTATCATTTTCAAATGCTCAAAAGCAGTTCATATATATCACAAAATGAACTAACATGACTACATGTTCTTCTCAACAATCCATAGTCCTTCTCCCGATTACACAATTCCGTTCCAAAATCTCCAGATATTATGTGTCCTAAAAACGCTACCTCTCTTAACCAGAATTCACACTTACTGAATTTGGCATACAATTTATGACTCCTTAGCATTTATAGCACCAATCTTAGGTGAGTTTCGTGATCCTGATCCGACTTGGAATAAACAAGTATGTCATCAATAAATATCACTACGAATTGATCCAGATATTGTTGGAATATGCGGTGCATTTAATCCATAAATGCAGCCGGTGCGTTGGTCAATCCAAAAGGCATTACCACGAATTTGTAATGACCATACCTAGTTTGAAAGGCAGTCTTCGGTATGTCATTCTCCTTGATCCTCAATTGGTAATATCCCTGTTGAAGATCGAACTTTGAGTAAACCGTTGCTCCTTGTAGTTGGTCGAATAGTTCATCGCTCCTGGGAAGTGGATACTTGTTCTTAACAGTAATATTGTTAAGTTCTCGGTAATCGATGCACAATCTTAGTGTGCCATCTTTCTTCTTTACGAATAGCACTGGTGATCCCCAAGGAGATATACTCGGTCAGATAAATCCAACCTCTAGCAATTTCTGCAACTGAACCTTCAGTTCTTGTAGTTCCAGTGGGGCCATTCGATATGGCGTTCTTGACACAGGTGCCTTTCCTGGCAAGATATCAATGCTGAATTCAACTTCCCTATCTGGAGGTAGGGAAGTAAGTTTCGCGGGAAAAATATCATGGTATTCTAATACTACTGGTGTAGCTTCAATCTCCATTTTACTCTTGGGTTTGTTAATGACAAAAGCCAAATATCCCGCTGCTCCCTTCGATATGGCCCTCCTCGCCTTCATGGCTGATATTATTGGGGCCAAGTTAATTCTAGCATCCCCATGTAGTTCAACTACTGAGTGATCGGGTTTATAGAATCGAACTATTTTAGAATGGTAGTCGAGTTATGCAAAGTGTTTAAATAGCTAATTCATCCCAAGTATAAAGTCATACTCAAGTATAGGGAGAAGAATTAGGTCGGTAGGGAAATAATAACCCTCAACTATTACTTCACAATCCTTAAATACCGAATCTGTTTCTCGGCTCGTACCCATATGTGTGGATACTTCTAAGCTTACGGGTAGTGATTATTGAAGTGATTGTTAATTAATATTCTTGCATTTGGTTGTTGAGTATCAAGAAATGTTATCATTATTCAACATTATTATTACATTCGCAATGTTGTTTCATGAAAAAAATACAGCATTGGATAGGGGAAAGTAGGTTTTCCTTACCAACTATCGATAGTAGGTAACATCTCAAAGAGACATCTCATAGGACGGAAATACAAAGATAATTATTAAGGAAATATGTCTTAATAATTCAAATCAAACTGTATGTTTTTGCAAGGTTTGGATTTCGTCCCATTCGGATGGGTCGAATATTTTGAATAATCCCTTGCAATATTAGTGTTACGCCTTCCAAACGAATAACGTTGCTAAGTTGACTACAATGTACGCAGTAACACGATACTTTAATAAGTTGAAATTAGTCATCACTATTCCAAATGAATAGTATAGCGACTTAATTAATTTAGACAATGCCAATTGGCGACGCTTACTCTGAATGAATAGCAAAGGATTGGAATATCCAATAATAAAACTCTATTAAGCATGAATTATCATCAAGGCTGTGAACTTAATGAGTCAATAAATATACTTATACGACACTAGCGACTAAGAAATAATAATACCCCATTTTGAAAAGTAATGAGGTTTAGTGGAGTCCAGAGGATCTGATAAGCTATGTCCATTTCAAGAGTTCAATAGGAGAATTGATTTAATCAAGGAATTTCCGTGAATACTTAATCAAGTATCTTGGCCAAGAACTTAGAAAATTTGAATTTGACTAGGAATATTCCAAGTGAATAGCGATAAGTCGAAAGAGATCTTAATGAGAATTGACTCGAGAAATCTACATTAGGTCTCATTTCTATGGTTCACTTCACCCTAGGTGGAATTCCCATCTAAGTCCGAAGAATCTTATCCTGGAAAAGATCGATGTAAGTGTCCTTGTTACAAAGCGAGCTCTGATACCACTCCTGTCACGCCCCTACACCGGGGTTGGACGAGAACGCGACAGTTAACGTAATAAATAACGTTTGTGATAATACATTCCAGTAAAGTATACATATGCCACATCTTAGCCCGGTGAACTAAGACTGGTTATTCCATAGAAAAGAAATATTCAAGAGTACAGCGGAATTATTACATCAAGTGCAAAAGAGTACATCGGAAATCAAAATACATTTTGACACAGGAAATAAAGAGGTGTTAAAGCAGCATCCTAATTCCTACGTCTTGGCAATACTTTGAGGATGGTCTTCAGTGGTCGTCAGCATCTGTCCCTTCTTCTTCTTGGTTCTCTTCATCTAGTGGGGTTTTAGAAAACAATTCAAAATGGGGTTAGAATAATGGATTCTCAGTGAGTTGGGTTTGGGTATTTAATGAGTTTATTATTTAATAAACATTATGTTTCTCCCACTTTTGAAAATTAGTGTTGTTTAAAAACTGGTGCAAGTTTTCAACAAGAATATTATGAATTATGACATGAATGTACAGTCAATCTCCGTAGATTGCGGTTGAGTATGAATAATGCACGGCGTCGAGCGCCCAATGAGTATTTAGCTTTGGGAGGTCGTCTACATGACTAATCCCTTAGCCTCCTTATAACGTCTTAAACCGTTATCAGTGTTTGACCTTTGACTATCGCCACGACCTTTAGTTTGATAACCGTAGCCTTGGGCGTTTGTCGGACCATCACTATAACATTGGACTTTGAGCTTTATCGCTCTCACGCTTGGTGAAGTGCTGCCTTATCTCTTATCTGGGCTCGATATGTTCTTAGCTTGGGTATATGCCCGGATCATATCATAATCGCGACTATACTCGAATTCTACGACCCAATCACCTTAGGATCACTCCGTCCTTCGGCTTCAAGGGAATAGGATACGACGGTATCTTTGCCTAGAACCGCAGCCACGCTGCTCGATTCATGACTTAGACTAACCGCCCCTCATGCATATAATAGAAAAAGGGACTATAGAGGTACTCGTATGGACTCTAGCGGGGGCTCCCGCCCGAAGGTCATAGCACTTAGCTCCGCACAGCACTTACTCCCGATTTCTATTGAATAACAATTATTGTCGTGATTAACAATGATTATGCATGTTATAAGATATCAATATAATTATTTGATAGTAAATGGACTTGGATAAACTAGAGGAATTAGTTCAACCGGTTGATGATTTGATTGCTATTGTGCGAGTCTTAGTAAAATCTTATAATAACTCATAAACTAGAATAGTTCGGTACGGATTGATTATACGTTCGAAAATTGCGAACTTTAATGCGAAAAGTTCGTTATGATATGAGGATTGAAGGTCATAAGTTGCATGAAAGTTTACCTATTGTAAATTTTAATTCTGCCCTTCCGTCTTTTAAGTACTATCATTATTATTTTTACTATAATTGGATGAATTTGGATAATTCGGTACGGATTGATTATACATCCGAAAATTACGAACTTTATTGCGAAAAGTCCGTTACGATATGAGGATTGAAGGTCAGAAGTTGCATGAAAGTTTTACCTTTCGTAAATTACAATTCTGCCCTTCCGTCTTTTAAGTACTATCATTATTTTTACTAAAATATTATAAATTTGGATAATTCGGTACGGATTGATTATACGTCCGAAAATTACGAACTTTATTGCAAAAAGTCCGTTATGATATGAGTATTGAAGGTCAGAAGTCGCATGAAAGTTTTACCTTTCGGAAATCACAATTCTGCCCTTCCGTCTTTTAAGTACTATCATTATTTTTACTAAAATATTATAATTTGGATAATTCGGTACGGATTGATTGTACGTCCTAAAATTACGAACTTGATTGCGAAAAGTCCGTTATGATATGAGGATTGAAGGTCAGAAGTTGCATGAAAGTTTTACCTTTCGGAAATTACAATTCTGCCCTTCCGTCTTTTAAGTACTATCATTATTTTTACTAAAATAATATAATTTTGATTAAGTCAGAACGGTTTGATTGTACGTCCGAAAATTATGAACTTTGTGGCCAAAAGTCTGTTATAATATAAGGTTCTGAGATCAGAAGTTGCATGGAGGTTTTCCTCCCATAAATTACAATTCTGCCCTTTCGAAATTCTAGTGCTATTATTATTATTTTTTGTATTTAGTTTTATCTTATAATTTTGATCAATTCATTTGGATTCGTTTAAACTCCGAAAATTATGAATCAAGTTGCGATTTAAATGTAACACCCCGATAAGGCGGCCATTACAGTGCCGTGGACCCCCACACTGGGATCCACCAGGCGATATCCAAAGTAAAGATTAAATACACAACACATGTGATACCGAACCACAAAACATAGTACTTACCCCGATGTGGAGTTTACAGCAGTATGGCCTACGGCCTTATTACACACAGGATCCAAAACATAAGTATAATCCATATGGAGATGAATTATACCTCAAATAACAATACATTCGTTCAAACTTAAAATGAAGCGGAAAAATAACATTACACGGTACGAACATGACCGGACACGAAAGACTTGGGGCCCCCGAACTAGTATCCTTCGAACCCTTCGTCATCACCTTGATCTTCCCGTGCCTTGCCTTTTCCTCGACCTAAAATACAACACAAGTATTTCGCCCAACACAGGGTCAGATATACATGATAAATGATTCTCAAGATAGTATACAATTCACATATATAAGATTTTAAGAATAACTCCCCGACTAACGAACATACCCCTCGGGCGTATGAACGCTCAGTCACAAAACGTCGAACACATCCAAGTATAAAAATGGACTGTGAGCGACTAAGATAGTATGGCTCAATGAGGGACATCACAGTACGCCCGATCCGAATATGTGTCAGTGCACATGTCCACCCCGTATACGGAATCCAGGATATACGCGGGACAATGTACCTAATTAGCCTCAACGAACTACGTCTCGTGTGCACAGCCTTTCACGGAAAAATATTCACGCATGACTATATATGTGCCCGGCTAAAAATCCTACACAATATCCAATCGGAACGTAGATATGACTCCGGATATGTCACGATGCAACATGACAACGAATTCAAGAATTTCACAAAATCCGAATAAGGATCAAGGACTCACCGAGATGACAACAAGATCAACAATATCAAGGGACCAAAAGTAACGAACTTGGGAATACAATCCCACGATGAAAACGGGACATCATGAAGAACAACTTCAAGTCACAAAGCACAAGTTTATAAGTGTTTCATATACACGAAATGCATAATCATCATAAGAATCCACACATCATTATAACCAAGCAAGATAACTTGCCTCAATACGGAGGCGAGTAAGGTCCTTCTTTGTCGAACGAAACAAATGCCCTTGATTCAAAATCGGTTACTCGGACAATCAACCTTGAATGAAGTATATTTCACTCAATAATACGTTCATATAATCATCTATACCAAACTTCAACGAGACAACATCCTAATTCTCATTTGAGTAGTTCAACTTATTAAGATGTTGAGGGTTTACTCCAAGAATCCTATTCAATGCCATTCTATTCTTACAATTGATTACAAGATGTTTACCAAATGTTTGCTGGATTAAGATGTATCAACAATAATTCCTACTCCTTAAACTCATCAAGGACAACAAAAAGAAAATCTGCACTTCCATCAATTACTTATGTTGAGTTAAGTAGTTACAATTCCATATTATGATTATGAAGACCACTACAAGTGCAACACCTTCTTTATAATCTTTTAATTAACTTGGAGGTTCAAGCATTAATCCTCTGGATTCACTTAGCTTAGGTTCAAGAAGGTTATTCCAAAATTCTAATGATCAACAAGGGTTCTCCAAACATTTTATGGTAATTATTCTAAGAAGTTATTTACATCATAATGAAACAAAGATTATTAACAGTCTATTGGTGTTATTAATCCGAAATAAGAGATTGGTTTAACTAAACATGATCATCATCTTTGAAGATACTAAAAACACAACCTTACAAACCCTTAACTACCATATTTATCATTAAGTTTGTTGGAAGTCTAACTATGAACATGTTTAGCTTGATTAAATCATCACTAGGTGGAGTATACTTAATCATTATCATTATAACTATGAGATTATAGGGTTAAATCGTAGAACATACCTTCGAAATGGAGAACTATACACCAAACCACAAGAACACAATATAAGCTTTAAGAATTTCTCCAAGTTACAATCAAAAAGATCCAAAATCAAAATGTAAATCTCCAAAAAAAGTAGGAATAATGTAAACTATCTCAAGGGATGAAGGGGATGATTATATGGGTGAAAATCGGAGGTTGGTCGTGCAAAATGAAAGACATAAGTTGTCTTTTTATAACAAAGACAGTTAGATTACGCACGCTACATAACAAGTGTTACGTACGTAAGCTAAATCCATAGGTTCTTTGGTGAAATACGAACTTCATTAATGCGTTACCGCTAGAAGCATTACGTACGTAATGTGGGTCAACTAGGTTGGCTCCAAAAATCCGATATTCGAATCCCACCCGCCCCACACGCCGAAAGTTGAGATCGGATACGATTGCACCGGTTACGTACGTAACAGCTCCTGCTACGCACGTAAAGGCCTCAACATAGCGTACGCTATGACTTATGATTAACGTACGTTAGGCTCAGGTTATTAATAGTTCAATATGCACTTATCTCTACAACACTGAAAATTCAAACGTAATACGAGTGATCATTTTATTCAAGTCTGTTATGTTATATTCCAATATCAATATTCATTTCACAAATGCAACAATGATTGCAACAGTATTAAATTATCCGAAAAGTACAACAACAAGTAAGAATTCCGTCGGATATTACATTAAAACTTATGACTTGTACTTTTAGATTGCATTCAGTTTTAATTTTTTTATTCTCTTAGAATTTATAATTTCACCCCTTCATTTTGCCATAATCGGTGTTTTAGTATTCTTGACATATCTTTTTCATTTCTTGTCGGATTGACCTAAAATTTTCGAGGTAAGCTCCTTATGTTATTACTAGTCCAGCGAACTCAACTTTTCTGGAAATTTTATTTTCAAAACAGTAAGTTTCTGTAAATTATAGTTTTGGCCACGAATTCTTGAAATTTATATTTTTGCCCCGATTTTCTATCTTATTAAATTCCGGTTTAGGTGAAATTTTATAGAGAACTTATTTTTAATATATTAAGACTCAGTTTTAGGATATAAGACCAGAATTATGGATTTTAACAATTTTACCCGAAAATTTATCTTAATTAAATTATTTTAGTTATCCTTCGAATTAGGTTCGAATTATCAAATCTTCCGATGATTAATTATCCTCTTACCACAGTCCAGTATATACTCATATATTTTTAGAGTTTTAATAATCAAAGTTCAGATTTGCCATATTCAACCAAAATTTTTACCAATGAATTAATTTGCACATATAATCAAAATATGATAAACTAAAATTCAATAATTACCAAGATCATTACATACATGGTAATGAATGTCATTTTTAATCAAGTATAGCTAAAGTCATAATACTTGCATGCACCATATATATTTAACTTGTAATAATTTTGAATAAGAGAAAAGAAAGAAAACAACTTTACCCACTTTTGAATTCTTCAAAGAGATGTTAAAGATGATGGCTTAGACAAGATGACTCCCATCCTTGAATATATGTGGTTGATCAAAGGAAGAGTTCAAGAATGAATAGTTTATTTCTAAGTTTATAATAATAGAACAAAAAAGAATTACACAAAGTTCTAAGGTTGAATCATTACCTTTCTTTTCCTCCTCTTTCTTTTTCGTCTTCCTCTCTATTTTTTTTTTGTTTCTTCTCTCCTCACTTCAGCCTTCTCTCTCTCTTAAGTGCAGAGATTTTTTTTGTGTGTTGTGAAATGGGAGGAGTTTACAAGGAGAAAGTATTTATAGGTGAGGTGTTAAGGTGGAGGTGTCATCAAGGCTTGCATGTAAGGGTACAAGTGTCTTGGAACATACTTGAAATTATGACAACACAAGTCTCCTTTGTTTTAATTGTGTAGGCAGATTTTTTTCTTGTATTTTTACATGTATGGTGTATTTTAGTTGTATTTGTTAAGTATTAGGTAGTAAGTTTAAGTTGGGTTGAGTCATGAGTGTTTTGGGATAGGTGTAGTATTTTAGGTGATAGGTGGTTTATTATTTAGATGGTCATAAGCGCATAATGCATCTAAGTTCAAATTTTAATAATAAGCCCACTAATTAAGTTATACTATTAGATTAAATAGCTCATTTAGCTAATAAATTAAAAATTATTGAAATATTTAAGTTAATTAAACTTATATGATATTATTATTTTTATTTATTAAATTGAAGTAATAAAAATAATTAGGTTGTTGAACTTATATAATTTATTTAGTTAATGTGACTATGCATAAGGTAAGAACTAATTTTATTCGATAATGAAATATTGTAAACTTTATTTTATTTATTAAAAATTAATAATCTAATCTACATACAAAATAATGGGGTCTCACAAAACGCAATCTACGGAGATTGACTATACATTCATGTCATAATTCATAGTATTCTTCTTTAAAAATTATATTTTCTAAAATTATACGTATATAATTATTTTGAAATATATACTATTTTTACTCCCACCTTTGAAAATTTATCATTTATGGATGGTATAAGTTTCAAAATATAATGCAATGAATTAGGTTATGAATGAACAGTCAATCTCCGTAGATTGCTGTTAAGTATGGCAATATGTGGCGTCGAGCGCCTAGTGAGTATTTAGCTTCGGGAGGTCGTCTATATGACTAAGTCCCTCGGCCTCCTTATAAAATCTTAGACCGTTATCAGTGTTTGGCCTTTGACTATCGCCACGACCTTTGGTTTAATGACCGTAGCCTTGGGCGTTGTCGGACTGTCACTATAACTTTGGCCTTTGAGCTTATCGCTCTCACGCTTGGTGATGTGCTTCCTTATCTCTTATCTGGGCTCGGCATGTCCTTAATTGTGGGTCAGTTCCCGGATCATACCATAATCGCGATTTTACCCTAAGTCTACGACCCAGTCACCTCCGGAACACTCCGTCCATTGGCTTCAAGGGAATAGGAAACCACGGTAGCCTTGTTCATGAACCGCAGTCGTGCTGCTCGATCCAAGACATGGTCTAACCGTCCCTGAAACAAATTTGGGAGTCTAGAGGTGGCCCCTACAATTCAAGAGGTGGCCTCCGGATCTTTGGTCGGCCCTTTGTTTCGTATGGGCTCAAGAGGTGGCCCCCGTCCGTTGACGTGGCACTTTGTCCCGATAGAATTAGAGGCAGATTTGTCCGTGGCACTTTATTTGTATAGCACTTAGTTCCCGGTTAGATGTGATTATACGTTAGTCACATTGCAGTGAATGCACATAATATGGCCAGAGTCATATATCCAATACTTAGTGTAAATTGATTATACGATTGCGATTTGGAGTTTATTCGTGGCACGAGTTTTTATGAGTTTATGGTTCCGTTATAGACATATATTTGGAATGTAATTGTGATTATTGATTCCAGACTTATGAAAACCAAAGCTCATGGCATAATAATCCGTAATTAAATAACGTTTAGTGTCAGAATAAATATAAAAACTGGAGCATTATTATTGCACTTCTTTGCCTCATGCATATAAATATAAAAAGGGACTCTAGAGGTACTCGTCGGACTCTAGTGGTGGCTTTCGCCCGAAGGTCGTAGCACTTAGCTCTGCACAGCACTTACTCCCGATTTCAATTGAATAACAATTATTATCGTGATCAACAACGATTATGCATATTATAACATATCAATATGATAATTTGATAGTAAATGGATTTGGATAAACTAGAGGAATTAGTTCAACCGGTTGATGATTAGATTGCTATTGTGTGAGTCTTAGCATAATCTTATAATAAACTCATAAACTTGAATAGTTCGGTACAGATTGATTATACGCCCGTAAATTATGACCTTTATTGCGAAAGTCTGTTATGATATGAGCATTGAAGGTCAGAAGTTGCATGAAAGTTTTACCTTTCGGAAATTATAATTCTGCCCTTCCATCTTTTAAGTACTATCATTATTTTACTAAAATATTATAAATTTGGATAATTCGGTTGTAACAGCCCGAAAACAGTGGCTATTACAGTGCCGTGGAAACTACCGGGACCCACCAGGCGATATCACGATACACACTTACAACCTGACAACGTGGCACCGTACCACAGTATTTATCAAAACCCCGATGTGGAGTATAAGTTATACATGTCTTTAATACGAGCAAACGTACACAGGATCCAAATTTGGTACAGACCATATGACGATGGGCAATACCTAACAGATTATTGTACATTCATCCGACACAAAGTAAAATGAAAATCACAATAAAACATAATCGAACATCAAAAGACTCGGGCCCCCCGAAATAACATCCTTTAAAACCCTCCGTCGCCATTGTGTTCCTCCTGTGCCTTGCCCTTTCCTCGCCCTGAAATACAAATATTTCGCCCCAAACCACAGGGGTCAGCTATACATGATAATAATTCTCATGACATTATACAATTAATATATATACGGATCTCAAAGAAAACAATCGACTACTGAATATACCCCGAAGGCGTATAAACAGTCACTCCCAACTGTCGAACATAACCAAATATACGAACGACCATATGGTATGGCTCAAGACGGACGTCACAGTACGCCCGATCCGGAAATGTGTCTGTGCACATGTCCACCTTGTATACGGAATCCAGAATATACGTGGGACGATGTACCTAATTAGCCTCACGAACTACGTCTCGTGTGCACGATCTAATTGCAGAAAACAACCACGCATGATCATCAAGTGCCCGGCTAAAAATCCTACACATAACCAATCGGCACGCAGATATGACTCTAGAGATGTCACGATACAACATGACAATGAAACTCAACGAATTACACCTTTATCAAGAAATCGAACGACACACCGAAGTGTCAACAAAGCTCAAAAGGACCACCAGTAACAAGAACGGTAATTTCGGGTTTATCATCCCAACACCATGATAATACGATCAAGGGCATCACCATATCACGAATCATATATTATCAGAACATTTCATACACACGAAACGCATAATAATCACAAGAATTCAACCATCATTATTACCAAGCAAGATAACTTGCCTCAATTCCGTAGATGAATAATCCTTCTTTGAATGGTCGAACGAACGGTATCCCCGTCTAACAAAACTCACATGAACAAGCAACCTTGAATGAAATGTAATTCACTCAACAACACATTCGTACGATAACGGTATTCTTACATAAACAATATTCGTAAATTTACTTTGAATAAATCAATTATCCTATTGATCACTTAAATGTTCCAATTACAAATCATCATATGTTTATCATGTTCACTGACATATTCTAACATTAATGTCAAATACTTAAAGTCCAAATTATTACCAATATAACATCGTGAAAACATCTTTTCAAATCATCGGCACTTTCGATTACGATATAAGTTTGTGTTTAATTACGTTCTTCATTATTTTACCAACAATTACATTAAAACTGATTGCTATATGAAAGCGTAAGTTCAAGTTTTTAGTGGACTAAGAACATCATCTTAATTTATGTCTCCTAACACACACGGATTAATGAAATGGAATTCGGCTACTCATCTACCGCATTTGTATCACCATATTCACTACAATCCTCTTAAGAACATTATCAACATATTAATATAGTGATTAACACCCTTTTAAGTTATCAACAAAATCGATTAACTTGAACATATGAAGATTACAACTTCCTTCTATCGAAATCCATTTTTTTACTTTTGAAGAATTATTAAAAGCCTAGTTATATCATTGGGTACATGGAATTCTAAATGTAACTTCATCCCATCTTGTGAACATTATCTTCAAAGGGTTAACATAATTCTTCCAACAATTTATTACGAAGGTATTGGTTTAGAGGCCAAAATTATGGTTCCATATTACCTTCAAGAATCAATTGAATGTTCAAGATAAGATTAGTATCTCTCACCTATAATCACTAAGGATTTCATCCCTAACATGTTCCTAGTGTTGAGACTATAATCAACTTCCGATTATCATGTTATAAATCAGGTTTTATCTGTCATTATCAACACAACCATATTATGAAGTTATTATACATCAAGAAGTAATACTAATACCCCTAAATGTTGATCTTCACTTAGTTTGAGCATGATTTAATAAACTTATCAAGTTTATACTAGCTTAAACTAACATTATGTGAAGTGTTTATCTACTAACATCATCATAAGCATGGATTTAATATGAGTTAAAGAAAGACCAACCTCAAAATGAAGAACAACACCAACACTTCAAGGTACACACTTCAATATCCTAATCTCCAAGTCACCAATCAAGTGTTGAAGCTCCAACACAAGTTAGAAGGGCTAGAAATGGAGTTGGCAAGGAAGGGAATCGTTTTCTCAGTGGGGAGGTTGAAAGGGTCGAGCAGGAAATGAAAGGCAAGTCATATTTTTATAACCTGAATTCAGCATTACGTACGTTAAAGAGAGGGGTTAACGTACGTTAAAGCCCTTACGTACGTAATCTCATGAACATTACGTACGTAATCAATTTCATCAGATCTTTCTGACTTAAAACATGCAATTCGTTACGTATGTAAACATATAACTATTACGTACGTAATAGCCGTTGACTTGGCTGTCGCGATCGACTCCCGACCACCTACCCCCGATCGGTCCCACCCGCCGAAAGGCAGGCTGTTGATGGATCTCTCGCATTACGTACGTTAACATATGAATGTTACGTATGTAAGGCTATGTACATAGCGTATGTTAAGAAGAAAGGTTAACGTACGTTAAGTTCTATAACAAGCATAAATGGAATTCTCCCAATATCACCCAACAATTAATATAGTATGAATGGCCATGATTCCAACTTAACAAAATTCGTCGATATACTTGCTACAACAATACAGATATGGTGCGAAAATACTTGGTTTAAATCAGAAAATACAATAGTAAAGGCGAGGGTATTACATACTCCCCCCCTTAAAAGGAGTTTCGTCCCCGAAACTAAGGGGTAAACATCTCGGGGTATTTCTCTCGCATGCTATCTTCAGTCTCCCATGTAGCTTCCTCGACTCCATGTCTCGACCACTGAATTTTTAATAAGGGAATCGCCTTGTTCCTCAATTGTTTGATTCTTCTCTCAAGTATCTGCACAGGCCGTTCTTCATACGAATGGTCATCGGCTATTTCGACCTCGTCGAATTGAATAATGTGGCTTGGGTCAGCAACATACTTCCTCAACTGAGATACATGGAATACGTTGTGAATCTGGCTCAAAGCTGGTGGTAATGCTAAACGATAGGCTAGGTTGCCTACTCGTTCCAGGATTTCAAACGGACCAATATACCTTGGACTCAACTTGCCTCCCTTCCCGAATCGAAAAACACCTCGAGTAGGAGATACTTTGACTAGTACATGGTCACCAACCTCAAACTCGAGTGGTCGTCGAAGATTATCTGCATATGATTTCTGGCGGCTTTGGGCCGTTAATAGACGACTCTTGATCAAGGAAATCTTCTCGCGGGCTGCCAATAACATATCAGGTTCCGTACCAATAGATTCAGACAAATCGTCCCAACACAAAGGGGACCTACAACGACGACCATACAATGCCTCATAAGGTGCCATCATGATCGAGGCGTGCCAGCTGTTATTATATGTGAATTCTACCAACGGTAGTTGGGCTTCCCAGTCGGGCTTCCAATCGAGAGCACATGCCCTCAACATATCCTCTAGGGTTTGAATAGTCCTCTCAGACCGACCGTCGGTCTGAGGATGAAAAGCCGTACTGAAGTTCAACTGTGTACCCATCGCATGATGAACCGCCTTCCAGAAGTGCAACACAAATCGTCCGTCACGATCTGATACAATACTCTTAGGGGTACCATGCAGTCTCAAAATCTCTTTGATGAATAACTGGGCCAATCTCTCAGGGCCCCATGTATCCTTGATCTCCAAGAAGTGGGCTGATTTAGTCAATCGATCCACAATCACACAAATCATATTCATGCCTCGACGGCTCATCGGCAAGCTAGTAATAAAATCCATCGATATGTCTTCCCACTTCCACTCGGGAATTGGAAGCGGTTTCATCATGCCAGCTGGTCGTTGATGTTCAGTCTTGACCTGCTGACTGGTCAAACATTTCAAAACGAATTCGGCAACCTCCCGTTTCATGTTACCCCACCAATAATACGGCTTCAAATCCTTATACATTTTGTTCGATCCCGGGTGTATGGAATACGGGGTAGCATGAGCCTCCTTCAGAATAGTATTCCTCAACTCTTCGTCTGCTGGTACACATACTCAGTTTTTAAAGCGTATCAGTCCATCCTCGTGAACCACAAATCCAGGGGCCTTCCCCTGATCGATTTCTCCTCGAACTCTGGATAAGAATGGGTCTGTCATCTATTTCGTCCTGACCATCTCATGAAGGGATGATGAAATATCAAGCATGCACAGTTGTCCCTGAATGCGTTGTAACCAGACCTCAATCTCTGGTCTCATGAACTCTAATTGCAACTCCATCTGGGCGGACAAACGAGCCAGTATCTGCTCCTGCACCGTCTTGCAGCTCAAGGCATCGACAACCACGTTTGCCATGCCTGGATGATAAAGGATCTCGATATCATAGTCTTTGATTATCTCTAACCACCTCATTTGTATCATATTCAACTCCTTCTGAGTAAAAATATACTTCAGGCTCTTGTGATCCGTAAAAATCTGGCAGGTAACTCCATACAGATAGTGGCGCCAGATTTTTAGAGCAAATACTACGGCTGCTAACTCCAAATCATGAGTCAGGTAGTTGACCTCGTAAGGACGCAACTGTCTGGATGCATAGGCGATCACCTTCTCGTCCTGCATTAATACGCAGCCAAGGCCCTGTCTCGATGCATCGCTATATACCACGAATCCTTCCGTTCCTTTAGGTAGAACCAAAACAGGTGCTGAAATTAATCGACTTTTGAGTTCATCAAAACTTTGCTGACATGCTTCCGACCACAAGTACTTCTTATCTTTCCTCAACAGATTAGTCATCGGTTGAGCAATTTTGGAAAATCCTTCCACGAATCGTCTGTAATAGCCTGCTAGACCCAGAAAACTACGAACTTCCTTCACGTTCTTCGGAGGTAGCCAGTCTCGGATAGCTTCTGTCTTCTGTGGGTCTACTCTCACTCCATCTGCTGATATTACATGTCCCAGAAAAATAACTTCAGACATCCAGAATTCACACTTAGAAAATTTTCCATAGAGTTGTTCTCGCCTTAATGCATCGAGAACCTGGTGGAGGTGACACTCATGCTCCTCATGATCACGAGAGTAGATCAGGATGTCATCAATAAAAATGACTACAAAATGATCCAGATAATTAATAAAAACCCGATTTATCAATTCCATGAATACTGCAGGTGCATTAGTCAGTACGAATGGCATGACAAGGAACTCATAATGCCCATAGCGAGTGCAAAAAGCTGTCTTCGGGACGTCCGACTCTCGAATCCGCAATTGGTGGTACTCGGATCTCAAGTCGATCTTGAAAAATACAGCGGCTCCCTGGAGCTGATCCAATAGATCATCGATGCGAGGTAAAGGGTATTTGTTCTTAATTTTTACTTTGTTCAGCTCACGGTAATCAATACACAAACGCAGCGATCCGTCCTTCTTCCGTACGAATAACACCGGCGCTCCCCAAGAGGATGCACTGGGTCGAACATATCCTTTCTCAGTTAACTCCTCAAGTTGTCTTTTCAACTCCTGCATCTCAGTCGTGTAATACCCGGTTGTAACTCAGTAATTATCATTCAGTAATTATCACTCAGTAATTATCATTCAGTAATTGATACTCAGTAATCTCATTCATCATTGATCATTTGTCACTCGTATTCAGTCATGGTATTTATCATTCAGAGTAATTGTATCGTGTATCAATCGTCAGTCATCACTAATCTGATTGGAGTTTCGTGCCGTGTTTATCATCATTGTCATTTTCGTTGCAAGCTGTGCTTGAGGAGTAGCGCACGCTACATACTCCTTTTAGCGTACGCTAATTGGGTATAGGTAGCGCACGCTACCGCTCAGCTTTAGCGCACACTAAGGCTACCTTGGCTGCAGTCCAGAAGGTACTGGACTGCATGTGAGAATATTTGTAGCGCACGCTACGAGTGGTAAGTAGCGCGCGCTAACGGGTTGTAGTAGCGCACGCTATATGTGTGGAGTAGCGCGCGCTAGGGACGGATCGAGTTGAGTCCGGTGGCTCTTTGGATCGCACGGTTAATTCATAGCGTCGCTATGCATTGTTGTTAGCGTACGCAACCGATATATTAGCGCACGCTAAACAATGGTTGTAGCGCACGCTATTGGGGCCGATCGAGGTCGAGGTTTTACGGACTCCGATCGGGCGTCAAATATTTCGCTAGCGCACGCTAACAATGGATATTAGCGCACGCTAGTAGTATGGCCGTAGCGCACGCTACAAATAGGTACGTAGCGCGCTACCGTGTTCGGACAGTGGGTACTGGACTACCCAAATTACTCGTTAGCGCACGCTATGCACAAGGGCTAGCGCACGCTAACCTGGACTGAGTATAAATTGGACAGTTTAGTCAGAGTTCGTCATTTTTCATCTCATTTCATTCCTTCGGTAGTTTTGGGCGATTTCGAGCGATTCGGAGAGGATTCTTCGAGGTGTAATCATCAATCATCATCTTCAAGCTCATCTTTCGGATTGATCATCATTTCATCATCTTCATCACATCGAATCAAAGATATTAATCTCTTGGATCTAGAATTTCGGATTTTTGGGGTTTTCCTTCCGATTTCTTCGTGTAAGCTTGGATTATCATTGGAATATGTTAGTTATGGATTATCTAACTTGTATAAACATATTCCTACGGATTTAATGGTTATTTTCAGAATTATTTCAAGAACCCTTGGGGTTGACTTCGGTTAATTGGGGATTTTCCGATTGATGTTGTTGTAATCATGAGTTATGGATTCCTAATGGATTATTGATATCCTTGAAAGTGTTTTGATGGTTTGAAATACTCATCTTGGAGTTGGTTTCGTTTCATTCGAGCTCGGATATCGTTGTGTCGACGTTTGAGTCGATTTTGATCGTTTTTGATTTGCGTAATGATCGGATTATTGGTAATTGTGTTATTCAAGGTTGTTCGAGCGACCGATATTTCATTTAGGACGTTGTTCGTGGACGGACATTCATCATCGGTATTGTGTAAGTTAATTCTTACTCGGTTAAAAGGATATTCATTCCTTTTTGTTGGTGATTACTCATAATCATAATTCATTCATCATTGTATTAATCGTATCAAAACTCGTCATTGTCAATTAATCACCTCAGTCATAAGGAACGACGGTTCCGATCATTTCATTGAGCTATCATTCATTTCACCATCATTCAATCTTGGTGAGTCATTATTCATTTTCATTGTCACTTTTGTCATATTGTGGCATTCCGGGTCATACTGGCGTGCCGGTTGGTATGTGTAGGATTTTCAAGTCGGGCACATTATAGTCGTGTGTTGGTTGGTGGCCTCACATTGGACTGTGCACACGAGTCGATTGCTCGTGACACTGATTAGGTACAAGACCACGCGTGTTTGATCGTTGGTGGCTTGTGCACGGACACATTTCCATCCCGGACGTAGTGTGGCGCCATTCCTTTGAGCCGTACTGATTAGTCGATTCATATAGCATGTTTGATTGCGTATGTTTCGACAGGATATTTCATAATTTCTGAGTTTGGTTGATTGTGTATTTTCAAGGCTTGAGGATTGTTGTTCAGTAAATCGACCGCGTTGGGGGATGTTGTTTTTCAGGTCATGGCAAGGCTAAGGCACGGGGAGAGCACGGTGACGGCGAGGAGTCCCAGTGATACAAGTAGGGGGCCCCAGTCTGTTCAGTCATTCATTCAGTCATTTATGTTTCCTTTATTCATTCCGCTGCAGACATTCCGTTTGAATGCTCATTTCATTTAGTGTTGTGTATTTTATCGTCACATAAAATACACATGTATTCTATTTTATCCTGGGTGTTGTGTAAAACTCCTCATCGGAGTAATTGATGTTGTAATGTGGTTCGGTACTACATTTACCTGTGTAATTCATTCATTCTCATTCGCCTGGTGGGTCCCAGTCGGGAGTCCACGGCACTGTAATATCCGCCTAGTTTGGGGTGTTACAGAGTTGGTATCAGAGCGTGGTTTTGAATACTACCCTCCAAGTCATGTCTCATTTGAAATCATCGTCATCAGACTAGTATCATTGGACTTTCGCGTCACGTGTGACCTGTGCAAATGCCGAGCCAATCAGACCAAGAACTGTAAGATTTCTAATGCCATGGTATAATTTCTGGCATTAATCATTCATTCATAATTCATCAGTTAACAATCCTCAATCATCATTGTCATTTTGACCGGGACGGTCAGGTTAACTCATTAATCAGTCAATTCATTTCATTGTTCAGTTGTTGATCAGGAAGATCGAATCATTAATCTTGTCAACTCATTCAAGATATTCATTTCAAGAATTTCATCAGATAATCACGTCACTTCAGTTGATCATTCATGTAATCATTGTGTTTGAGCGCGTATGCTCATTTTTATCATTTCATAATATAATCATAATGTGATACTCATGCGAGATATATAATCATCATATGACTTTCCACTTCAGTATGGAAAGGGCTGGCAGAGGACGTGGAGGACGAGGCCGTGGAGCGGGCCGAATCCCGAGAACTCGTGCGAATACCCGAGCAAATGCCAGGAATAATGCTAACTCATCGAGCAGCGACGCTGCCACTCACTCACCTGGACGCGATCATTCACTGTCAGGGAGTCGTACCCGGGACACGGCTCATTCAGAGGGTGTTCGGGTCGACCCACTCGCATTTATGCAGGGCATGATGGCCCAAATGACCCAGATGGCTCAGTTGATGGAGACGATGCATAACTCCGTCAATCAAAATCAGCAGGCTCCTCCGCCGCCACCTCAGAGGCAAGAGAGGGGTGTAAGCAATATCATTAGCGATATCTCTGCTTGACCACCTACTTTTGAGGGCTCATCCGAGCCGGCGGATATTGTTCACCGGCTTGAGCATTTTGAGAAGTTATTTGCTATGGTGGATTGCCCTGAATGGCATAAAGTTTCAGTTGCGGCTTACTATCTCGGTAAGAGCGCTCATTCATGGTGGTTATCGTTGAAGCCCACAGACGGAACATGTACTTGGGATCAGTTCAAGACTCTCATGATGGAGAGATACTATCCGGCCCCACTCAGGGAGGCCAAGTTGTCGGAATTACTCACTCCCGACCTTTCGGCGGATGATGATGTTCTCGCCATCGCCGAAAAATTTCAGGAACTTCTTCCGTTCGCCTCATCTATCATTCACTCAGAAGCGGACAAGATCAAGTATTTCAGCAAGAGGCTGAAACCCCGTATGAGACTTCAGTTACTTAATCATAATTGCACCATGTTGGCCGAGTTCATTGAGAAGGCTCTTACTTACGAGCTTACGGCTAAGGAAATTGCTAAGCAGCAACCTTCGTCTGCTAGCAAGAAGTCCAAGAACCGTAATCAGTCTGACGGGAATCAGGCCACTTTCAAGAAACTGTGGGCGGGCTCTACTTTTTCTGAGCGACCTCCCCTAGCGTCTAAACCCGCGGAATCTCAGTCGCGAGCGGCCAGTTCGGCCATCACCTGTTTCAACTGTAAGGAACAGGGTCATTTCAGCACCAAGTGTCCGAAGCAGTCTGTCACGTGACACAACTGTGGGATTGCTGGGCATAGGGCCCGTTTTTGCCGTAGGGACTTTAAACCCACTCCGGCGTCATCTCAAGCCCTGTGTCATTCAGGTGCGTAATCGGCCACTCGGTCGGCGTGCTCAAGACAGGAGCTAAAGGCGGAGCCAAGAGCTATCAGACGGGAGCGTCCGGTTCGGGGGCCGGCAAGCCCCGAATTTATGAGATGAAGAAGACCGATGATCCTGAGGCCCGAATGATCTCAGGTACACTCGATGTTCTATCTCAACCTGTGTGTACCCTTTTTGATACTGGTGCATCTCATTCATTCATTTCCGAGTCATGTTTGAGTAGACTACGTCTGGGTAGTGCTACTAGTTGTGAGCCATATGTCATTGGCCTACCTGATGGTAGACGATTTATCGGAAGTCGTGAGATTCAGAATTGTCCGATTCAGCTTCATGGTCGTGTATGGCCAACGGACCTAATCGTAGTAGATTTACCGAGGGACGACATCATCTTGGGTATTGATTGGATGGATCGTCATGATGCCATCATTAGTGTCCGAAAGCGTTTGGTCACTATCATTTCAGACGATGGATTTGAATGTGTGTTTCAGGGAGGTAATCCCGGCTGTTCTGGTAAAGTCATTAATTTGATGAAAGCAGTAAGATTACTCAATCAGGGATGTGTCGGTTATTGGTGCTATATGGCCAAAACCGAGAAATCATCAGTAATATTGACGGATATCCCAGTGGTGAGGGATTATGCCGATGTTTTTCCAGACGAGTTACCTGGCTTGCCTCCACAGAGGGATGTGGAATTCACGATTGAGTTGGAGCCTGGTACGTCCCCGATATCAAAGGCACCGTACCGGATGGCCCCGACCGAAATGCAGGAATTAAAGAACCAACTTGAGGAGTTGTTCGAGAAAGGTTATATCCGACCGAGTGCGTCCCCGTGGGGAGCACCAGTGTTGTTTGTCAAGAAGAAGGATGGTTCATTCCGCTTATGTATTGATTATCGGGAGTTGAACAGGTAGACGATCAAGAATAAGTATCCCTTACCCGTATTGACGATCTCTTAGATCAACTTCGGGAGCTTCATATTTTCCAAGATCGACTTAAGATCCGGATATCATCGATTCGGATTCGAGAGTCGGATATCGCGAGAACAGCTGCGCACGCGCTATGGTCATTATGAGTTTGTGGTTATGCCGTTCGGATTGACTAATGCACCTGCGGTATTCATGGAGTTAATGAATCGGGTCTTCATCGACTTTTTGGATTGGTTTGTTGTTGTCTTCATCGATGACATTTTGATTTATTCTCGTGACCGGGAGGAACACGAGTTTCACCTTCATCTAGTGCTCGACGTGTTGAGACGAGAACAACTTTATGGGAAATTTTCTAAATGTGAGTTCTGGATGTCCGAAGTGACTTTTCTCGGACATGTAATTTCATCAGACGGAGTTCGTGTCGATCCTCAGAAGACGGAGGCTATTCGAGATTGGCTACCTCCGAAGAACGTCAAGGAAATCCGAAGTTTCCTCGGATTAGCGGGTTATTATCGGCGATTTGTAGAGGGATTTTCTCGAATCGCTCAACCCTTAACGAACCTTTTGCGGAAGGATAAGAAATACACGTGGTCCGACGCGTGTCAACGGAGTTTTGAGGAACTCAAGAGCCGGTTAATGTCAGCACCTGTACTTTCCTTGCCGCAGGGGACGGAAGGATTTGTGGTCTATAGTGATGCGTCCGGACAGGGTCTCGGATGTGTACTCATGCGAGCGGAAGGTTATTGCCTATGCTTCACGGCAATTGAGACCTTACGAGATTAATTATCCGACCCACGACCTGGAGCTAGCAGCCGTGGTGTTCGCTTTGAAAATTTGGCGTCATTATCTTTATGGCGTTACCTGTCAGATATTCACCGATCATAAGAGCTTAAAGTATATATTTACTCAGAAGGAGTTAAATATGCGCCAGAGACGGTGGTTGGAATTAATCAAAGATTATGATATCGAGATCCTTTACCACCCGGGCAAGGCGAATGTTGTCGTCGACGCCTTGAGTCGTAAGTCCGTTCAGGAGCAGATGCTTGCCCGTTTAACAGTTCAGAAGGAGCTTCAGCGGGAATTCCTTAGACCCGAGATCGAGGTCTGGCTTCAGCGAGTTCAGGGGCAGCTTTGTATGTTAGAGATTTCATCGTCACTCGAGGAGGAAATCCGAGAGAATCAGGGTTCGGACCCATCATTGTTGCGCATCCGAGAGGATGTGGCTCAGGGGAAAGCCCCTGGATTTGTGGTCCACGAGGATGGACTTTTGAGGTTTAAGAATCGGTTGTGCGTACCAGCGAATGACGAGTTGAAAGACTCGATTTTGAAAGAAGCTCATGCTACCCCTTATTCTGTTCATCCGGGGTCTAGCAAGATGTACAAGGACTTGAAACAAAATTACTGGTGGAGTAATATGAAGCGAGAAGTCGCAGAATTTGTTTCGAGATGCTTAACCTGTCAACAAGTTAAGATTGAACATCAGCGACCGGCGGGTATGCTGAAACCTCTTCCTATTCCCGAGTGGAAGTGGGAAGACATTTCTATAGATTTCATCACGAGTTTGCCGACGAGTCGTCGTGGCATGAACATGATCTGGGTGATCGTGGACCGCTTAACCAAATCAGCTCATTTCCTTGAGATCAAGGATACGTGGGGTCCCAAGAGACTTGCCCAGTTGTTCATTAAAGAGATAGTCAGACTGCACGGTACTCCTAGAAGTATCGTTTCCGATCGTGACGGACGGTTTGTGTCGCATTTTTGGAAATCAGTTCATCGTGCTATGGGAACTCAGCTTAACCTCGATCGCTTTTCATCCTCGGTCGACGGACAATCAGAGAGGACCATTCAGACATTAGAGGACATGTTGAGGGCATGCGTCCTCGATTGGAAAGACGATTGGGAAGCCCAACTACCATTGATCGAGTTCACGTATAATAATAGTTGGCATGCTTCGATCAAGATGGCACCTTACGAGGCCTTGTATGGTCGTCGTTGTCGATCTCCGTTGTGTTGGGACGACTTATAAGAATCATTGGGCACCGAGCCAGATATGCTTATATCCGCCCGTGAGAAGGTAGCTTTGATCGAGTCGTTTGTTGACATTTCGTAGTCGGCAAATCATATGCAGATAACCGTCGTCGACCATTAGAGTTCGAGGCAGGTGACCACGTGTTGGTCAAGGTATCCCCGAGTCGTGGTATCTTCCGTTTTGGGAAGAGAGGGAAGTTGAGTCCGAGATTCATTGGACCATTTGAGATTTTGGATCGAGTAGGCGAGTTAGCTTATCGATTGGCTTTACCTCCGGCGTTGAGCCGAATTCATAATGTATTTCACGTCTCTCAGTTGCGGAAGTATGTTGCCGACCCGAGTCACATACTTCAGTTCGACGAAATCGAGATCGCCGACGATCATTCATATGAGGAGCGTCCTATACGAGTTTTAGAGCGGCGAATCAAACAGTTGAGGAATAAGACGATTCCTTTGGTTAAAATTCAGTGGTCTAG
Organism: Orobanche coerulescens; assembly: GCA_033398695.1. Taxonomy (NCBI): domain Eukaryota; kingdom Viridiplantae; phylum Streptophyta; class Magnoliopsida; order Lamiales; family Orobanchaceae; genus Orobanche; species Orobanche coerulescens. The sequence goes on from CM065805.1 coordinate 83,621,825, forward strand.
ACACGGAGTCGAAGAGGCTACTTGGGAAACCGAGGATAGTATGCGGGAGAGTTATCCCGAATTGTTTGACCCTTAGTTTCGGGGACGAAACTCTTTTAAGGGGGGGTGTATGTAATACCCGGTTGTAACTCAGTAATTATCATTCAGTAATTATCACTCAGTAATTATCATTCAGTAATTGATACTCAGTAATCTCATTCATCATTGATCATTTGTCACTCGTATTCAGTCATGGTATTTATCATTCAGAGTAATTGTATCGTGTATCAATCGTCAGTCATCACTAATCTGATTGGAGTTTCGTGCCGTGTTTATCATCATTGTCATTTTCGTTGCAAGCTGTGCTTGAGGAGTAGCGCACGCTACATACTCCTTTTAGCGTACGCTAATTGGGTATAGGTAGCGCACGCTACCGCTCAGCTTTAGCGCACACTAAGGCTACCTTGGCTGCAGTCCAGAAGGTACTGGACTGCAGGTGAGAATATTTGTAGCGCACGCTACGAGTGGTAAGTAGCGCGCGCTAACGGGTTGTAGTAGCGCATGCTATATGTGTGGAGTAGCGCGCGCTAGGGACGGATCAGGTTGAGTCCAGTGGCTACTGGACTGCACCGGGTTAATTCATAGCGTACGCTATGCATTGTTGTTAGCGTACGCAACCGATATATTAGCGCACGCTAAACAATGGTTGTAGCACACGCTATTGGGATCAGATCAGAGGTCAGACAGTTTTCTGGACTCCAGTACTGGGCGTCAAATATTTCGCTAGCGCACGCTAACAATGGATATTAGCGCACGCTAGTAGTATGGCCGTAGCGCACGCTACAAATAGGTATGTAGCGCGCGCTACCGTGTTCGGACAGTGGGTACTGGACTACCCAAATTACTCGTTAGCGCACGCTATGCACAAGGGCTAGCGCACGCTAACCTGGACTGAGTATAAATTGGACAGTTTAGTCAGAGTTCGTCATTTTTCATCTCATTTCATTCCTTCGGTAGTTTTGGGCGATTTCGAGCGATTCGGAGAGGATTCTTCGAGGTGTAATCATCAATCATCATCTTCAAGCTCATCTTTCGGATTGATCATCATTTCATCATCTTCATCACATCGAATCAAAGGTATTAATCTCTTGGATCTAGAATTTCGGATTTTTGGGGTTTTCCTTCCGATTTCTTCGTGTAAGCTTGGATTATCATTGGAATATGTTAGTTATGGATTATCTAACTTGTATAAACATATTCCTACGGATTTAATGGTTATTTTCGGAATTATTTCAAGAACCCTTGGGGTTGACTTCGGTTAATTGGGGATTTTCCGATTGATGTTGTTGTAATCATGAGTTATGGATTCCTAATGGATTATTGATATCCTTGAAAGTGTTTTGATGGTTTGAAATACTCATCTTGGAGTTAGTTTCGTTTCATTCGAGCTCGGATATCGTTGTGTCGACGTTTGAGTCGATTTTGATCGTTTTTGATTTGCGTAATGATCGGATTATTGGTAATTGTGTTATTCAGGGTTGTTCGAGCGACCGATATTTCATTTAGGACGTTGTTCGTGGACGGACATTCATCATCGGTATTGTGTAAGTTAATTCTTACTCGGTTAAAAGGATATTCATTCCTTTTTGTTGTTGATTACTCATAATCATAATTCATTCATCATTGTATTAATCGTATCAAAACTCGTCATTGTCAATTAATCACCTCAGTCATAAGGAACGACGGTTCCGATCATTTCATTGAGCTATCATTCATTTCACCATCATTCAATCTTGGTGGGTCATTATTCATTTTCATTGTCACTTTTGTCATATTGTGGCATTCCGGGTCATACTGGCGTGCCGGTTGGTATGTGTAGGATTTTCAAGTCGGGCACATTATAGTCGTGTGTTGGTTGGTGGCCTGACATTGGACTGTGCACACGAGTCGATTGCTCGTGAGACTGATTAGGTACAAGACCACGCGTGTTTGATCGTTGGTGGCTTGTGCACGGACACATTTCCATCCCGGACGTAGTGTGGCGCCATTCCTTTGAGCCGTACTGATTAGTCGATTCATATAGCATGTTTGATTGCGTATGTTTCGACAGGATAATTCATAATTTCAGATATTTCATGATTGTGTATTTTCAACCCTTGAGGATTGTTGTTCTGTGTAACTGAACCCGTTGGGGGATGTTGTTTTTCAGGTCATGGCAAGGCTAAGGCACGGGGAGAGCACGGTGACGGCGAGGAGTGCCAGTGATACTAGTAGGGGGCCCCAGTCTGTTCAGTCATTCATTCAGTCATTTATGTTTCCTTTATTCATTCCGCTGCAGACATTCCGTTTGAATGCTCATTTCATTTAGTGTTGTGTATTTTATCGTCACATAAAATACACATGTATTCTATTTTATCCTGGGTGTTGTGTAAAACTCCTCATCGGAGTAATTGATGTTGTAATGTGGTTCGGTACTACATTTACCTGTGTAATTCATTCATTCTCATTCGCCTGGTGGGTCCCAGTCGGGAGTCCACGGCACTGTAATATCCGCCTAGTTTGGGGTGTTACAAGTCGGGGCCATACGATATGGTGATTTCGAAAGTGGGGACGTCCCTGGCTCCAACTCAATGGTGAATTCTACCTCTCGTTGTGGGGGTAGTCCTGGAAGCTCTTCTGGAAATACATCTGGATAGTCTCGAACCACTGGAATATCAACCAATTCGACTGGTCGGTCAGTTCTCTTGGTCATGTAACACCAATAACCAATGCATCCCTGGTTCAGTAATCTCACAGCCTTCATAGCGCTGATGACTCTCCCAGAATGATTGGGATTATCACCCCGAAAAATACACTCGATGTCATCATCAGATGTGACGGTCACCATTCGCTTACGGACGCTAACCACGGCATCGTGACGATCCATCCAGTCGATACCCAAGATTACATCATGTTTAGGTAAATCAACCACAATCAGGTCAGACAACCACTCACGGTTGTTCATGCGAATCGGACAGTTCTGTACTTCACGACTCCCAATAATTCTTCTACCATCGGGTAGACCAATTACATAACGTTCACAATCGGTAACATGATTCAATTGCAAACGACTCAAACAAGAAGTAGACAAAAAGAAGTGTGAAGCACCAGTATCAAAAAGAACACAAACGGGCTGAGAGTGGATCTCGAGAGTACCTGCAATCATGCTGGCTTCGGGATCATCGGCTTTCTTCATCTCGTAGACTCTGGGTTTTGCAACCCCGGAAGCAGGTGTACCAGCTTGATTTCCACGGCCCATCCCTTTGTTTGGCCCGGTAGTGTGGTAAGAAGCGGACGGAGGAGCACGTTCCTGCACAGAAGACTATACTGGAGCAAGATATGCTACTAGAGCACGCCCGAGTCCACCCCTGCAATAGCGAGCACGATGACCGTTCTTCCCGCAAGTGTGATAGGCAACGGCCGGCTTCGGACACTTGGAACTGATATGCCCCTGGTCCCCACAGTTATAACATACGACAGGAGAGCTGATTGCCCGAGAGTGCGTTCCTGTCGGTTTCGGTGCCATAGGTGGCCGTTCAGAAGGATTTGGTACAGGCTGGGGCTTCTTGAACATCCCCCGGTTACTGTCTCCCTGGGTCTGGTTCCTGGATCTCTCGTTGGAAAACTGAGGCTGCTTCTTGGAAATCTCCTTCGCAGTAAGTTCATACTCCAAAGCCTTCTGAATAAACTCCAGTAGGGTCGTACAGTGGTGATTGAGTAGTTGCATCCTCATTCGGGGTTTAAGCCTCTTGAGGAAATGTTTGATCTTATCAGCTTCCGAACGGACAACTGACCTAGCAAAAGAGAGAAGTGCTTGGAATTTTTCAGCAATTGCTAACACATCCTCGTCTTCCGAGGGATCAGGGTTCAGTAATTCAGATAGTTTGGCTTCACGGAGGGGTGCAGGATAGTAACGATCTAGCATCAGATTCTTGAATTCCTCCCAAGTACTCGTGCCATCGGCAGGCCTCACAGAAAGCCACCAAGTATGGGCACTCTTACTAAGGTGGTAGGCTGCCACAGCAACTCGATTTTCCTCTGGGCACTCAACCATCTCGAACAGTTTCTCGAAATTCTCTATCCAGTGTACAATGCCAGCAGGCTCAGATGAGCCATCAAAAGTCGTAGGTCGCTGTCGTGATATGTCGCTAATAATCCGGCTCACGATCCCGCCATGCACCAGAGGCAGAGGCTGTTGCCCCTGCTGTTGACCAGTAGTATTCCTCTGCATAGCTTCCATCAGTTGACCCATTTGGGTCATGTGGGCCATCATGCCCTGCATCACAGTGTAAGGATCGACACGTGCATTCTCTCTAGTGTGGTGTGATTGGTCCCTAGAGGGCGAATCACTGCCTGCAGAACTTTGTTCCACATTTGCGCGTCTGTTGGCTCATGGTATCGGGATTCGGCCTCTCCCGCGGCCTCGTCCCCCTCTACCACGGCCTCTCAGATTCCTTTCCATACTGAAAGAATCAAGTCCCAAGTACAGTTCAAGTTATCAATCATAATTCATGCTAAGTTAATGGCAATAGGGAATTTCATATCCAACAAAGCAGTTCGTAAAGAATCATTGGCACCGAAGGTGTTACACACTCAATATCATATCAACATCAAGTCGAAACAATTCCAATCACATAATTAATTTAGGTTTACCTCAAACAGATGAATTTTACCTCATGTTAGCAAGATGCCAAGATAAGTAAGGAGACCAATACGTCGTCAATATCATGCAGTAATCAAATTATGGTTCATGAGAACATACCGTATTCGACGGGTCAGGCGCTTGCACAGGTTACACGTGGCACGAAGGTTTCTTGATGCTATTTCGATTCTACAATGACTCAAAATAAAAACACACTCTCTGATACCATCTTCTGTAACAGTCCGAAAACGGTGGCTATTACAGTGCCGTGGACCCCTACCGGGACCCACCAGGCGATATCACGATATACACTTACAACCTGACAACGTGGCACCGTACCACAATATTTATCAAAACCCCGATGTGGAGTATAAGTTATACAAGCCTTTAATACGAGCAAACGTACACAGGATCCAAATTCGGTACAGACCATATGACGATGGGCAATACCTATGACATTATCATTGGGAAAACAAAGACCTCAGATCGAAGCAGTAGGGATATCCGATCCCTGTATCGAATGATATTTAATAAAGAGGTTTTGACATATATGCCAATCCGAATACAGTAAAGGAAGCGTATCGAAGCTTTGAGGCTTTATCATGTATCAAGACACGCCTCAAACAAGATATAGTAAAGCTCTTCAAGATCTGAAGAAGTCTTGTAAATGACAAAGTATGGAAACTGTCTCGAAACTCAAAATACAGTTATCTTCCATACAGCTCACAACAGGACAAAGAAGGAATATCCAGAAGTCAAGTCCCGTTGAATAAACAAGTATTTAAATACTCAAGGATAAAGTATTTAAATACTGCCAGTCTTCAGATCTTCAGAATCCCGCGAAATCCGGATCCTGTCATAATCCCGTTGGAACGAAATCTCATTCAAACGGATACATCTCAACGGATATATGCTTCATAGACTATATATATCTTATGAAGGCATTGAAGATCAGTAACCGGTCACCTAACACTCAAGCTATCAAAAGTTATCATCAGAGCAAAACATATCTCCAAAGCTTACTGCAATTAAGATCTAAAGAGATATATATAGTGCTCATCATCCTGAACAACACTTCATCAGCTGAAAGCTCTTAAAGTCAAAGTTGTTGTTCACCATCTGTTCTATACGTTGAACAAACTCAAGATCAGCCCTGTGTGGACTGAACAATCTGTGCTTCTCCGGAACTGTGTGTGAAGGATTTGCATTGAAGAAGACGAAGCTTCAGAACTGTGTGTGAAGAAGCAAGTCAAAGCATTAGCTCAAAACCAATCTGTGTAAACGGTTTAAGCTAAGATCTTTATATCAATCTGTGTGAACGATATATTGATTGTGTGTGTTGTTATAATTACGTAGTTGTGTACGCAGTAATTATAATAAACTTTTTACTCCTGTGTGGAGGACCAGTGGACGTAGAGGGGTTTACCTCGAACCACTTTAATTACTGTGTTATTTACCTTCAGCTTTTACTATTTTAAATTACTGTGATATATTAAGTATACACTATACACTTAGTTCTTTGTATCCACAAGAACCTCATCATATCCAAGACTTCCGCTACGCACTCAGATTTAAAATCCATACAGTTTGTTGTTTAAACTATCTTCCAAACTGTATCCAGTATACTTAGTGGCCAACAAGTGGTATCGGAGCGGTTGATTCTAAAAAGAATCAGTCGTATTTCTTTTTAAACCGAATCAGATTCAAATCACTTATTTTCAAAACAGTCTCTTTCATTCCTATATTATCAGTATGGATACTTCTATGATTAACAAAGTCCCTATGTTCTCTATTAACGAATTTGACGACTGGAGAATTAGAATGGAAGCTCATCTTTCAGCAATGCACGAAGAGATGATTTTTGTTATACAGGATGGTCCTATCAAGATCATGAAGGTTAATCCGGCGGCAAGGATTGAGGGCCAAGCCCATGCTGAAATGCTCGAGAAGGAACGCGAGCAATGGACAACAGATGAAAGGAAGCGAGCCAATCTCGACAATGTGGCTAAGAACGCGTTATTTGTCACTCTTGACAAAGGCACGTTCTCAAAGGTAAAAAGCTGCAAAACAGCCAAAGAAATCTGGGATAAACTCAAGTTGATTTGTGAGGGAACTGAGCTCTCAAAAGAAAACAAGATTTCAAAACTAACTCAGCAATTTGAATCTTTTGAAATGAAACCAACGGAAACACTTGAGGAACTTGACCTCAGATTCACTGGTATTGTTGGTGAACATGAAGCGTTGGGCAAAATTTACACCCAAAAGGAGAAGAACTTAAAAATTTTCAGATCTCTCCCAGCCCGATGGGACATTAAGACCACATCTATGCGTGTATCCTGTAATCTTAATGAAATATCTACTTTTGATCTCTTCTCTGACCTCAAAGCTTTCGAGTATGATATTGACAGAAGAGAGAAAGCTGAAGAATCTCCTTCAAAGGTCACAGCTCTCGCCGTCAGACGAACCGTCGACACAACATGCCTAGCTCGCCGGGCTCACAAGAATGCTGACAGTGACGACGACATCCTGTCCCAAGATGAAATGGCGCTTCTCATGCATAAATTCAAAAAGTTCATCAAACAGTCTGGAAAGACTCCCGACAGGCCCAAACCTGTCCACAAGGTAAGTACCGAAACATCATCTGGTGATGCTAACCTGTGCTATAACTGCAGGAAACCAGGCCATTATGCAAATAAATGTCCTCATCCCAAAGTTCAAAGATTGCCTGAGGCCGAGCAACAAGAGAGAGATGAAAGAAGACGTGCTTGGAAAGACAAGTTCAAGGCCCTGATTGGAGAATCAGAAGCCTCCCCCACACCATCCAAATCAGCAGAATGTCTTCAGGTGGTCACTGAAAGTGATTCATCTGACGATGAGTTCGATGATAAAGCATATATGTGCTTTATGGCCAAAGATGTTCCAGAAGGTGAAGACAGCGACGATGAGGTAAGCTCAACCTCAGCTATTCCGTCAAATGCATCTCATACTTTCGAAAATATGATGAATGAATTTAAAAACATTCAAAAGGCCCATGAGACTCTAAAAACTGAGAATATACAGCTTCAATTAACAAATTTAGAGCTTAAAGATGAAAATGACTTGCTGAAAATAAATTATGAAAATATGTCTCTTGATTGTGAAACCAGCAAGGTCGGTTTTGAAAAACTCATAGAGAGCAATCATCAACTTGCTCATGAAATAAATGAGGTTAAAACCCACAATGAGAGCAAGACAAATGATTTGGTTCTACTACAAACCAAAATCACAACTCTCGAAAAGCGAGAAACTGAACTTGAGACCATTCTGAAGTCGTTTGAAAAATCGTCCAAAAGAATGGAAGAAATTCTGAGCACTGGGCAACATGCTCATGATAAAAGTGGCTTAGGATACAGCTCATGTTCAAACAAAGGGAAAACTAGTACAGTGTTCGTCAAGAGTGTGGAACACATTCCAGAATCGGAAGATACCCCTAGTCCCGTGAAGAAACCTGCTGTACCGAGAAAACCGAAGGCTGCAATTCCGCCCCCGCAATCCTATACCAGACAGCGGAATCATAAGTCATTCCAACCAAGGAAGTTGTGCTTACAGGAAGCAGATCAGGTAATATGTATATTGCTGACTGGAAGCCTATGAGCTCCTCAATTCCATGTTTTGTTGCCAAAGGCACTGCAGATATTAGCTGGCTATGGCACAAGAGGATGTCTCACATCAACTTCAAGACGATCAACAAGCTTTCAAGACAGGGAATGGTTAGAGGTTTGCCAAATGTGTCATTCAAGAAGGACAGCGTCTGCGGACCATGTCAGAAAGGCAAGCAAATCAAGTCAACCCTGAAAAGCAAATCCTACCTTTCAACCCAAAGAGTGTTGGAAATGCTACACATGGATCTCTACGGTCCTGTAGACCCAGTAAGTTTGGGAGGTAAGAAATACTGCATGGTTGTTGTTGATGATTATTCCAGGTATGCTTGGACGATCTTTCTTATCAAGAAGAAGGAAACAACATCAAAGCTGCCCGAGCTCCTGAGAAAGTTGCAAAATGAAAAGGCATCGAGTATCGTGTGCATTCGTTCCGACAGAGGTACAGAATTCACTAACCGCTTTATAGAGCAATACTGTTCGGAGAATGGAATACAGCACGAATACTCAGCTACCCGTACACCTCAACAAAATGGTGTTGTCGAGCGAAAGAATAGGACGTTGAAAGAAGCAACAAGGACAATGATTGCCGCAAGCAAATTGCCACAGCGTTTCTGGGGTGAAGCAACCAATACAGCATGCTACACTCAAAACCGCTATATCGTCAACAAGCATCACAACAAAACAGCTTATGAGGTATGGAATAACAAAACTCCGTTAGTTTCGTATTTTCACATTTTTGGATGCAGGTGTTATGTATTGAACAATGGGAAGGACCAACTTAGAACCTTTGATGAAAAATCAGATGAAGGAATATTCGTAGGATACTCCTCCATCAGCAAAGCTTTCAGAATCTTCAATAAAAGGAAGCTGACGATCGAGGAATCAGTTCATGTAGTGTTCGACGAACCACACCATGACCCTACAGGAGTAGATGATATCACTCAGAACATTCACCATCTATCTATCTTGGATCCACCAACACCTATAGAACCTGTCGTTGATTTAAAAATCAACCCCGCAGCTGTAAGAATCGATGTGGATGAAGCCGACGCTGTACAAGCTGAAGCTGTATCCACAGAATCTTTCGATACAGTACGGGATCCTGAATTAGAACCAGACCGAAGATGGTTGAGAGATCACCCGCAAGAGATGATCATTGGAAACATTAATGCCGGTGTTTCTACTCGTAGGAGAATACAGAGTACACAAGGAAATGTACTTTGTGCACAAGAAGAATCTAATGCTGAAGTTTCACAGTTCCCTGAATTGAAATCTCAATCCGAACTTAGGAGACTCAACATGTGCACTATCGCTGTATTCTTAGCCCAGTCCGAACCTGTTTCGACCATAGACGCTCTTAACAACTCTCATTGGATAACATCTATGGAAGAAGAGCTTAACGGTTTCGAAAGAAACAATGTATGGTATCTTGTACCCAGACCAACACACCAATCGGTTATAGGAACCAAATGGGTATTTCGAAACAAAAAGGATCGAAATGGACTTATCATAAGGAACAAATCCAGACTAGTAGCACAAGGCTATTGTCAGGAAGAAGGAATCGACTATGATGAAACCTTCGCCCCTGTAGTGAGACTAGAAGCCATTAGGATATTTTTAGCCTTTGCCGCCCATAAGAGCTTTATCGTATACCAAATGGACGTCAAAAGTGCTTTCCTGAATGGAGATCTTGCAGAAGAAGTTTGTGTTGAACAACCACCAGGGTTTGCCAAAACAGACGGTATCGATCTAGTTTACAGGCTAAGGAAAGCGCTGTATGGACTTAAACAAGCCCCTAGAGCCTGGTACGAAACCCTGTCCCAGTATCTAACCAACAACGGATTTGAGAAAGGTGCTGTGGACAAGACCCTGTTCAAGATACAGGAAGGTGATGACCTTCTAATGGTACAAATCTATGTGGATGATATTATTTTTGGTTCAACTAACCTTGCTTTATGTCAAAGGTTCTCTCATCTCATGCAAAGCGAATTTGAAATGAGTATGATGGGGGAACTTAGATATTTCCTAGGTTTGCAGGTAAAGTAGTTGCCTACAGGTATATTTATCAACCAGGAGAAATACAGCAAGGAGCTTCTCAACAAATTTGGAATGAACACTTCCAAATCCTCGCCAACCCCCATGAGCACTTCCGTGCAAATTAGTGCTGATGAAGCCGGAAAGCCGTTTGACCAATCACTCTACAGGAAGCTCATTGGTTCGCTCTTGTACCTAACGGCTAGCAGGCCCGATATCCAGTTTGCTGTTGGAGTGTGTGCGAGATACCAAGTTGCACCTAAGGAATCACACTTCAATACAGCTAAACGAATCCTAAAGTACATTAAAGGAACAGTCGATGCAGGACTATGGTATCCTAAGGAAGGCGGATTCGATTTAGTTGGATACAAAGAACTCGGATCTCGGAGGTCGCAAGCTAGATAGGAAGAGTACAAGTGGAACTTGTCACTTTCTCGGACCTAGACTCGTTTCTTGGTTCAAGAAGAAGCAATTGGCTAACTCTCTTTCCACTTTCCGAATCAGTACTATGTCTTTGTAGTCGCTTGTATGCGAATCTTTTGGATGCGGCAACAAGCTGCCGACTATGGAATCGATGCTAGAGAGACTCCAATCATGTGTGATAGCATGAGTGCAATTCCAATCACGCACAATCCTGTTCTGCACTCGCGCACTAAGCATATCAACATGAAGCATCATTTTATAAGGAATCACGTCGAGAACAAGGATGTTCGCCTGGAAAAAGTTCATACAGACGTTCAGCTGGCCGACATCTTCACCAAGCCGCTCGACACAGCAAGATTCAACATGCTCAGACAAGAATTGGGAATGCTACAGCCAGACTCCCTATAAGTAATTTACTGTTTTTACTCAACAATTGAGGGGGAATGTTGTAAGATCCAAGAATACAGTATCCAACATTAATTATTTGTACACTCAGAATCGTCAATACAGCACTATAGCGAGCGAAGACATATGAATCCTACAGCTGGTGTGTGCAATAATTAAGGGGGAATACTGTAGGACCCATGAATACAGCATTAATCCAAATATTGCTGTATGGAATTCAAAACCTATAAGTACCTTTTTGAGGGGGAACGCTGTATCGACGCGGAAATAGCACATGCTATAGGATTTTGATTCAGTATATAATATAATATTATTTCCTTTCAAAATAATTTTTGTCCACGTGCCCTGTTTTTATGTCAACCGTCATGTACATTAAATGCCTTACACGACATCTGGACAACTGAATCTCAAAAGCCGCGATGTTTTTAAATTGTTTATTATTTTTAAAACCGCCGTTTTAGGCATTTAGGGTATCAACTTATGTCAGAAGTGGGACCCGCTGATATTTTAAACATTTTAATGGATTAGCGTACCAGTTACACTCAGTCCATCTTAACCGTTGATTTAAAAACCGGTTCCCATCCCTTAAAATCTGACCATTCGTACACTGCAAAACCCTATTTCGCCGCCCAACTATAAAAGGACTGAATCTGCCATTACAAACTCTTTACGCTTTCTGCAAATTCAAGAGTTCTCAAGCACAAACAGCCTACATATTTTTCTGCATTTTACTGCATATTTCGATTGTTTTCTTGCACCTTTTTCTTAAGAAATCATCAATGGCTGGACAATCTTCTTCTCTTGCTCTGAAGAAATCTGCTAACATCATTGATGGCCGGATCTTCTCCAAACCTGTCATCATTGAGCGTGTTCTCTCAGAAACCAACGACGCAGAACCCATGGAATATATCATAACTCGTCTTCAACAACAAGGCCTCTATCGCCTTGGAAGCAAGACTGCCGACAAATTCGACACCCATCTGGTTGAGGAATTCTACCTCAACGCCGCGGTACGTTTTCTGTCATTGGCCCAAGGAGGTCATGTTGCTGACATCACTGCAACAGTCCAGGGAGTTGAGATCTGTATCGATCACGATCTGCTCCAGAACATCTACAGGCTACCCGCTGATGGCCTGACCATGGATCAACTTGAGACATTCGGGTCTCAAGAGCTCATTACTAAATTTTATGGACTGTTCACAGGGTCCAAAGTTGTTGACATGGTGACAACTACTTGTCACAAGAAAAACTTTCTTCTTCCTTATGTGTATCTTCATGATTTTTGTTCCAGGATAATTGAAAATCGAACCAGTGCGTTCGAGATGTGTACCAACTTAAGGTTCAGGATGATGGTAGCTATTCTGACCTGTGAAAAGGTCAATTGGTGCCAAATAATCCCGAAACGCCTACAAGAGGAGGTGTACAAACCTGCCACCCAGAAGAAATCTTTCGGTTTAATGTTGAACTATATCCTGACGAAGTGCGGACTGACGCAATCCGCCGATGCGAAGAAGAATAGCTCGAGGATATACTTAGGAGGCGTCAAGCCTACTGCGTATAACCAGAGCACCTTGTCTTGCAACCACCCAAGAACCAGACACATGCCAATTTCTAATAATCCAAGAGATGAATCCTTGAAGTTACAAGAAGTGGAATCTTCAAAGAAGCGAAAGAGATCTCACAGCAAGAAACACTCTGCTGGTGAGAAGCCCAAGAAGAGACTCAGGAGGCTTTCGAAAATCAAATCTGCCAAGCCCACTGAAGAACTCTCCCCCTTGGCTCAACCCACTAACGAAGAACCCCAGGGCCCAACCCCTGTGGAAGAGGTGTCTCCTACTGTATCGACAGTAGATCCTGAGCCTTTGGCGGCTAGGACGGATATTGAGACATCTGCCAACGATCAAGACTTTAGCGAGTCGGCTGCCCATTTGGAGCCAAAAGCTACTTCTCCTCTGCGGGATCCCACACCTGTACAGGATCCATCTTCCTTCAGGGCACCATCCCCTGTAAGGAGTCCCACTTCCGTACAGGATCCCATACCTGTACAGGAATCCCTCGCTACAGCGTCTCCAAACACTGTACGAAGTCCCTCCCCTGACTCGATTATTAATCATACCCTTCTTTCGGTTCAAATTGAACACGCCTACGAAAGATTTTTGTAATGGAAAGGCTACAGGCTAGCTCCGTACAATACACTGTACAACTGGAGCGATTGGAGCCACGAAGAGAGATTTGTCTCAGAAGTGACGGACTCAACAGAAATTGAGGCCCTGCTTCGATGGGATAATCCCTCCTGCAAGGATCTAATTGAAAGCCATCTTCTGCACACATCTGACGCTCGGAGGAAAGGAAAGAAAAAGTCAGAGGATTCTCCCACTAATCCAAAAGACGATGAAGATCATAACTCAGACGACGACGACGATGCCTTACAAGCAGGTCTGAGGATGAGTCGTGAAGAGACTGAAGCTCGAGACGCCTCTCCACCCAGAGACGACGAAGGGCCTTCTACTCAGGACAATCCCCCTTCGCCACAGCATGAGAACATTCCCGACCAAGAGGAATCAGTCCCTCCAGTCGAGGAAGTAGAAGAAATTTTGAAACAGGCACCTGAGCCTGCTGCGACCGAAGAAGCTGTTCCTGAAAGACAACAGGAGGATTCAGTCCCTCCTGTATCCATGTATGATGAAGAATCTTCGCAACAGGAAGCTTCTCAACCCCCTGTCGCCGAACCAAAAGAAGCTGCTCCCGCCCCTTCAACCGTGGAATCCGAGGACGCTATCGAACCTGAGGATGTCTAACTTACTTCACGCCCATCCGTGAATGTAAGAAGGTTGAACAGCTCTGGAGACCTTGACCAACCAGATTCTCCAATTTCTACCGCACGGAAAGAGTGCCTGCGTGCACTTGGCCTTCAAACTGTATTCATCCAGGATGCAGTAAATGCTCTATCTTCCGTTGAAAAAATGACCACTCTTCAACATGAAGTATCTCGTGTTGTCGACGCATTCATTCTTTTTCCAGAATTTCTCAAACAAGCTTTGAAAATCATGGAAGATAAGCAGGAGCAACTGCTGAAGGAAGAAGCATCAAAAACGAGGATAGCTGAAGCCAAGACCGCTTGTGCTATGATTGAAAACAGCTCTCAACTGCGTGCTCACGACAAATGCATTAAGGAAATGTCGCAGACGCTTTCCTCCCTTGTAGAGAGAATGACTAGCATCGAGACAAAACAGGATGCTGCTCTAGAAATCCTACAAAGTCTTGATGAAGCCAAAAAGGGGGAAGAGGCACGAGAAGCTGCTAGGAGAATCAGGCTGCAACAAGAAAGGGAATTTGAGGCTGCTCAAAACAGTATCACTGCCGAGTTGAACAAACTAGCACCTCCCTCCCAAAGTTTTAAAATTTCAGGCTCCCGACCAGAATTTCATGATCCCAATGTCCCTTGGCAAACTTTTATTCAGAGACCTTCTGAAATTCGTCTGGCGACCAACCGCAATCCTACTGCCGACGAAGTGAAGCGCTGGAGGAAGAACGAACTGATGAGATACTTTGTCAAACTCATCAGGGAATCCGCCATCTTCAAAAACTATAAAATGTTAGCGGAGGCCGCAGACAAATTTACGAAGATGCTAGAAGACGGGAAACTCCCTCTCCAAATCGAGATGAAATCCAAACACAGAAGAGGAGATCGGATCACCCATCTAGAAGACTGGATACTTGCCTTTGATCGATCCTATGAAGGAAGAGCTATATACCAGGATCGAGGCAATGATTCTCTTCAGAACTGGTGGCGTGGTACCGAAAATGACCCAGGGAAAAGGCCATGGAGGCATGCGGACTATAGATAAGGAGCTGAAATCTCTGTTTATTTGTTTTTTTTTAATTTCTCTTCGAAACAGCAAACTCTGTACTCAATTCGTTTTGAATATCTATAAAACGTTTGTTTATCTTGAAAGATTACAACTCGTAATCTACTGTGTTGATGTATGATTACTTAAATTGTTTGATAACTATCTCAAGTTAGATAACTTGATTGAAAATTAAGTTGTACAAACTAGTCTACGAACAGTTCATAAATTCAGTTGTAAGCTTAGAATGCATTGTAAGATTGTGCCTGCGCGCCAATCATAAGCTTAAGTTGTAATAATCCTTAAATTGTATCGAACTTGCCTGCGAGCAGTTCATCATTTAGACTAAGTCAGACCCTTGACAAAAGACCAAGAAATCTGCCAGAAGACGTCAAAGAAGATCACTTCATGAAGAAGGTTTTGGCATCATCAAGAAGACTTGAAAAGGGGGAAATTGTTGGGAAAACAAAGACCCTGTATCGAAACAGCCCGGATATCCGATCCCTGTATCGAATGATATTTAATAAAGAGGTTTTGACATATATGCCAATCCGAATACAGTAAAGGAAATTGTATCGAAACTTTGAGGCTTTATCCTGTATCGAAGACCTGCCTCGAAACAGCATATAGTAAAGCTCTTCAGTACAGCAAGAAGTCTTGTAAAAGACAAAGTATGGAAACTGTCTCGAAACTCAAAATACAGTTATCTTCCATACAGCTCACAACAGGACAAAGAAGGAATATCCAGAAGTCAAGTCCCGTTGAATAAAGAAGTATTTAAATACTCAAGGATAAAGTATTTAAATACTGCCAGTCTTCAGATCTTCAGAATCCCGCGAAATCCGGATCATGTCATAATCCCGTTGGAACGAAATCTCATTCAAAAGGATACATCTCAACGGATATATGCTTCAGAGACTATATATATCTTCTGAAGGCATTGAAGATCAGTAACCAGTCACCTAACACTCAAGCTATCAAAAGTTATCATCAGAGCAAAACATATCTCCAAAGCTTACTGCAATTAAGATCTAAAGAGATATATATAGTGCTCATCATCCTGAACAACACTTCATCAGCTGAAAGCTCTTAAAGTCAAAGTTGTTGTTTACCATCTGTTCTATACGTTGAACAAACTCAAGATCAGCCCTGTGTGACCGAACAATGTGCTTCTCCGGAATCGTGTGAAGGATTTGCATTGAAGAAGACGAAGCTTGTAATCGTGTGTGAAGAAGCAAGTCAAAGCATTAGCTCAAAACCAATCTGTGTGAACGGTTTAAGCTAAGATCTTTATATCAATCTGTGTGAACGATATATTGATTTTGTGTGTTGTTATAATTACGTAGTTGTGTACGCAGTAATTATAATAAACTTTTTACTCCTGTGTGGAGGACCAGTGGACGTAGAGGGGTTTACCTCGAACCACTTTAATTACTGTGTTATTTACCTTGAGCTTTTACTGTTTTAAATTACTGTGATATATTAAGTATACACTATACACTTAGTTGCTGTATCCACAGCAACCTACTGTATCCAAGACTTCCGCTACGCACTCAGATTTAAAATCCATACAGTTTGTTGTTTAAACTATCTTCCAAACTGTATCCAGTATACTTAGTGGCCAACATGTACATTCATCCGACATAAAGTAAAATGAAAATCACAATAAAACATAACCGAACATCAAAAGACTCGGGCCCCCCGAAATAGCATCCTTCAAAACCCTCCGTCGCCATTGTGTTCCTCCTGTGCCTTGCCCTTTCCTCGCCCTGAAATACAAATATTTCGCCCCAAACCACAGGGGTCAGCTATACATGATAATAATTCTCATGACATTATACAATTCATATATATACGGATCTCAAAGAAAACAATCGACTACTGAATATACCCCGAAGGCGTATAAATAGTCAGTCCCAACTGTCGAACATAACCAAATATACGAACGACCATATAGTATGGCTCAAGACGGACGTCACAGTACGCCCGATCCGTAAATGTGTCCGTGCACATGTCCACCCCATATACGGAATCCAGAATATACATGGGACGATGTACCTAATTAGCCTCACGAACTATGTCTCGTGTGCAGGATCTAATTGCGGAAAACATCCACGCATGATCATCAAGTGCCCGGCTAAAAATCCTATACATAACCAATCGGCACGCAGATATGACTCTAGAGATGTCACGATACAACATGACAACGAAACTCAACGAATTACACCTTTATCAAGGAATCGAACGACACACCGAAGTGTCAACAAAGCTCAAAAGGACCACCGGTAACAAGAACGGTAATTTCGGGTTTATCATCCCAACACCATGATAATACGATCATGGGCATCACCATATCACGAATCATAGATTATCAGAACATCTCATACACACGAAACGCATAATAATCACAAGAATTCAACCATCATTATAACCAATCAAGATAACTTGCCTCAATTCCGTAGATGAATAATCCTTCTTTGAATGGTCGAACGAACGGTATCCCCGTCTAACAATACTCACATGAACAAGAAACCTTGAATGAAATGTAATTCACTCAACAACACATTTGTACAATAACGGTATCCTTACATAAACAATATTCGTAAATTTACTTTGAATAAATCAATTATCCTATTGATCACTTTAATGTTTCAATTACAAATCATCATATGTTTATCATGTTCATTCACATATTCTAACATTAATGCCAAATACTTGAAGTCCAAATTATTACCAATATAACATCGTGAAAACATCTTTTCAAATCATCGGCACTTCCGATTACGATATAAGTTTGTGTTTAATTACGTTCTTCATTATTTTACCAACAATTACATTAAAACCGATTCCTATATGAAAGCATAAGTTCAAGATTTTAGTGGACTAAGAGCATCATCTTAATTTACGTCTCCTAACACACACAGATTAATGAAATGGGATTTGGCTACTCATCTACCGCATTTGTATCACCATATTCACTACAATCCTCTTAAGAACATTATCAACATATTAATATAGTGATTAACACCCTTTTAAGTTATCAACGAAATCGATTAACTTGAACATATGAAGATTACAACTTCCTTCTATCGAAATCCATTTTTTTACTTTTGAAGAATTATTAAAAGCCTAGTTATATCATTAGGTACTTGGAATTCTAAATGTAACTTCATCCCATCTTGTGAAAATTATCTTCAAAGGGTTAACATAATTCTTCCAACAATTTATTACGAAGGTATTGGTTTAGAGGCCAAAATTATGGTTCCATATTACCTTCAAGAATCAATTGAATGTTCAAGACAAGATTAGTATCTCTCCCCTCTAATCATTAAGGATTTCATCCCTAACATGTTCCTAGTGTTGAGACTATAATCAACTTCCGATTATCATGTTATAAATCAGGTTTTATCTGTCATTATCAACACAACCATATTATGAAGTTATTATACATCAAGAAGTAATACTAATACCCCTAAATGTTGGTCTTCACTTAGTTTGAGTGTTATTTAATCAACTTATCAAGTTTATACTAGCTTAAACTAACATTATGTGAAGTGTTTATCTACTAACATCATCATAAGCATGGATTTAATATGAGTTAAAGAAAGACCAACCTCAAAATGAAGAACAACACCAACACTTCAAGGTACACACTTCAATCTCCTAATCTCCAAGTCACCAATCAAGTGCTGAAGCTCCAACACAAGTTAGAAGGGCTAGAAATGGAGTTGGCAGGGAAGGGAATCGTTTTCTCAGTGGGGAGGTTGAAAGGGTCGAGCAGGAAATGAAAGGCAAGTCATATTTTTTTATAACCTGAACTCAGCATTACGTACGTTAAAGAGAGGGGTTAACGTACGTTAAAGCCTTTACATACGTAATCTCATGAACATTACGTACGTAATCAATTTCATCAGATCTTTCTGACTTAAAACACGCAATTCGTTACGTACGTAAACATATAACTATTACGTACGTAATAGCCGTTGACTTGGCTATCGCGATCGACTCCCGACCACCTACCCCCAATCGGCCCCACCCGCCGAAAGGCAGGCTGTTGATGGATCTCTCGCATTACGTACGTTAACATATGAATGTTACGTACGTAAGGCTACGTACATAGCGTACGTTAAGAAGATAGGTTAACGTACGTTAAGTTCTATAACAAGCATAAATGGAATTCTCCCCATATCACCCAACAATTAATATAGTATGAATGACCATGATTCCAACTTAACAAAATTCGTCGATATACTTGCTACAACAATACAGATATGGTGCGAAAATATTTGGTTTAAATCAGAAAATACAATAGTAAAGGCGAGGGTATTACATCGGTACGGATTGATTATACGTCCGAAAATTACGAACTTTATTGCGAAAAGTCCGTTATAATATGAGGATTGAAGGTCAGAAGTTGCATGAAATTTTTATTTTTCTGAAATTACAATTCTGTCCTTCCGTCTTTTAAGAACTATCATTATTTTTAGTAAAATATTATAATTTTGATTGAGTCGGTTGATTGTACGTCCAAAAATTACGAATCTTATTGCGAAAAGTCCGTCATGATATGAGGATTGAAGGTCAGAAGTTGCATGGAGGTTTTACCTTCCATAAATTACAATTATGCCCTTTCGAAATTAAAGTACTATTATTATTATTATTATTATTATTATTATTATTATTTAGTTTTGTCTATAATTTTGATTAATTCGTTTGGATTCATTTAAACTCCAAAAATTATGAATCTGGTTGCGATTTGAACCTTACGACTTGTAATTTTTTATTACGTTCAGTTTTATTTTTTTTTTCTTTTATAATTTACGATTTCACCCCTTTGTTTTGTCTTAATCGACATTTTAGTATTCGGATCATATCTTTTTCGTTTCTTGTCAGATTGAACTCAAATTTTCGGGGTAGGCTCTTTATGTTATTATGAGTACAGAGAGTTCGACTTTTCTGGAAATTTTATTTTCGAAACAGTATGTTTCTCTAAATTACAATTTTGGCCCCGAATTCTTAAAATTTACATTTTTGCCCCAATTTTTTATTTTAGTAAATTCCGATTTAGGTGAAATTTTATAGAGAATTTATTTTTAATATTCGAAGACTTAATTTTAAGACATAAGACCAGAATTATGGATCTTAACAATTTTACCTCAAATTTATTTATTTAAACTATTTTAGTTTATCCTTCAAACTTAGGTTCGAATTATCAAATCTTCTGGTGACTAATTATCCTCTTACCATAGTCCAATATATAATCATATATTTTTGGGATTTTAATCCCCAAAGACCAGATTTGTCATACTCAACCAATATTTCCATCAATAAATTAATTTGCACATATAATTAAAATATTACAAACAAAAATTCAACAAATATCAAGACCATTACATGCATGCTAATGAATGTCAATCAAAGTATAGATAACCAAAGTTTTAATACTTGCATGCACCATATATTTAACTTGTATAAATTTTGAATAAGAGAAAAGAAAGAAACAATTTTACCCACCTCGATTTCTTGTCGAAAAAAATTATGAATCCGGTTGCGATTTGAACCTTATGACTTGTAATTTTTGATTACGTTCATTTTTAATTTTTATTCTTTTATAATTTACGATTTCACCCCTTTGTTTTGTCTTAATCGACATTTTAGTATTCGGGTCATATCTTTTTCGTTTCTTGTCGGATTGAACTCAAATTTTCGGGGTAGGCTCTTTATGTTATTATGAGTACAGAGAGTTCAAATTTTCTGGAAATATTATTTTCGAAACAGTAAGTTTCTATAAATTACAGTTTTGGCCCCGAATTCTTGAAATTTATATTTTTGCCCCAATTTTCTATTTTAGTAAATTCCGATTTAGGTGAAATTTTATAGAGAACTTATTTTTTATATGTTAATACATAAGACCAGAATTATGGATCTTAACACTTTTACCTCAAATTTATATTATTTAAACTATTTTAGTTTATCCTTCGAACTTAGGTTCGAATTATCAAATCTTCCGGTGACTAATTATCCTCTTACCATAGTCCAATATATAATCATATATTTTTGAGATTTTAATCCCCAAAGACAAGATTTGTTATACTCAACCAATATTTCCAATAAATTAATTTGCACATATAATTAAAATATTACAAACAAAAATTCAATAAATATCAAGACCATTATATGCATGGTAATGAATGTCAATTAAGTATAGATAACCAAGGTTTTAACTTGCATGCACTATATATTTAACTTGCATGCACCATATATTTAACTTGTATAAATTTTGAATAAGAGACAAGAAAGAAACAATTTTACCCACCTCGATTTCTTGTCGGAAGTAAATGGTTCTAGGTCTCGGAAATAGAAGAAAACGATCTCCCTCCTTGAACTACATGGTTCGGCCGATTCAAGTATCCATGTATCCATGATGCATATTTTGTTTACATATTTTTGAGATTAGAGTTAGATTAGGAATGTTTTTCTTTTTTTTTATACTTATAGAAGAAAAAAAAAAGAAAAGTAGGAAAGAAAATTACCTATTTCTTGTTGAAATCTCTTCTTCCTTCTCTCTTCTTCTTTGGTTCAGCCCCCTCTCTCTCTCTCTAGTCTCTCAATGCAGATTTTTTTTTTGTGAAGTATAAGAGTATGTATATTTTAAGGGTTTTAAAAAGAGGTGGTCAAAGTATGAGACAAAGGAACACAAGACACAAGATTATGTCTTGCATGGGGAGGACATGAAGACTCTAGGTGTCCTCACCCTCTCCACTTGGCCGCCTATTTGGTGTGTGTCTGTGTATATAATTTTTTTTTGTATTTTATATGTATAGAATATTAATATAGTTAGTTGGGTATTTGTTTATTTGTAAATGGATTAAGTAGTTGGGTTGGGCTTTCAATCATAATTTCAAGACTTGGAAATTTTATTAAGTTGGGTTTGAGTCCATTAGTGAGTTTATATTAGTAAATGTTGGTACACATAGCTCATTAGGTGAATCAATGTTCTACTTTAACTTTCAATTAATTTATTATTTATAAAAAAATCAAGTAAAATAAAATGAAACTAGATATAGGTTATATTATATTATAACAAATGTTATTAAAATTACATTATGATATAATAAACCGTACATATACTGAGCTATCGAATTTTAGGCGGTTCTACAATCTAGTACCGTTGAAAGCTAGAGCGATTGATTCTTTGTCCGATAGAAAGGAAAACGATTTAACTTGGACCGACACAAAGACAAGTACGAGTGGTTTATCACGGACCAATAGAAGACGTGATTGTAACGGTTATCCCTCGACCGATAGAAGAGAGGTGCAGAGATTTTTATCTTCAACCTATAGAAAAAGATACCGAGAGAGGACGTAGGCTCGATTATAGCCGAACCTCTATAAATCCGTGCATCATTTAGTTTCCACATTTAATTTAAGCTTCCGCAACACGGCGCATATTCCGATCTTGCTCCAACAATTGGTATCGGAGCAGTAACTTCAATACACGACTTAACATCCGAGGAGTCGATCCAAATGGCATTTCAATTTGCTCCAGTCGAAGGCCTTGCTCTTAACCGACCACCATATTTTGATGGCACAAATTTCATGACATGGAAGAAAAAGATGTCAATATTCATCCGAGCGTATGACATCGAGATTTGGAAGATCATTTGTCTTGGCCCGAAAGTTCCAATCAAACCTGACGGATCTCTTAAGAGTTTCGAAGAATATAATGACGAGGATTGGAAGAACGACCATCTAAATTGTAAGGCTACTCAACTTCTATATTGTGCCTTAAATCCAGAAGAGGTCAATCGAATCTCATCATGTGAAAGTGCTAAAGAGATATGGAAAACTCTTGAAATCACACACGAAGGGACAACTCATGTCAAGGAGACGAATATCAATATGCTTCTCCATGACTACGAGTTACTCATGATGAATGGTGACGAGTCTATCAACAACATGCTCGACTGATTTTCGGTCATCACCGATGGACTTGCTTCGTTTGGAAAACCATTATCAAGTAGTGAAAAAGTCAAGAAAATCTTAAGATCACTACCTGTTGAATGGGATGGAACGGTGCCGGCGATTATGGAATCGAAAGATCTCAATAATCTTGATTTTAGTGCCCTCGTTGGTTCATTAATAAATTACGAGATTGTCCTTAAATCTCGAAATGCAAAGCCAAAACTGAAGGAAAGATCGATTGACTTGAAGGCTAAGATGTCCAACAGAAAAGAAATTCCGGTGGATGATAGCGACGAAGAATCGGCATATTATGCCAAGAATATTAATAAGTTTCAAACCTTATTAAATCGGAGAAAGAAAGACATCTCGGGCGAATCTAAGAAATTCGACAATAATTGTCGATTATGTGGTAAACCAGGCCACTTTGAAAAAAATTGCCGAGCAAAACCCAAGAAGGAGGTTCTCGATGCAACATGGAGCGATGACGACGAAGATGATTATTTTATCAAATAAAATAATCTCGCTCTTATGGCACGAAGTTCATTCGACGATAGCGACATTGAAAGCCAAGTAAGTAGTTCTTATGACGAACTTTTTGAAGCATTTGAATTAGTGCATACGGATTATAAAAATGCTTTATCATAAATTAAATCCCTTCAATTTAAAATTAAATCATTGGAAATTGAATATTCCATAATTCTTGAAAAGGGAAAATTTGTCGAGATCGATCATTCAAAGTGTGTTGAAAATGAAAATATTTTAAAGGATGATCTTGTTAAAATGCAAACCGAGCTCAAAAATTTGACGAAGAAATTTTCTCTCGGAAACGAGAAATTTGAAAATATGCTCTCGGTTCAAAAATATACTTTAAATAAATAGGGGTTTGGATTTACACCTCGTTCTAAAAACGAATCCTTAAATTTAAAGATACCATATTGCGAAAAATATTTGAAAATCGGGCATCACATTTCTAACTGTAAAAGCCCACGCAGGACGATTAAAATTAAAAAAATTTGGGTTCCTAAATGAACAAATATTTCAAATATCGTCTATGTTTTAAGTGAAAAACCAACTCTCGGTTGGATCTCCAAAATTGATTTTTATCAAAATATATTTTACTTAGGGGGAGTAATAATTTTTGTTAAGGGAAAATAATATTTTCAGGGGGAGTTTATACCTTATTCATGCATATAATTGTATTTATCATTTGGTATCATGCATATTTTATATTTGTTATCATTATATTTTTTTACACTTTTTGATAAAAACAAAAAGGAGAAGAGAAAGGAGAATGGGATTAACCCTGAAAGGGGGAGAAAAATTGAAGAAAAGTCGAAAAGTTGAAATTGAAAAGAAAAATAGAAGTTGAAAGGAGAAAAGGAGAAGAAAAAGTCCAAAAAATGAAGTTGAAAAGAAAAATGAGGAGACGTCGAAAAGATGATGAACATTCAAAAAGAAAAAGAAAAGGAAAGAAGGAGTCGGAAAAGAAATGGGAGATGAAACTAACAAAACGGACAAAGTCGAAAACTTTGGTCTGTACTGTAATATCCGCAATTTTTGATTTTCGGTAAATTTCTTTTTTCGGCCGGAGTCCATTTTAACGACTCGCTCGTGAGCATTTCGTTATTCTGAGAGTATTTAGTTCTGCACTTTTTGTCATCCGAGTTTGTTTCGGTGTCGTTTTGTTGAGTTCCGTGTTCTTAAGCGACTTTCCCGCGCTCGAGTTCGATTCTTGCGAATCTCGTTCAAACCGCTGCTTCGGGTTTCTCGTAAGTTCATTTAACGTTGTATACGTGTTGTGAGCTTCAGTTTGGTTATTCGTTGTCGTATCGTGATTTTTCGGACATTTGGGGCTGTTTTGTAATTTCCCAAAGTTGGGGGTATGTCGTCATACCCATTTCTGAGATGTTCTGTTGCTGTCTCTCTGAGTTGTTAGCGCACGCTACGCTTTGTGGCTAGCGCGCGCTAGGTTGCCGAAGTTAACGCACGCTAACTGTTGCCGTTAGCGTGCGCTAACGGGTGGTGCAGAAATAGTCCAGAGGCTACTGGACTGGGTTAGAACGTTGGTTAGCGCACACTATTTGGTAACATAGCGCGCGCTAGGGCGCATTGGTAGCGCACGCTGGGGGGAAGGATAGCGCGCGCTATCCGGTACTTCAGGGCAGTCCAGGAGCTATTGGACTGGGTCTGGGGTTCTCGTTAGCGCTCGCTAACATTAGTAGCTAGCGCGCGCTAATTGTACATTTTGGCAAAACATTTTGTTCTGATGCTTCGATAGCGCACGCTAATCAGGTAGTATTAGCGCACGCTAAGTTGTCCAGTATATAAACTGGACAGGAGTCATTACTCTTCATTTATTCTTCTTCCTCCGCGGGTTGAGACGAGGGCGACTAGGGCTTGGGCTCCTGGCCGATTTCTACTACATCCATGGTGTTTTGGAGTATCCTAGGTGATTATAACATCATCTAATCCATTGTTCTTCATCGAATCAAGGTATTTTTCTTGAATCCTTAGAGTTGACTTTTTGGGGGATTTGTTCTTGATTTCGTCTTCCATCCGTTTTTGATGAACCGATTGTTGTTAAATGATGTTGTTAAACATATCCTATGGATTGTATATCCATATTTCGGTTTGGAATTCCATTTTCATGTTTTATCGGGTCGATTCGTGTTCTTGGCCGTTTTGGGGGAAACCCTTGAACTTTCGTCGTTTGTTCTTTGAATTCAGCGACTTTGGGTCGTACTTTGGAATTCATTTTCATTGTTGTTATTGTTGTCCGTAGTTTATTGTCGCGGGTTAGCGTTCGGTGGAGTCGGCGGGTTCGTGGTCGGTTCGTGCCAACCTACTTCGGTCGATTCTTCGCGTTTGTGAATTACTCGAGGCAAGTACCTTGTCCATACAATTCTTGTTTTATGAATATGATAATTAATGATTGTCTCCTTGTGTTAATTTGATAGTTTGAATCTCACTTTCATAGATTCGGTTAGTCTTGTTAAAGGCCCTATTTCAAAACGCGCGTGTTTTGTGGACATTGTGTTCGTGGATGGTTACGTGATTTACTATGAATACACTTGGTGTTGTCGTTGTGCTTTGATAATATATATATATATATATTATCTCTTATTGGTACATTGTAATTTGACCATTGCGTCGTGTATTGTGTTTGTTGCCATTGAGTGAATTACTTGGATATTATTAATGTGATATGTTACTTGTGAGAATGTGTGGATATGGTTGAAGGTCTACGGTGACACATGGCACGTGATCATGTGGTCAGGATGCAACAAGTGATTGATCCAACCGTGAGAGCCTGAGATAATCGACGGTGGCACATGGCATGCGATCATGTGGCCAGGATGCAATAAGCGATTGATCCAACCGTGAGATGTGTGTGATTTGTTTCGCTAGCCAGCTCGGGAGGATCCTTCGAGGCCTAGAGTGGGATTTGTGGCTTCGTCCCGGTCCTAGGCGATGCGCGTGCGTGATTACGTTGTGTTGATTTTTATGTCCGTCGAGGACACGTGATGTTGTGCTCTGGCCCTGTGAATTGTGGTTGGTTTTATTTATGAAAAACAAAACCTTTAGGCTGTGACCCCTATTGATTTTGGAAAGATAAGGATTCGGTAATTCTAAATTGTTTTCTATTAAAACTCTCGATGGCATTCTAAACTGTTTTATAAATTATTTCCATTGATTTGTGATATTTCGGTTTTGGAATATTTCAAACTCTTGCCTCGGGAAGTACTTTTCGTTTCATTTGGATCTTTGAGGATTCCTGGTTATAGTAATTCGTAGAATGTGACTTGTATGGCTCGTATTTGCACTTTGTTCTTGCACTAGCAAAACAGTGGAGTTTTGCTAACCCCCGAGTATTCGGGGGGTGGATGTCTGTTTTTGCATTCAGGTTTGGGAGCATAACACAGGGTCGGCACGAAGGATGATGAAAGATGAATGATACTAATCGCACGAGGATCCGTATGAGGTCATTGGTTTAGTTATAGTTTATTTTCCGCTGCAGTATTCTTTCCCGTTGTACGGGAGTGTTTGTATTCGACCCCTGCGTGGGCATGTAATGAGTTTGAGTTGTATGTATTTATTGAAAGACCAAATTGGTCTACTGAGTCATTTTAGCCTTAAAGGCATTGTTGAGATGTTCTATGTCGTTATCAGCCTGGTAGATCCTTGAGGAAAGGTTCTACAGCGTGTAATATCTCTGAGCGGATTGGGGGTGTTACATAAATGGTATCGGAGACAGGTTGTGGAAACCTAGACTGTCGGGTCAGTGGTGTCTATTGAGTTTTGTCTCGTCGGATTTTGTCTGACTGAGTCGTGTCGCAACGCGTCATCTGAGTTTGTTGGTCGTGATTAGTATCGTGGGGCGATCATCATCTTCGTGCGACCTGTGGCTGTAAGTCTCCCTTCTTTGTGTTGTGCCTCGTGTGACACGAGCTATTTTTATGATTATTTGTTCAGTGACGGAATCCTCTTATGGATTTTGATTTCTTGATATGTGATTATTTGACTCTCATATTTCGTTCATATGAGGAGTAGTGTTGCTGGATTGTGCATGTTGGACTGTGTTTCTTTTATCCGCTGCGTGAGTTCTTTTTTAATGGATTTCGGTATTTTACCGAATGAGTTTTATTTCGAAAACCGATTCCTTTAACCGAGTTTTTGGCATTATGACCTTGATCATTTTGGCGAAATTCTTATGACGGTATTTAGTATTTTGGTAAATGGCTTTCGTGAGTTTTTGAAATATTACCGCCATCGGCCTTTTTGGCATTTTTGTAAATGGTTTTATCCTGGTGGATTTCGGCGCGGGACCCACGGCGCTATAATGTTCCGTGTAATTACCTAAAATTTTTGGGCATTCTAGCCAATTGAATTATTTTCGAAAACCTTGAGTATCTTAGAAAATAAATTTTGAGACGTACGTTTAAAATGAATTATTTTCTCGTGGTACATCCAAGGTGCCACAATATGTTTCAAAATTCTTCTATCTCGAGGACCAAAATGTTTTGAGATATTTTCAATGTTTTAGAAACACTTTTACTTAGACCCGAGGGTCGAATATTCTGAAAGTTTTTCACTAAAAGGAAAGTGTCCTCATTTTTGTTCAAACGCAAGATGATTTCAAGGTCTCGATAATGGTATTTGTACTACTTTTTGAAAGGTGATACTCAAGATCAACTAGTGTTTCCAGAATCTTTCTTTTTTTTCAGAGGTGGTTTTCGTTTTTAAAACCTATCATTCCTGTTTGCACTCCAGGAATGTATGTATGATATTCACATTGTCGTTAGAATGTTAGCTCCCGATTATGATGGAATTGGTGGCGTGAATGTTGAGTTGTTTGCCACGCATTTGTTGTGATTAGCCCTCTGTGAGAGGTGAGATGTTGGTATTGAATGTTGTAGCTTTGTGATGATTTGTGTGTTATCACACTTGTGCGAGCTGTTGGAACTGGAGTTTGTATGATTGTGTACATACGTGGTTGTTTTGTGATGTTTTGTAATTGTGCACTGGTCATCGTTCGAGTCGTTGATGTCGCCGAACGATGCCGTCGTTGCTGTGATATTCATGTGTGTGTTGCCTTACGATGGTAATCGTTGTATGTGTTATGTGTTATGATTTTCTGTTGTGCTGAGTGGTTACTTATTCAGTATGCCGGGGTGTAACACCCCCAGAATACGACCGGGAATGTCACACGCCGTAGACCCTTATCACAAGGATCTACCAGGCTAAACTCCAAAAGACTACTCAATGATTGACCGACCGGGGTCGAAATTAAATACAAAGAAGACCGACAAGGTCGTTAACCAATTTAGAAAATAACGACATTCACATTACAATGACAATAATAAACTTGAACACCGAAAAGAATGACAACTCAATTTAATAAATGAAAACTATACCCATGCAAGGGTGAAAACTCGAACGACAGAGAAATAACGACCAAACTGAAACAAAAGAAAAGACTCCGACTCTGGCGTGATTAGTATCATTGTCCTCCATCTCCTTCCAAGCCAATCTTGTGACTGCTCCCGAGCTGCCAAAACCTGAGCGCATAACAAGCACCCACCCCCCGAAAACTCGGGGGTTAGCAAACTGGAATTTTGCTAGTGCAAGTACATAATATACAAGATATACGAATAATAACAACACAAATCTCAACAGTCGTGAAGCCTTAACACAAACCACACATTCCCATAGTCCACACAGAATAGCATCACATACACAAAGTGAAAGATAATCACATAGTCATATTCTCTGTACGGAACATAACACCAATGAAACTTTAAACGAACCCAAGGATTCAGAAAAATCCCTTTTTATAAAAGGAAAAGTATTTTGATAAAAAAGTTTGAAAACATTATTATTGACTTAGACCATCATGGGGTTTTGAAAATCAAATGGGAATACTTTTAGAAAATACTTCAAAAACTCTCGGATCCTCTACCCAACATGTGGAAAACAATTTGCAAGAAAACCATTACAACGTTATTTGGGGTCCTCGACCCAATGCACAGAATAATCATCACAGTACAATCAAAGGCATAGCCTCTCATTCGACAATTCCTGCTCAAGACCCTTGATTAATTAACCCTCGGAGATTTCGTCAAACATCCTTGGTTAATTAACCCTGATACCAACATTTTAAAAACAATTTGAAACAAGCTTTCAAAAACACGAATCACAGTCTATATCGAGACCAGTATTTGAAAAGAGTTGAAAGAACTTTGAAATACGAGGATTGTTCGGTAACGGGGTCTTAGCTATCACTCGAATATCCGTTACCAATAAGCCTGCCAGGCGCCTCCCTTGCACACCTGTGCATCGGCGTTCACTCCACTATATTGGCCGCCCCTTGAACATGTCACCGCGCCGGCGATCACTCCTAACAGAGCCGCCCCTTGCACGCGCATTAGGTAACACCGGTGTTCACCAAACATATGGAGCCGCACATTGCAGCGTACACCAGGCCGGAGTACACACCCCGACCTCAGAGGTTCCGGATACGACGTCTCTCACAACAAGTATTCACATTATTACAAACATCAAGTACACAATCAATCATTTCAACAATTATCATATCAATACGAATTCACACAAATTATCCATGATCCATAACCACACAATAAACAATAACACGCACGTTATCAATCAAGACCCAACACAATAAGCCTTCGGCACAACCAACCAACGCTACACATATATCCTTATATTACGACTCAACCGAATATATATATATATATATATATATATATATATATATATATATATATATATAACCTTACTATATTATATGAATAACTATAGTTCATCCATCAATCCAAGTTGAGTACGTCAACTAGTGTTAGCATTCACCACTCATCGTTCACCGACATAGGCATATATATCAATATACGTATATACATACATATATTTAACATATAAATATATATAAATCTATATATATATATATACACATATATATGTATACATATATATATATATATATATATCTGTATAAATTCATACACTTCGACAACGATGATTTCACGCAGTTACAATTCGTATATCAAGGTACTTGCCTTGGTAATCTCTCGCGGATACTCCGAAAGTACGGTCGGTTGGAAAAATCCGGAACTCCAACGAAAACAACGATCGGAAGGGCTCAACACCAGATTTTTGTAGGAAAATCATCCCTAATATCCTATCATCGAATAAACAATCAATCATACGAGGAAAAACATCACAAAACGACCAAATTCCTCTCTGCAGTATTTCCCCGGACACCTTGAAGGCGTCAAACAGAAGTTCATATAATCGACGAATCGGAAATGGTAAAACCGTGGAAAGATGATGAAAATGATAGAATACAACTTAATCTACAATTATCCATCAGTAATTTAAGTTCATAAGGCTCAAACGGACGAAATCTACCAAGATCCCCAAATTTCCCAAAGTTTGGATTTTAGGAAAAACTAACCTTGATTCGGTCGATTGAATGATGTTATGGATTGATCGATCAATGATATGGACTCAGGATCTTCGTGGATTTGTTGTTCAATAACATGCCTCCTATCTCTCAAAAGATCCAGCCGCGTACATGAAGGGAGGGAAGTGAAAAATGGGTGAAAACAGGGCTGCTCGGTCATATATATACTGGCAACTGACTAGCGTGTGCTAGGTTGTCCAGGTAGCGTGCGCTATCGGCCGGCCACAGTCGAGAATCTTGGCCGGGTCGATAAGCGTCGCAAGACATCGGCGGCGGCGTGCGCAATCGGCCCGTCCGGGACCCTCTTGGACTAATCATCGGCAGTAGCGTGCGCCGGCGCCCGATAGCGTGCGCTAACTGCTGAAGTTAGCGCAGCGGTCCATTGTAGCGTGCGCTACCTGCTAGTCTGGCCGAACTCCAGACCCTACTGCCTAGACTGCCTGGCCGATTAGCGTGCGTTACCTCCCGGCAGTGGCGTGCGCTACTCCTGCGAGTTAGCGCGCGCAGCTGTCCGGCCGTAGCGTACGCAAGGCCGGTCCCTGCCGCAACTGTCCGGCAGTGCCCAACATCCGTGCCGGTTCCTCCCGCAACCGTCCGGCTAGCGCCCGGATGTCGTGGCCTGACGACTCGATTCCTAAAAACGCACGGAACGAACACGACGAAATGCTCGCGGACAACAACATCGATCCGAAATGAAATTAATATACAACAAATCACCACATATGGCCATAAACACAAAATCGATTGTCGAGAAAAATAATACCAACGCTCGGAAACCGAGAAATTTCCGGTCTAAGAAAAAGAAAAATTCGAATAAATCAGAATAAAATCTCGGATATTACATTCTACCCCCCTTAAAATAAGTTTCGTTCCGAAACTTAAAATAGAGAGCGGCGGAACAATCAAGGAAATAACTACTTGCTCAGCCCCAAATCATCACGAGCAAAGCGCGAGTGCAAGGTTCCAGAAATACGATGAACTGACCTAGTAAGTACAAGGCAGTTTAAAATGGTCGAAACGTTCACAGATGAATTTCCAACAACGAAAGTCATCCCATACCGAATATACTAAGAAGAGTACGGGTAATACATTCCCCCATACTAAGAGGACATTATGATTCCGAAACTTAGAACAACAAGAGTTGGAAACGTAAAGTAATGAAACGAAATACGATCGAAGTCACGATTGTTGAAAAAAAAAAGACATAGCGTAAAATCTTCATCCTGCTGTGCTAGGCTCTCCAGAAGGAGACATAGGGTTTTGGGGCACTCCCCGGTCGTTCGCTATACTTGACAAAAGGGCAACTTTCCTTGCCAATTCGGAAACTCTCTCGCAGTGTTTCTCCCGATGACCTTCACACCCGCAACGGTAACAAGTCAAGAGTGGAGAGGGACAATTTGCACGATCATGCCCCTGACGATTGCAGTTGAAGCACCTTCTCTTCTTACCGAGAGTCACCGATGCTGGCTTGGGATTCCCAGCGCTCACCCTCGACCGCGAAGACGATACGTTCTAACGACATGGGGGTTTGGGAGCCTTAAACTCTTCACCGCCCAAAAAGTTTCCCGATGTCCTCGGTCTCTTTGCTTCGCTCGTGGGCTCGATCACTGAGGATATTTCATAGGATATCGTTTGATCTTGATACTCCTTCACTGTAGCATGAATAGTTGTCGTACGAACCACCTTGTCGCTTCCACTTCCGTCATCACACTTACGTCCGCCAAGGCTCGACATACTAATACAGATAGTACCGTTCAGCGTTATCAAATAATCAGTTGCACAGTATACCACAATTATCAACACAGGGTTTAGTTAACATCTATAGAATAACGTAAAGCGTAAAGTTTTATAAAGTCAATTTCGAGTCCTTCGACGAGGACGATCATTATATGTATGCACTTAATGAAAACAATTTTTTGGAAAAGAGGGCTAGTCACGTTGCGCCCAAGAGTCATAAATACTGTCTTTTATTTCGGAAGAGGAAGTTTATATAACGACTCTAAAAATTATTTTCGAGTAATGTATAAAAGAAAAAAAATTCAAAATTGAATTGTAACTAATTTGAAATATTTCAAAAGTGTTAGATTCCCAAATACCACAATTTTGAAAATCTTTCCTCTTCTACCAAAATGTTTATTCGAAAGAATTTTCCACCGAGATACGTGACCATTTAACATGACGACATTAAATCATGGCTTTTCACAATGTTAGAAAATTTCAAAGCACCACTTTAAAATATTCATGATACTACAGCGTCGTGGGCCCCGTGCCGGAACCCACCAGGCTAAAAATCATTTTAAAAAAATGTTCAAATTGCCAAAAAGGCCGATGTCGGTAATATTCTCAAATACTCACTAAAGTTATTTATAAAAATATCAAATACCGTCATAAGAATACTATCAAAACGTGCAAGACCAAAATATCAAAACTTGGCTTGGAAGATACCAAAAGCCATCTCAAAATACTCACGCAGCGGATAAAATTAACGCTCATAAATTTATTCTAATAAAGTGCAGAAACAGATAAATATGCTCGACTTCCGAAGCATATTACATAACCATTTTTGCTCGGACCGCATACGCGTGTTATATCCTAAAACAATAATATCACCAACAAGTTCCAATCCCTAGTTCACATTAAACACATTATCACAATATAATCAAATACGTATATAAGGGGACTTATGATTGGGAGGCTTACCATCACAGATTGCCGGAAGATGATGTCGGAATCACGATACTAATCACAACTCTGATGCGCGCGACTTACACAAGACATGGACTTGACCCAATGGCCTAGGTTTTTCGCAAACCTAAGCTCTGATACCATATATGTAACACCCCCAGAATACGACCGAGAATGTCACACGCCGTAGACCCTTATCACAAGGATCTACCAGGCTAAACTCCAAAAGACTACTCAATGATTGACCGACCGGGGTCGAAATTAAATACAAAGCAGACCGACAAGGTCATTAACCAATTCAGAAAATAACGACATTCACATTACAATGACAATAACAAACTTGAACACCGAAAAGAATGACAACTCAATTTAATAAATGAAAACTACACCCATGCAAGGGTGAAAACTCGAACGACAGAGAAATACCGACCAAACTGAAACAAAAGAAAAGACTCTGACTCTGGCGTGATTAGTATCATTGTCCTCCATCTCCTTCCAAGCCAATCCTGTGACTGCTCCCGAGCTGCCAAAACCTGAGCGCATAACAAGCACCCACCCCCCGAAAACTCGGGGGTTAGCAAATTGGAATTTTGCTAGTGCAAGTACATAATATACAAGATATACGAATAATAACAACACAAATCTCAACAGTCGTGAAGCCTTAATACAAACCACACATTCCCATAGTCCACACAGAATCGCATCACATACACAAAGTGAAAGATAATCACATAGTCATATTCTCTGTACGGAACATAACACCAATGAAACTTTAAACGAGCCCAAGGAGTCAGAAAAATCCCTTTTTATAAAAGGAAAACTATTTTGATAAGAAAGTTTGAAAACATTATTATTGACTCAGGCCATCATGGGGTTTTGAAAATCAAATGGGAATACTTTTAGAAAATACTTCAAAAACTCTCGGATCCTCTACCCAACATGTGGAAAACAATTTGCAAGAAAACCATTACAACGTTATTTGGGGTCCTCGACCCAATGCACAGAATAATCATCACAGTACAATCAAAGGCACAGCCTCTCATTCGACAATTCCTACTCAAGACCCTTGATTAATTAACCCTCGGAGATTTCGTCAAACATCCTTGGTTAATTAACCCTGATATCAACGTTTTAAAAACAATTTGAAACAAGCTTTAAAAAACACGAATCACAGTCTATATCGAGACCAGTATTTGAAAAGAGTTGAAAGAACTTTGAAATACGAGGATTGTTCGGTAACGGGGTCTTAGCTATCACTCGAATATCCGTTACCAATAAGCCTGCCAGGCGCCTCCCTTGCACACCTGTGCACCGGCGTTCACTCCACTATATTGGCCGCCCCTTGAACATGTCACCGCGCCGGCGATCACTCCTAACAGAGCCGCCCCTTGCACGCGCATTAGGTAACACCGGTGTTCACCAAACATATGGAGCCGCACATTGCAGCGTACACCAGGCCGGAGTACACACCCCGCCCTCAGAGGTTCCCGGATACGACGTCTCTCACAACAAGTATTCACATTATTACAAACATCAAGTACACAATCAATCATTTCAACAATTATCATATCAATACACGAATTCACACAAATTATCCGCCAGTCCATAACCACACAATAAACAATAACACGCACGTTATCAATCAAGACCCAACACAATAAGCCTTCGGCACAACCAACCAACGCTACACATATATCCTTATATTACGACTCAACCGAATATATATATATATATATATATATATATATATATATATATATATAACCTTACTATATTATATGAATAACTATAGTTCATCCATCAATCCAAGTTAAGTACGTCAACTAGTGTTAGCATTCACCACTCATCGTTCACCGACATAGGCATATATATCAATATACGTATATACATACATATATTTAACATATAAATATATATAAATCTATATATATATACACACACACACATATATATATATATATATGTATACACACACACATATATATATATATATCGTATAAATTCATACACTTCGACAACAATGATTTCACGCAGTTACTATTCGTATATCAAGGTACTTGCCTTGGTAATCTCTCGCGGATACTCCGAAAGTACGGTCGGTTGGCAAAATCCGGAACTCCAACGAAAACAACAATCGGAAGGGCTCAACACCAGATTTTGTAGGTAAATCGTCCCGAATATCCTATCATCGAATAAACAATCAATCATATGAGGAAAAACATAACAAAACGACCAAATTCCTCTCTGCGGTATTTCCCCGGACACCTTGAAGGCGTCAAACAGAAGTTCATATAATCGACGAATCGGAAATGGTAAAACCGTGGAAAGATGATGAAAATGATAGAATACAACTTAATCTACAATTATCCATCAGTAATTTAAGTTCATAAGGCTCAAACGGACGAAATCTACCAAGATCCCCAAATTTCCCAAAGTTTGGATTTTAGGAAAAACTAACCTTGATTCGGTCCATTGAAGGATGTTATGGATTGATCGATCAATGATATGGACTCAGGATCTTCGTGGATTTGTTGTTCAATAACATGCCTCCTATCTCTCAAAAGATCCAGCCGCGGACATGAAAGAAGGGAAGTGAAAAATGGGTGAAAACAGGGCTGCTCGGTCATATATATACTGGCAACTGACTAGTGTGCGCTAGGTTGTCCGGGTAGCGTGCGCTATCGGCCGGCCCTGGTCCAGAATCTTTGGCTGGGGTCCGATAGCGTGCGCAAGACATCGGCAGCAGCGTGCGCAATCGGCCCGTCCAGGACCTACTGGACTAATCTGTCCTGCCGAGTTAGCGCGTGCAGCTGTCCGGATGTAGCGTGCGCTACCTGCTGGTCTGGCCGAAGTCCAGACCCTACTGCCTAGACTTCCCGGCTGATTAGCGTGCGTTACCTCCCGGCAGTGGCGTGCGCGACTCCTGCGGGTTAGCGCGCGCAGCTGTCCGGTCGTAGCGTACGCTAGGCCGGTCCCTGCCCATCGTCCGGCGATGCCCGAGATCCGTGCAGTTCCTCCGCAACCGTCCGGCCACCGGTATCGTGGCACAGCGACTCAATTCCTAAAAACGCACGGCACGAACACGACGAAACGCTCGCGGACAACAACATCGATCCGAAATGAAATTAATATACAACAAATCACCACATATGGACATAAACACAAAATCGATTGTCGAGAAAAATAATACCAATGCTCGGAAACCGAGAAATTTCCGGTCTAAGAAAAAGAAAAATTCGAATAAATCAGAATAAAAATCTCGGATATTACACGAGGGGCCGAGGTCGTGGTCGTGGCGATCGGACGCGTGATCGAGATCATGCTGCTGGTGATGATATCGGTATCGGTGTCGCTACTATTTTACAGCAGGTAGCCACACAGATGACTCATTTGACTCAGGCAGTTCAGCATGTTACAGATGTGACCCAACACACTAGTGCAAATCAGTGGCTTCGAGAAGTGGTTCGTATGAATCCCCCTCGTTTCGCTGGTGCTGCAGATGCTTTAGGCTGGGATGGTTGGCTTTTCCAGTTAGAAAAGATATTCGAGATAGTTGATTGTCCAGAAGAACGTAAGGTCCCGGTAGCTCAGTATCTTTTCGACAAAGATGCCGCTAGCTGGTGGGAGGCTGTTAAGCCTCAAGATCGTGTTGTCACATAGGCAGAGTTCCAGAGACTCATGAGAGATGAGTTTTGTCCGGAGCCGATCAGAAATCAGAAGATTAATGAATTCTTTTCAGCGAAACCGCATGATGTAACGCTGTCCCAAGCTATTATTGATTTTAGCAAATAGCTCGGCTATGTGCAGAATCAAGTAAGGACAGAGGAGGACAAGATTTGTCATTTTAGTAGGCGGATGAAGCCGGAGATTCGTCAGTACATGGCAGGTCTCGCTTGTACTTCCTTGAGAGATTATCAGAATAGAGCGTTAGCCTATGAGCTATCCAGATTATCGACCGAGAGTATGTCTGACTTGAAGAAACAGAAAACCGCTGGGAACTTTTCAGGAAATCAGATGAGTGGGCCCCTTGAGGTTGGGACTTCGTTTCGTCATCCCAAAATGGTTCCTAGATCGCGTGATCAGAGGAGTAGTGCCCCTGTAGTGCGTAATGTGAGCAGCTCGAAGATATGTTATAACTGTAGTCGAGCAGGCCATACTGCGAAGAATTGTCGTTCACCGTTAGTCAGTTGTTTCGAGTGTGTCCAGGTGGGTCACGGAGCCGTACATTGCGAGACAGTAGCTGAGAGATTTGGGTATCGAGGTTGCATCTCTGCTCCGAAAGGGCACGGAGATTCCTAGTGTGGTTTTGAGGATTTCGGCGTAGTCTGAATTGTTTATGATTGCCCTTGTGGATTGTTTGTGTTTACTTTCTGTTTTCTCGACTGTGCGTGTTTCCTTGTAATAGGTACTTTGTGTTTTGTGAATGTTCGGATAATTGACTTGATAATATTATCTGTTTGATGACGCTTGTCACTTGTTGGTTTTATTATGTTTTTACCGGTGGCGTTGTGTTGGTCGTCGTGGAGCGCGTTTTCACGCCGTATATTACTTTGCGTTGCTTGTAACATTTCGCCGATGGACGAAAGTTACACATTTCTTGTGTATCTCGTTGAGATTTCTTGGCGGGATGTTGCTCCTCCCTACTTATTTTAAGTTTCGGGACGAAACTTCTTTTAAGGAGGGTAGAATGTAATATCCGCAATTTTCGATTTTTGGTAAATTTCTTTTTTCAGCCAGAGTCCGTTTTGACGACTCGCTCGTGACCGTTTCGTCATTCTGAGAGTATTTAGTCTTGCACTTTTTGTCATCCGAGTTTGTTTCGGTGTCGTTTTGTTGAGTTCCGTGTTCTTAAGGGACTTTCCCGCGCTCGAGTTCGATTCTTGCGAATCTAGTTCGAAACTGTCGTTTCGGGTTTCTCGTAAGTTCATTTAATGTTGTATACGTGTTGTGAGCTTCCGTTTGGTTATTCGTTGTCATATCGTGATTTTTCGGACATTTGGGGCTGTTTTGTAATTTCCCAAAGTTGGGGGTATGTCGTCATACCCATTTCTGAGATGTTCTGTTGCTGTCTCTCTGAGTTGTTAGCGCACGCTACGATTTGTGGCTAGCGCGCGCTAGGTTTCCGAAGTTAACGCACGCTAACTGTTGCCGTTAGCGCGCGCTAACGGGTGGTGCAGAAACAGTCCAGAGGCTACTGGACTGGGTTAGAACATTGGTTAGCGCACGCTATTTGGTAGCATAGCGCGCGCTAGGGCGCATTGGTAGCGCACGCTGGGGGGAAGGATAGCGCGCGCTATCCGGTTTGCCAGGCGATCCGAGAGCTCTTGGGTAGGTTTGGGGTTCGTTAGCGCCACGCTAACATTAGTAGCTAGCGCGCTAATCGTACATTTTGGCGTAACGTTTTGTTCGATGCTGATAGCGCACGCTAATCGTGTAGTATTAGCGCCACGCTAAGCCGTCGATATATAAAGCGGGCAGATCATTACTCTTCATTTTTCTTCATTTATTCTTCTTCCTCCACGGGTTGAGACGAGGGCGACTAGGGCTTGGGCTCCTGGCTGATTTCTACTACATCCAAGGTGTTTTGGAGTATCCTAGGTGATTATAAAATCATCTAACCCATTGTTCTTCATCGAATCAAGGTATTTTTCTTGAATCCCTAGAGTTGACTTTTTGGGGGATTTGTTCTTGATTTCGTCTTCCATCCGTTTTTCATGAACCGATTGTTGTTAAATGATGTTGTTAAACATATCCTATTGATTGTATATCCATATTTCTGTTTGGAATTCCATTTTCATGTTTTGTCGGGTCGGTTCGTGTTCTTGGCCGTTTTGGGGAAAACCCTTGAACTTTCATCGTTTGTTCTTTGAATTTAGCGACTTTGGGTCGTACTTTGGAATTCATTTTCATTGTTGTTATTGTTGTCCGTAGTTTATTGTCGCGGGTTAGCGTTCGGTGGAGTCAGCGGGTTCGTGGTCGGTTCGTGCCAACCTACTTCGGTCGATTCTTCCCGTTTGTGAATTACTCGAGGCAAGTACCTTGTCCATACAATTCTTGTTTTATGAATATGATAATTAGTGATCGTCTTCTTGTGTTTATCTGATCGTTTGAATCTCAATTTCATAGATTCGGTTAGTCTTATTAAAGGCCCTCTTTCAAAACGCGCGTGTTTGTGGACATTGTGTTCTTGGATGGTTACGTGATTTACTATGAATACACTTGGTGTTGTCATTGTGCTTTGATAATATATATATATATATTATCTCTTATTGGTGCATTGTAATTTGACCATTGCGTCGTGTATTGTGTTTGTTGCCATTGAGTGAATTACTTGGATATTATTAATGTGATATGTTACTTGTGAGAATGTGTGGATATGGTTGAAGGTCTACGGTGACACATGGCACGTGATCATGTGGTCAGGATGCAACAAGTGATTGATCCAACCATGAGAGCCTGAGATAATCTACGGTGACACATGGCATGCGATCATGTGACCAGGATGCAACAAGCGATTGATCCAACCGTGAGATGTGTGTGATTTGTTTCGCTAGCCAGCTCGGGAGGGTCCTTCAAGGCCTCGAGTGGGATTTGTGGCTTCGTCCCGGTCCTAGGCGATGCGCATGCGTGATTACGTTGTGTTGATTTTTATGTCTGTCGAGGACATGTGATGTTGGGCTCTGGCCCTGTGAATTGTGGTTGGTTTTATTTATGAAAAACAAAACCTTTGGGCTGTGACCCCTATTAATTTTGGAAAGATAAGGATTCGGTAATTCTAAATTATTTTCTATTAAAACTCTCGATGGCATTCTAAACTGTTTTATAAATTATTTCCATTAATTTGTGATCTTTCGGTTTTGGAATATTTTTCTCAAACTCTTGCCTCGGGAAGTACTTTTCGTTTCGTTTGGATCTTTGAGGATTCCTGGTTATTCTTATTCGTAGAATGTGACTTGTATGGCTCGTATTTGCACTTTGTTCTTGCACTAGCAAAACA
The DNA here is from genome assembly GCA_033398695.1 of Orobanche coerulescens. Lineage (NCBI taxonomy): Eukaryota > Viridiplantae > Streptophyta > Magnoliopsida > Lamiales > Orobanchaceae > Orobanche > Orobanche coerulescens. The sequence continues at coordinate 83,662,464 of CM065805.1, forward strand.
GTGGAGTTTTGCTAACCCCCGAGTATTCAGGCGGTGGATGTCTGTTTTTGCATTCAGGTTTGGGAGCATAACACAGGGTCGGCACGAAGGATGATGAAAGATGAACGATACTAATCACACGAGGATCCATATGAGGTCATTGATTTAGTTATAGTTTATTTTTCGCTGCAGTATTCTTTCCCGTTGTACTGGAGTGTTTGTATTCGACCCCTGCGTGGGCATGTAATGAGTTTGAGTTGTATGTATTTATTGAAAGACCAAATCGGTGTACTGAGTCATTTTAGCCTTAAAGGCATTGTTGAGATGTTCTATGTCGTTATCAGCCTGGTAGATCCTTGAGGAAAGGTTCTACGGCGTTTAATATCTCTGAGCGGATTGGGGGCGTTTAATATATATATATTTGTAATTTTTTGCAGGTAAATCCTATTGACGAAGAGTTGTTTTGTAATCATCAAAAAGGGGGAGCTTGTTGGAACATTTTGTTCCATACATGCTTTAATAGTATTTTGATGATTAAGTTGTTACACAAAACAAAACAACAAAAAGAGATGAAGCAAAGCATCGAAGGAAACGAAGTTGCAAAAAGCTGGAAAAATACAAGCTTAGCGTACGTAAGAAGATTCTTATAGCGTACGTAAGATGTGCAGATTAACGTACGTAATGGTTGTTGTTTAACGTACGTAATGTGATGTTTGAGAGTTCAAACCAGAAGAACGTTGGACGTGTCAAAGTTAAAAAGGCAGCAACAGATATATGACATCATCAATGACGTATTGTTAACGTACGTAATACCGAAATTGATAACGTACGTAAGGAAAGAGATAGATGCTACTAGAATCAAACTGGGTGATGTTAACATATGTAACATATATATGTTAACGTACGTAAAAGGACTAACGTATGTAACGTTGAGGACTTAGCGTACGTAATGAAAGGTCAGAAGGCTAACGGCTAGTTGAGGCTTTGGATCCTATATATACCATATCCTTGGTATTTTTCCACACAACAACTTCAAGCAAACATCTCATTGATCAGATATTCATAGTGATATTATTGTTGTTGTGATTTTGAGTTTATATTGTTAGTTTGAGTGTTTATACATTCAACACATACGAGAGGTAAAAAAAGATACGATTGGATTCGGTGTTATTAGGATCAAGGATCCGGCATTATTAGAATCGCAATCGATATCTAAGTGAGGTTTATCTAGTACCGATAGAAAGCTAGAGCGATTGATTCCTTGTCCGATAGAAAAGAAAAATGGTTTAACTTAGACCGACACAAAGATAAGTACGAGTGGTTTATCACGAACCAATAGAAGACGTGATTGTAATGGTTATCCCTCGACCGGTAGAAGAGATGTGCAGAGGTTTTTATCTTCAACCTATAGAAAAAAATACCTAGAGAGGACGTAGGCTCGATTATAGCCAAACCTCTATAAATCCGTGCGTCATTTAATTTCCACATTTAATTTACGCTTCCACAACACGATGAATATTTCGATCTTGCTCCAACATTGGTTATTTATAAATTTGGAAATAGATCCGTTATAAATGTAGTCGTTGGCCGGTTGGTATGATGCGGACGCTTCAGATTGATGGCTGATGAATATTTGTATTAAAGTATCTAGCATTAAATGCTTCGGATATTCTTTTTAGTCTTCATTAAATGCTCTTCGGTCCATATTTGATGGCTACATTAGATGTTGTCCTGTCAGCATTGAATGTACTTTAAAAAACGTGATTACTTTGTGAGCACATAATTGCTTATGTCAAAACGTTTTAAAATTCTAAGTATTATCCTTTTGTATTTGTATTTTACATTTCCTAAGTAAAATGCCTACAAAAGTCTCTCTTGATGTAATCTGAATCCTCATTATTCTGTAGGAATAACTTTTTTGACCGTTGTATGAAGATTGTTGTAGAATGAGACTGTATGATGTATTATCAAAACACTTAGCGTATTTTATCCCAACAAACACCATATCACACATTTCAAAATCATTTAATTCATCCAAAACATGACAGTGTTCAACAATATGGACACTTGATTTGCCCTTCTCTTGTACATTTATTTTGGGCTTTCTGTAGTACTTAGTCATATAGTTTGACTTGTCGCAGTTCGACAGTTGCTGGTAAATGTTAAAGCCTTGACATGATGCTTCCCTTTGAGCGATTGTGATGTTTTTTTTAAAGAAGTTGACTTGATCCATCGCGTTTGGAGAAAAATACTTACTCGACTTAGCCCCAGGTTTGTAGTTATCCTAAGTCAGACAACAGAATTCTCAAGATATATCTCCTGTGTCTTACGTTTTGAATTATTATAAGAAAATTTCCAACCCGGTAGCAAATTCCCAATCTCACATGCCATTTGGAAAGATTCACTTAGGCTTTTGCCCTTCGCATGAATCTCATGTATGATCAGCTACAACTCTTGGACTAGAGACAAGACACTTCTAGAACCGACCATCTTAAAGTCCAAAAATTTGCCGACAAAGAATTATTTTTCTACGACATCTTCAGTTTCTTTTCTAAGGAATCCCAGAGTCCCTTTGCATATTTCACATTACTGTACAATAATACAGCCCATTGCTAAGAATATTTAGGACATAGCTCCGGCTAAGTTAATCACCTTGTGCATAAGCATCAATCACACTGTGTTTCTCAGCATTGGTCTTATCAGTAAACTGTTTTAAGTCTACGTGCTCTGTCAGAATTTAAAATGTTTTATCTTTTCATTGTTTCAAAGACACCTGGACTTTACTGTCTCAAATACCGTGATTTCAAAATGCAAACCGCTGCTTCGTGCAATAGCGGAAGACGAACTGTCAGAAGTGGGACCGGTCATCATTTGAAAATCGATGGATTAGACATACAAGTTACATCTGAATATATCCTGTACGTTATTTCAAAATACAGTTCCTATCCCTTAAATCTGACCGTTCACTGTTAACCTAATCTTCCCAACACCCTATAAAAGGACAGTACATTGCTCCCATAAACTCTCTATGCTTTCTGCAAATTAACGAGTCTTTAGCAATCTGTATACATACTTTCTGCAATTTCTTTGCTAAATTCCATGTTACTTCACCTCTCTCTGCTTGAAAAAGTCTACCTCACATACATCTTCCATCTCACTGAAGAAGGATAAAATTCTTGATGGGCGTATCTTTTCCAAATCTGTTGTCATGGAGAGGATTGACCTTGAAAATGAAGATGAAATCAGCATGGACTTGGTTGTTGCAAGAGTGAAGCAATAAGGCCTATACCGCCTGGGAAGTCATCATACTGATACCTATGATGAACATATAGTTGAGGAATTCTATCTGCATGCTACCTTCAAATACTCCTCGCAGAAGGAAGGCGCTGAAATCACTGATATCATTGGGACTGTGCAAGGGGTTGAGATCCCCCTAAACAACGGTCTTCTGGAGAAGATCTACAAACTGCCTTCAGATGGCCTGAATATGGAGGAAGTGGAGACCTTCGGGTCTGAAAGCTTATTGTATGAGTACTGGAAGTTGTTCACTGGAACTTCCATGGCAGCTAACGTCCATCCGTCTTGCCATAAGAGGAAAGTCACTTTCTCATATGTCTACCTTCCCGATTTTTGCTGCGGTGTTGTTGAGAATAGGGAACTGCTGCATTTGAAATGTACACCAACTTAAGATACAGAATGATGGTCGACATCATGTCTGGTGAAAAGGTCAATTGGTGCCAAATTATTTTGAAATGTATTCAAGAAAGAGGCTTCCAAGCCTGAATCTGCCAAGAAATCATTTGGCCTTATCCTGAATCACATTCTCACTCATTGCGGAGTGAAGCAGTCCGCCGATGCCAAGAAGATTGGCACTCGAAAATTCATTGGTGGAATCAGACCCACTGTATTCAACAAATCAGCCCTTGTTGCAAGCAGATCCAACCCTCACATCATGCCAACTTCAAGTGACCCAAGGAACTTCACTCTAAAAAGCTCGAGTGATGGGAAGAAAAGAAAGAGAAGTATTCCCGACAACAGCTCTCCTAAAGCTGTCGAGAAGAAAAGAAAAAAGACCAAGAAGTCTTCTAAGGCTGAATTGGCGGTGACTACAGCGGTCAATGTAGAAGTCCCATAGACCGCTCCTATCGCTGAAACTCTCTCACATGGCGCCAACCCTATGGAAGAAACAGTTGCTGCTCGTACAGCAGATCCTAAACCTATAGCCGCTATGATGGATGATCAACTGTTTGCCAAGTTGGAAGGATCCGGCGAGTCAGGTGCCCCTTTGGAGCTGAAAGACGCAACTCCAAACAGGGTACCCATCCCTGTACGGAGTCCCTCTCCCCACAGGGTACCCACCCCTGTCAGGGATCCCTCTCCACAACAGGCTTCCATACCTATTGAGGAACCCAACCGGACAGTAGAGCCCATTACTGTGCAGAGTCCCTCTCCCACCAACATCATAAATAACACTCTGAGCCTGTGACAGCTATGACATCATAAATAACAGTCCCTCACCCACCGACATCATAAATAATATTCGGGGAATTATTATTTATTTTTCAAAGCAGTTGTAGTTGGCATCAAAATCATGCATCTTTGAACTTTAAGTTCATATTTCAGTTGTGAGGATATAATCTGATGCATTTCATATATTTTCAACTACTAATACTACCCCTCTTGCTAAGAGATTTCTGAGCACCAAACCCATATGCCAGTATCTTAATATTCATCTTCAGTCATGGGAGTATATTGTAATACCCGAGATTTTTGATGTGTATTTGAACCTCATGATACTGTATTTATTTCATTTTGATCTGAGTATTTTCCTCCGTATTTCATAATCCTGTGTTGTTGAGCGTATGATTTCATGCATGTTGTTCATACTTACATTTTTGTGCACTTGTAGTGCACGCTAACATCTTAGCATTAACGCGCGCTAATTGAGTTAGCTAGCGCACTCTACGAATGAGTTGTAGCGCGCGCTACACGTAGTCAACTTGATTCAGATAGGGTGGTAGGTGAGATCAGCCGCGGATTTTGGTCGGGACATGTCGAGATGAATCTGGACGGATTTTGGAAAAGTCGAGTCAACGGTGCTTATCTCACGCTAATGTTATGAGGCTAGCGCACGCTAAGTCTAGTACAGTGAGGTTAGTGAACTTTTGTTCAGCCGTTAGCGCACGCTAATAATAGTTGTTAACGTACACTAATTGTTGATTTTAGCGCATGTAAGGCTGTTTAGTGTACGCTATGCCGAGACCGGTCAGAGTCAATAGGCTGCATACCCGTTAGCGCACGCTAGGATAGAGTCGTAGCGCGCGCTAATAACCATTTTCTATATATAGGACAGCACCCTTCTTCATTTTTCAGATTTCACCACTTCCCCTACTCGATTTCTGAGACTTAGAGAGTCAATCCCTCCATCCTAAACCTCTCATATCATCATCCTAGCTCGAGTTTGAAAATTTTAGACCATTGGAGATTGGTGTTCAAGCTCTCGGTGTTGAATTTCTTCAAGTTCCTCCTTGTTCTTCACTATTTTGAGGTAGGTGATTCTTCACCAACTAGATTAAGTATTCTTAAGGATGTTTTGAACATGTTTTGAGATTTTCTAGTCAGTTAAATTCGTGCGTGGTTGAATATCAGGTTGTTAGAAGGATATTTTCGATGTTTCAATACTTCTTCATCTTATAGAACATTAAACCTTGTAGTGTTTGAACTCCTAAGCACAGTCATGAAGCTACAAAACCGATTATGGCCAGTTTATGGAGATTATTAAGTTCTTATATATTACATAATGGAATTATACGTATTGGGACATTGAATGGATTGAACTTAGGATATTTTTCTTGAAGATGAAGATGATGTATCAAGTGAACCTAGTAATCAAGTTCTTGCGATGTTCTATGGAGTACTTTCAATTTATTGATTGGTTTGGGTAAATGAAGAACATGATTAGAATCATTGTAAGAAGAATTATCTTGTGATGTATTGAAGAATCCGACCGTAGAATACATTTGATCTTAGGTAGGATACTACGTGTTTTTGTCGGGTTAGTATCCTAATGTTGATTCAAATCCGAATTGATATAGGGCAGCGTAGTAAGCTCATATGTTTGAGTATATCCAGCTCTTTTTAATGTTCTTGATGATTAAACCGATTATCCGGAACCGTTAGTTATACTGGTGTTATTATTCGTTGAAGGTTCGAGTTTTGGTGGATTGATCGAGTGAGAGTTCTTCGAGCCGGTTGCAGATTTCTTCTTCGTAGTAACAACCCTTATTGCCATTCTAAGGCAAGTATCGTAATTTGTTAATGTTGGTATTTTGAGCATGCATGTGGTTTATTCATGTTGTTGAACATGGGATTTATTTCGTTGAATTGTATGATATTCATTATCGAGTGTTTATATGTTCATGTTGATGGACATAGCGATTTTGAATATATGTATGCATGAGTTGTGTTTGTGTATGTTGTGCGATCTATGCTGAGGGCGCTGGATCGGATGTCCACCTCGTGTTGGTCCGACGGGATCATCTTGGGATCTATGCTGAGGGCGCTGGATCATTGGACGGGTTTTTCCACCTCGTGTTGGTCCGACGGGATCATCTTGGGATCTATGCTGAGGGCGCTGGATCATTGGAATACCCATATTGTGTTAATGGAATCTTGTGGATTCGCATTGTTGGATTCCAGTAGCGGAAGTCCGTGTTGTGTATTTTGTTATGCATTGTTGTTGCGTATTCGATTTGTTTCAATATGATACTTGTACTAGCATCGTTTTGCTAACCCCTTCGGGGATGGACATTTGTTTTGATATTCAGGTAGCCGAGGAGCGGGAAAACAGCCATAGTACCGACGTGACGACGAAGGGGCTCAGTGATGTTCATTAGTATTGTGACTTGTCTTTTGGATTATATTCAGTACTCGAGTACGTGTGTTTTATTAATATTTTGAGATGGTTTTATTAATGAACTCATTTGATCTGTTGAAACCGGTTTTGTGTTTTGAACTTTTATGGCACTGTTGTATTATATTTACATTTCTTCAAATTATCCTTGAAAATCCTTACTTAAAGGGTTTACGGCGCTGTAATTATTCCGAATATGTCGGGGTGTTACAGAATATAGTATCAGAGGTAAGATTCATGGATATCTTGGCAGTCGGGTTTTTGGGTCTGTTTACGTTATTTGTTTTATGGGTCGTTCGTAACATCACTGTTCAGCCAGCGTCGTCATGTGGACCGTGGTTGTAAGTCTCCTAATCTCTTATACTACCGTTGTACTTAATTTCTGTTTTGTGAATATTGACGGGCTTTATTTTTGAAAATTTTGCCCTAGATATTGAGTAAGTGTGTTTACAGTATGTTGAGGGGAGGACGTGGACGCAGACGCGGTCGTGGACGCGGACGTGGCAATGTAAGACAGGAGGATTCAACGACTACCCCAGAATTATCAGCTAGTCGAACCGACTCCCATTCTGGAGGACAACAAGGATCAGCGAATGACAACGCAAATCCCAACATGCCGGGAGTGATTCAACAGGTGGTTGCTCAGATAAACCAGTTCGCTCAGGTAGTTGACCGCATGCAGACGGCAATGGGACATCAGCATAACGAGGATAATCGAGGAGACAGATGGCTTACTGAGGTGGTCAAATTGCACCCGCTAAAATTTGACGGTTCTGCTGAGGCACTTACTTAGGATCATTGGCTGAAGGAGTTAGAGAAGATATTTGCGGGGGTTAACTGTCCCGAGGACCGAAAAGTTCCTATTGCCCAGTATTTTCTGACTGGAGAGGCTTTTGAATGGTGGGAAGCTATTCGACCTGAGAATCATAATGCTGACTGGATGGAATTCAAACAAATGATGAAAGCAAAATATTGCCCTCGTCCAGTTAGAGAGGCTAAAATCCGAGAGTTTTTCTCACCACAGAGTTCGGAAGAATCTGTGACAAACATAATCAATACTTTTAATCATCAGATGACTTGTGTGCCACACTTGGTCAGGACGGAGGAGGAGAAGATTTTTCATTTCGATATGCGGATGAAGCCGGAGATTCAGCAGTACATGTCCGGATTCGAGTGTACTACGTTGCGACAGTATCAAGACAAAGCGCTGGCCTACGACATGAAAGAGGCAGCGGTGGAGAAATCGATGGAGGCAAAGAAGCAGAAAGTGGCCGGCAACTTCACGGAAAACAAGACTGGTGGGCCCCACAAGGGCCAGTCTTCAATTTATTCATCTAGGAAACCTCCACATCCTTCTCGAGGTGAAAAGAAGTTCCGGACAACATCAACAGTTTCGGACGCATCAAAGAAGTGCGATAATTGTGGTCGAGCGGGGCATATTCGACGTGATTGTCCCGTTCCTTCTGTGACTTGTTTTGAATGTGGGCAGGAAGGGCATCGTGCGAATTTTTACGGAAATGTGACTAGATCTTTTGGTACTCGCACTCCAGCACCAGCTCCGAAGGAGATAAGTGTGAACCAGACGCAGCAGAGTGGGTTTCAACAGCAGAATGTTGGGAAGAGAGAGGCATCCAGTGCTGGGTCCATTCCTCCGCGCCTGTACGAGATGAGGAAATCTGACGATCAGAACACTGCTGTTGCATCAGGTACGATTCAGATCCTTTTCCAACCAGTTAGTTTCTTATTCGATTCAGGAGCTACACATTCTTTCATATCTTTGAACTGTGTTAATCGTTTGAAAATCTCGTGTTTATTTGATTGTGAGCCTTATGTTGTGGGTTTGCTGAGCGGAGAGAGAATTGTGGGAACCCTAGAAACTAGAGATTTTCCAGTGTCTATAGGAGGAAAAGATTGGCCATCGAATCTTATTGTAGTCGACATCCATGGTGACGATTTAATTCTCGGAGACGATTGGCTCAACCGTTATGGAGCTATTTTGAATTACCAAAAGAGAGTCATTTCTATCATTGATGATGACGGATCTGAACATTTATTCAAAGGATGGAGACCGGGAAGCTCGGGAAAATTGATCAAAGCTATGAAAGCAGTGAAATTACTGAAGCAGGGATGTCACGGATTTTGGTGCTACGCCATGAAGAAAGAAGAAGGAGTAGAGCTCTCATCTATTCCAGTTGTGAACGAATTCTTAGATGTATTCCCTGACGAACTACCTGGGTTACCTCCGCGGAGAGGAGTGGAGTTCAACATCGAATTAGAGCCTGGAGCCGCTCCTATTTCCAGAGCACCCTACCATATGGCGCCAACCGAGATGTATGAACTAAAGAAGCAATTGGAGGAATTATTGCAGAAGGGCTACATTCAACCTAGCATTTCTCCTTCGGGAGCGCCCGTTCTCTTTGTCCGAAAGAAAGATGGATCCCTTCGATTATGTATTGATTACAAGGAGCTAAACAAGGTGACGATCAAGAACAAGTATCCGATACCTCAGATCGACGACTTGGTTGACCAACTTCAGGGGGCCATAATATTCTCTAAGATCGATCTGCGATCAGGTTACCATCAGTTGAGAATTAGGGAATCGGACATACCGAAATCTGCTTTCAGATCCCGGTACGGACACTATGAATTTGTGGTAATGCCATTCGGACTTACCAATTCTCCTGTGGTATTTATGCAATTGATGAATCGGGTATTCTTAGAATACCTAGATAAGTTTGTGGTCGTTTTCATTGATGACATCTTGATTTATTCGAAAGACCCCGAGGAGCATGCCGAGCATTTACATGTTGTTTTGAGCACCTTGAGGAATGAACAGCTTTATGCGAAACTTTCCAAATGCGAGCTCTAGCTTAGGGAAGTAACCTTCCTTGGGCATGTGATATCGGTGTGAGTTCGTGGACTCAAGAAATTCGAAGCAATCTTGGAATGGGAATCTCCTAATAACGTGAAAGAAGTCCGAAGCTTCTTAGGACTTGATGGATATTATCGCCGTTTTGTAGAGGGATCTTCCAAAATTGCTCATCCACTCACTCAGCTGTTGCAGAAGACTTAGAGATTCATTTGGAATGAGAAATGCCAGGCTAGCTTTGATGAACTTAAGAGGAGACTGACGACAGCGCCTATACTAGCGTTACCAGATGGGATTGATGGATTCATGGTATACAGCGATGCTTCAAATTAGGGTCTGTGATGTGTATTGATGCAAAAGGATAGGGTGATTGCATATGCCTCTCGACAGTTGAAACCATACGAAGCTAATTACCCGACTCATGATCTGGAGTTAGCAGCTGTAGTCTTTGCTCTAAAAATTTGGCGACATTATTTATACATCACTCATTGTCAGATCTTTACAGATCATAAGAGCCAGAAGTATATTTTCAGTCAGAAGGAATTAAACATGAGGCAGAGAAGGTGGCTGGAATTGATCAATGATTACGATTTGGAGATCCTCTATCATCCAGGCAAAGCGAATGTGGTAGCTGATGCACTGAGCCGTAAACCTGTTTCTCTTCGATTGTTGGAAGCGCTCACGTCCCAAACCAACATTCAACGAGAAATGATCCGTGAAGGAATCGAAGTGTGGTCGCAGGGAGTCCAAGGGCAACTGTGTGTGATGGAACTAACTTCGTCGTTGGTGGAAGAAATCAAATCTAAGCAATTGGATGATTATCTGATTCTTCGATTATGTGACGCAGTGAACAAAGGAAAGGCCCCAGGATTCGTGATGCAGGATGATGGAGTTCTGAGATTTCAGAGTCGACTTTGCGTTCCTGATGATGACGTTTTGAGACAGACAATTGTGAAAGAAGCTCACAACGCGCCCTATTCTATTCACCCGGGCAGCAGTAAGATGTATAAGGATCTAAAACAAAACTTCTGGTGGAGAAATATGAAGAAGGATGTAGCAGAATATGTTTCCAAGTATTTGACTTGTCAGCAGGTTAAGATTGAACATCAGCGACCTGCCGGAATGCTGAATCCAATTCCGATCCCTGAGTGTAAGTGGGAGGATATATCGATGGATTTCATCACCAATATGACAAGGACCAAGACGTGAATGAACATGATTTGGGTTGTAGTTGATCGACTAACCAAGTCGGCTCATTTCCTAGGAATTAAAGACACTTGGGGACCCGAGAAATTGGCGCGAGTATTTATTTCAGAGATAGTCCGATTGCATGGTACACCGAAGACCATTATTTCGGATCGAGATGGTCACTTCGTATCGCACTTTTGGAAGGCAGTTCATAGGGCTTTGGGAACCGAACTGAACTTTAGCATGGCTTATTATCCTCAGACGGACGGTCAGTCCGAAAGGACTATTCAGACAGTAGAAGACATGCTTAGAGCTTGTGCCTTAGATTGGTCAACCGACTGGGAAGTTCATTTGCCCTTTATTGAATTCACCTCCAATAATAGTTGGCATGCTTCCATTAAGATGGCACCGTTTGAAGCGTTATACGGAAGAAGATGTAGATCGCCCCTGTGTTGGGATGATTCTTCTGACTTGATTGGGACAGAACCAGAGTTGATAGTTCAGACTCAAGAGAAGGTAGCTCTAATTCGGGAACGGCTGCTGACTGCACAGAGTCGACAGAAGTCTTATGCAGATGTGCGCCGTCTCCCGTTGGAGTTTAAGATTAGGAATTACGTGCTGTTAAAGGTTTCTCCTACCTAGGGAATTTTCCGTTTTGGAAGGAAAGCAAAGTTGAGTCCGAGATATATCGGACCATTTGAGATCCTCGAGAGAGTTGGGGATTTAGCATACAGATTGGCCTTGCCGCCATCGCTGAGTCACGTTCACAATGTGTTTCATGTATCCCAGTTACGGAAGTATGTACCAGATCCCAGTCATATCATTGATTTCGGCGAGGTCGAGATGGCTAGTGATGGATTCTTCGAGGAGAAACCAATCAAGATACTTGAGAGTTGGATCAAACAATTGAGGAATAAAACTATATCCCTGGTTAAAGTGCAATGGTCACGACACGGAGTCGAAGAGGCCACGTGGGAAACGGAGGATGGTATGAATACTAGATACCCGGAGTTATTTTCATCTTAAGTTTCGGGACGAAACTTCTTTTTAGGGAGAGAGGATGTAATACCCGAGATTTCTGATGTGTATTTGAACCTCGTGATACTGTATTTATTTCATTTTGATCTGAGTATTTTCCTCCGTATTTCATAATCCTGTGCTGTTGAGCGTATGATTTCATGCATGTTGTTCATACTTGCATTTTTGTGCACTTGTAGCGCACGCTAACATCTTAGCACTAGTCGAAAAATACCATTTTACATCGCACTTTCTAAATCGGTTACAGTATAACCGATTTAAAAAATGATTAGGTTTCATTTTACATCGGTTATTCGGAAACTGATGTAATATATCATTTTTTTACATCGGTCAATAAGGAACCGATTTAATATATCAGTTATTTACATCGGTTAATAAAAAACCGATGTAGTATGTGTATGTTTCACATCGGTTCTCAAATACCAACACATAAAACAGCCCCCACTACCCAGTTTAGGTCATTCACCTTCTCCCGTTCCCCGCTTGTTCAACCCTGCGATTCAATCTCCTCCCCTCAATCTCCTCCCCTCAACCTTGCGATTCACATACCGGCTAAAAGCTCCGACCACCGCGCGCCACTGGAGTTGTTGAGATCAGTGGAGAAAGCCTTGGAGGTGAAGTTGGGGGATGACACGGTCGAAAATTTATCATCGTCTTCTTGGTATGTGTGTGTATGTGTAATATAAAAAGAACGAAGTCGAAAATTGTACAAGAATTAGACTTCTGAAACATCTGACCTCGGATTATCCGGCCCCTGTCTCTCTCCAGAATAATCCAACTCCACCGGTTTGGTACTTTTGTTGCATCCTTTTTTTTGTTATTTATTTTATTATATAGTGTTTTGTGTATATATAATTTTGTAATTTCTAGTCAGAGATGTATTACTTGTAATGGGTTTTCTCGTTCTTGCGGAATCAATGAGATTCATTTTTGTTTGGATTTTATTGATCTTTTTAGGTATTTTTAAGTTTCTTTTTGAAATAATATTAGGTAATTATCCTTTGCTTGATTATAGAGGAATTATAAAGTTTAGAACTGATCAAGACTGATTTCTTTTGTTATTTTTTTGCTTCTTGCTAGATTGTTAATACATTATTGCCTGTGTGTGTGCACGGTGTAGTAATTTTTCTTGAATTTCTAATCTTTTGTGCAAGAGACTTAGAATATAACTTATTTGGGCTTTTTTCTACAGTGGGGAGAGGTTGCAGTTCGCCGAAGTTTAGTCCAAACTCGCGAGCTCACCGCCTTCTCTCGTTTACAATGGCAATGGAATTCACCGTTCGATCTCTCCGTGATCGTATCCGGTTTTCTGCAAGATTTCAAGATAAAAGAAAAAATGATTAACGGTGATAATCATGGGCGCCGCTTGTTCTTTGTTTGTGGATGAATGTGAAGATTTTGCTAATCCTAACTTTCGATTTATCGGAATCGTATATGCCTTCATTGCTTCATTCGTAACTTGGTACATGTTGTTTGTTTTATATAGTCCGTTTGGTTATTGATTTGCTAGACTAGTAATGCTTTTTTAACTCTTTATCAAATTTGTAGTCAATACTTGTGGACTTTTTAATTGTCATAATGCACAAAAGATCTCTTTTCTTTCCTAATATGGTATTTCAGTTCAACTTAGTTGGACTCTCTCTAAAACCTTAGAGGGTATTTCGCGAGCTTATTTAAAAAATATTGTCGGCTTCTACATATGATAAGACATTTTAGAGCGTATATGATTCTAGATTTTTCTTTCGAAAATATGTTCTTGAATGTGTTGATAAAATAAGATGACGGACCTTGAAAGATGACGGACCTCAATGCATTCTCGAGTCTGGTTTCTTGCATTAAATTTTCTAAGGAACATGCCACTTTTTGTTTATTACATTATGCATGCAAATCTAGTTAGTGACGGAGGTTCATATTTGAAGGGTTTCTGTAGTAGCTTGTTTATGAAGTTCCTAGATCAGATATGAATGGCAGATCCTGCTGCTCTTACAATTTCACTACCTATAGCAAACTAGCTGTTCATGGCTTACTTTCTTAAACAGATTAGCTCACACTCTGAATGTTTTGTCTTATAGACAATGGTGTGATAAATATCATTCTTGGGAGATGTGGAATAGTTGTAAGTTGCTCAAAAGTGGGTTTTCAAATAGCATGTACGGATAACGTGCTACAATGATATTTATATTAGATATCTTCTTTAAGTTTGTAGTTCGCAAACTTCATGATACCCAATGACCTTTGGAGGCATGTTTCTATTCTTGTAGTGTGTTGGCATGTCACATGAATTATTAAATCTCATCCAAATACATGTACTCACGGATAACATATTAATACTTGATTTTTATGTGAATTTGTGCATATCATTATGTGTTTTCGCACTTTATGCCACCGATCTCAACATAGTTGGGATTAAGGTGCAGTTGATGATGATTGATGATGATGTTAGTATTTGTGCCTTTTTCTTGCATCTGGCATGCTTTATGGGGTACAGATATTTCAAGACCTAAGCCACTTAATATCATTTCTGGAGGCAAGAATGGCATTCGGGAGTTCTCTAGTGGATCCTTTTGTCTTAGTCACCAATCAATGGATAGAATCACGGTGATTAGATACCCTTTAACTTTTTCTTCTCTTGATTTCTGGTTCTCTGCTAATATATTGATTGTTACTTAGTTTGGGATATTTTGAGAACTTGAAGTTTTCAATCTTTGTTTTGAAGGTATCAACTAGGGAAATGAACAAGGGAAATGATTTATGGACAGCAAGGAAGGTTCAAGCGCCCACAATAGGCATGCTGTCCAACAGGTTTTCCCAGTCGTTAAACATTATGTTTTATGTGAAAATATATTTTTGTTCTAATGTCCTGACTATATATGCCTCTTTCCAGTCAACCATCGGTCCGAAGCTTTTCGACCAATTCAGGTATGCTTGATACTATGAGCTAATTTTTTCTCAAGTGCTTCGCACTTGAAGGTGTATTTTAAGTTGTTCCCTGTGGAAAGGTTACAAGGAAGAGATTTCTTTCTCACCATATTTTTTTATTGCATCGTCATATTAATAAAGTGTTATCACCCCTGCGCTGCATCGTGCAGGAGGCCCGTAGTGTGCGATAGCTCGCTACAAAAATCACACTAACTCGCGCTTTTAAAAACACTGATCGAGCAATTAAGTTTGTCTAAAAAATATCCCAAGTTTTTAGTTTTTAAAGCTCTTCATCTATTCTTTTGTTTTAATTTTTTTTTCTGAGCGTCTATTTTTCTGACGTCGGCACAGATGTCACTGTGGTTCTTTATGAGCTTGAGCTAACAATTAAAAGGGTGAAATTTTATACAACGCCCGATGGAAGAGTGATGGACCTGTTCTTTATCACGGATACGAGGTTTGTCTTTAGTACATTTTCCGGTGTTATGAACATCTCATTTCTTTAATTCTAATTTCATCATAAGTTGGGATTTCTTCTAATCATCGAGGATGTCAATTGCGAATCGCATTCCCTAGACAAACATCATGTATATCCTTAGGAGGCTCACTGCCTCATTCATCGACTCATTCGAAAAGGTACTTTGTTTTCGTCACGTAGAAGTGAGGCTATAAAGAGGGCATGACCACTGGTTTCTTGTTTACTAGTAAACAAAATTAGCTGGTCTGGGCATTTACTGTGTACAACCCACTGTTTTATTTTGGTGTATTATTTATTTTAGTTTTACATAAATATTTAAAAAATAGAACCCCCATCCCGCTTCTTTTCTGTGTTTTTACCATAAAAATGGTTGTCGACAATAAAAGAAGGAGAAATGGCAAAATATCAGTTGTTCAAAATCAAAGACATTAAAATGTTTATGGATATTTGATCAATTGGTGGCCTCTTGTTAATTTGCAGACATTTGATATGGAAGAGCCTTATTCGAAGGATGATATTGATGACGGACGAAGACGTTGGACTCAATATTTTCTAGATTTTACATTTTTATCGAAGTAGTAAGTGAGGAATATGGGAACCGGGTACGTAGGGATTTGCTGCGTAGGAATCATTCATCATTTTGTGATTGTATGTTTTTTTGCAAGATTTATAAATCTCTTGTAATAACTGTTGTACATTTTTTGCAAGATGTAAACATGGTTTTGTAATAGAATAGTGTAAACTTGATAATTTGTGTAGAATATATGGCGTCTTGTTAGATATTTTATTGTTCATGTTATGTTTTATAGGAGGGATTCTGTCGTGATCTAAAAATTGCCACTTTTGTGAACAGGGCTTTTCTAAATCTGCCATTTTTTGAACCAGAATATCAATTTTTCTAAATCATTGAAGTAAGAACTCATTTAGAATATTACACATTCTAAATCGGTTAAATCAGTAACCGATTTAGAATATTACATATTCTAAATCGGTTAAAGCAGTAACCAATTTAGAAACTAAACATTCTAAATCGGTTTTCCGGATATCCGATCTGGAATGTGATATTCGAAATCGGTTATATCAACTTACTGAATTGGTTAAATAACAGATGTTAAAAGTATTTTCTACATCGGCTAAATAACCGATGTTAAATGCGTCGATTTTCTACATCGGCTGGATCTATAACGGTTCGAGAACCGATTTAAAAGGTCTATTTTAACCGATTTAAAAGGTGTTTTTTCTAGTAGTGTAGCATTAACGCGCGCTAATTGAGTTAGCTAGCGCACGCTACGAATGAGTTGTAGCGCGCGCTACACGTAGTCAACTTGATTAAGACAGGGTGGTAGGTGAGATCAGCTGCGGATTTTGGTTGGGACATGTCGGGATGAATCTGGATGGCTTTTGGAAAATTCAAGTCAACGGTACTTAGCGCACGCTAATGTTATGAGGCTAGCGCACGCTAAGTCTAGTACAGTGAGGTCAGTGAACTTTCGTTCAGCCATTAGCGCACGCTAATAATAGTTGTTAACTTACGCTAATTGTTGATTTTAGCGCACGTAAGGCTGTTTAGCGTACGCTATGCTGAGACCCGTCAGAATCAATAGGCTGCAAGCCCGTTAGCGCATGCTAGGATAGAGCTGTAGCGCACGCTAATAACCATTTTCTATATATATGCTAGCACCGTTCTTCATTTTTCAGATTTCACCACTCCCCCTACTCGATTTCTGAGACTTAGAGAGTCACTCCCTCCATCCTAAACCTCTTATATCATCATCCTAGCTTGAGTTTGAAGATTTTAGACCATTGGAGATTGTTGTTCAAGCTCTCGGTGTTGAATTTCTTCAAGTTCCTCCTTGTTCTTCACTATTTTGAGGTAGGTGATTCTTGACCAACTGGATTAAGTATTCTTAAGGATGTTTTGAACATGTTTTGAGATTTTCTAGTTAGTTAAATTCGTGTGTGGTCGAATATCATGTTGTTAGAAGGATATTTTCGATGTTTCGGTACTTCTTCATCGTATAAAACATTGAACCTTGTAGTGTTTGAACTCCTAAGCACAATCATGAAGCTACAAAACCGATTATGGCCAGTTTATGGAGATTATCAAGTTCTTATATATTACATAATGGAATTATACATATTGGGACATTAAATGGATTGAACTTAGGATATTTTTCTTGAAGATGAAGATGATGTATCAAGTGAACCTAGTAATCAAGTTCTTGCGATGTTCTACGGAGTAATTTCGATTTATTGATTGGTTTGGATAAATGAAGAACATGATTAGAATCATTGTAAGAAGAATTATCTTGTGATGTATTGAAGAATCCGACGGTAGAATACATTTGATCTTAGGTAGGATACTACGTGTTTTTGTCGGGTTAGTATCCTAATGTTGATTCAAATCCGAATTGATATAGGGCAGCGTAGTAAGCTCATATGTTTGAGTATATCCATCTCTTTTTAATTTTCTTGATGATTAAACCGATTATCCGGAACCGTTAGTTATACCAGTGTTATTATTCGTTAAAGGTTCGGGTTTTGGTGGATTGATGGAGTGAGAGTTCTTCGAGCTGGTTGAAGATTTCTTCTTCGTAGTAACAACCATTATCGCCATTCTAAGGCAAGTATCGTAATTTGTTAATGTTGGTATTTTGAGCATGCATGTGGTTTATTCATGTTGTTGAATATGGGATTTATTTCGTTGAATTGTATGATATTCATTATCGAGTGTTTATATGTTCATGTTGATGGACATAGCGATTTTGCATATATGTATGCATGAGTTGTGTTTGTGTATGTTGTGCGATCTATGATGAGGGCACTGGATCGGATGTCCACCTCATGTTGGTCCGCGGGATCATCTTGGGATCTATGCTGAGGGCACTGGATCATTGGACGGGTTTTTCCACCTCGTGTTTGTCCGACGGGATCATCTTGGGATCTATGCTGAGGGCGCTGGATCATTGGAATACACATATTGTGTTAATAGAATCTTGTGGATTCGCATTGTTGGATTGCGGTAGCGAAGTCCGTGTTGTGTATTTTGTTATGCATTGTTGTTGCGTATTCGATTTGTTTAAATATGATACTTGTAATAGCATCGTTTGCTAACTCCTTCGGGATGGACATTTGTTTTGATATTCAAGTAGCCGAGGCGCGGGAAAACACCACAAGACCGACGTGACGACGAAGGGGCTCGATGATGTTCATTAGTATTGTGACTCTTCTTTTGGATTATCTTCGCACTCGAGTACGTGTGTTTTATTAATATTTCGAGATGGTTGTATTAATGAACTCATTTGATCTGTTGAAACCGGTTTTGTGTTTTGAACTTTTATGGCACTGTTGTATTATATTTACATTTCTTCAAATTAGCCTTGTAAATCCTTACTTAAAGGGTTTACGGCGCTGTAATTATTCTGAATATCTCGGGTGTTACATATATATCTTATGTTCTCGTCTTGGATGTAAGACTTTAAATAATCTTATATGCGCATATATGATCCTTCATGGATCTAGTCAAGTTTATTTAGGATATATTAATAACTTTGTCTGATCTGGAATACATGCTCAAACCGTGAGCAGATCATTTCGTAAATTTCTGATTACGAGGTATATAACATGTGACTATCTAGTGAATCCATAATATTTAGTAGTTCACATATAGAAGGAGTGGGTCCATACTCTCCCATAATATATTCCAAATTTGTCAGGAATTCATTCTCAATATTGGCTAGTAGTGACGCTATTATTCGAGAAGAAACATATGAAGACATGATTTATTTATATCACCACATAGATATTATACTCACACATCACATCATCTTTCGGTGTCATTATTGCACATCATTATCAACATGGATTCGCTGCTCCCACATGTCATATTATGTTCATTACTCAGATATAGAGTCGTAGCTCAGATGCTTCAGGATATGAAATATTCAAACTCAGAGTCAAATCTCATACGCGTAATTCCATTCTATCGATAGATTATCATTGTATTCATAAAATTCACCCATATCGAAGCTTTGAATATCATAATGGATTCATTGCTCTCGAATCTTCGTAAATATTATCCATCTCTTCCAGTGAATATCATAAAAAAGAATTTATCAAGCTCGACTCGAAAGATTAAGGGTGCTAAAGAGAAATGGCATCCCCGGAGATATTCGATGGTTGATCGAAGCACAAGTTCGATTATGTGGAGAATTCTCAAACTCATTCAAGTACATTCAGGTACAGGTTGGAGTAGTTTTGTAAATAATCTAAGAAGATTAGGTGGATGCTACAAATGTGCTCGGTGGACATGTGACACATATGCAAATCTATGGGGTTTGTGTCCAAAAATGGAGAAAATAAAATAGCATTAATTAAGGATGGATTGAATAAGAAATCTATGAATGATGATATCCAACAGATTCTTGAGACACATCCTAGTGGATTCATTCATCGTGAACTTATGCTTCTATTGACACAATTTAATTATAAACGGGAATGCTATAGTCATGAAAAATTGATCTCAAAAGATCCAATTTTTAAATTCATTCTGTCAAGGTAAACAGCAAAATAATGGAAGCTAATGCTTTCTTTTTATTTTAATAAATATTGTTTTTCAATATTTAAATTTCTCAGATGTCGGTCGGCAAGGTTATTTTCATTGAACAATATAATATCAGAAATTTTAATAAATTATAGAAATAATGAGTTATCTGTCAACGCAAATTGTGAAGTCATTCATTCTCTAGCAAAAAGTTTGTTCTTTAAAGTTAGAGATCCACAAATCATAAAATGCATCCCTCATAAAAATATTTTGAAAATATAGTATGGAGATATGGAATTTTCAGTATCCTCATATAGACCTCACGCAATTAAAACTGTATATATTTTGGGTGGATCCAAACTGTTAGGTCATAGCCAGTGTATAGATATGGCATATCAGCTAGTAAAAGAGTTGGAAAAATTCCAAATTGATATGTTGTATGGATGGAGTAGATAGAACCAGTATTATAATGGGTTCAACTGGATT
Organism: Orobanche coerulescens; assembly: GCA_033398695.1. NCBI lineage: Eukaryota > Viridiplantae > Streptophyta > Magnoliopsida > Lamiales > Orobanchaceae > Orobanche > Orobanche coerulescens. Next base: position 83,682,877 of record CM065805.1, read on the forward strand.
GATGGTTCAAGACAAGCTATTTATGATAATGTGATGTATATGGTGAATAATTGTGATGCTTTTATTATTTTTCTAGGTGGCTATTGTAACACCCCCAAGACATTCAGGGCATATTACAGTGCCATGGACCCCACACTGTGGAATCCACCAGGCTAACGTACCAACAAGATCAACGACAACCAATCATCAATAAAACGACAATTCAATTAAAAGCTACAACCCGACAAATAGAATCCAACATCAATCCATTTCCCAAAACGGGAACACAACATTAACAATTTTGAAAAGGAAGTACTTGAGTACTTAAACCAATTTTATAATACAGAAACCCCAAAACAAGACATCAAAAATAATTGACAGTACTGAACACCAACAATTGACTATTGAACAGTATCATGATTGCCCATCATCCTCATACGGCTCAAGTGCTCGTTTGTCCCCACGATCGATACCTGAAATACAAAAAGTATTTACCCCATTTAAGGGGTTAGCGACAACTGCTAGTGCTTTAATAGTATTTTGATGATTAAGTTGTTACACAAAACAAAACAACAAAAAGAGATGAAGCAAAGCATCGAAGGAAACGAAGTTGCAAAAAGCTGGAAAAATACAAGCTTAGCGTACGTAAGAAGATTCTTATAGCGTACGTAAGATGTGCAGATTAACGTACGTAATGGTTGTTGTTTAACGTACGTAATGTGATGTTTGAGAGTTCAAACCAGAAGAACGTTGGACGTGTCAAAGTTAAAAAGGCAGCAACAGATATATGACATCATCAATGACGTATTGTTAACGTACGTAATACCGAAATTGATAACGTACGTAAGGAAAGAGATAGATGCTACTAGAATCAAACTGGGTGATGTTAACATATGTAACATATATATGTTAACGTACGTAAAAGGACTAACGTATGTAACGTTGAGGACTTAGCGTACGTAATGAAAGGTCAGAAGGCTAACGGCTAGTTGAGGCTTTGGATCCTATATATACCATATCCTTGGTATTATTCCACACAACAACTTCAAGCAAACATCTCATTGATCAGATATTCATAGTGATATTATTGTTGTTGTGATTTTGAGTTTATATTGTTAGTTTGAGTGTTTATACATTCAACACATACACGAGAGGTAAAAAAAGATACGATTGGATTCGGTGTTATTAGGATCAAGGATCCGGCATTATTAGAATCGCAATCGATATCTAAGTGAGGTTTATCTAGTACCGATAGAAAGCTAGAGCGATTGATTCCTTGTCCGATAGAAAAGAAAAATGGTTTAACTTAGACCGACACAAAGATAAGTACGAGTGGTTTATCACGAACCAATAGAAGACGTGATTGTAATGGTTATCCCTCGACCGGTAGAAGAGATGTGCAGAGGTTTTTATCTTCAACCTATAGAAAAAAATACCTAGAGAGGACGTAGGCTCGATTATAGCCAAACCTCTATAAATCCGTGCGTCATTTAATTTCCACATTTAATTTACGCTTCCACAACACGATGAATATTTCGATCTTGCTCCAACATTGGTTATTTATAAATTTGGAAATAGATCCGTTATAAATGTAGTCGTTGGCCGGTTGGTATGATGCGGACGCTTCAGATTGATGGCTGATGAATATTTGTATTAAAGTATCTAGCATTAAATGCTTCGGATATTCTTTTTAGTCTTCATTAAATGCTCTTCGGTCCATATTTGATGGCTACATTAGATGTTGTCCTCACAAGATTGAATTTACTTTAAAAAACGTGATTACTTTGTGAGCACATAATTGCTTATGTCAAAACGTTTTAAAATTCTAAGTATTATCCTTTTGTATTTGTATTTTACATTTCCTAAGTAAAATGCCTACAAAAGTCTCTCTTGATGTAATCTGAATCCTCATTATTCTGTAGGAATAACTTTTTTGACCGTTGTATGAAGATTGTTGTAGAATGAGACTGTATGATGTATTATCAAAACACTTAGCGTATTTTATCCCAACAAACACCATATCACACATTTCAAAATCATTTAATTCATCCAAAACATGACAGTGTTCAACAATATGGACACTTGATTTGCCCTTCTCTTGTACATTTATTTTGGGCTTTCTGTAGTACTTAGTCATATAGTTTGACTTGTCGCAGTTCGACAGTTGCTGGTAAATGTTAAAGCCTTGACATGATGCTTCCCTTTGAGCGATTGTGATGTTTTTTTTAAAGAAGTTGACTTGATCCATCGCGTTTGGAGAAAAATACTTACTCGACTTAGCCCCAGGTTTGTAGTTATCCTAAGTCAGACAACGGAATTCTCAAGATATATCTCCTGTGTCTTACGTTTTGAATTATTATAAGAAAATTTCCAACCCGGTAGCAAATTCCCAATCTCACATGCCATTTGGAAAGATTCACTTAGGCTTTTGCCCTTCGCATGAATCTCATGTATGATCAGCTACAACTCTTGGACTAGAGACAAGACACTTCTAGAACCGACCATCTTAAAGTCCAAAAATTTGCCGACAAAGAATTATTTTTCTACGACATCTTCAGTTTCTTTTCTAAGGAATCCCAGAGTCCCTTTGCATATTTCACATTACTGTACAATAATACAGCCCATTGCTAAGAATATTTAGGACATAGCTCCGGCTAAGTTAATCACCTTGTGCATAAGCATCAATCACACTGTGTTTCTCAGCATTGGTCTTATCAGTAAACTGTTTTAAGTCTACGTGCTCTGTCAGAATTTAAAATGTTTTATCTTTTCATTGTTTCAAAGACACCTGGACTTTACTGTCTCAAATACCGTGATTTCAAAATGCAAACCGCTGCTTCGTGCAATAGCGGAAGACGAACTGTCAGAAGTGGGACCGGTCATCATTTGAAAATCGATGGATTAGACATACAAGTTACATCTGAATATATCCTGTACGTTATTTCAAAATACAGTTCCTATCCCTTAAATCTGACCGTTCACTGTTAACCTAATCTTCCCAACACCCTATAAAAGGACAGTACATTGCTCCCATAAACTCTCTATGCTTTCTGCAAATTAACGAGTCTTTAGCAATCTGTATACATACTTTCTGCAATTTCTTTGCTAAATTCCATGTTACTTCACCTCTCTCTGCTTGAAAAAGTCTACCTCACATACATCTTCCATCTCACTGAAGAAGAAGGATAAAATTCTTGATGGGCGTATCTTTTCCAAATCTGTTGTCATGGAGAGGATTGACCTTGAAAATGAAGATGAAATCAGCATGGACTTGGTTGTTGCAAGAGTGAAGCAATAAGGCCTATACCGCCTGGGAAGTCATCATACTGATACCTATGATGAACATATAGTTGAGGAATTCTATCTGCATGCTACCTTCAAATACTCCTCGCAGAAGGAAGGCGCTGAAATCACTGATATCATTGGGACTGTGCAAGGGGTTGAGATCCCCCTAAACAACGGTCTTCTGGAGAAGATCTACAAACTGCCTTCAGATGGCCTGAATATGGAGGAAGTGGAGACCTTCGGGTCTGAAAGCTTATTGTATGAGTACTGGAAGTTGTTCACTGGAACTTCCATGGCAGCTAACGTCCATCCGTCTTGCCATAAGAGGAAAGTCACTTTCTCATATGTCTACCTTCCCGATTTTTGCTGCGGTGTTGTTGAGAATAGGGAACTGCTGCATTTGAAATGTACACCAACTTAAGATACAGAATGATGGTCGACATCATGTCTGGTGAAAAGGTCAATTGGTGCCAAATTATTTTGAAATGTATTCAAGAAAGAGGCTTCCAAGCCTGAATCTGCCAAGAAATCATTTGGCCTTATCCTGAATCACATTCTCACTCATTGCGGAGTGAAGCAGTCCGCCGATGCCAAGAAGATTGGCACTCGAAAATTCATTGGTGGAATCAGACCCACTGTATTCAACAAATCAGCCCTTGTTGCAAGCAGATCCAACCCTCACATCATGCCAACTTCAAGTGACCCAAGGAACTTCACTCTAAAAAGCTCGAGTGATGGGAAGAAAAGAAAGAGAAGTATTCCCGACAACAGCTCTCCTAAAGCTGTCGAGAAGAAAAGAAAAAAGACCAAGAAGTCTTCTAAGGCTGAATTGGCGGTGACTACAGCGGTCAATGTAGAAGTCCCATAGACCGCTCCTATCGCTGAAACTCTCTCACATGGCGCCAACCCTATGGAAGAAACAGTTGTTGCTCGTAAATGAAGAACATGATTAGAATCATTGTAAGAAGAATTATCTTGTGATGTATTGAAGAATCCGACCGTAGAATACATTTGATCTTAGGTAGGATACTACGTGTTTTTGTCGGGTTAGTATCCTAATTTTGTAGGGCAGCGTAGTAAGCTCATATGTTTGAGTATATCCATCTCTTTTTAATTTTCTTGATGATTAAACCGATTATCCGGAACCGTTAGTTATACCAGTGTTATTATTCGTTAAAGGTTCGGGTTTTGGTGGATTGATGGAGTGAGAGTTCTTCGAGCTGGTTGAAGATTTCTTCTTCGTAGTAACAACCATTATCGCCATTCTAAGGCAAGTATCGTAATTTGTTAATGTTGGTATTTTGAGCATGCATGTGGTTTATTCATGTTGTTGAATATGGGATTTATTTCGTTGAATTGTATGATATTCATTATCGAGTGTTTATATGTTCATGTTGATGGACATAGCGATTTTGCATATATGTATGCATGAGTTGTGTTTGTGTATGTTGTGCGATCTATGATGAGGGCACTGGATCGGATGTCCACCTCATGTTGGTCCGGCGGGATCATCTTGGGATCTATGCTGAGGGCACTGGATCATTGGACGGGTTTTTCCACCTCGTGTTTGTCCGACGGGATCATCTTGGGATCTATGCTGAGGGCGCTGGATCATTGGAATACACATATTGTGTTAATAGAATCTTGTGGATTCGCATTGTTGGATTGCGGTAGCGGAAGTCCGTGTTGTGTATTTTGTTATGCATTGTTGTTGCGTATTCGATTTGTTTAAATATGATACTTGTAATAGCATCGTTTTGCTAACTCCTTCGGGGATGGACATTTGTTTTGATATTCAAGTAGCCGAGGCGCGGGAAAACAGCCACAGTACCGACGTGACGACGAAGGGGCTCAGTGATGTTCATTAGTATTGTGACTCTTCTTTTGGATTATCTTCAGTACTCGAGTACGTGTGTTTTATTAATATTTCGAGATGGTTGTATTAATGAACTCATTTGATCTGTTGAAACCGGTTTTGTGTTTTGAACTTTTATGGCACTGTTGTATTATATTTACATTTCTTCAAATTAGCCTTGTAAATCCTTACTTAAAGAGTTTACGGCGCTGTAATTATTCTGAATATCTCGGGGTGTTACATATATATCTTATGTTCTCGATACTGGATGTAAGACTTTAAATAATCTTATATGCGCATATATGATCCTTCATGGATCTAGTCAAGTTTATTTAGGATATATTAATAACTTTGTCTGATCTGGAATACATGCTCAAACCGTGAGCAGATCATTTCGTAAATTTCTGATTACGAGGTATATAACATGTGACTATCTAGTGAATCCATAATATTTAGTAGTTCACATATAGAAGGAGTGGGTCCATACTCTCCCATAATATATTCCAAATTTGTCAGGAATTCATTCTCAATATTGGCTAGTAGTGACGCTATTATTCGAGAAGAAACATATGAAGACATGATTTATTTATATCACCACATAGATATTATACTCACACATCACATCATCTTTCGGTGTCATTATTGCACATCATTATCAACATGGATTCGCTGCTCCCACATGTCATATTATGTTCATTACTCAGATATAGAGTCGTAGCTCAGATGCTTCAGGATATGAAATATTCAAACTCAGAGTCAAATCTCATACGCGTAATTCCATTCTATCGATAGATTATCATTGTATTCATAAAATTCACCCATATCGAAGGTTTGAATATCATAATGGATTCATTGCTCTCGAATCTTCGTAAATATTATCCATCTCTTCCAGTGAATATCATAAAAAAGAATTTATCAAGCTCGACTCGAAAGATTAAGGGTGCTAAAGAGAAATGGCATCCCCGGAGATATTCGATGGTTGATCGAAGCACAAGTTCGATTATGTGGAGAATTCTCAAACTCATTCAAGTACATTCAGGTACAGGTTGGAGTAGTTTTGTAAATAATCTAAGAAGATTAGGTGGATGCTACAAATGTGCTCGGTGGACATGTGACACATATGCAAATCTATGGGGTTTGTGTCCAAAAATGGAGAAAATAAAATAGCATTAATTAAGGATGGATTGAATAAGAAATCTATGAATGATGATATCCAACAGATTCTTGAGACACATCCTAGTGGATTCATTCATCGTGAACTTATGCTTTTATTGACACAATTTAATTATAAACGGGAATGCTATAGTCATGAAAAATTGATCTCAAAAGATCCAATTTTTAAATTCATTCTGTCAAGGTAAACAGCAAAATAATGGAAGCTAATGCTTTCTTTTTATTTTAATAAATATTGTTTTTCAATATTTAAATTTCTCAGATGTCGGTCGGCAAGGTTATTTTCATTGAACAATATAATATCAGAAATTTTAATAAATTATAGAAATAATGAGTTATCTGTCAACGCAAATTGTGAAGTCATTCATTCTCTAGCAAAAAGTTTGTTCTTTAAAGTTAGAGATCCACAAATCATAAAATGCATCCCTCATAAAAATATTTTGAAAATATAGTATGGAGATATGGAATTTTCAGTATCCTCATATAGACCTCACGCAATTAAAACTGTATATATTTTGGGTGGATCCAAACTGTTAGGTCATAGCCAGTGTATAGATATGGCATATCAGCTAGTAAAAGAGTTGGAAAAATTCCAAATTGATATGTTGTATGGATGGAGTAGATAGAACCAGTATTATAATGGGTTCAACTGGATTGATGGTTCAAGACAAGCTATTTATGATAATGTGATGTATATGGTGAATAATTGTGATGCTTTTATTATTTTTCTAGGTGGCTATTGTAACACCCCCAAGACATTCAGGGCATATTACAGTGCCATGGACCCCACACTGTGGAATCCACCAGGCTAACGTACCAACAAGATCAACGACAACCAATCATCAATAAAACGACAATTCAATTAAAAGCTACAACCCGACAAATAGAATCCAACATCAATCCATTTCCCAAAACGGGAACACAACATTAACAATTTTGAAAAGGAAGTACTTGAGTACTTAAACCAATTTTATAATACAGAAACCCCAAAACAAGACATCAAAAATAATTGACAGTACTGAACACCAACAATTGACTATTGAACAGTATCATGATTGCCCATCATCCTCATACGGCTCAAGTGCTCGTTTGTCCCCACGATCGATACCTGAAATACAAAAAGTATTTACCCCATTTAAGGGGTTAGCGACAACTGCTAGTGCAAGTACAATCCATTTGAACTACATTCTAATCAGATGAATATATGCGCCAAAAATCATTTTAGAAAACATTTTATATTCCGGAATATTTACAATGTACAATCACAAAACACATTATCTCCAGCAAATCACAATTCAAAGTTAACCGTCGGTACGAGACTCACGGCCTCCATACCCCGCAGAGCCCCGTCGGACATCCCTGGGTGGCTAACCACAGTTCGCGATACGCATACTCACGGCAATACGTATCCCTAGAGGTCCCATCGGACCGTCCCTAGGTGAACATACACATATCCATCCACAACAACCACGATAAAGCCATAATTCAAATACTAGAACATGTAAACAAATGTAAAGTACTTGCCTTTGAGACATTATTGAAGAAACGGAAGTGAAACACGACTACGAACGGTCCGGGTGGAAGACGACGGTTCCTAAACGAAGGATCAACATAGTTCAGTCCCAACGGACAACAATACTCTATTGGAATACACCCATAACCCCGATTACAATTCATGACAAAAACGTTCAATCGATACGGGCGAGGGTTTATGCAAAATCTCCCCGTATCAACAATTCACGAATTAATTCGAGGAAAACGGATTGAGGATCACTCAATAACAACAACCGGTAAGAAATTACGTAACATAATTGAACAATTCGGAACTAATCCCTAGAATCCCGAAAAAACCCCAAAATTGACGAGTTAGGGTTCTAGATGAAAATACCTTGAATTCGGACGATGGAGGATGATTATGCTGATGACAATATGCTAAAACGACTCTACGGTGATGGAATTTGAATAGAACTCCGGCCAGTACCGGTGGAAATCGCCTCTGAAGTCGCACGTCGAAGAAAACGAAGAGAAAAGAATAAAACTGCTTGTTTAAGGCGCCGACTTATATAAATTGTTAAGTTAGCGCCGCTAATCGCCATACATAGCGGCGCTAACGGGGCCGTGGCAGTCCAAAGAGCTACTTCCAACATTCGGTAGCGTACGCTAACAATAGCGAGTTAGCGTACGCTAACCGCACATCGGTAGCGCACGCAAGGTAACAGGAGTAGCGTGCGCTACCTACGCAGCAGTTCAGTACTGCTGCTCACATCAGCAGTACGCTACTGTCGAAGGTACAATACACGAAACGCACGACGAGGCCAGAATCCAGAAACATAAACGCGAAGCATACAAGACGACGGAGCTAAGCGCTGAAAGAAGATATAATTCCGACCACTGGAGGGTCCGTAATGTGACAACGAAAATGATATTCCCTAAACTATTAGGAAATTACAAAAATGTCCCAAGTGCCCGAAAATCATGAAATGACGTCGGATTTACAAACCTAAAGTCTCCACATGACCAACTCAACCATACGAACTTGTACAAACCAAGAAACAACGAAAACGAATGAGTTTTACGAGAATCGAACGTTCATACGGCAAAACATGTCATAAAGATGAAATCACGTGAAAACATCACCAAAACTCATCCAAATGGAAAAACTCCAAGAATAAAGTAGATTCAAAATGTCGAAATGGTTATAAGCGAGTCAATAAAAATAGACATACACCAAAAATGGAAACTGCTAAAAATGGAAAGTTACGGATATTACATTCTCCCCCTCTAAAATAAAGTTTCATCCCGAAACTTAAGTATCAAAAAGCTCGGGGTGCCTCGAACGCATATTCTCCTCTAACTCCCACGTCTCTTCTTCTACTCCGTGTCTCGACCATTGCACCTTAACCAAAGGAATGGTTTTGTGCCTTAACTGTTTGTCTCGATGCTCCAAAATCTTGACGGGCCTCTCCTCAAACGTAACATCTTTCTCGATCTCCACGTCTCCAAAATCAATAATATGGGACGGGTCCGGAACGTACTTCCTCAACTGGGAAATGTGAAATACGCTATGAACATGACTCAGCGACGGAGGCAAAGCCAAACGGTATGCCAACTCGCCGACTCTCTCCAATATCTCGAAAGGTCCAATATACCTCGGGCTGAGCTTCCCCTTTTTCCCGAAACGGAAAACTCCATTCGACGGAGACACTCTCAACAGAACATGATCCCCCACCTCAAACTCCAAAGGTCGACGCCTAACATCCGCATAAGACTTTTGTCGACTCTGAGCAGCCAACATTCTCTTTCTAATCAATTCAACTTTCTCCATCGTCTCTAACACAAGGTCTGGCTCGGTGCCAACTAGATCGGACGGCTCATCCCAACATATCGGCGATCGGCAACCTCGGCCATAAAGTGCCTCATACGGTGCCATCTTAATCGACGCATGCCAGCTATTATTATAAGTAAACTCAATTAAGGCCAACTCAATTAAGGCCAAATGCTACTCCCAGTCACTACTCCAGTCTAACGCACACGCGCGCAACAAATCCTCGAACGTCTGAATGGTACATTCGGAATGCCCATCAGTATGGGGATGGAACGAAGTGCTCAAACGTAACCATGTCCCCAATGCCTTATGTACCGCCTGCCAAAAATGCGATACAAATCGGCCATCTCTGTATGAAATAATGGTCCTCGGCGTACCATGAAGTCTAACTATCTGTGCGATAAAAACACGAGCTAACTTTTCTGGACCCCAAGTATCCTTGATGCCCAGAAAATGTGCCGACTTAGTCAGTCGGTCTACAATCACCCACACCATATTCATACCAGTCTTTGTTCTCGGCAAACCCGTGACAAAATCCATAGAGATATCCTCCCACTTCCACTCCGGGACGGGAAGTGGCTTCGACAACCCGGCTGGCCACTGATGCTCAATCTTGACTTGCTGACAAGTCCAACACTTATCCACAAACTGAACTACCTCATTCTTCATGTCGTTCCACCAGAAATTCTTTCTTAAATCCTTATACATTTTACTCGAGCCCGGATGGACTGAGTAAGGCGACGCGTGAGCCTCTCGCATAATACTCTGCCTCAATTCCGAGTCGTTCGGAACACACAACCGACCTCGGAATCTCAACACACCGTCCTCATGAATAATGAATCCCGAGGCTTTCCCCTTCCCTACACTCTCTCGAAGCTGAATAAACATCGGGTCTTTCAACTATCCCGATATAATGTCATCAACCAGAGATGAAGAAATCTCAAGAGTACGCAACTGCCCGGAGCTCTCTGGCAGCACGATCTCAATGCTCAACCTCATAAACTCTCGCTGAAGTCCCGACTGGGCCATGAGTAACTCAAGCGCCCAAAGTGATACCGATTTTCGGCTCAAGGCATCTGCTACCACGTTAGCCTTGCCCAGATGATAAAGGATCTCGAGATCGTAATTTTTAATCAACTCCAACCATCTCCTCTGTCTCATATTAAGCTCTTTCTAGGTGACAATGTACTTTAGGCTCTTGTGATCGGTGAAAATATGACACGACGAGCCATAGAAGTAATGACGACAAATCTTCAACGCAAATACGACTGCGGCCAACTCAAGATCGTGCGTAGGGTAATTCAATTCATACGGTTTCAACTGACGGGAAGCATAGGCAATCGTCCTCCCGTGCTGCATAAGTACACATCCAGGCCCTTGGCCCGAAGCATCACTAAAAACTGAGAAACCCTCATTACCACTCGGTAAGGCCAAAACAGGAGCGGTCGTCAACCGCTTCTTCAACTCCTCAAAACTATTCTGCCTCTCATCGGTCCACACAAACTTCTCTGACTTCTGTAACAACTGAGTCAGCGGTCGAGCGAGCTTAGAGCACCCCTCGACGAATCTACGGTAATACCTGGCTAATCCCAAAAAACTGCGGACCTCCTTCACGTTCTTGGGCGGCGCCCAATCCAACACAGCCTCCACCTTATGTGGGTCCTCACGAACGCCCTCGGCCGAGATCACATGACCGAGAAACATAATCTCCCGTAACCAAAACTCACACTTTGAGAACTTCGCAAAAAGATACTGAGTTCTCAAAATATCTAACACGATATGCAAATGACGGGCGTGCTCCTCCTCGCTCCTCGAGTAAATTAGGATGTCATCGATGAAAACGACTACACACTTATCGAGGTACTCGATAAAGACTTTGTTCATAAGCTGCATGAACACGGCTGGTGCGTTGGTTAGCCCAAAAGGCATAACCACAAACTCATAGTGACCGTATCTCGTCCGAAAGGCCGTCTTCAGAATGTCGGTATCCTTCACTCGGAGCTGATAATACCCCGATCTCAAATCAATCTTCGAAAACACAGTTTCCCCTTGCAACTCGTCTGGAAAGACATCACGATACTCACACACTACTGGAATAGACGAGAGCTCGACTCCCCCTTCTTCCGATCTCAAAGCGTAACACCAATAGCCCGTGCAACCTCCCCGAAGAAGCCTCACCGCCCTCAAGGCGCTGATCAAGAGTCTCTGGCTACTCCGCTTATGCCCCACGAAAGAATGCTCGGTACCGTCAGAGGCTAACATCGAAACAGTCCTCGTTCTATAATTTATGATCGCCCCATGACGGTCCAGCCAATCCTCACCAAAAATCAAATCCCCATCTATAATATCTACTGCGATCATATTAGAACGCCAAACCCTCCCACGATGCTATCCCCACTAGGAAGTTTAACAACAAAATGCTCACAAGCAACTAGGCAATCAACATGCAGACGACGCACACAATCCATAGATAAAAAAGAGTGCGTAGCACCAGAATCGAACAATACGGAAACAGGATGATCAAGGATGTGGACGGTACCTGTAGCCACCGTCGCGTCAGGATCTCCTGCTCGTCTCATCTCATACACTCGGGGCGGAACAGACCCCGCACTAGAAGCTCCCCCTCTAGAAGGCTGCCCACGTCCTCGACCTCTACCAAAACTCTGCTGCGGCTGAGGAACTGTCGGTGCCTGATTCACACTCGGCTCTCCCACAGCTGGGGCTGATATCTGAGTAACTGGAGCCCGAGCTGCATCTGTACAAAACTTAGCATGATGACCCATCCGACCACAAGCAAGACACTGAATCGGAGGCCTATCACACTCACTCATCATGTGGCCCGGACGACTACAGTTGAAGCACGTAGGACCACGAACGGAACGAGCAGGAGCAGACCTAGAACCGTTTCCTCGCCCAACTAATGGCGACTGACTCCCGAAGACTCTCGAACCAGACTGAGCCTTCGGATACCCTCCTAACTTGCCTCCCGAAAACTGACCGTGTAACACCCCCAATCCGCTTAGGGATATTACACGCCGTAGACCCTCTCCTCGAGGATCTACCAGGCTGATAACTAAAATCAAACATCGCCTTTAAGGCTAAAATGACTCGGTAGACCGATTTGGTCTTTCAATAAATACATACAACTCAAATACAACTCATGCCCACGCAGGGGTCAAAATACAACCACACCCGTACAACAGGGAAAGGATACTGCGGCGGAAAACAAAATACAACTGGACCAATACGACATCAATGAATCCTCGTGTGATTAGTATCGTTCATCTTTCATCATCCTTCGTGCCGACCATGTGCTATGCTCCAAAACCTGAATGCAAAAATAGACATCCACCCCCCGAATACTCGGGGGTTAGCAAAACTCCACTGTTTCGCTAGTGCAAGTACAAGTGCAAAAATACGAGCCATACGATTCACATTACACGAATAACAATAACCAGGAATCCTCAAAGATTCAAACATAATGAAAAGTACTTCCCGAGGCAAGAGTTTGGGTAAAACATTCCGAAATCGAAAGACCACAATTAAGGGGAAACAATTTGTAAAACAGTTTAAAATGCCATCGAGAGTTTTAATAGAAAACAATTTAGGATTTTCAAATCCTAATCTTTCCAAAATCAACAGGGTCACAGCCCAAAGGTTTTATTTTCGCAAATAGAAAACCAACAGCAGTTCACAAGGTTAAAATCCACGTCACGTGTCCTCGACGGACATAAAATCAAAACAATATAATCGCTCAAGATACGTAAACCTTGGTCACCAAAAATACAACACCAACTCGTGAATCCAGGGCTATACCATTGGATTCCCTTCGTGGCCCCGTCGGACCCTCCCAAGGTGAGCAGAATGCTTTTTCGAAATCATATACACCAACTCGTGAAGTTTTACTCGTGAATCCAGGGCTATACCATTGGAATTCCCTCCGTGGCCCCGTTGAACCCTCCCGAGGTGAGCAAATACATTCACCAAACATACACACGCACTCGTGAAGTTTTACTCGTGAATCCAGGGCTATACCATTGGAATTCCCTCCGTGGCCCCGTCGAACCCTCCTGAGGTGAGCAAATACATTCACCAAACATACACACGCACTCGTGAAGTTTTACTCGTGAATCCAGGGCTATACCATTGGAATTCCCTCCGTGGCCCCGTCGAACCCTCCCGAGGTGAGCAAATACATTCACAAAACAAACAACCGCACTCGTGAATCCAGGGCTATACCATTGGAATTCCCTCCGTGGCCCCGTCGGACCCTCCCGAGGTGAGCGAAAATACATGCACACAAATTAACATATCACACCAAACATATCCAAGAAATCCACCCAAAGGCAAAAACGCAAGGCACGACACAATTGTCAAATCACAACGCACCGAAAATCAGAATATATGTATATATATTATCAAAGCACAACAACAACAACAAGCGAATTTACAGGGTTCACGTAATCATACACAGAACATAACATTCACAAAACTCATGCGTTTTGAGAGAGGGCCTTTAACAAGGCTAACCGAATTTCTTGAAAGTTCAATTCAAACGATCAAATAAACACATAGAGACGATCACTAATTATCATATCCATAAAATAAGAAAAGTATGGGCAAGGTACTTGCCTCGAATAACCACAACGCGGAGAATCGGCCGAAGTAGGTTGGCACGAACCGACTACGAACTCGCCAACTCCACCGAATGCCAATTCGCGATAATAAACTACGGAGGACAATAACAACAATGAAAATGAATTCAATAGCATGACTCAAGGCCGTTGAATTCAAAGAACGAACGACGAATGTTCAAGTGCTTTCCCCAAAACGGCCAAGAACACGATTCGTCCCGACAAAACACGAAAACGGAATTCCAAGTTGAAATATGGATATACAATCCATAGAATATGTTTAACAACATCATTTTACCATAATCGATCCATCGAAAACAGATGAAAAACGAGATCGGGGACAAATCCCCCAAAAAGTCAATTCGAAGGAAATCAAGAAATATACTTCGATTCGATGAAGAACAATGGATTAAATGATGTTAAGCACGAGAATACTACCAAGATTAATCATACCCATCATGAATTAATCAACAACACGGAACGAATCGGACAAAAATGCAAAAAACCCCAAATTCACGAAATTAGGGTTCTAAGGAAGATTACCTTGATTCGCTGGATCAAAGGATGATAACGGATGATTGATTGATGTTATGAACTCAAGAAATTCATGGATTTGTTGTTAAACAACATGGCTTCGTCACCCATGAATCGCCAGCCGCGGACGGAGAAGGAAGGAAATGAAAAACGAGATGAAATGTGACTGCTCTGTCACATTTATACTGGGCCGGACTAGCGCGCTAAGTGCCGAGCTAGCGTCTTATCGGCCCGTGCCGCAATCCGATGACCCTCTTGGGATCGACTTTCGGCGAGGTAGCGTCTGGCGCGACCTTCCCGGCCGTAGCGTGCGCTACTGCCGCCGTAGCGTCTGCTGGCGTCAAAGATGGCGTGCGCTACCGAGCCCGACCGATTCAGTAACCCCGAGGACTCCACCGTCTGCACCGCTTGGCGTCGTTAGGTCGGCCGATAGCGTCGTTAGGTCGGCCGATAAGCGTGCGCTACACACACTGTTAGCGCGCGCGCCTTCCGGCCGTAGCGTGCGCTCGCCGGTTCTGCGCCTTTCGTCCGGCGGTGCCCTGTCGTCCGGCGATCCGCAACCGTCCGGCGATGCAGACCACGTGGCTCGACGACCCGATTTCCGAAAACGCACGGAACGAACACGACGAAAAGTTCGCGGACGACATCAACGACCCGAAATGAAAACATAATACAATAATTAATCATACGTGACCAAGAAACGGGTCGAGACAACAATTACAGATACGGATACCCATAACTTTGGGTAAATTACAAAATGGCCCAAAACGCCCGAAAATCACGATACGTGATCGAATAACCAAACTGAAGTTCTCAACACGTATAACAAAGTTAAACGAACTTACGGGAAACTCGAAACAGCAGTTTCGACCGAGATTCGCAAGAATCGAACTCAAGTGCGGAAAAGTCGCTAAAAAGCACGGAACTCAACAAAACGACACCGAAACGAACTCGAATGTCAAAAAGTGTAGAATTAATCATTCTCAGAATAATGAAACGGTCATGAGCGAGTCATCAAAATGGACTCTAGCCGAAAAAAGAAATTTACCAAAAATCGAAAATTGCGGGTATTACATTCTACCCTCCTTAAAAGAAGTTTCGTCCCGAAACTTAAAACAAGTAGGGAGAAGCAATATCCCACCAAGAAAACTCAACGAGATACGTAAGAAACGCGTAACTAACGCCCAACGGCGAAACGTTACAAACAACACAATGGAATATATGGTGTGAAAACACGCTCCACGACGACCAACACAACGTCGCCGTTAGGGATATAATAAAACCAACAAGTGACAAGTGTCAACAAACAGATAGTACAATCAAGTCGATTATCCAAACACTCACAAAACACACGAACGAAAATCAATACGATTGACCAACCCAACGGTTCATCAATCAAAACGCGAGCCAAACGCTGAACAAATACGGAATTCCACCGCCTAAGGGTTGGAAGATCGAAAACGAGACTAATTTCCCGAACTTGAGGGAATTAGGAAGGAGCCTGAATGCTCAACAATCACGAAACGAGAACAAAAACCGAACAAACAAACGATCGAGACAACAAAAATCGAACAATCATGTCCGAAACACGAAGGATAATACAATTCAAACAACTCCCAGGATGATCTGGTGAGAACTACAAGACATGCATTCCCATAAGATCTACAGGAAAGGGAATAGCGATTGAAAAGTCACAACGACAAACGAGTTATTCCGAAACAATACCACCCTCGTTCGATCAACAAAAGTAAGGGATAGGGAAAGTTCAGAAAATGTTAAGGAGCATAAACGAGTCGACAGAGTCGAAAATACAGAAATTCAAAATCCGATCCACGTCGAATGGAAGAGTTAATAGAACCAAATGATGTCACTTCCGAACAATTTTCACAAGAGTCGAACCGAACTCGAAAAAGTCACAGCGATAACTAGATCGACCTACAACAAGATCACAGCTCGTTCGGACGATGAAACCGAAATACAGAACAAGTTCATAAAGTATCAACGAAAACGAGCGAGTCGGTAGAATTGAGAAAGAGAAAATGCGAAGCCAAAATAATACGGGTATTATATTCGACTTCTTCTAAAAGAAGTGTCGTCCCGAAACTCACAACAATGAAATCAAGGTGGCGACACAACAAGCAGCAACGAAACATCCTTCAAGGCCTCTCAAAGATGATTCGATAAGCTGTCTTTGAAGCGCGAACTCCGAAAGTCTCGGTAGCCAATTCGCAAAACTGAATTCGGTGTCCCTCGAGTCCACGCTCGAAATGTGTTACTGACGAGAAGGACAAATTGCACGTACATTCCCCCGACACATCACGGTTGAAATGCCTCGGCTCGGCATACCGAAAATACAAATGCTAGGTACAATGGAACATAACATCACAAAACAACAAACCGGAGATGCCAACTCAGCGCAACAAAGAATCATAACACATATCATACACAACGATTACCATCGTAAAGTAATACACACACAAACACTACAACAACGACGGTATCGTTCGGCGACCTCAACGGCCCGAACGATAACCAGCACATAATTACAACCATCACGAAACAATCACACATGTACACAAACGTACAAGCCCAAGCTTTAACAGCTCACACAGGTGCGATAACATGCTAATCACCACGAAATGGCAACATTAAAGATCGTCATCACACCTCCCACAAAGGGCTAACAAAACATATGTGTGGCGAACGACTCAACGTTCACACCACCAATTCAATCACAATTCGGAGGGCTAACACCCTAACAACAATACCAACATCATACACACCTTATCCGACCACAAGCAGGAAATGATGGGTTTTAAAAACGAAAACCACCTTATGAAAACAGTTTGGAAACACCAGTTGATCTTGAGTATCATTTTACAAAAAGTTGAACAAACATCATTTTCGAGACTTTGGAGAACCATTTCACATCGATAAAAAAAACGAGGACATTTTTTCTTAGTGAAAAACTTTCAGAACAGTGTTTATAAAACACTGAAAATATCTCAAAACATTTTGGTCCTAGAGGTAAAAGAATTTTGAAACATATCGTGGCACCTTGGAAGTGCCACGAGAAAACAATTCATTTTAAATGTATGTCTCGAAATTTATTTTCTAAGATACTCAAGGTTTTCAAAAATAATTCAATGGGCTAGAATGCCCAAAAATGCTCATGTAACAATATTCGTTTAAACATATTATAATATATGCATCAAATCGTACAAAGTCAAGACAATACATGTCTTTTTACCGGGAAGACAAACAGTCAATTATCACAGTCAAAAAGACATAAATAATGACAACACTCCTCATACAAACGAAATAAGAGAATCACACGAACGGATCATGAAACCAAGAATCTACATAAAGGTTCCATCACTTAACACAAAATCAAACAAATAGCTCGTGTCACACGAGGCACAACACAAAGAAGGGAGACTTACTTCCACAGGTCGCACGAAGATGATGATCGCCCCTCGATACTAATCACGACCAACAAACTCAGACGACGCGTCGCGACACGACTTAGTCAGACAAAATCCGACGAGACAAAACTCAATAGACACCACTGACCCGACAGCCTAGGTTTCCACAACCTAAGCTCTGATACCATTCTGTAACACCCCCAATCCGCTTAGGGATATTACACGCCGTAGACCCTCTCCTCGAGGATCTACCAGGCTGATAACTAAAATCAAACATCGCCTTTAAGGCTAAAATGACTCGGTAGACCGATTTAGTCTTTCAATAAATACATACAACTCAAATACAACTCATGCCCACGCAGGGGTCAAAATACAACCACACCCGTACAACGGGGAAAGGATACTGCAGCGGAAAAGAAAATACAACTGGACCAATACGACATCAATGGATCCTCGTGGGATTAGTATCGTTCATCTTTCATCATCCTTCGTGCCGACCCTGTGCTATGCTCCAAAACCTGAATGCAAAAATAGACATCCACCCCCCGAATACTCGGGGGTTAGCAAAACTCCACTGCTTCGCTAGTGCAAGTACAAGTGCAAAAATACGAATCATACGATTCACATTCCACGAATAACAATTACCAGGAATCCTCAAAGATCCAAACATAATGAAAAGTACTTCCCGAGGCAAGAGTTTGGGTAAAACATTCCGAAAGCGAAAGACCACAATTAAGGGGAAACAATTTGTAAAACAGTTTAAAATGCCATTGGAATTCCCTCCGTGGCCCCGTCGAACCCCCCCGGAGGTGAGCAAATACATTCACAAAACAAACAACCGCACTCGTGAATCCAGGGCTATACCATTGGAATTCCCTCCGTGGCCCCGTCGGACCCTCCCGAGGTGAGCGAAAATACATGCACACAAATTAGCATATCACACCAAACATATCCAAGAAATCCACCCAAAGGCAACAACGCAAGGCACGACACAATTGTCAAATCACAACGCACCGAAAATCAGAATATATGTATATATATTATCAAAGCACAACAACAACAACAAGCGAATTTACAGGGCTCACGTAATCATCCACAGAACACAACATTCACAAAACTCATGCGTTTTGAGAGAGGGCCTTTAACAAGGCTAACCGAATTTCTTGAAAGTTCAATTTAAACGATCAAATAAACACATATAGACGATCACTAATTATCATATCCATAAAATAAGAAAAGTATGGGCAAGGTACTTGCCTCGAATAACCACAACGCGGAGAATCGGCCGAAGTAGGTTGGCACGAACCGACTACAAACTCGCCAACTCCACCGAATGCCAATTCGCGATAATAAACTACGGAGGACAATAACAACAATGAAAATGAATTCAATAGCATGACTCAAGGCCGTTGAATTCAAAGAACGAACGACGAATGTTCAAGTGTTTTCCCCAAAACGGCCAAGAACACGATTCGTCCCGACAAAACACGAAAACGGAATTCAAAGTTGAAATATGGATATACAATCCATAGAATATGTTTAACAACATCATTTAACCATAATCGATCCATCGAAAACGGATGAGAAACGAGATCGGGGACAAATTCCCCAAAAAGTCAATTCGAAGGAAGTCAAGAAATATACTTCGATTCGACGAAGAACAATGGATTAAATGATGTTAAACACGAGAATACTACCAAGATTAATCATACCCATCATGAATTAATCAACAACATGGAACGAATCGGACAAAAATGCAAAAACCCCCAAATTCACGAAATTAGGGTTCTAAGGAAGATTACCTTGATTCGTTGGATCAAAGGATGATAACGGATGATTGATTGATGTTATGAACTCAAGAACTTCATGGATTTGTTGTTAAACAACATGGGTTCGTCACCCATGAATCGCCAGCTGCGGACGGAGAAGGAAGGAAATGAAAAACGAGATGAAATGTGACTGCTCTGTCACATTTATACTGGGCCGGACTAGCGCGCGCTAGGCTGCCTAGCTAGCGTGCGCTATCGGCCCAGGCCGCAATCCATTGACCTCTTTTGGGCTTTCGGCGAGTAGCGTCGCGACCTTCCGGCCGTAGCGTGTGCTACCTACCGGCCGTAGCGTCGCGGCGTCCGGCGATGGCGTGCGCTACTGCCGAGCTGGCGATTCAGAACCCCGTGACTCCACTGTCCTGCACCCGCTAGCGTGCGTTAGGTCGGCCGATAGCGCGTCGCTACACTGGCGGTTAGCGGGCGCGACCTTCCGTCCGTAGCGTGCGCTCGCGGTTCTACCGCACCGTCCGGCGGTGCCGCAATCGTCCGGCGATCCGCAACCGTCCGGCGATGCGACCACCAGGGCTCGACGACCCGATTTCCGAAAACGCACGGAACGAACACGACGAAAAGTTCGCGGACGACATCAACGACCCGAAATGAAAACATAATACAATAATTAATCATACGCGACCAAGAAACGGGTCGAGACAACAATTACAGATACGGATACCCGTAACTTTGGGTAAATTACAAAATGGCCCAAAATACCCGAAAATTACGATACGTGATCGAATAACCAAACTGAAGTTCTCAACACGTATAACAAAGTCAAACGAACTTACGGGAAACTCGAAACAGCAGTTTCGACCGAGATTCGCAAGAATCGAACTCAAGTGCGGAAAAGTCGCTAAAAAGCACGGAACTCAACAAAACGACACCGAAACGAACTCGGATGTCAAAAAGTGTAGAATTAATCATTCTCAGAATAATGAAACGGTCATGAGCGAGTCATCAAAACGGACTCTATCCGAAAAAAGAAATTTACCAAAAATCGAAAATTGCGGGTATTACAGACCGGAGGTCTTCTGCTTCTTTCCTTCGGTTGCCGTCTCTGTCGCAGAAACGACATCTCGTAAGCCATCGCTTTATTCTGATACTCTTTCAAAGTCGTGCACCCCAGACCAGCCATGTAGTGGCGCACCCTCGGTTTCATCCGCATATCAAAGTGGCGGATCTTATCAAGCTCATCTCGGACTTGGTTTCTCACATAATGCAGCTGTTGATTGTAGTCTTTGATAGCTTGAGAAATAGGAACATCTTGGGGTTTATCCTCAAAGAAGGCTCGGATCCTCCCCTCTTTCACTGGCCATGGAGAAAATTCATCTTCCATCAGATCCCGAAACTCTGCCCACGTGGCTGCCCGGTCACGTGGTTTCACCGCTTGCCACCACGTTGCTGCCTCCTTGGTGAGGAAGTACTGAGCAATGGGTACTTTCCTCTCCTCAGAACAATTAGCAGCCTCAAATACTTTCTCCATCTCGAATAGCCAATTCTCCCAACCAGAGGGGTCGGAAGCACCATCAAACTGTGGAGGGCGCATACGAATCACGTCCTGAAGTAACTTATCATTGCCGTGTAATATCCGCAATTTCGGATTTCCGGTAATTTTCATTTTTCGGCAGAGGTCCGTTTCGAAAACTCGCTTTTGACCGTTTCGTCATTCGGAGAATATTTAATTCTGCACTTTTTATCATCCGAGTTCGTTTCGGTGCTGCTTTGTTGAGTTCCGTGCTTTTTAGCGACTTTTCCGCGCTTGAGTTCGGTTCTTGCGAATCTCATTCGAAACTGTCGTTTGGGGTTTTTAGTAAGTTCATTTAACGTTGTTATACGTGTTGTGAGCTTCGGTTTGATTATTCGTTGTCGTATGGTGATTTTCGGGCATTTGGGCCATTTTCGTAATTTCCCAAAGTTTGGGGTAATTACCTTCCGTTGTCGAATTTCGAGCCTTCGGGTGGTCGGAATCGTGTGTTCTACTAGCTATTAGATTCGTCTTTGTGAGTACTTCATAACCGTATCTTCGGTTCGTATTCAGGTTCGAGTTTCGGTGTCGTTTTGTTGAGTTCAGGATTACTAAACGACTTTTCTAAGTATGAGTTCGGCCTTGTAAAAATCACCATAAATTCTTGGAAACTCCAAAAAAATTCTGAATCTTTGCAATATTATAAAGCATCGAGTTAGCTTTCCAATGGTTCGAACGGTGAGTCAATCGGAGTCCGGACGAGAGAGTTATGGTCGTTTTAGCTCACCCGCTCGTTATTGGCCGATCACTGCCGGCCGAACTCGGCCGTGTCGTCCGACACGGCCCGTGCCGTGTCGTCCGGAAATGCCGGAGTTTCGTCTCGAGACCCGACCGTGTCGTCAGGCCGGCCGTGCCGAACTCTTCGGATAAGCGAGAACCAATCGCTGACACGCCGACCGTGTTCGTGACACGGTCGAGTCATGCCGAGTCATTTGTCGGATGGGTCACTATCGGGCGGCGACGGCCGTGTCTAGCGGGACACGGTCGAGTCCCCTGCCGGCAGTCGGCTATTTAAGGGCACAGACCGAGTCATCCGCCATTTTCACCCTTTTTCTTCGTTTCTTCGCGTTTCTTCGTCAATAATGGATGGATTTGGATAGATATGACATAGATCAACATGTTTTGGAAGTTGTAATCATGGATTAAGATCATCTTCCACCCGGATCGAAGGTAAGAACACCTAAACTTCGGTTTTGGATGTTCTTGAGGTTTCTTGGTGTTTTGGCCGATTTGCTTCGTTTTGATTCATATTATTGTTATAACTTGATTGTAAACTCGTAATCATTCAATACCCTTGAAGTTTTGTGGAACGGATTTGAGTATTTCTTTGAATAATCGATTAAATTGGACTACGCCCTCAAAGTGTCCGATAAAATGCTTCAATGGGTAGAACTTGGGAAGTTCCATACGTTTTCGTAGAATTGTGATTGAATTGATATCGTTGTGACTTAGGAACGAATTCTTGTGAAGAACTCGAGTCGGAACCCTTCCGTTCGTTGCCTTCTTTGGGGTCGAGCTTCCGGTCGAACCGTGTTCTTCGGAGCGTTCGGTAGCGGTTATTAAGGCAAGTATCTTACTATACGACTTGTATCTTGCGACTAGTAATCACGTATGAGATTTATGATGATTTTGCGTGCCTTCGTAAATATGTTCCGTTTGAGTTGGTTGTGTTTTCCGAAATTTGAAGGCTTTGTGATAATAGTGTTATATTAGTATACGTGTTAGGCGTTGTGCCATTTGTGCAGGATTGCGATGTACATATGAGATGGTTGTACACGTGGTTGTGCAATGTATTGTGTACCGAATGTGTGTTATGTTGGTTAAATGTCGTTGATTGATGATAGTTGTTGTGAATGTTGAGGTTGTGTTATGTGCGTGCAATGTATGATTTTGTGGTGATCAAGGTGATTGATTAATTGTGCTCATTGTTGTATGTAATGCGAATGTGATGTGCTGGAACGCTAGGTTCACTCGTGCGGAGTTCGGCGGGGCCTACGAGGATTCATGGCACAGTCCATGGGATCGGAACTTAGTGTGTGGTGCGAGGTCCAATCGTGCGGGTCTGACGAGGCCTACGATGATTCATGGCACAGTCCATCGAATCGGGACACAAGACGTCAACCGTGCGGTCGGACGGAACCTACGGTGACACGTGACACAGTTCACGGGGTCGGAGCTTGTTGTGATTGTTGTGTTTGCTCAATCCGTGTGGGTTGTTGAACCTACGGAGACTCGTGGCAAGCGATCACGGAGTCATGAGCATGATTGATTGTTGTGATTGTTGTGTTTGCTCGATCCGTGTGGGTTGTTGAACCTACGGAGACTCGTGGCAAGCGATCACGGAGTCATGAGCATGATTGATTGTTGTGATTGTTGTGATTGGTTAAGTCCGTGCGGGTTGTTGAACCTACGGAGACACGTGACAGGATCACGGTGTCACGAACCATGTTTTGTAAATCAAACTTTTTGTTTAAGAAAGTTTTAAGAAAAGAATGTTGGGCCGAGCCCCATGAGATTTATGGAAATGTTTTAAATCTTGTAAATTGTTGTAATACAATTTTGAGATTTGGGTTAAGACCCTAAGACTTTCGAAAAGTTTTGAAATTCTAAAATTTCCGAGGTGATAATCTTATTTTCGAATGCTTCATAGCTTATCTTTCCTTGTGAAAACCTCCTGGGGATATTTTGATACTTGATTGTCATATTTGATTCACGATTATTACTTGCTTGTTATATTTCGTATGATTTGATACTTGCACTAGTAAAACAGTGGAGTTTTACTAACCCCCGAGTAATCGGGGGGTGGATGTCTGTTTTGCGTCCAGGTACATGCAGATTCAGGGGAGCAGTCACAGGATTGGCACAAGAGGATGACGAGCTGCGATACTAATCATGAGTCTAGAGTTATTATGATTTTGTTGTGTTGTCAGAATTGATTTCAGTCTTCCGTTGTATTGTATTTCGACCCATGTGTGGGTAATGTTATTTAAGTCAGTTTTATCGATTGGGTTGTGTGACCTCATCAGTCTGTGTATTCACGTGTAAGTGACCATATCGGTCCGTATAATTTTATTGTTTGACCCTGGTCGGGCAAGCATTTGGTCGTTTATGGATGTTTAGCCTGGTAGATCCTTGTGGCAAGGGTCTACGGCGTGTAATATTCCCATATGGTTTTGGGGATGTTACAATTATGGTATCAGAGCTTAGGTTTGCGAAAATCTAGGTTGTCGGGTCGTTTCAAGTCGTGTTTTGTCGAGTAATGTGTTGTCTTGTCGTTCGAGTCGTCAGGTGACAAGTTGAGTTGTGCGTGGTCATAACGTGTCGGTTATGTTGTCGGACGAGATTAGTATCGTGGGCGACTGTCACCTCCGTGCGACCTGTAGATGTAAGTCTCCTCCTTTATGCGTAACACCTGTGTATCTCGATTTTATCTTAGTGAGTTAATTGCGGTGTATAATTTTATTTACACAGTATTGTGTAATATAGTTGTGTTTAATACTTGTGGCACATGGTATGTGTATAGAACTGGGCACGTTATTGTTTTATCTTTGAACCACCGGATGGGGTGGTATGTTGTGAAGGTTGTAAACCTCGATGGGTTTCGAAAGGTACCAACGGTAGAGTTTGTGAGAAACTCCGATGAATGATTTTGCTGTGTGTTTAAACTTGATACCACGAGATGCATTTGATTGAATTGGCGACCCTGGTTGCCATTTGAGTATGTGGTTTTAAATTCGACTGTTTTTGGAATGTTGTAATTTATGTCCGCTATGGGTAACTTTAAGAATATTTTCTGAAGAACTTTACAGTTTGAGAATTTTTGTAGAAATCGATTTTTGGAAAATATTTTGGTGGTTCGGTCAAACCACGGTTTATACGGATTTTTAAAATTTGTAAATTTTGACAAATGGGCCGTGTATTTTCAAATGACACCATCAGACGGTATTTGAAAAATGTGTTTAGAAGTACTTCGGACATTGTAAAATATCGCCGTCGTTTTGTTTATGAACTAAAGGATTTTGGGAAATCTTTATTTTGCAGAACAATTTTTGGTTTTCGGAATTTTGAACTTCTTATGTCCATGTGTTGAGGCTAAATGGTTGTGATAAGTTTGTAGTATTGTTGTGCTCGCCGGAGAATGTTTTAGTGTTTTCTAAATGTTGAGATACATGGTTTTGATTAAATGACCGAGGTATTAAACGAAGTGCTTTCAAAATTTCACCCCAGGAAAATCTTTCGAATTCGCGAAATTTTTTTTATATTATCATTCGAACAAATACCTCGATAAACTTATTTTTTTTAAATATTACCGGTGTTGGACCACAATGTTATGCTTAATGTTTTAACCATGTATGCTGTAGTATAGGTCGTTCATCTTTGTCAAAGTGAACGTGTGAATATTGCATTGTGCTGCTGATTGTGGGCTTATGTCGATTATGTGAGGTTTGTTTTATCTTGTTATTCTGATTGGTTGTCCGTTCAGTATGCTAAGGGGTCGAGGTCGAGGCCGTGGCCGTGGTCGTGGTCGTGGTCGTAATCGAGAGCAGGAGAGGGCGACTCCCTCCTTGCCGAGTACCAATCAGCTTAGTACAGATCAGGGACATTCGACTAGCGTTAATATTGACGTTAGCGCCGCCACCATTCTTCGTCAGGTGGTTGACCAGTTAGTGCAGATGAATCAGGTCGTACGTCGGGATGAGAATCCAAATAGCGATAACGGAACTAGTAAGTGGTTACGAGATGTGATGAAGATGCAGCCGCCCCGTTTTGTGGGTTCGTCTGACTTGTTAGGTTGGGAAAACTGGCTCTTCCAGTTGGACAGAATATTTGATGTTGTAGCTTGTCCGGATGATAGGAGGGTACCCATTGCTAGATACTACTCGACAAAGAAGGCTGCAGGTGGTGGCACGCCGTAGTGCCTGCAGATCGTACACCTACATGGGCTGAGTTTAAGGCGCCATGGAGGCGAGTATTGCCCGCTACTGCTCGTGAACGTAGGATCGTTGAGTTTTCTCGGCCACGCCCGGGATGTGTCGATATCCCAGCGATAGTCGATTTTAATCGGCAGTGGCTTATGTTCGTGATCAAGTGAGAAGTGAAGCGGACAAGGTCCGATACTTCAATATGCGCATGAAACCCCATATCCGTGAGAGTATGGCTCCGCTCATGTGTACCACCTTGAAAGATTATCAGGATCGAGCTCTAGCCATCGAGATGGCTGTTTCCATGTCAGAGGGTAGCTCAGGAGGTAAGAGGCAGAAGACCTCGAGTAACTTTTCAAGAGGCCAGAGAAGTGAGATCCGTGAGCCTGTTGCTTCACAGTTTCCTTCTGGGAGCACTCCTCGTTCGGTTGACCAGTCTAAGAATCCTACCCACGAGTCGAGTAAGACAATCGGCGTGAAGTTATGTTTCAATTGTAGCCGTGTGGGCCATACTCGTAAGAATTGTCGCTCGCCGCAAGTTAACTGTTTCAAATGTGGACATGTGGGACATCAGGCGGTACACTGCGAGACCGTCGTTGAGATGTTCGGAAGCCTAGATCCCGCCCCTACGCGTGGAGAGCTCAGTGGTGCCCAGTAGCATAGTTGCGTGTTGTATTTGTGTTGTAATTCGAGTAGAGATTGATATTTGTTGCGTGAACTTTTTGGTTTTGTTTGTAGTCTATCCTGATGTTTTATTTTAAGTTTCGGGACGAAACTTCTTTTAAGGAGGGTAGAATGTAATATCCGCAATTTCGGATTTCCGGTAATTTTCATTTTTCGGCGGAGGTCCGTTTCAAAAACTCTCTTTTGACCGTTTCGTCATTCGGAGAATATTTAATTCTGCACTTTTTATCATCCGAGTTCGTTTCGGTGCTGCTTTGTTGAGTTCCGTGCTTTTTAGCGACTTTTCCGCGCTTGAGTTCGGTTCTTGCGAATCTCATTCGAAACTGTCGTTTGGGGTTTTTCGTAAGTTCATTTAACGTTGTTATACGTGTTGTGAGCTTTGGTTTGATTATTCGTTGTCGTATGGTGATTTTCGGGCATTTGGGCCATTTTCGTAATTTCCCAAAGTTTGGGGTAATTACCTTCCGTTGTCGAATTTCGAGCCTTCGGGTGGTCGGAATCGTGTGTTCTACTAGCTCTTAGATTCGTCTTTGTGAGTACTTCGTAACCGTATCTTCGGTTCGTATTCAGGTTCGAGTTTCGGTGTCGTTTTGTTGAGTTCAGGATTACTAAACGACTTTTCTAAGTATGAGTTCGGCCTTGTAAAAATCACCATAAATTCTTGGAAACTCCAAAAAAATTCTGAATCTTTGCAATATTATAAAGCATCGAGTTAGCTTTCTAATGGTTCGAACGGTGAGTCAATCGGAGTCCGGACGAGAGAGTTATGGTCGTTTTAGCTCACCCGCTCGTTATTGGCCGATCACTGCCGGCCGAACTCGGCCGTGTCGTCCGACACGGCCCGTGCCGTACTCGTCCGGAAATTCCGGAGTTTCTGTCTCAGGACCTGACCGTGTCGTCCGACACGGCCCGTGCCGAACTCTTCCGGATAAGCCAGAACCAACTGCCGACACGCCCGACCGTGTTCCAGGACACGGTCGAGTCATGCCGAGTCGCTGTCGGACGGGTCACTATCGGGCGACGCGACCGTGTCTAGCAGGACACGGTCGAGTCCCTGCCGCCGTGGTCGGCTATTTAAGGGCCTGGACCGAGTCATCCGGCCATTTTCACCCTTTTTCTTCGTTTCTTCGCGTTTCTTCGTCAATAATGGATGGATTTGGATAGATATGACATAGATCAACATGTTTTGGAAGTTGTAATCATGGATTAACATCATCTTCCACCCGGATCGAAGGTAAGAACACTTAAACTTTTGGTTTTTGGATGTTCTTGAGGTTTCTTGGTGTTTTGGCTGATTTGCTTCGTTTTGATTCATATTATTGTTATAACTTGATTGTAAACTCGTAATCATTCAATACCCTTGAAGTTTTGTGGAACGGATTTGAGTATTTCTTTGAATAATCGATTAAATTGGACTACGCCCTCAAAGTGTCCGATAAAATGCTTCAATGGGTAGAACTTGGGAAGTTCCATACGTTTTCGTAGAATTGTGATTGAATTGATATCGTTGTGACTTAGGAACGAATTCTTGTGAAGAACTCGAGTCGGAACCCTTCCGTTCGTTGCCTTCTTTGGGGTCCGAGCTTCCCGGTCGAACCGTGTTCTTCGGAGCGTTCGGTAGCGGTTATTAAGGCAAGTATCTTACTATACGACTTGTATCTTGCGACTAGTAATCACGTATGAGATTTATGATGATTTTGCGTGCCTTCGTAAATATGTTCCGTTTGAGTTGGTTGTGTTTTCCGAAATTTGAAGGCTTTGTGATAATAGTGTTATATTAGTATACGTGTTAGGCGTTGTGCCATTTGTGCAGGATTGCGATGTACATATGAGATGGTTGTACACGTGGTTGTGCAATGTATTGTGTACCGAATGTGTGTTATGTTGGTTAAATGTCGTTGATTGATGATAGTTGTTGCGAGTGTTGAGGTTGTGTTATGTCCGTGCAATGTATGATTTTGTGGTGATCAAGGTGATTGATTAATTGTGCTCATTGTTGTATGTAATGCGAATGTGATGTCTTTGGGCAGCTAGGTTCACTCGTGCGGGTTCGACGAGGCCTACGAGGATTCATGGCACAGGTCCATGGGATCGGAACTTAGTGTGTGGTGCTGAGGTCCAATCGTGCGGGTCTGACGAGGCCTACGATGATTCATGGCACAGGTCCATCGAATCAGACACGATGCGTCAATTGTGCGGGTTCGACGGAACCTACGGTGACACGTGACACAGGTTCACGGGGTCGGGACTGTTTGTTGTGATTGTTGTGTTTGCTCAATCCGTGTGGGTTGTTGAACCTACGGAGACTCGTGGCAAGCGATCACGGAGTCATGAGCATGATTGATTGTTGTGATTGTTGTGTTTGCTCGATCTGTGTGGGTTGGTGAACCTACGGAGACTCGTGGCAAGCGATCACGGAGTCATGAGCATGATTGATTGTTGTGATTGTTGTGATTGGTTAAGTCCGTGCGGGTTGTTGAACCTACGGAGACACGTGACAGGGGATCACGGTGTCACGAACCATGTTTTGTAAATCAAACTTTTTGTTTAAGAAAGTTTTAAGAAAAGAATGTTGGGCCGAGCCCCATGAGATTTATGGAAATGTTTTCGTACTGTAAATTGTTGTAATACAATTTTGAGATTTGGGTTAAGACCTTAAGACTTTCGAAAAGTTTTGAAATTCTAAAATTTCCGAGGTGATAATATTATTTTCGAGTGCTTCATAGCTTATCTTTCCTTGTGAAAACCTCCTGGGGATATTTTGATACTTGATTGTCATATTTGATTCACGATTATTACTTGCTTGTTATATTTCGTATGATTTGATACTTGCACTAGTAAAACAGTGGAGTTTTACTAACCCCCGAGTAATTGGGGGGTGGATGTCTGTTTTGCGTCCACGTACATGCAGATTCAGGGGAGCAATCACAGGATTGGCACAAGAGGATGACGAGCTGCGATACTAATCATGAGTCTAGAGTTATTATGATTTTGTTGTGTTGTCAGAATTGATTTCAGTCTTCCACTGTATTGTATTTCGACCCCTGTGTGGGTAATGTTATTTAAGTCAGTTTTATCGATTGGGTTGTGTGACCTCATCGGTCTGTGTATTCACGTGTAAGTGACCATATCGGTCCGTATAATTTTATTGTTTGACCCTGGTCGGGCAAGCATTTGGTCGTTTATGGATGTTTAGCCTGGTAGATCCTTGTGGCAAGGGTCTACGGCGTGTAATATTCCCATATGGTTTTGGGGATGTTACATGCCGGATCCAGTAGGCGGAACCGGGTTGGCATTAACTTGGCCGACTAGAACGGCCTGAGTCAGTAGCGTCATCTGGTTCGCTACTTGTTGCAAAATGTTGGCCACTCCAACATTCTCATGTGCATTACCGGAACTAGCAGACTGGTCCTGCTGACCTCCGGAACTAAGGGGAACACTGTTCGACAAAGAAGGCATCGCCGAATCAGTTCCCGAGTGATCGGACATGGCCGCCCCACCGGCTGCGCCACGTCCCCTACCGCGTCCGCGTCCTCTACCAGCAGGAATTCTGAAGAAGTAACGGGTAAGTACGCTTCAAACGCAAAACGCAACAAGATGCTAAGACAGGAATAGAACAAAACAGCGAAACGAATCAAGTTAGGAAAAACTTACGAGCACCGGCGTACAGAGATGATGGCAAGACAGTGATACTGTTTAAAAACGATACTCGACTAGACCCAAATAACCGATAGCCTAGGTATCCATAAACCTAAGCTCTGATACCATATTCTGTAACACACCCAAGACATTCAGGGCATATTACAGCGCCGTGGACCCCACACTATGGAATCCACTAGGCTAACGTACCAACAAGATCAACGACAACCAATCATCAATAAAACGACAATTCAATTAAAAGGCTACAACCCGACAAATAGAATCCAACATCAATCCATTTCCCAAAACGGGAACACAACATTAACAATTTTGAAAAGGAAGTACTTGAGTACTTAAACCAATTTTATAATACAGAAACCCCAAAACAAGACATCAAAAATAATTGACAGAACTGAACAGCAACAATTGACTACTGAACAGTATCATGCTTGCCCATCATCCTCATACGGCTCAAGTGATCGTTTGTCCCCATGATCGATACCTAAAATACAAAACGTATTTCCCCCATTTAAGGGGTTAGCGACAACTGCTAGTGCAAGTACAATCCATTTGAACTACATTCTAATCAGATAAATATATGCGCCAAAAATCATTTTAGAAAACATTTTATATTCCGGAATATTTACAATGTACAATCACAAAACACATTATCTCCAGCAAATCACAATTCAAAGTTAACCGTCGGTACGAGACTCACGGCCTCCGTACCCCGCAGAGCCCCGTCGGACATCCCTGGGTGGCTAACCACAGTTCGCGATACGCACACTCACGGCAATATGTATCCCTAGAGGTCCCGTCGGACCGTCCCTAGGTGAACATACACATATCCACCCACAACAACCACGATAAAGCCATAATTCAAATACTAGAACATGTAAACAAATATAAAGTACTTGCCTTTGAGACATTCTTGAAGAAATGGAAGTGAAACACGACTACGAACGGTCCGGGTGGAAAACGACGGTTCCTAAACGAAGGATCAACATAGTTCAGTCCCAACGGACAACAATACTCTATTGGAATACACCCATAACCCCGATTACAATTCATGACAAAAATGTTCAATCGATACGGGCGAGGGTTTACGCAAAATCTCCCCGTATCAACAATTGCGGATTAATTCGAGGAAAACGGATTGAGGATCACTCAATAACAACAACCGGTAAGAAATTATGTAACATGATTGAACAATTCGGAACTAATCCCTAGAATCCCGAAAAACCCCCAAAATTGACGAGTTAGGGTTCTAGATGAAAATACATTGAATTCAGACGATGGAGGATGATTATGCTGATGACAATATGCTTACACGACTCTACGGTGATGGAATTTGAAGAGAACTCCAGCCAGTACCGGTGGAAATCACCTCTGAAGTCGCACGTCGAAGAAAATGAAGAGAAAAGAATAAAACTGCTGTTTCTGAACTGCCCGCTGACTTATATAAATTGTTAAGTTAGCGCACGCTAACTGTCATATATAGCGCGCGCTAACGGGGCCGTGACAGGTCCAGTAGCTACTGCCAACATTCGCTAGTGTATGCTAACAATAGCGAGTTAGCATACGTTAACCGCACATCGGTAGCGCACGCAAGGTAACAGGAGTAGCGTGCGCTACCTGTGATAGTTCAAGATCTGCGCTCACATCGGCGATGCAGCTGGCCGAAGGTACAATACACGAAACGCACGACGAGGCCAGAATCCAGAAACATAAATGCGAAGCATACAAGACGATAGAGCTAAGCGCTGAAAGAAAATATAATTCCGACCACTGGAGGGTCCGTAATGCGACAACGAAAATGATATTCCCTAAACTATTAGGAAATTACAAAAATGGCCCAAGTGCCCGAAAATCACGAAACGCCGTCGGATTTACAAACCGGAAGTCTCCACATGACCAACTCAACCATACGAACTTGTACAAACCAAGAAAAAACGAAAACGAATGAGTTTTACGAGAATCCAACGTTCATACGGCAAAACATGTCATAAAGATGAAATCACGTGAAAACATCACCAAAACTCATCCAAATGGAAAAACTCCAAGAATAAAGTAGATTCAAAATGTCGAAACGGTTATAAGCGAGTTGATAAAAATAGACATACACCAAAAATGGAAACTACTAAAGATGGAAAGTTACGAATATTACAGCTATGGCACACTCAGTGAGATACTTAATATCACGTTATGGGCAGAGCGGGACTTTCAAACCAAACCCATAGGTTTGCTGAATATTAAAATTTCTTCAACGATTTGCTTGCTTTTCTAGATCAAGGAGTAACAAGTTTATCTCTCATTTAGAGGGAGAAATACCTTTATTTGCTAACACAATTGCTTATCTAACTATAAAGTATCAAGCCTCTATTCCAGTTTAGAACTTAGAAGCCAAAGCTCACCAACCAAAGACTATTGGTGTCAAGCAAAAAGAAGTTTAGATCCATTAGATCTCTCATTATAAACCCCGATGCTAGTTAGAGATGGCAGAGTTACGGAGTTTTATACTCTTGAGACGCACACCTCCTTTTTATGGGTTTCATATGTATATTCTTTTCGCATATTGTCGAATGTTTACCACCTTTTCGGCAGTTCGACTGATTTGTGCTTTTTCATAGCAATAACAAGATCATTTTTGCCTTTATAAAAATACAATATTCTCATGAATATGTGACATATGCTTTGTCATATCAATATAATTTCATATGATCTCACCATGTGATATAATCAACGTGAGATTTATTGAGCAATTATTTTCTACCGATAGTTTTTCATATCACTTGTTAGATGATCCCACCATGTGATATAATCAATATGGAATTAACCTGTGATAACTACTGTTACCACTTTGCTCAATTTTATCCATTCAATAAACATGGAGATCGAATATTATTTCCATCACATGCTTCTTTTACGAGAGCAGGATTTGAATAAATGGTCAACTACTTCCTCAGAGTATGATTTATTTTTATCAACTGTTTTTTAGAGCAAGATTTTATTAACTATTTATGTAGTATAACCAACCACGACGGTGATATATAATATTTAAATTGCATAAATATGTAAAAGCATCCATCTTGTGATAATTGAACTCATCACATAGGAGGTATTGTAATTGTAGAAAGTAAACTCAATAAATGTGTGGTCTTAACCATCAATTTGAGATAAATAAGAGATGGAATTTAAGCTGCAAGATAATTAACTATTTTTACGAGAACATGATCGTCCAATCAGTTACCCAAAGTATAGTCATCGTCATAGTATATGGTTATATGTCGGATTATTGATTGCCATTAAACGTTGCCAGACGCCGGCGGCAGTGCCACCTGGCCGGCACGTGGCATTATATAGAATATTATAAAATTTTCACGGTTCAGTTTTCCAGATTTAGGGTACAAAAGTCGTACATCCTTAATAAATATGCTAATAACATATATCAAAAGATTTATTACCCATATCGATATTAGTGTCAAATTGAAGCTCTCGTTAAATCAATTATGATGGCATCAAAAAAAATTATATGTACATGTACTGTACGTATGTATTATATATATATATATATATATATATATATGTATATATATATATATATATATGTGTGTGTGTGTGTGTAGTATTATATATGTATATATATGTAATATATATAATGTATATTCTAAGAAGTATGTACATATATATTTGTATATTATAAACAATATATATATATATATATATTTGTATCTGTATATATATACAGTACACATGTATATCGTATAAATAGTGTATATATATACATGTTGGAGAAAAAATATTTTATTAACTATAATTTATACTGTAGGTCACAAGTCGTTAGGAATAAGTCTAGAGGGGGTGAATAGACTTATTAAAACTCTTTTCTGAAATTCAGGTGAGTTTCTAAGTTGTGATAAGTACAGATGACTTAAAGTTGTCTGCATACAAGTAATGCGGAAGACACAGCTGATGACGATAGCAGGTAACTAATGTTCTTTGCAGATAACTATCTAATAGAATAGTAAATATGTATGCAGCAGTTAAGTATGATGTTCAAAGCAGTAAATCACACAAGCACTTATAGTGGTTTCAGAGGTGGGGTAATCCTCTACTAGTCAACTTTTCTCCAAACCAGTTGGAGATGAATTCACTATAACTTTCAACCAGTGATAAACGTTACAATGATGCACACAGTTACAACAGCTTCCAACTAGTGGAATCTCGTGGTCGTTGCAACTCCCTTTGACTACCTAGCACCTCTTGATTGAAAATCCGTGGATGCCTCAACAACTCTCGAGTTGTATATCACCTTCCAATCAAGAATCCTTGGATGCCTTATCAGTCGCGAAAACTTCTGAAACCTTGTTTACAGAAGAACCCCGTACTCAAATTTTGAGACAAGAGTGTTGTCTTCTCCAACAAAGAGCTTCTTCGAATATGAATATTTTAAGATTGCTCTTTCACGATGCTATAGATTGCTTTGATCGCTAGATTGCCTTGATAGCTTAGATTGCTTGTAAGTATTCTTCGCACCGTACTTTGCTCAATTCATATCTTCAGATATTTATAGTACGATCCTTTGAGCTTCCTTCATAGCCGTTGCACTACTGTAACAAATCCGTCCATTGGATAGTGGACTTCTTTGTTTATCTTATCGATCCATTGCAAGGCTGGATTCCCTTTTCAATTCCGACCGTTTGAACGACTTCTTTTGTTTAGCACCATTATTCTTGCTTAAAATAAGTATAAAGTCTTTAGAACGCGGATCTTGATGAATATTTAATTCCTTGCTTTCCGGGAATCTTTCCAATTTGTCTCCTAAGTCTTGCATGCGGCTTTATGTGAATGTTGAATTTTCAACGCTTGCTGATGTGGACTGAGTATCTTGGCTGATAACTTGTCTGAGAACCTATGTGATACTTCTTGGTCAAAGATGCCTGAAGTGCAGTCAACCTTCTCTGATGTAAACTTCTCTGATATATCTTGTTAGAAGTTCTCTGAGATAAAGTTCTCTGCTTCTAGACTTCTTTGAGATAAAGTTCTCTGCGATGAAGTTCTCTGCTTCTAGACTTCTCTGAGATAAAGTTCTCTACTCTGAAGTTCTCTGATATGAAGTTCTATGATTTGAAGCTCTCTGACCTGATGTATGTCCTCTGTCTGATGGTCAAACTTCAGCAGATATTTTGTTGACCAGATCTCGCCTGATAAATCGACTGCAGATGGGTTTTGGTCAAAGCTCTATGATATTCTACATTGACCAAAAACTCCTCTGAAATGAACTTGCCTGATAACTTCTCTGATACACGGCAGTTCTATACTTAGTCGATTTAGTACTGATCAACAAGACTTAGACTATACTTATAAGTCCTATAAAAGATACTCATTTGGTTCTTCTTTACAATTTTCATTTGAATAATTAATACAGGGATTATATCATCAAAATATAATAGGTATTCCTAACAAATTCCCTCTATTTTGATGATGGCAAAACTTAAAGCATTCAAATATAAATAAGTCTGCACAAAGTAAAGTGCAAGACACAAATCAAACTCTGTCCTCTTTCGACACAACTAGTGGTTGTCATTCAAATGACTGTTATAAAATTTTATTTGAAGTATTACAGTATAAATGAATGAAACAGAATACAAGAAAATTACAAGAATTACAGGTAATGCAAAATTACAAGTAAATTACACAGTAAAATTACAAGTAAAATTTTACAGAAGACTAATCTATCTTCCTCTTCCTCTTCCTCTTGAGATCTTCAGCTTGGATGGAGGGAGAGACCTTAAGGGTTTTGCACCAATTGGCCTCTTGGAAACTAGGGATAACCCATATTTCCTCTTGACTACCAACGAGGCAAATTCTTGTTCCTTGGTAGATGTAAAATTGTTCTCAACACACGGTTTCTTAATTTTCTCCTGAAGAGCCAGTTCATCCAGATCATTATTCATAAGAGTGGGGGCTTCTTCAGGTCTAAAACTGGGGATCATGGGGTAGGCATCGAATTTTCTTTCATATTTCTTCATAACTGCCCAGAGTTTTGGCTAAGTTGAGGACATGAAGTTTATGAACGTCTATTATGGGGAGCAATCTTTATACAGGAGCAACTCCCAGAGATAATATTTTACTATGAATTACTTCCTTTCTCCTCCCCACATTGGAGATGCCTCAGCATGCAAGAATTCCTCAACAAACCAAAGCTCGTTTCTCTCCCATTGGAATATCTCCTCGGGTTCCTGCCTGGTCCTCCTCCTTTTAGCTACAGGTTGATCATCAGATGGTGCAGCTACTTCCTTTCTCTTGAGGTGAGAGGTACCAGCCTGTATGAGAGGGAGGTATTGTTTTGAATTTTCTTCTCTGCCTTTCCCTTTACCTTTATTTTCCCCTTTCTCTTCCCCCTGCCTGAACTCTTCTGCTTTGACTTGCTCTTCCCCCTTTTTGCCAGCATCAACAATAGCTGCTAGCTGCTCCTCCACCCGAGACATGAAATCAGACATGCCAAGAGGCATTTTGGAGTTAGTTGGAGGTGGGGACGGATCCTTCCGGTTGAGCAAAGTATCCATCTTGGAATTGGGGGACTGCAGATCAGGTTTCACTTCAGTTGCTAGGATCTTGGCAACTGTCTCCTCTACAATTCATCTTATAAAATCAGTCAGTTCAGGTGAGATTGGAACTGCAGGTGTTATCTCTATTTGAGGAGCATTTTCACCTGAGTCTTCTTGAGCAGCTGATTTTCTGGCAGTTGACTTCTCTGAAGGTAATCTCATATCTGCTGCCTTTTGATCAGAGGGAGTTTTTTCCGGGGTGCCTGACTTATCTTCTTCAGGCTGCTAATGAGAGCTGGATGCTTGATCAAGTGCACCATCAGCCTCATTATCTCTTCCCTCATCTTCTTTTCTCTTTCCTCCTTTTTCTTCTTCAACTTCTTCTTTGTTTTCTTCTTCTTTCTCTTCCTCTTTTTCTTTTTCTTTTCTTTCTTTTTCAACTCCATCATTTTCTTCTTTTTCAACTATAGCCTCTTATACAACATATTCAACTCCATCATTTTTTCCTTCCTCCTTCCTTCCTTCATCCTGTCCTTCAAAAATTTTCTTCTGCAGTACATCTTTCATTACTTGTAGGATGAATTGGTCCATGTTCTCTTTGAAACGAAGGATGAACCAATTTTCCTCAAGTAAGATCTGCACATTAGTCTGCTGACAAAAATACATAACAAGTTGTTACACAGCAATGGGATGTTCCCATGAAGTTCTATCAATAAGTGCTTTTAGTTGGGGGAAGGAATATATTTTGAATTCTCTCCATTCCTCATACATGTTGATAAAGGAATAATTTAAAACTTCATTCCTTACCAACTGAAGTTGAGCTGTGGTAAGTCCTAAGGGGTTGTTTGTCCTCAGGTTGAACGTGTAGTCTGCAGCAGGTACTTTAATTTTCTCCTCTGCCTCTTCTTCTTCTGTCATGCTTGGAAGAGTCAGGAGTGGAATTCTTTCAGCCATCAGCTCTGTCTGATCTGGCTGATCTTCAGCAGGAGCATGTGCAGGTGATATTATGATCTGCATCTGAGTTGATGGTTCTTCGACTGGTGCAGGTGATCTCACAGGCTGCACTTCTTCTTCTTCGTCTTCAGATGAGTAGTCCACTAAGCCTCTCTGCCTCTTGGGGGACCTATCTGGAGATGATGTGATATGGACAACTTCCTCTGTTGCAAGTGACTTTCTCTTCAACAGCTTGGACAGGGGGTGTTGTCACTATCGGAGTCATCTGCAGGCAGCTTCTCGACTGCAGGTGACTTTTGAGAAGTCTCAGTTGCAGCTGCATCTGACTTATCTGACTCAATGTCTGAGGCTCCTCTGTACTCAGACGTTCCAAAAGTAATCTCCTTGATCATTGCAGCTGCCTTTTCCTTCTTGTCCCCAATGTGCTTCATGGTTTCGTGGTCAAAATGACTAAGCCTCTTGCTCATGTGAAATGGGTCTGCCCTTCCTTTGGCTTTTCCTAGGAACTCCAGAATCAAACTTATCTGAGTTCCATAAGCCAGCTTCTGTCTGAATCTCTTCTCTTCTTCATCCCAGCGGACTTTGTTCACCTCTCGAACTAACTGCATGTATATGTAGTCAGGCCAGTTAGTCCTCTTCTGTTGAATGAGGGCTCCCATCAAGACGTACTTCGTAGAAGATAGTTGATCGTAGATCCCTACCATGCCCATGACAATTTTGTTGTTTATGTCAAGGACATACTTGTATTCCTTCTTAAGGTCATTTTTCTTTGCTGTGAGTTTGACCTTATATGACTCCTTGGGCAGCTTGATCTCATACCAAGTCTCGGTTGGGCTTTGCTTTAGGGCTTTGGCGGTGATGCCCCAGTTCTCCATCTGAAGGCATCGGCGATGGTCTGAGGAGGGATGTTGACTTCTTGTAACACCCCCAAAACCAACCGGGGATATTACAGCACCGTGGGCCCCGCGCCAGAACCCACAAGGCTAAAAATCATTTTCTGAAATGTTTCAAACACGTCAAATAGGCAAAGACGGTAATATTTTCAATACTCGAATATTTTCAAAACATAGTTCCCTAATACCGTCATAAAATACCATTTGAAAATGCAAGGCAGAGATACCGAAAGGGGCATTTTGAAAGTATACACGAGCTGGTAAAAGCCTGAGCTATTTAAAGATACACACGCAGCGGATATAACATAATAAAATACATTTGCAGCGGAATCATAACAACCAGAAAAGAATACTCGAATCCCAACAATCATGCCATAGCCAGTATCACCTAAGAAGCTCATCCCTTCACGGCCGCTACTAGCTCGATCTCCGAGTATCTAAAAGATAAAGCCCACGACGGGGTCAGCTATAATACTCAACAATGATAACGATCACATCAACATAAACAATTTCATATCAATATAATTACAGAGTAAGAATATTTCCAATGTAATCTTACCGTACTAACCTTACCGACTCATGGTAACTCATATCAAATCAACCCTTACCTCAATCCACACTTCGCGTTCTCAAGTGATAATGAATTCAAAAATGACCATCTGTACTGTATTCAAAGGATGCCGAGATTCTCAAAACACAAGTATATTTCCAATATGGAATAATCCATACCTGTCCAATTCTGTCTGCGGGATCGCACGATCGAATCTCAATCTGATAAAACCGATAATACACAATACATCTGTAGATCAACTGCCTCGAAATAATGACGAGTCCCGGATAACGATACAAGTATGAATGCTCACACAAGCAATAATAATAAACAAACATTGCATCAAACGAGAATATCACCGACATGATAAACTCCACACAAGATCAACAAAGAACCAACAACGGACGAGAATACCATCGAAATGGTAAACCCCAACGGGATCAATAAGAGATCACTGACGACCGAGAATACCAACGACAAGGCAGACTCCGAACAAGATTAATATAGGATCAATAACGAATGGGAATACCAACGATATGGTGAACTCCAACGAGATCAACAAGGATCAATGACGAACGAGGTTACTGACGATACGATGAACTCCAACCGAGATCAATAAAGTTCGATAATGAATGAGAATACTAACGATATGGTAAACTCCCACAAGATCAATAAAGCTCGATAACAACCGAGAATACCAACTATATGGTAAACTCCAACAAGATCAATGAAGGACGACGGGGCCAGATATACGAGAGAATAAAATCGTCAAACACCTACATATCACAAATATGGGATCTCAATACAAATTCGACTATCGAACATATCCGACCATAAATGGACTATGAGCGACCAATCAATATGACTCAACATGGACGTCACGATGCGCCTGATCCGGAAATGTGTGCGTGTACAAGCCACCCACGGGTATCGATCGAATACACTTATGGTCTCATACCTAATCAGTCTCACGAAGTACGTCTCGTGTGCACGGTTCAATATGAGGTGGAAACCAACACATGTTACACGTGCCCGCCCTGAAAATCCTACACATGACCGATCAGAACGTATCTGACTCCAGATATGTCACGACACAACATGACAATGAAACTCGAAGAAACTCATATCCAATAAGAATCGGAAGACTTCCCAAGTGAGCAACGATAGCTCGATCATGAAGGACTGACACGAATGCAATGTAGTATTCCCGTCCGACAACGGTTTACAGAATGCTCGATAATGCATATAATATTAGCACATAAACCCCAAGGCCGCAGCCAAGGGTCACATAAGCATTTACTCAGGAATACTCCGGACCGTGGGTGCCATATTCTGGTCTTATCCCTCAACACATTACATGCAATCATAAAAAACCCCAAGGTCGCAACCAAGGGCCACGGAAGCATCTACACAGGGGGTGCCATTTAGGTCTTATCCCTCAACACATCGGCCCATAAAATTACAGTTCAAAGAAAGAGCACATCACAAAGTACACCAAAAAATGATGCACACTAATCACATGAAACATTAACACACGCATATACAATAATGCAACATGATAATTATCATAATTCAGCAATACTAAATTACCTCAAAGCCGGAGACACTAACCTTACCATGACCAACATCCCTGAACGAATACACATTTATACGAATAGTCTGGAACGAAGTACAGTTGATAACTATTAACAATCCACCACCTCAAGATCAATATCGGCATGGTAAACTGTCCTCGATATCCAACATTTCATATAATAGACCAAGGATAATTCACATCTCCGCTTCCACTAGACATCTTTAAATCATATACATTATGATTTATCCCAGTCCAAGCATAATATACATACCATAATTCCGACAATTCATATTCATAATATCATTGCTATATGAATCATAAATAAAATGAAATCAAAACCATTTATTAAACATTATGAACTGAGCAAGCATAACTTGCCTTGATACTCATACGACAAAGCCGTTACAAATCCCATTGTCTTCATCTACAAGCTCCTCAGCCCCGACCAAGGCGATCCATGCATTCTCCAATCTCAATTGTGGCACAGTTAAATCTACGATCGCTTATCACAACCTAATGCAATAATCAATTAATAATACGTTCGATAACAATCAACAACCGATACAATCAACCAATCAAACTCAACGGTTCAATGATAACTCGATCATATACGAAGCCAAACCGTTAAACTCATACAATTACGAATACAAGTCACAGTTCGATAATCGATCAATTCTAACAAGTGTTTCAATGTTCTCGATTCCGACTTTATCAAGGTTCCTTCTTGTTCATATTTATAAATTCATAGAAAACCAATTACCATATATTATCATGAATAATCACATACCGAAATTAACCGTAATCTTTCCAAATTCCATTCATAAATCACGATATATATAACTCAAGAGTTCTTCAAGAACACTAGTCTGTAATCACGTTCATACTCAACAAAACGGTATACTCCGATGTCTTCTAACATCTAAACAATCACTTAATTTACAATCCAAGGCATATATCATTTTGTTCTTCAATATAGAATTCATATAACGTCAAGAATCACAACAAAAACACCATAACCATCATCATACGAAGAAGAACATCAACAACAATATCAAAATCCGAATCACAGAGAGGAGTTTTTCAGCATACCTCTTGAAGAAGAACTACAATGATCAAACACTTCCAAAAACATCATGAACTCCAAGCTTCAAGCTTCAAATAAAATCATCAAGGTCTCAAACAAGGTAGAAGGGTCTGGAATAGGATTGAAAGTGAAGAGGGACTGGGGTGGAAAAATATGTTTCTTCTTGTGAATAAATGAAAGACCGATCCTTAATATATAATCTGCACATCTCATTACGTACGTTAAGACCCAACCTCACCGTACGTAAGACCCTTTAGCATACGCTACATGTCCTGTATAGCATACGTAATCGGCATCCAGGGTTCACTGTCGCATTTCGTACCTTGTATTACATATGTAATACCCGCGCCGTAGCATATGTAACACACAGTTGACTTGCTACAGTAACATACTCGCTTAACATACGCAATGGCATATCCTTAACGTACGTAAGGCTCGAGGTTGACTCGCCTGTCCACATCCGCGCCTAAAGTTTCCGACACTGTATTCGATTCTCTCCATAACATACGTTATGTACTCAACCCAACATACGTTAAGTCTGCTTCGTTACATATGTAAGCTCCTCTTCTTACCGTACGCTACGCTTTCACCTTTACGTACGTAAGCTCCTTGTTGGAAAGTAAAACGCAGCGGAAGCGAAGTTCGGGAAAGATGATAATCGCGTTTTAAGAATCTACGAGCATAAGATCTATTTAGGCATGCTAATTAATTAATTACTAAGACTAATAAGCAATTTAAATATTATTTATTATTTATTAATTAAATATGTTGATTATTAAAATATCCTAATCTAGATCCAAGATCATAGGATATTACCTTTTGAAGAGTATCGGTTGCTTTCGTCTTGATCACCTTGTATTTCTACCTTTAGACCTTCTAGATTATGATCTGCCTTGAACCGGACGTTGTGTGGGCAACGAGCTACCGGATCTTGTTTGGACAACCTTTAGATCGGCCGATTTGTTTCCTTCACAACTCTCAATTTTCTTTTCTTCAAGTTATTCCGATATGTAGCAAGAATAAAAGTGTGCTCTCAATTGTGGAATCAAAGACACAAGTCAAGATCCACAATTAAACACTTGGAAGAAAAAATCAAAATTCCTTGTGTATGAATAATGCTAAAATCGGCCAACACCCATAAGTCCTATATATAGGCTCTTAGACTACTACTAGGGATCTTAAGGAGGATTATGGAAGGACTCCCAATAAATTCATCTTACCTTATTAGGACTCTTCCTAATATAATGAATCTGTTAATATCAACTTAGTCCACTAAAAAGTTGACATTGCACTTCCTACCAAAATCCCAAATTACGAAAATTGGGCTCCTCATTAAATATATTATTTCCCGTGTTTAAGATATCGAATGTCCATTAATTAATTATAAGCTACTGACACCTTTAATTAATTAATATCTTATCCAAGAGTAGTACCACTCGAACCTTATTATTATATCGGAATTAAATCCACCTGCGGGGTTTAATATAATAATCATTATCGAGCTCCTCAAGGGGACATCATCAACCTGCACGAGTCTGGACACGATTTCTAGTAATAATAATAACTGTCGTATAAACAATATTATTGCCCAAGATACGAGGGTTATTGAGTCGATCATTTTGACTCTCACCTATGGTAAAACAAAGCAATAATTATTATAAATACACAATTAAATATTATATACTTAGAATTAAGAAATAATAATTATTCGAGATTTACGTTCTTCTTACAGTCAGTACAGAAGACACTATCTCACCTCGATCCAGTTCAACATATGCAAATACGCTAATGTATGCTAATAGTCAAGACCAACTATTTTCAAGCATACACTACAACCTTTTATATAATTTGTCTAATAATTATATAGGTTGTGGACTATTAAATTATTTTATAAGGCACCGATAATGTGATCTTCCGTGTGACACCAACACACCACATTATCTACAATATAAAATAATTAGACATTTCATTTGCATAACCATAACGTGAATAAATATGCAAAATATGTGATTAAATGTAATTAATATTCTCATAGGTAGTAACAGGAAATTAGGTAATACAATCATAAAGTATGCTTTGGAGTATACAATCCTAACACTCCTATGCTTAACGTACGTAATGGCTTTTATACTTAGTCATTTTTGCTCCTACCTGTCGTCTCAATATACCGAACACGTACACGCGACATACTGATTATATATACTCGTTTCGATAACATTCTCATAT
Organism: Orobanche coerulescens; assembly: GCA_033398695.1. Taxonomy (NCBI): domain Eukaryota; kingdom Viridiplantae; phylum Streptophyta; class Magnoliopsida; order Lamiales; family Orobanchaceae; genus Orobanche; species Orobanche coerulescens. Next base: position 83,727,517 of record CM065805.1, read on the forward strand.
GATACACCTGATGCACGATATCCTCAATTGCAATTGTCGACCAAGTACGACAATTATACAAATACTCAAACAGTATATTCGACATCGAAAGACATATCAAGCATGTAATATCCTAGAATTAAAAATAACCTCGATAGATATACTGGTACAACTGTCACGGTTCCCAAAATTATTCATCCATACTGCATCGGTCCCACTCTGTACAGTACAACTCAGATAAAATAATGCAAAAAATTCGTAGCAAAATTCTAGGATATTACATATTTTCCCACTTAAATAAGTTTCGTCCTCGAAAATTAACATCCTGTCATAATCAATATCTCAATCCCGAAATATCTTAAAATCATGTCACCATGCTCAAATAATCATCGTCAAAACCAAATAACTTAAAGAACATACTTACAAGTCCGTGAAGTCGATGATCTCCCGTGATACTAGCATACGACTCCCATACAAGGCCTCAACACAACATACATGAATATCATAATTATAGCAAACTGAAAATATCTCAAAAATTTTGGAATCTTCAAAAATCGGTTTGACTCAAAGTTAGAAAATCATTTTCAAAAACCACGCTACTACCGTACTAGTAGAGCCACATAACACACATGCCCGGGTTCTACGGAACCCAAGCTCCGATACCATCTTATGTAACACCCCCAAAACTAACCAGGGATATTACAGCGCCATTGGTCCCGCGCCGGAACCCACAAGGTTAAAAATCATTTTCGCAAACGTTTCAAACACGCCAAAGAGGCAAAGACGGTAATCTTTTAAATACTCGAATATTTTTAAAACATAGTTCCCAAATACCGTCATAAAATACCATTTGAAAATGCAAGGCAGAGATACCGAAAGGGGCATTTTGAAAGTACACGTGAGCTGGTAAAATCCCGAAATCTATTTAAAGATACACACGCAGCGGATATAACATAATAAAATACATTTGCAGCGGAATCATAACAACTAGAAAAGAATATTCGAATCCCAACAACCATGCCATGGCCAGTATCACCCGGGAAGCTCATCCCTTCACGACCGCTACTAGCTCGATCTCCGAGTACCTAAAAGATAAAGCCCACGATGGGGTCAACCATAATACTCAATAATGATAACGATCACATCAACATAAATAATTTCTGTTGATAACAGGGTCGGATATTTGCGCCGTTTGTGGAAGCGTAAATAAAAAGTGCGGAAAATAAAGGACACGAGGATTTATAGAGGTTCGGATATAAACGAGCCTACGTCCTCTCTTTATCTTTTTCAATAGGTTAAAGATAGCAACCTCTTCGCCTCTCTTCTATCGGTCGAGGTATAACCGTTACAATCACGTCTTCTATTGGTCCGTGATAAACTACTCGTACTTGTCTTTGCATCGGTCCAAGTTAAACCGTTTTCCTTTTCTATCGGACAAGGAATTAACCGCTCTAGCTTTCTATGGGTAATAGATGAACCTCACGAAGATAGCGATTGCGATTCTAACAATGCCGGATCCTTGATCCTAATAACACCGAATCCAATCGTATCTTTTCTTTTACCGCACGTATATGATTTTGTGTATAACACTCAATCACTCAATGTAAGCTCACTATTACAACAACAATATAATGAATATCAATTTCTGATCAATGTATATAATGCTTGAAGTTGTTGTATTTGATCAATACCATAGACATGGTATTTATAGGCTTCAACCTCAAACTAGCCGTTAGCTGCCAGACTGCTCATTACATACGCTATCAGCTCCTTATTACGTACGTAATCTTCGTTACGTACGTTAACCTTGAATGGTTACGTACGCTAGTCTTTTCACAAATCAGTCCAGGGAGTTTCGTCATTTTGGGTTACGTACGTTATCATTTCCTTCGTTACGTACGTTAACATTACGTCACTGCTGACGTCACATATCCGTTGCATGCTTTTCTGACTTTGACTCCTCCAACGTTCACTTGTTTGAACTGAGTTACGTACGTTATCTATTATTCATTACGTATGTAAGCTTCATCATATTACGTACGTTAACATTGTCTTGTTACGTACGTTAGCTTTGTTTTTCTCCAGAATTTTGCACTTCGTTTTCCTTCGATGCTTGCTTCGTCTTTTCGTTGTTTTGTTTTGCTTATCAACATTAATCATCAAAACACTATTAATTTATGTATGGAACTAAATGTTCCAACAATTTCATATCGATATAATTACAGTGTAAGAATATTTCCAATGTAATCTTACCGTAGTAACCTTACCGACTCATGGTAACTCATATCAAATCAACCCTTACATCAATCCACACTTCGCGTTCTCAAGTGATAATGAATTCAAAAATGACCATCTGTATTGTATTCCAACGATGCTGAGATTCTCAAAACACAAGTATATTTCCAATATGGAATAATCCATCCCTGTCCAATTCTGTCTGCGGGATCGCACGATTGAATCTCAATCTGATAAAACCAATAATACACAATACATATGTAGATCAACTGCCTCGAAATAATGACGAGTCCCGGATAACGATACAAGTATGAATGCTCACACAAGCAATAATAATAAACAACCATTGCATCAAACGAGAATATAACCGATATGATAAACTCCACACAATATCAACAAAGAACCAACAACGGACGAGAATATCATCGATATGGTAAACCCTAACGGGATCAATAAGGGATCACCGACGACCAAGAATACCAACGACAAGGCAGACTCCGAACAAGATCAATAGAGGATCAATAACGAACGGGAATACAAATGATATGGTAAACTCCAATGAGATCAACAAGGATCAATGACGAACGAGGTTACCGATGATACGATAAACTCCAACCGAGATCAATAAAGTTCGATAATGAATGAGAATACCAACGATATGGTAAACTCCCACAAGATCAATAAAGTTCGATAACAACCGAGAATACCAACTATATGGTAAACTCCAACAAGATCAATGAAGGACCATAGGGCCAGATATACGAGAGAATAAAATCGTCAAACACATACATATCACAAATATGGGATCTCATGACAAACTCGACTATCGAACATATCCGACCATAAATGGACTATGAGCGACCAATCAATATGACTCAAGATGGACGTCACGATGCGCCCGATCCAGAAATGTGTGCGTGTACAAGCCACCCACGGGTATCGATCGAATACACTTATGGCCTCATACCTGATCAGTCTCACGAAGTACGTCTCGTGTGCACGGTTCAATATGAGGTGGAAACCAACACATGCTACACGTGCTCGCCCTGAAAATCCTACACATGACCGATCAGAACGTATCTGACTCCAGATATGTCACGACACAACATGACAATGAAACTCGAAGAAACTCATATCCAATAAGAATCGGAAGACTTCCCAAGTGACCAACGATAGCTCGATCATGAAGGACTGACACGAACACAATGTAGTATTCCCGTCCGACAACGGTTTACAGAATGCTCGACAATGCATATCATATTAGCACATAAACCCCAAGGCCGCATCCAAGGGTCACGGAAGCATTACTCAGGAATACTCCGGACCGTGGGTGCCATATTCTGGTCTTATCCCTCAACACATTACCTACAATCACAAAATACCCCATGGTCACAACCAAGTGTCACGGAAGCATCTACACAGGAATACACCAGAATGTGGGTGCCATTTAGGTCTTATCCCTCAACACATCGGCCCATAAAATTACAGTTCAAAGAAAGAGCACATCACAAAGTACACCAAACAACGATACACACTCATCACATGAAACATTAACATACACATATACAACAATGAAACAGGATAATTATCATAATTCAGCAATACTAAATTACCTCAAAGCCAGAGACACTAACCTTTCCACGACCAACATCCCTGAATGAATACACAGTTATACGAATAGTCTGGAATGAAGTAAAATTCATCACTATCAACAATCCACCACCTCGAGATCAATATCGGCACGGTAAACTTTCCTTGATATCCAACATTTCATATAATAGACCAAGGATAATTCACATCTCCGCTTCCACTAGTCATCTTTAAATCATATACATTATGATTTATCCCAGTCCAAGCATAATATACATACCATCATTCCGACAATTCATATTCTTAATATCAATGCTATATGAATCATAAATGAAATGAAATCAAAATCATTTATTAAACATTATGAACTGAGCAAGCAAAACTTGCCTTGATACCGATGTTGCTACCCAAAATATTATCTGGAGATAGATATTGATGGAATGAAAGGATAGCAAACAAAGTGCGAGAACACTTACATGGGAAAGTAAATAACACAAGATTTGCCGGGGTTGTTAGTCCCGGGCTTGAATGCTCTCGCGAGATGTTATTAATACGAATACTTTAGAGTACAAATATTAATGTTAGAATACTAATACAATGAGTGTAATGATTCTAGCTATCTTAGCTATAGAGCGTGAAGATTGCCGGAAGAACCAGATATGATGCTCTGTGAGTTCTTGTAACAACGTTGATGAGTTGTGACGATCGTGAGAAATCGACAGTCTCTCACGGCCTGTAGTAGCTGTATCTTTGAGTTCCTAGGCTTGCGGGTCTCGTTAAATCTGTACTGCAAGGAGTTCTTGCCTCTGCCGACCGTCTTCTGGATGAGAGGTGCTGAGAGAGAAATCCTGAGGTGGATCCAAGAGAGGAAGCCGAGAGCCTGAAGGAATGTATGTATTTTTCGGAGATGAATGGATGTGTACGTTTTTATGAATGTGTTTTCGAACCTTTCTCCAGTTGCTGGAGGTTCTCTATTTATAGGACTGGGAGACGCTGGGCGATCACCTCTGCTGTATTATAATAAGCGTGCGATCATCTTTTAGCACATGGGCTGGTCCCCTTAAAGTCCGCAGGAGTTGATGGCAGCCAGTTGTGCGGTCCAATGAGAAGTCTGCACGCGTCTGAGTCATTGTCACGGGCGGTCCCACCTTGTACCTTTCGGCGGGTTTGTCGGTAGGTGATAAGGTGGTGACATGCTGTGGTTAACGATCCATGTTATATGGCGCCTTTCGCGGATCTGTACGTGGGCGCTGTTTTGAGATCCAGTCTTCGTGGACTTTGACGGACGAAGGTCTTGTTCGGGGCACATGACGGTCGTCCTAAGTCGGGCACTAGAGTCGATCGCTAGGTGTCATAGGCGATTGCCTTGAGAGTCGATCGCTAGATACTCGAAGGTGGATTGTTATGTCCATTTAGGCAAGTTTGTCGTAGCTTATTCGGTCGTGGACTCGGTCGCTTATCCCTTATACCGATCGCCATCGAGGCGTATAAATCGCCGCACAACAATTGCCCCCCAGCTCGCTCCAATGTTGGAAATGTGGGGTGAGGTGGTTCTGCTGGCAATCGTTGAATTATGACGAGTGACTCTACATTTCACGGAACTGACGATCGTCTTCGAGTGGTTTGGCTTTGAATTTGGACGACCTGGGTGGTCGCTGAAATGAGCGGGAAATGCCATCGGACATGGAAAAGTCTCTGGGGTACGTGTCGGGTTCCTATTGGAGGAGACCGACGGTCAGTTGCGACTCCTCATCTGGCGTGCCCTCGAAAAGACGCGTCGCGGGTTTCAAAGGAGTCATTAATTTCGACGGTTGCACTTCGGCCCCTGATATTCTCCTTAATTGCACAGAAGTCCCTTCTTTCTCCTATAAAAGGACGCCGGGTTGCAGTGTTTAAGACCCTTATGCGCTTTATCGGAGAAGAAGACTTTTGCTGAAGATTTTTATGGAGATTTCGACTGCTGATCGTCGATCGACTCGATCCTTGGTAAGAAAACACTCATTTTCTCCTCTTCTTTTCGAAAATGTCTGGAGCATCTTCGTCGTCTGAAATGGGCACCTCCTCCGCCGCAGGGACATCTAATGTCTGGGAAGGACCCTCCGTAGAATTCCATCTAGAGACGGTCGCCGAGGCTATCCGTCCCGGTATTGACCCTGCGGAAGTCGAGGCGCTATTTAATGAGGTCGACGTCGCTAGGGAGGCGGCGGTTGAGCAACGATGCCCGCAGATGGAGAGAGATTTGGCGGTGAAGGCCTACTGGGAGCAGCATAGTACCTTTGGCCAAGCCTATTTGGCTTTCGCTGAAATCATGGAGAGGTTGGCCGGTCCGTCTCCTAAATTCAATTACTGGGAGTATTCGATCACTCATCCTTATCAAACTCCTAAGCGATCGCTGTTTCGGGCTGCGCAGCGATCTCTATGGTCCCTTGGCCAGATAAGGAGCTCAGCGACCAGGAAGGACCTGGACGTCTGGAGGACGAGGTACCATGTCCCTTCAGACGTGAATCTTTTCGCGCCGGTGGAGAATGAACGGGCCGATCAGCCGCCGGAGGGCATGGTCACCATAAATGAAGCGATTATGGAGGTCGGGCTGTGGTTTCCTTTGTCCTTCGCCGTCTCCCATTTGCTGGCTGCTTGGAACGTGGCGCCGCTTCAGTTGACGCTGAATGCCTGGCTCCAGGTCATATGTGCTCTCACCTTGTTCGGCGGTCATCGACTGTACCGCCTTCTTTTGCCGTTGTAGATGAACCATCTGTTCAAGTTGACGACTCAGAAGGGATCGTTCGGAGGCTATCATATTCAAGGCCGATCCGGTCAGGTGATCCTCGAAGTCCCGAACAAAGTGCGGGGCGATCTGGCGAAGTGGTTCTGGGTCGCCGGTGCCTGGAAGGCCTCAGCGAGGGACAACCCTATGGGCGAGCTGGAAATTCCCACTAGCTTTCGGGAGAGGAATCCCGGTAAGGGTTCAGACTCTCCTTTTGTTCGGATATGTTCTGAACTGATCTAATTTTCTTTTGATTTTGCAGGTTTCCACATTCCGGTGATCGACGAGCTTCCTTTCGATTTTTTTGGTCATCTGGGAGCGGATACGAAGCCTGCCGGAGGACGACTTAGATGCTCGCCAGATTAACAAAGAGAGCTGTTGGTTGTCTGCTCGGCTATTCCGTTTCCCGAGACATCTTTTGGTCCCAGGTATGAATTTCTTCGATCTCCATTGGCTTGGCGATCGACCTGCTTAGAGAACATGTCTAACCGCTGTTCACTTGTCCTTACTGTAGAGGTCCGCTTTCCTCATTTCTTGGAGCCTCTTGCGGAGATAGCCATGTCGAATCCCGGAGTTCTGGGCCGTCTTTGTCAGAAGAAGTCATCTCGGGTTCCTCCGCTGGTGTTACCTCTCATTCCGGAGGTGGAGCCTCGCGTAGAGACGATCGTGGCTGAGGAGGAAGTTCGGGAGGAGGGCCTCCGGACGAATCGCAAATGCAGAGGTTGGGAGAAACTCCAGTTTCTGCCCCTGCCAGTGAGGTGCCGATCGGCGTGCCTCCGATCACCGTTGTTCCCCCGGTGAATGAGCCTACACCCTCTGCGACTTTCCTGCGGGAGATGGCGATCACCGAGGCTGAAACCCCTCACGGGAAACCATACTCCGGCTGCGATCCTGAGAGAGCCGAGAGGTAGACTTTGTTTGTGCGTTGGATTTCATCACTCGTGTGGGAGATGTGCTAACTCTTTGTTGCTTGATTCAGGATCCGTAGCATTAACCCATCTTGCCCGCCAATGGTATTGGATTTTCTGGCGAGCCAATCTCCTCGCCAGGCCTGCGATGTCCCGCTATATGTCAACCGGGCCGTTTCTGCTTTGCCGAAGGCTTGGACGACGGATTTGGATGTGATCGCTTGCCAGCGATCCGGGAATGCAATGCAAGCTGGTTTTGCTCTCTCTCTCTAGGCGGCGACGATGGCTGCCCATGCTGTGCAGGAGTTCGAGGGGCGTCCTTCTATTACACGTCTGCAGGCGGATCTCGAGGCCGCTCGGAAAGAGAATGCCGAGTTCGCCGACAGGATTGTGGCAATGGAGAAGGACTCCTTGGATGCAGCTAAACGGGCGAGTCATGAACTTGATCCAGCGAGATAGGATGCCGAGCAAGCCCGAGCTACGGTTGACCGATTTCGGGGCCGGATGACAGATGCCCGACAGTTGCAGGCGGCCGCTGAGAAGGAGGCCGATCAACTGAAGGTGACTGTCGCTCGGCTGACTAGCGAGATGGCGGCGTCGAGGGGAGAGACGGCTGCAAGGGAGGCCGAGCTCCAGGGTGCGCAACAGGCGATGGCGGAGCTGAAAGGGAAGCTAGAGGCGACCGAGGCCGATCCCTTTCTTAATGTGGAGTTCGTCAGTGAGTTTGCCTATTATATTGCGTTCGCTGACTCGCTCCGAGCTGCTAAGAAAGTAGGACTGGAGGTCGTCCCTCTAGTCGAAAACTTCAAGGCATATGTGCTGCTCTTCATTCTGACTTCTCCGTTCCGATCTTGGATCTCTCGGAAATTGGCGTGGACTTGAGCTGGTATCCGACTCCGGCAAACCTTGTTCATCCTGATGCTCCGGCGGATGGGGAGGTCGCTCCGGAAGCTGGCGAAGGGTCGCGGGCCGATCCGGAGGTTGAAGGCGAAGGCCAGGCAGGGGCCTGAGGCTCTTCGTTTTTATGGTTTTAGATTTTTGTCTTGTAATTTTGTAGCTTTCTCTTGTAATACTTATGCCTTCGGGCGACCGTGTATTTAGTTCTGAAACTTCAAGTAATGAAATGAATGTTTGATTCTTCGATTTATCACTTGAATGATTGCTTTTCTGAGTCTTTTGCTTGACTTTGTACAAATGTGTGTGGAGAGATTGTTGCGTGTGAAGGTCTAAGTGAATTGATAAACTCATATAGATAACTTTTACAACAAATTCGATCGCTGCACAAGCATTTGATAAATGCCGATCTCCGTATGTAATTGAATAGGGACGATCGTTGCATAAATAGCTCCGCACTCTTCCCCCTTATTTTTGTTCACTTAGTGAAAGTAAGGGGACGAAAATAAATCGTTGAGTGAGCGGTCTTCAATTTTGTCGAATCCTCGAAAGGCCGTCCATCTCGGTCTTGAGAAACCATGCACGATCGCGAAATTCGATGGACCGATCTCCGCGGTCGTGTCTTGTGCGCGAGCGACATTCCGTCTGATGGCTAAGTTCTCGCGACTCACTTAATTGGTAGGGTCCTCCGAAGGCTGCGCCTCGCCTCGTATTTAAACGAAGGGCGTGCGGTCTTGGTCTGGAAGATTCCTTGCGTGGGGCGTCGTCGGATTAATCAAATCCACGTCCGCGGTTTGTTTGCTCTTCTTCTACCTCGGGCTGCCATTAAGATGGCGACCCTCGACGGTATACGTTGAGATAGGGGGAGGGTCGCGTCGCATTGCCCGGAAAGAACCCACAACGTTAAGTGATGGGCCTCCGAGGACGGGCGAACACGTCCACAGATTAGTTTTGGAGGGCCCTCAGACTATGCCGGCCTCGTATTTAAACGAAGGGCGGGCGATCGTGGCCCAAAGGGACCTTGTATGGGCGCAAAGAACGGTTCCATCGTCCTCCATGACCATGGCGACACTCTTATACCTCGGACCATCAAGTCAGATGACGATCCTCGACGGTATACGTTGTGTAAGGGGAGGAGATCGCCTGCCTAGGTTCTTCATGCAGGTGACGAACTTTAGAGAGCGAGCGAGTAATCCTCTGATTTGTTTTGAAGAGACCTTCGGCTACGCCTGCCTCGTATTTAAACGAAGGGCGAGCGATTGAAGCCCAAAGGAACCTTGCATGGACGGATCGTCGGTTTAATCAATTTTCGCAACCATGGCGGCACTCTTCTACCTCGGACCATCATGTTAGATGACGATCCTTGACGGTATACATTGTTATGGGGGAGGCGATCGCTGCCTAGGTCCATCATGTTGATGACGAACTTTAGAGGGCGAGCGAGTAGCCTTTTGTTTAATGAGGTGGGAAATTGGGGAGAGACTTCCGAAGTTCCCTTCTCTTGATTGAAGCATATACGGTCGCCGAGGTTGATTGAGGGGTTGGCTCGCATGAGCTTTCCAGCCTGCTCGCGTTCGACTCGGGCGACTGTGTTGGGAGATTGGAGGGGCTCCGGCTAAGCCAATAAGCTGTCCAACTTGCCTTCTATGAATAATCTCCAGAGTTGTCTGAGGAGGTCATGGCATCGGTTGGTGTTGTGTCCGGGACTCATGTGGTAGGCACAATATTGATTGTGGTCCAGGTGACCGTGGTCCCTTATAGCCTTTGGCTTGTTCAGCGGTTCGTGCCCCTTGATGGCGTAGAAATTGTAGGCCGGAGTTCGGTTGAACGTATGGAGGAGATGGGTTTCCACATCCTCGAAGGCCTTGTGGTCGCCGGATGGCTTGGCGACCGTCTTTTTGGTTTTGGCGATCGCCGTCTTTCAGACAGGAGGTGGCGTTTCCTCGCCTAGGCGGAGGGTGAGTAGCCTTTGCCTGGCCAAAAAGTCGGCAGCCTTAGCGCGGAAGATCGCGTAGGTTGGGGGGATGTCCTTCGTGATATGTCTAAACATGGGTGAATGACCATAGAATCCCCCCAGGACCGAGTAGAGAGCGAGCTCGTCGCTGATGGGCTCGCTGGTGAGGACTATTTCATCCACCCGGTCGATGTAATCCGCATCGGATTCATCTTCCTCCTGCCTGATTTTCATCATGCAGCGGGGGCCTTCTGGTCTGGAGACCTTGGCGGCGAAGTATGACGTGAAGTCACTCGCCAGTTTCTCAAAGGAGATGATCGATCGAGGTGGTAGTGAGATATACCACCTATGGGCCAGTTCGCCCAATGTTAACGGGAAGATTCGGCACTTAGTCGCATCTGATGCCCCACACCCGCTCATGTAGATCCGGAACTTGCTTAGGTGGGTTTCGGGGTCCGATTTCCCTTCGTATAGAGGTGTTTTGGGAGGAGCGATCCTTGGTTGTACGGGAGCAAGCTCGATGTGGATTGCGAGTGGCTCGGTCGGTCCGATGATCTTTCTACTGGTGCTTGCCCCAGTATCCAGGAGTGCTTTCATCTCGTCGAGCTGGAGTTGCATAGCGGCCATCGCTGCAGCCTGGCTGCTCGTGGATTGGAGCTTGAAATGGGAGCCGAGGCGATCAAGTACTGACCCCCTGGCATTCGGAGCTGGATCCAGACGGGCTAGGAGTCGGGTAGGCCGAACTACTGGTGACGGACTCGGATTCCGTCGTCTTGTGGTTGGGGCCAGAATGCCCTGGTCGCCATGACGGATCGCTTACCAGGCGACCGAATACGGAACCATCTGACCTTGAGAGAGCCCTTTCTCGCGAATTGGGGTTTTCTGACGATCGCTCACCCAGTAGCCCCTTGAACTTCCGTTTGCCCACGCGGCGGATGGCCGAGGGAGTTATAGCGGGCACTTCGCATGCTCTCCATCGCTCCTTTAGGATGGCCATAGCCTCCTCGATCTGTTCCGCGGTTTGGAACTGTTCGAGTGAGAGGCTGGGGCCACCCTTCAGGTGCAGGATCGAGAGTCTCGCGTTGCCGCGACTTCCCTCTGCCGTCGGCTGGGGCTCGGATCTAGCCGGGATATGATGTCCGGCGGTTTGGAGAGTAGCCCTCTTCGATGTAGTGGCGGACGTCATGATTCTGAAGGCTTTCTTTGAAGAGTAGTGAGTGTCACTTCAAGTATATGCCCCGAGAATAGTGAGTGTTCTTCGGGATGGTGGGAATAAAAATGAAGGTTTAGAAAAGCCCCTTTCTCTAGCGCCAATTGTTGCTACCCAAAATATTATCCGGAGATAGATATTGCTGGAATGATAGGATAGCAAACAAAGTGCGAGAACACTTCCGTGGGAAAGTAAATAACACAAGATTTGCCGGGGTTGTTAGTCCCGGGCTTGAATGCTCTCGAGAGATGTTATTATTATGAATACTTTGGAGTACAAATATTAATGTTAGAATACTATTACAATGAGTGTAATGATTCTAGATATCTTAGCTATAGAGCGTGAAGATTGCCGGAAGAACCAGATATGATGCTCTGTGAGTTCTTGTAACAACGTTGATGAGCTGTGACGACCGTGAGAAATCGAAGTCTCTCACGGCGTGTAGTAGCTGTATCTTTGAGTTCCTAGGCTTGCGGGTCTCGTTAAATCTGTACTGCAAGGAGTTCTTGTCTCTATCGACCGTCTTCTGGATGAGAGGTGCTGAGAGAGAAATCCTGAGGTAGATCCAAGAGAGGAAGCCGAGAGCCTGAAGGAATGTATGTATTCTTCGGAGATGAACGTATGTGTACATTTTTATGAATGTGTTTTCGAACCTTTCTCCAGTTGCTGGAGGTTCTCTATTTATAGGATTGGGAGACGTTGGGCGATCGCCTCTGCTGTATTATAATAAGCGGGCGATCGTCTTTTAACACATGGGCTGGTCCCCTTAAAGTCCGCAGGAGTTGCTGGCAGCCAGCTGTGCGGTCCAATGAGAAGTCTGCACGCGTCTGAGTCGCTGTCACGGGCGGTCCCACCTTGTACCTTTCGGAGGGTTCGTCGGTAGGTGATAAGATGGTGACAGGCTATGGTCAACGATCCATGTTATGCGGCGCCTTTCGCGGATCTACACGTGGGCGCTGTTTTGAGATCCAGTCTTCGTGGACTTTGACGGACTAAGGTCTTGTTCGGGGCACATGACGGTCGTCCTAGGTCGGGCACTAGAGTCGATCGCTAGGTGTCATAATCGATCGCCTTGAGAGTCGATCGCTAGATACTCGAAGGTGGACTGTTATCTCCGTTTAGGCACGTTTGCCGTTGTAGGTCACAAGTCGTCCAGGAATAAGTCTAGAGGGGGGGTGAATAGACTTATTGAAACTCTTAAACTCTTTTCCACAAAGAGTAAGTTTCTTCAGCTGATAGATATGCAAATGACTTACAGTCGTTTGATCTCAATACGTGCAGAAGTCAGCTGATGATGAATACAAAACAACTAATGAAACACTTAATAATGAATGCAGCAGTTAAAGTATGATGCTATAAAATAGTAAAATACTCAGGCAATTATAGTGGTCTCAGAGGTGGGGTAATCCTCTACTAATCCACTTTTCTCCGAACCAGTTGGAGATGAATTCACTATAATTTTCAACCAGTGATAAATATTACAGTGATTCAACCAAATTACAACAGCTTCCAACCAGTGGAGATCCTTGCCATTGTAACACCCTTGACTGCCTTGTACCTCTTGATCCGCGATCCTTGGATGCCTTTACAGTCTCAAACTTCAACCAGTGAAGTACCCCGAACTCAGGATTAAAGACACGAGTTTTTGTCTTCTCCAACTAAGAGCTTCTTCAAGTATGAACTTTTAAGAACCGCTCTTTTCACGATGCTAAAGTTTGCTTTTAGATTGCTTGAATGCTTTGATTGCTTGAGAGTATATTCGCACCGTTGTTGTTCTATTTTGCTCAGCTTCAAATCTTCGGATATATATAGGTCACGATCTCTGAGCTTCCTTCATAGCCATTGCAAATCTGTAACAAATCAGTCCGTTGGAGAGAGACTTCTTTGTTTATTCTTTTCTGAACGTTGAAAGGCTGGATTCCCATATTTTAATCCATCGATCGACCGTTGTGAAGAATTTGTATGTGAGGCGCTGAATCTTTTGAATATAGTAAGATTAAAGTCTTCAAGGTAGGCCTGGATGAATTATTTAATTCATATCCTTTGCGGGAATCTCTCCAATTTGTCTCTTCACGTTGCATGTGACTTTCCGTAATATTTGACTTTTCAACGCATGCTGACGTGGACTTGGAGTACTTGGCTGATCTCAAGTAGGCTAATGTACAGTCATCTTCTCTGCAGTCTAGACCTCTCTGATATTGACTGTTTGGGACTCGCCTGATCAGATGGCTTGTCTGAGCTCACTTGACTGCAGTCTGGGTAAACATCTTGTTGACCAGAACTTCTATGATTTAACTCGGTTGTACCTCTCTGATGAACTCAGCTGTACATTTGTACTTAGCCGATTTTTAGCCTAACTTATTTTGGCCTATAGAAGTTACTCATTTGGTTCTTCTTTACATTTTGCCAAGTTTTAAACTTAACATAATTTGGCCTATGGAAGATACTCATTTGGTTCTTCCTTACATTTTTGCCAAGTAATAAGTATTTGAATTTATATTAATGACATCATCTAAATCTAACAAGTATTCCTAACAAATTCCCCCTATTTTGATGATGGCAAAACTTAAGTAAATATTCAAATAAACAAGTCTGCACTTGAGTGCAAGACACAAAATAAAATCAGTCTAGTTTTGAGACAACTGGAAATTGTCATTCAAAAGACTGTTGTAAAATTTTCTGAATTGATTACAAATACATGTCTTAAATTTGCCTCTGCCTCTGCCTCTTCGGATAGGCTGCTTGGCAGGTCTGAATGGTTTAACTCCAATTGGCCTTATATTAACTGGAGCAAGACTATACTTTCTCCTTATGACAAGAGATGCAAAATCTTGCTCTTCTTGAGATGAGAACTTATTCTCAACACACAGTTTCTTGATCTTTCTTTGGAGTGCAAGTTCATTCAAAAGCATTACCTTTCTCCAAAGTGGGAGGTTCTTTGGCCCTGAAAGGAGGGATCATGGGATATGCATTGCGTGCCTCAGCTTGTTTTAGAAGAATGGTCCAGAGTTGTGGATGAGCTTCTTCCATGAAATTGATGAAGATCTGCTGTGGGGAGCAATTATTATCCTGGAGTATTTCCCAAATATAGTAGTCTCTGATGAACCTTTTCTTTGCAGATCCCCACATGGGTAGAGCTTCAATAGGTACAAACTCTTCAACGTACCACAACTTTTTTCCTTCCCATTCTAGAGTAGGCTCGAATCCTCCTATGATCCTCCTTCTTTTGCCAGCAGGCTGATCATTAGCCTGTTCTGATTCCGTAGCTTCTCCCTTCCTTTTAGCTGAAGATGTCCCAGCAGTGATCAACTGGACATCCTGCCTCTTCTTAGTTCTCATCTATTCCCTTATTTCTCCTTGAATGCTGCCTTCCCACTGAATCCTTTCTTCCCCCTTTTTGCCAGCATCAACCAAGGTGGTCAACTGCTGCTCCATTCGATGCATCCAGTCAGACATGCCAAATGGCAGTTGTTTGTAGGAGGAGAAGGTTGAGCGACTTCCCGCTGCAGCAAGGTATCGATCTTTGCATTGATGGATTGGAGATCAGGGGTAACCTGAGATGCAAGCAACTCTCCAATAGTATCCTTAACTATTTGTCTTATCAGCTCGGTCATTGCAGGTGAGATCTGCGATGGTGGAGAGTGCTCGCCTGAGCCTTCTGCGAACGATCACTTGACTGCAGGCTCCTATCTGCAGCTGGCACTCCATATGGGGTCTGTTCAGGTGTCCCCGATCTGGTGTCCTCAGCCAACTCTGCGTCTAGGCTGGTATACCGGGCAGGCGCCCCAGCATTGTCTGCAGCCTCTAATTCTGGCTCTTTCTCCGGCTCCTTCTCTTTCTTTTCTTCTCCTTTTTCTAACACCTTCTCTTGTTCTTCCTCCTTTTCTTCTTTGCCAACATTCTCTTTCTCAGCCACTTGATATCCTTCTACATCCTTATCATCATCATCATCATCATCATCATCATCATCATTATCATCATCATCCTTATCATTTTTTTCATCATTCTCATCATCATCATCCTTATCATCTTTTCCATCATTCTCATCATCATTCTTTTCTTCTTCATCATCCTCCTGATCGACCTCTTCCCCTTCTTCTTCTTCTTCTTCATCTACTAATTTTTTTGTTTTTTCAACTTCTTCTTCAGTTTCTTTTTCAACTAAAATATTTTCTCCTCCTTCTCTTTGTTCCTGCTCCTCTTCTTCATCATCTATGACAATAACTTCCTCTTCTACTTCTTCTCCATTCACTTCTTCAATCCTTATTTCTTTTTCTTCTTCCTTCTCATCTTATTTTCCAAAAGATCCATCAAAAATACTGTACATTATAGAGTGGATGAATTGGTCCATGTTGGTTTTGAAATTGGACATGAACCAATTCTCCTGAAGAATCAAAACTGTGTCTGATACTTTGCAAAAGTGTATCAGCACATCCTCTGTGGCTTGGGGATATTCCCAACCACTGGTTTCAACATAGGTTTGAAGTTTAGCAAATGATAGTGATTTAAAAAATTTCCACTCTTCAGAAATATGAACAAAAGAGTGTTTTAGAGCTTGTGGTTTAACTAACTGTAATTGCTTTAGGGACAAGTTGAAAAGATTGTTGTCCAGTAGGTGAAAAGTGTAGTTTGCTTCAGGGATGGAGATGATTAAACCTGCTTCTTCCTCTTGTGAAATGAATGCTGGAGTGAGGAGAGGGACGATCTGAGTCTCCAAGCTGCCCGGAGCAGGCTGGTCCTCCAGGTGGATAGGCGACCTGGCTGCAGGACTGGAAAAATGTTCTGGCTGCTCCTCCTAGCTGAACTGCAGTCGCATGGGCCTTTTCGGTGAAGGTTCCGGTGAGGAATGTATGAATGATGTCTCACAAGGGGCTGGTCCCCTTCTTTTGAACCGAACAGCAATCGGCGTATTGTCTGACTCCGAGTCTGACTTGGCTGTAGTTGGATTGTCATCTGCAAGTTGGTCCGACTCGTCTGGTGAGGGTCTGTAGTAAGTCCTTGTATCAGACAACTCCTTTATCATTTGGGCTGCTCTTTTGTTACCTCCCAACTTCCTCAACGTCTCTTGTTCTAGGTGACCAAGTCTCTTGTTGATGTGAAAGGGATCAGTATTACCCTTAACCACACCCATCTTCTCCAAGATCTAACTCAGCTGCGTTCCAAATGCCAGCTTGGATCTGAATTTCTTCTCATCAACAAGCCATTCGGCCTTGTTGACCTCGCGAACTAATTGTCTGAAGATGTAGTCAGACTAATCAATTGGTTCGTCTTGAATAAGTGCTCCTAGCACGGTGAATTTTGCTGACGACAGTTGGTCGTAACTGCCGGCCATACCCATAATAATTTTGTTGGTGATATCCAACACGTATCGGTACACCCTTTTGATTTCGCTCCTTTTGGCGGTGAGCTTCAGCTTCTCCGGCTGATCGTCCGCCTTAATCTTCATCCAGGTGTCGGTTGCTGTCTGCTTGAGGTCTTCGATGGCTATGCCATGGTGTTTTATACCAAAAATTATACGAATCATCTCCAGCGATATGTCAACTTGAATTCCGCCGATAGTGCTCCTAATTCCTGCCTCAATCACATGAGCTTCGCGGTAGAATGCGATGATGTCCTCCTTGTAAAGGTGTTTAGGACTGATATCCAGAAATGGGTATATCCCATTTAGCTTCATCGAGCGAATAAGATCAAGGACGTCGTAGTTTTCCAGATTTGATTCCAATAGACCTTCAAAATCAACGACCAGAGAAAAGATGATCTGGTCTTTGACAGCCTTCATGTTTACGCCTTGAAAATAAGCTTCCATTTCTGCAAATATAGGAGATTTTTCTTAGTGTATTTAGAATTCAAAGGAATTTTGCTCTGTGAATTTAGGGTTTTGAAAGACTTGTAAAGGTAAAGGTAAAGTGAAGGGTTTTTCCGTTCTTATAAAGAAGATGAAACGACGTTGGGATTAAATTATTATTTATTTTGAAACGATGGTCCGCCTTTTGAGATTCCTTTTTAAATTTCAAATTCTAATCGGTGGTCCAGATTTTGAGTTTAAAATTGGATGGTTAGATTTTAATTGGTCACAGTGGAGGTCGATTTAACCTATGATTGCCACGTGTATTTTTATGCCACTTGTGAACCAATAAAATAATATTATTATACATATAGCAGATGATAATAAAATATTCAGAAGTCGGTTGAATTTAGAAAAACTTAGCTGGTTAGCTGTTGAATGTTGACTGCTCTGCATCAGGTGAGTTGACTCCTTGGACTTCTCGCCTGAGATTTGATCAGCTAGGTTTCTTTGTTCGTCCTTCGTCTTCTTATCTGCATTAGCTAGGGTCTGATTCCTATAATCAGCTGGGTCCGTCCTTCCTCTGATCTGCTTCAGCTTGCTTTTTCTTTTGTACTAGATTCCCAATCTAGTAGACCAAGTTCTCTCCTCAGCTCCAAAAATCTTTCTTCTGGCAAGGGTTTGGTAAAGATGTCAGCTATTTGGTAGTCTGTGCTAACTCTTTCAACTCTGACTCTCTTGTTAAGCACGTGGTCTCTGATGAAGTGGTGCTTAACATCAATGTGCTTGGTCCTTGAATGCAAAACCGGGTTGTTGGTTATTGCAATAGCACTATTGTTGTCACACCAGATAGGGACTTCATTGACAATGATATTGTAGTCCCTCAGCTGTTGTCTGATCCATAAGATCTGGGCACAACAACTACCTGTAGCTAGGTATTCTGACTCTATGGTGGAGATAGAGTGAGAAACCTGCTTCTTGCTAAACCAGGATATCAGTCTGGTTCCTAGGAATTGGCATGTTCCACTAGTGCTTTTCCTATTAATTTTGCATCCTGTGAAATCTGCATCTGAATATCCTGATAGCTCAAAGTTATCGTCCTTAGGATACCATAGTCCAACATTGACTGTAGACTTAAGGTATTTAATTATTCTCATAGCTGCATCTTGGTGCGACTGCTTTGGCTTGGATTGAAATCGCGTGCATACTCCTACGGCATAAGATATGTCTAGTATGCTTGCAGTGAGGTATAGTAGTGATCCAATAAGTCCTCTGTAGTGGGTTGAGTCCACTGATATGCCTGCCTCGTCTGCATCTAGGTGAGTACTTGTGCTCCTAGGAATTCTTGCTGGTTTGGCTGATTCCATTCCAAATCTCTTGATTAGATCTCGGGTATACTCGACTTGATTGATGAAAATTCCATTTTCCATCTGCTTAACTTGTAATCCGAGAAAGAAGTTAAGCTTTCCCATCATATTCATCTCAAACTCTCCTTGCATGAGGTTTGAGAATTTCTCACATAGCTCTGGGTTGGTTGAGCCAAATATGATGTCATCCACATATATCTGAACTATCAAAATGTGGCCTTCGTACTCCACTCTGAATAAGGTCTTGTCCACCTTCCCTTTGCATAAACCATTCTTCTCAAGAAACACAGATAGTGTTTCATACCATGCTCTTGGTGCTTGCTTAAGTCCATAGAGAGCCTTCAACAGCTTGTAGACTTTGTCTCTTTTGACAAAACCTGAGGGTTGCTCTACATAGACTTCTTCTTCTAGGATGCCATTTAGAAATGCACTCTTTACATCCATCTGGTAGACTTCAAAATCCTTGAATGCAGCATATGCGAGGAATAGTCTGATGGCCTCTAATCTTGCAACAGGTGCATAGGTTTCATCAAAATCTATTCCTTCACACTGTGCATATCCTTTAGCAACAAGTCTGGCTTTATTCATAACAACAGCTCCATCTTCGTTGCTCTTGTTTTTGTACACCCATTTGGTGCCAATAACCTTCTTGGGATCTGGTCTGTCTGTTAGTTCCCAAACGTTGTTCCTTTCCATCTGTTCCAGTTCCTCTTGCATGGCATTGATCCATGAATAATCTTCCAAGGCTTGTTCTGTTGTCTTAGGTTCTATCTAAGACATGAAGCATGAGAACATAGCCATTCCTACGGGTAGAGTAGACTGTCTTGTCTTAACTCCATCAGTCAGCTTCCCGATGATTTGCTGGATTGGGTGGTCTTTGATCCACTTGGGGATATCATCTTCTTCTGGGTCTGTTCCCCCTGTTGAATTGCTCTGTTGGATTTCTGCATCAGCTTGGATCTGGTCTCCTTGGTCTGCAACTGGATCAGCTACCGTCTTGTCATCTGCAGGTTGGATCTGATCTGCAAATGAGTCTTTATCAGCTACAGTTGGGTCTTCATCAGCGGAAATTGGATCAGATAGGTTTGATGTTCTTGTCTGATCTGTAGTTGGGTCTTCAGCAGCTACAGTTGCGTCTTCAGGCTGGTCTGCAGATGAGTCTACCATTCCAGTGTCATGTACAATGACTTCTTCGAGGGTTGCTGATTTGAGCTTATTCTCAATTAGCTCAACTTGCTTTCTGTACTCAACAGTAGATTCGTCAAATACAACATGGGGTGTTTCTTCCACAACTAAGGTTCTCTTGTTAAATACTCTATATGCCTTGCTTTTTTGTGAGTATCCCATAAAGAGACCATCATCAGTTTTAGCATCGAAGGAATTTAGTTAAGTTTTACCGTTGTTGTGGATGAAACACTTACAACCAAAAACATGAAAGTAAGCAACAGTAGGAGTTCTATTATTCCAAACCTCATAGGTAGTTTTGCCATGTCTCTCTACTATCATACTCCTGTTCTGAGTATGGCAAGCTGTGTTGACAGCTTCAACCCAGAACCTCTTGGGCAGGTCTGCTTCTGCAATCATGGACCTGGCTGCTTCCTTCAAGGTTCTGTTTCTTCTTTCAGCAACACCATTCTACTGTGGGGTCCTGGCTGAAGAGAGCTCATGCTGGATTTTATTCTGATCGCTGTAATCAGTGATCACCTTGTTGAGAAATTCTCCTCCTCTGTCTGATCTGATCTTGATGATGGAGAGGGATTTCTCATTCTGAATCCTTCTCAGCAGCTCAGGTAGCTTGGTCAAGGTTTCGCTTTTCTTGTACAGGAAGATGATCCAAGTGTACCTTGAATAGTCATCTACTACAACAAGTCCATGCTTTCTGCCGCTTAGAGTTCGTGGCTTGATGGGACCAAATAGATCCATATGGAGTAGATCTAAGATCCTTGTTGTGAGAGTTGTATGCTGGACTGGCTTGAATGATGCTCTCGTCTGCTTCCCTTTCTGACAAGCATCACAGAGAGCTTCCTTCTTGAATGCTTCATCTGGAAGTCCTCTGACCAGCTTCTGAGAACTAATCTTGTTGATGGCTTTGAAGTTCAGGTGACATAATCTTTTGTGCCACAGCCATCCGTTCTCAGCTATTGTCTTAGATAGAAAACAGGTGTTGGGAGTTCCTGTGTTATAATCTATCATATAGACATCTCTCCTTCTGAATCCTTGTAGATTCACTTCTCCAGATAGGATATCTATCACCATACATTTCCAAATGGTGAAGACTACTAGGTTCTTCTCATCGCAAAACTGGCTTATGCTCAGGAGATTATATTTGAGCCCTTTGACATAGTAAATTTTGGATATGACAATATTTCCTCGGTACAGCTCTCCAAAGCCCTTCGTTTGTCCTCTAGAGCTATCTCCAAAGGTTACATCTGGACCTCTTTCTTTGGTGTATTTGGTCAGCATCTTCTTGTTCCCGGTCATGTGCCTCGAGCATCCAGAATCTACAAACCATTCTTCACCTCCAAAGTTTGAATTTGTGGAGATGTGGTAGTAGTCCTTCCACTTTTTCTGCAATCATACAAGCAGAGATTTAGGTACCCAAATCTGTGTGTGTCCTTTCGGGTTAGATGGTTTCCTGGAGAATTGATTTCTCCTTGGATTATTAAAATTATTATTATTACCCTTGTAAGGTGTGTAAGGTCTAGGCCTGTATCTTCTGTTGGGATTGAATACTGGATATTCCTAAAAATACTGGTAGTGTGGGCCATTTCTAAATCTTGGCTGAGACCATTTGTTAAATCTTTGAGGTCTCCACACTTGTTCATTTTGGAAATTAGGATAACCTTGAGGTTTCCATCTTCCCCTCCCATTTTGAAATCTATTTTTGGGGAGTTGTTGATAATAGTGGGCATGTTGTCTGGGCTGTTGCTTCTGCCTTGGCCAATGCCTAGTCGCTTGTCTAGGTGGCTGCCTTGTGAACCCTGGCTGCAGCCTAGACTTGTGACTTTGCTGTTGCCTGTTTTTAAATATCGGTTTGTATATAGGCTCAGCAGTCGAGACTATTGTTTCTCCCTTGATGAAAGTGGTTAGAACTAGAGGGAGTGTGAGGATCATATCCAAGGCCTGATCTGGAATATAATGGCCTCTTATTAGTACACAATTCATCCAGAGTTAAAGACGCTTTCAGGGAGGTTATTTCCTGCGCCTGAGTCTTATTTACCTGAGCCAGTTTAGTAAATTCGGCCTTCACATGAGCAAATGCAGTTGATTTTTCTCTAATTAAAACAGTTAGTCAATTTATCTCAGCTGTGGTGACATCAGCCTGGTTTTTCAAATTAGCTGCAGCCTGGTTTTCAAAATTAGTTTTGACTGTATTCAGTTCTAGGCTGAGTTTTTCAAAATCATTTTTCAGCTGCTTATTCTCATCTTGCAGCTGAGTCTTCTCGGCTGATACGGATAGGTGTGCAGATTTCAGTGTTTCAAAATCTTTAAATAGCTGATTTACAGATTCGTGTAGATCCATATCTTATGACATGGCTGAACTATTATTTGAACCAGATGGCTTTGATGTTACCTCTTCATCATCTAGGTTGGCCATCAGGCAGTCATACTCTTCATCATCATCATAGAAGAATCCGCTGCTTGATTCTACACGCTCCTGATCTTCTCCGATGAGGGCCTTCCTTCTGTCTTCTTTTCTGCACCTCCTTCTTGCTCTCATCCTTCTTAAGATCAGAACAGTCGATTTGGATGTGTCCTGTCTTGTGACAATTGTAGCACTCCACCTTCCAGCTTCCGGCTTTCTGGTTCCTTTTGGGATTCTCCTTATAATTTTTCTTGTATTTGGAGTAGTTTTTACGGAAGTTGCTGAATCTTTGCATTATGAACGCCATTTCTTCCTCAAAATCTAATGGATTTGGAGGCTTTATATCAGATAAGATCTTGACGGGGGACTCGGCTGCAAAGGCTATTCCCTTCTCTGCAGGCTCGGTTGAGGATGAACTTGGGAGCTCGAACTCATAAGCCTTCAAATCGGAGAACAGCTCTTGGATCTTTATTTTATTAAGATCCTTGGACTCTCTCATGGCCACTGCCTTCATACTCCATTCAGGATTGAGAGATCTTAGTACCTTCAGCGCCATTTCCCTGTTGCCATAAGATTTGCCGAGGGCATTGATCTCATTGATGATTTCAGTGAACCTTGTGTCCACTTGATCTATAGATTCGCCATTCTTCATTTTGAAGTTGTCAAACTTTTGAGTAGCGATTGACAACTTATTCTCTTTGATTAGCTCCGTTCCGTCACACATTAAGGCTAATGTGTCCCAGATTTCCTTGGCATTCTTGCAATTCTTGATCTTGACCATGGTGGATTTGTCAAGAGTTTGATATAGCACGTCTCTGGCCCAGTTGTCAAGGTTGTCCAGCTTTCTTTTTTCGGGAGTCAGCTCTGTCCTCTTCTTTGGGATCTTCTCTGGTTTTCCTGCTGCGATCTTCTCTGGAGTGTTGTCCTTCTCGAAGGTGAATGGCCCGTCCTCTATGATGCACCACATGTCATCATGGATTGAAGATAAGTGTGCTGCATCCTTATCTTCCAAAGATCATACTCGTCAACTGAAAACACAGGTAGTCTAGAATGCATGTGTTCCATTATAAAATGAGAGTAAAATATATATCTGATATAGATCTGGTTCGTGAAATAAATGAACAACCTCTCTGATACCACTTGTAGGTCACAAGTCGTCCAGGAATAAGTCTAGAGGGGGGTGAATAGACTTATTGAAAATCTTAAACTCTTTTCCACAAAGAGTAAGTTTCTTCAGCTGATAGATATGCAAATGACTTAGAGTCGTTTGATCTCAATACGTGCGGAAGTCAGCTGATGACGAATACAAAACAACTAATGAAACACTTAATAATGAATGCAGCAGTTAAAGTATGATGCTATAAAATAGTAAAATACTCAGGCAATTATAGTGGTCTCAGAGGTGGGGTAATCCTCTACTAATCTACTTTTCTCCAAACCAGTTGGAAATGAATTCACTATCATTTTCAACCAGTGATAAATATTACAGTGATTCAACCAAATTACAACAGCTTCCAACTAGTGGAAATCCTTGCCGTTGTAACACCCTTGACTGTCTTGCACCTCTTGATCCGCGATCCTTGGATGCCTTTACAGTCTCGAACTTCAACCAAGTACCCCGAACTCAGGATTAAAGATACGAGTTTTTGTCTTCTCCAACTAAGAGCTTCTTCAAGTATGAACTTTTAAGAACCGCTCTTTTCACGATGCTATAGTTTGCTTTTAGATTGCTTGAATGCTTTGATTGCTTGAGAGTATGTTCGCACCGTTGTTGTTCTATTTTGCTCAGCTTCAAATCTTCGGATATATATAGGTCACGATCTCTGAGCTTCCTTCATAGCCGTTGCAAATCTGTAACAAATCAGTCCGTTGGAGAGAGACTTCTTTGTTTATTCTTTTCTGAACGTTGCAAGGCTGGATTCCCATATTTTAATCCATCGATCGACCGTTGTGAAGACTTTGCATGTGAGGCTCCGAATCTTTTGAATATAGTAAGATTAAAGTCTTCAAGGTAGGCTTGGATGAATTATTTAATTCATATCCTTTGCGGGAATCTCTCCAATTTGTCTCTTCACGTTGCATGTGACTTTCCGTAATATTTGACTTTTCAACGCATGCTGACGTGGACTTGGAGTACTTGGCTGATCTCAAGTAGGCTGATGTACAGTCATCTTCTCTGCAGTCTGGACCTCTCTGATGTTGACTGTTTGGGACTCGCCTGATCAGATGGCTTGTCTGAGCTCACTTGACTGCACTCTGGTCAAACATCTCTGATGCTTTTTGTTGACCAGAACTTCTCTGATTTAACTCGGCTGTACCTCTCTGATGAACTCAGCTGCACATTTGTACTTAGCCGATTTTTAGCCTAACTTATTTTGGCCTATAGAAGATACTCATTTGGTTCTTCTTTACATTTTGCCAAGTTTTAAACTTAACATAATTTGGCCTATGGAAGATACTCATTTGGTTCTTCCTTATATTTTTGCCAAGTAATAAGTATTTGATTTATATTAATGACATCATCAAAATCTAACAAGTATTCCTAACAGCCGTATCTTATTCGGTCGTGGACTCGGTCGCTCGTCCCTTATACCGATCGCTGTGGAGGCGTTTAAATCGCCGCACAACAACCGATATGACGAAGCCATTACCAATCCCATCGTATTCATCTACAAGCTCCTCAGCCCCGACCAAGGCGATCTATGCATTGTCCAATCTCAATCGTGGCACAACGGTTAAATCTACGATCGCTTATCACAACCTAATACAATAATCAATTAATAATACGTTCGATAACAACCAACAACCGATATAATCAACCAATCAAACTCAACGGTTCAACGATAACTCGATCATATACGAAATCAAACCGTTCAACTCATACAAGTACGAATACAAGTCACAGTTCGATAATCGATCAATTCTAAAAAGTGTTTCAACATTCTCGATTCCAACTTCAACCTGAATTACTGTTTTAACAAGGTTCCTTCTTGTTCATATTCGTAAATTAATAGAAAACCAATTATCGTTTATTATCACAAATAATCATATACCGAAAATAACCTTAATCTTTCCAAATTCTGTTCATAAATCACGATATATATAACTCAAGAGTTCTTCAAGAACACTAGTCCATAATCACGTTCATACTCAACAAAACGGTATACTCCGATGTCTTCTAACATCTAAACAATCACTTAACTCACAATCCAAGGCATATATCATTTTGTTCTTCAATATACAATTTATATAACCTAAAGAACCACAACAACAACACCATAAACATCATCACACGAAGAAGAACATCAACAACAATATCAAAATCCGAATCAAGGAGAGGAATTTTTCAGCATACCTCTTGAAGAAGAACTACAACGATCAAACACTTCCAAAAACATCAAGAAATCCAAGCTTCAAGCTTCTAATCAAATCATCAAGGTCTCAACCAAGGTAGAAGGGTCTGGAATAGGATTGAAAGTGAAGAGGGACGAAGCTGGGGTGGAAAAATATGTTTCTTCTCGTGAAGAAATGAAAGACTGATCCTTAATATATAATCTGCACAGCTTGTTACATACGTTAAGACCCAACCTTAACGTATGTAAGACCCTTTAGCATACGCTACATGTCCTGCATAGCGTATGTAATCGACATCCAGGGTTCACTGTCTCATTTCGTACCTTATATTACGTACGTAATACCCGCGTCGTAGTGTACGTAACACACAGTAACATATTCGCTTAACGTATGCAATGACATATCATTAACATACGTAAGGCTCGAGGTTGAGTCGCCTGTCCACATCCGCGCCGAAAGCTGCCGACACTGGGCCCGCTTGCCGACCACAGCTTGGACATGTTCGATTCTCTTCATAACGTACGTTATGTACTCAACCTAACATACGTTAAGTCCGCTTCATTGCGTACGTAAGCTCCCCTGTTTAGCGTACGCTACGCTTGCACCTTTACGTATGTAAGCTCCTATTTTTAATGTACGTAATGGCTTTTATGCTTAGCCATTTTTGCTCCTGCCTGTCATCTCAATATACCGAACACGTACACGCGACATACTGATTACATATACTCGTTCTGATAACATTCTCATACGATACACCTGATGCACGATATCCTCAATTGCAATTATCGACCAAGTACGGCAATTATATAAATACTCAGACTTTATATCCGACATCGAAATACATATCAAGCATGTAATGTCCTAGAATTAAAAATAACCTCGATAGATATACTGGTACAATTGTCACGGTTCCCAAAATTATTCATCCATACTGCATCAGTCCCACTCTGTACAGTACAACTCAGATAAAATAATGCGAAAAATTCGTATCGAAATTCTAGGATATTACACTTGTTCTCCAAGGATAGAGCTTGAAATGCAGTGCTTAGTGACTTGAGCCTCCTTGTAGAAACATATTACAGCCTCCTTGAAAAGCTGTTTTGGGGATATGTCCAGGAAATGATATATATCATTTTTCTTCATCATCCTGATTACCTACGCCATTTCTCCTGATTCGTTTGTTGTTAGCAACCCTTCGAAGTCGACAACAATGCTGAAGATGATTTGGTCTTTCACGATCTTGAGGTTGACACCTTCGAAGTAGGATTCCATTTCTTCAAAAAAGGGTTTTCGCTTGAGTGTAGTGTATATTCAAAGAGTTTTTCTGCTTTCTGAAAAATTAGGGTTCTAAAAGCTTGAAGACGGTAAAGTTTGTGAAATGATTTCTGCCGCCTTAAATACCCAGTTGAAAACGGCGATACGATTTTTGATGGTTTAAGGAATGACGGTTGAAGTTGATTGGACGTCGTGGAGGTAGTGTGAACGTGTGTTTGTCCACGTGTAAAAAATAATATAATAAGTAAGTCGGTCTAAGAATTAGAAACTTAGTTGGTTGACTGTTTGACTTCTTGTCTGCTCTGCATCAGGTAAATTGGTTTGCCTGTGGTTGAAGTCAGCTAACCTTTCCTTTTCCGATCTGCATCAGGTAGGTTTTTGCATCAGGTAGCTTTCTCGTCTGGTCTCCATATCAGGTAGCTTTCCTCGTCTGATCTCCGCATCAAGTAGCTTTCTCGTCTATACTAGATTCCCAATCAAGTAATACAAGTTCTCTGTTTAGCTCTAGAAATCTTTCTTCTGGTAAAGGTTTTGTGAATATGTAAGCAATTTGGAACTCTGTGCTGACTCTTTCCACTCTAACTCTCTTATTTAGCACATGGACTCTGATGAAATGATGTTTGACATCAATGTGCTTTGTCCTTGAGTTCAATACTGGATTGTTTGTTATTGCAATTGCATTATTGTTGTCACACCATATTGGAACTTCATTTGCAGTGATGTTGTAGTCCCTTAGCGCCGTTATTCTTGATTAAAATAAGTATAAAGTCTTCAGAACGCAGATCTTGATGAATATTTAATTCCTTGATTTCCGGGAATCTTTCCAGTTTGTCTCCTAAGTCTTGCATGCGGCTTTCCGTGAATGTTGACTTTTCAACGCTTGCTGACGTGGACTGAGTATCTTGGATGATAACTCGTCTGAGAACCTATCTGATACTTCTTGGTCAAAGTTGCTTGAAGTGCAGTCAACCTTCTCTGATGTAAACTTCTCTGATGTATCTTAGTGGAAGTTCTCTGATATAAAGTTCTCTGCTTCTGGACTTCTCTGAGATAAAGTTCTCTGCGATGAAGTTCTCTGCTTCTGGACTTCTCTGAGATAAAGTTCTCTACTCTGAAGTCCTCTGATATGAAGTCCTCTGATCTGAAGCTCTCTGACCTGATGAATGTCCTCTGATATGATGGTCAAACTTCAGCTGATATTTTGTTGACCAGATCTCGCTTGATAACTCGACTGCAGATGGGTTTGGGTCAAACCATGCGTTGACCAAAAACTCCTCTGAAATGAACTTGCCTGATAGCTTCCCTGATACACGGCAATTCTATACTTAGTCGATTTAGTACTGATCAACAAGACTTAGCCTAAACTTATAAGGACTATAGAAGATACTCATTTAGTTCTTCTTTATAATTTGCCAAGTACTTAAAACATACATTTGAATAATTAATACAGGGATGACATCATCAAAATCTAATAGGTATTCCTAACATATACCAAAAATCAGCTTAGCAAATG
Source organism: Orobanche coerulescens (assembly GCA_033398695.1). Lineage (NCBI taxonomy): Eukaryota > Viridiplantae > Streptophyta > Magnoliopsida > Lamiales > Orobanchaceae > Orobanche > Orobanche coerulescens. The sequence goes on from CM065805.1 coordinate 83,755,931, forward strand.
TAAAAGAACATCGGGACATGTTGTTTACCTTTCTTTTATGACCTGGATCCCTCACAACTATATATATATGATCGAATGAGAATGGTTCTTATCCTGCGAATTGCGAATATGCATGAGTTTTGTACTAATTATGCATGAAATAATGCATTAAAATATACATTATATGCATCAAAATATCGATGCATTAAAATATTGCATTATATGCATTAATTTTTTGTGAGAATAAATCTAGGTCATCCATTTATCAAGATCTATGGATGAAATTCATTCTTATTTCTCAATTTAAATTGCATTCTCACCTGAACCCACCCATATATTATACATAGCAATGGAGGTATTTGGCCGGAAAACAAGGGTGGCCGGAAAAAAAAAATTGGCTGGAAAAAAGGGTGACTGGAAAAAATGGGATGAAAAAAATGGGCCGTAAAAATGGGTGAAAAAAAAAGGCCGGAAAAAGCTCGCCGTCGTTGGAGAAGATGAAGGTGACACGTGTCACTTCACAGAAAGTCAACAAGTCCATTAACTTTAACCGACAGAAATTCACTGATACCCTAACTTGTTTGGACGGAAAGTGACACGTGTCACGTGGACCATTCAGAAGGTGACACATGTCACTTAACGGAAAGTCAGCAAGTCCATTAACTTTAACTGACGGAAATTCACGAATACCCTAACTTGTTTGGACGAAAACAAGTTCATACCCTAAATGATACAAAAGAGAGTTAGTTATAATAAGTGCAAAATTTGTGAAAGTTCATACCCTTAATTGATAATTTTGCGTTTATAATTTAGATAAAGTATGAATAAATCTTGGCTAGACAATAGATGTATATCGTGATTAAAATGATTGTGTGGTTATTTGTAATAATTTGGTTTCTGATACAGATGATCATCCATAAGATGCAACTGTAGAGCATCCTTCCGTCATATTATAAAACTGCGTAATATAGAGAAAGAATTTAGAGAGAGAATAGAGAGAATGATTCTTAAGTATGATTTTCATTAATAACTAAAGTCCTTTATAGAAAAACTTCAGATGACACAATTATAATTGCATATTTACATTAGGGGCATAATAAGGGTAATTGAAATGTCATGGTATTTTATAACAAAAACAAAATATCAAAGTTAAACTCTCTCAAGAAATCAATAGTTACCGGAATAATTTCTTTCTCTTCTCACATGAACTTCCCTTTTTTGGATGATTGAAAAAATTACGAGTTAAACAATTATCCAATCACATTTAGAGATATCTGTAATCAATTTGAGGGGGAGAGAGAGAGAGAGAGAGAGAGAGAGAGAGAGAGAGGGGGGGGGGGGGGGGGGGGGGGGGAGGGAGGGAGAGAGAGAGAGAGAGTGTGAGAGAGAGAGAGTGTGTGAGAGAGAGTGAGAGAGAGAGAGAGAGAGAGGGAGAGAGAGAGAGAGAGAGAGAGAGAGAGAGAGAGAGAGAGAGAGAGAGAGAGAGAGAGAGAGAGAGAGAGAGAGAGAGAGAGAGAGAGAGAACAACAGCAACTAGTAACCCAATATAGCATGTAACAAAATTCAAGTAATGGAGTTCGTTTGGTTGCCTTCAAAAGCAAAAGCATGCTATGTTGGTAAAGCTTGTCCAAGCAGTATGCATATGATTATATGTATAATAAATTCATCATGCTAGAAAGCCAACCATGCAGGTCCCGAGCTTTTGATCTCAAAATCCAAAGACCAATAAACAAAATCTATTCTGTAAGAACATTGTTGCCAAGTTCTTGATCTAAAGCCAGGTGCCTTGGTAAAGTGGATTGTCACACCCTCACTCAAATTCATTGGTGAAAGATGATTATCTATCTAATTACTCGGGATAGAAGTTCCTGCCCACAATGCAGAATTCTGATGGACTGCTAAACCTGTTAACAATAAAAAAACGAAGATTATCATAATTAGTATATGTGGGAATAGTTCTGATCCAGCCAAAACTAGATGAAAGTTATACTTTAAAAACTGATTCTTATGTATCACGAACATGTATTTATATATGAACCACCTTGAATGTGAAATACTAGATTGTTTTTGCCCTAATACGTAATTAGGGAATTCGTTTGTTCATACCAAATATCAGGACACATGCCACGCAATGGAAATTTAATGAAAATTTCACTGTTATGGAGTTTTGGCCCAAAATCACTTTGTCCATACCGGAAGAGCAATATTTCATTGTAATTATTTTTGCCCAAAGTTTTATGCTTGAGTGGCGACCATGAAAGTATTCACTGTCATGTTTTTGCTGGTTAGTATTGATATTGTAAAGGGAATCTTGGAAAGGATCCTTCCATTATATGTTTTTACTGGTTAGTACTGATATTATAAAAGGGAATTTGTGAAAAGGATCATTTCATTAGATGTTTTTACCGGTTAGTACTGATACTGTAAAAGGGAATTTGTGAAAGGATCCTTTCATTAGATGCTCTGTTATGGCAAAAATTGTTGACGGGTCTTCAGGACTACAGTTATAGATTTCTCCCAGGTCCGTAACTCATCATCTTGCTGTGGGCCTAGTCACATTTTTATGCCCTTTCCAAGAGTCGAACCCCGTACATCTAGGTTAAGCAGGACTTATTGCAACTCCTACTACCCTACTTCGAAGCTAATGTGGACACTCTTGCCTCAAATTGACTCATTACGCTTTTGAGGAAGAGGAATTCCTAATGCTTACATGGAAATTCAAAAAAAGAAAATAGAAATCAGTTAAAATGAAAATTGGGAAAGCAGTCATTCCCAGGAGTTGTAATGACTTTCTACTTAACCTAGAGGGTACAAGGTTCGATTCCTGGGGAGGGTACAAAAACCTGAGACTAGGACCAGCGCAAGATCATGAGTTACGGACCAGGGTGAAGTCCATGGACTAGTTAACAAAAATAAAGTCACATTTCAGCATTTAACAACTTAAAGTCTGCATCATACATAACGCACCATCACTCCCTAAAGAATTTAAGTTGTTTTACCTCCTCACCTAATGTTTCAAGGAAAAGAAAGTAGTCCCCTAATCTTTATTTTCCATTTAGCACAGTGTTGTCATCTGTGAAAACGCCTGTTTCCAATATCTCTTCAAGATAAGCAATAAGTTATGAGAGAGAATCTATATCAATTTTGTCATCAAAATGCACAACACCACACAATGTAACCATCTAGCAAGAAAATTCAATCTCCAAAAACAAGGGGAAAAATAAGAAACTCAAAAAAGAGTGCATAGAGTAAATAAATCCATACCTAGATAAATGGACAAAGGATATCAAATCAAGCCCAGGAATTATCAAACGCAGCAGAAGTAATCGCCTGCGAGAACTCCTGAAAACTAATCCTCCCATCGCCGTCCATGTCGGCTTCCCTAATCATCCCAGTCAGCTCCTCAGCCGTCAGCGCGTGGCCAATCCGGGCCATGGAGTGAGCCAGCTCAGCCGCTGTGATATACCCATTCCCATCCCTATCAAACATCTTGAAAAGGTGCATCAACTGCTCCTCTGTGTACGGAGACTTCTCCGGAAGGAGCTCTGGCACCACCAGAGCCACGAACTCGGAGAACTCAACCAAGCCATTGCTGTTGGTATCGGCCTTCTCGATCAGTGCTTCGAGTTGATCGGGGCTCGGTTTCAAGCCCATGGAACGCAAAAGCGAGCCGAGCTCGAGTTCTGTGAGGCTGCCATCGTTGTTACGGTCGAACGATCGGAAAATTTCTCGCAGCTCCGCTAGCTGCTCGTCGTCTAACTTTATCGCTGGCTCTTTATTGGCGCTCATCACTGTTTCTTTTTTCCTTTTCTTTTGAGATATGTTTTTAACCCTTGGAAAACCCACTAAATTGTTCGTCTTTTCCCTTTCTCTTTCACTTTCACAAGGACTGAAACTTGTGCTACTGCTCGTGTGCACAAAATTAAATTTGCATTTTGACTGGTTGATGATCCAAGAAATTCCCAACCGCTCTTTCTTTAGTTCGGTTTTTGTTAAAGATCCACGATTTCTGAGAGATCATCCTCTTCGAAGAGCGTCAATCATTCGGATCTCAGACAACTGTTGTCATTTTTGTGGAAAATAATAGGAACTGAGAATTGCGCTTTTGGCTTTAATTTGACAAACACGTCGTTTATCAATCATTCGGCTCGAGCTCGACTCGGCTCGAGTTGTTCGCGAACAGCTCGAGTTCGACTCGTTTTATTAACGCGCTCGAGCTCGAACACATTTTTTGTGCGATAACAAAGCTCGATTTGACTCGGCTCGTCATGAAAAAAAATTGAGCTCGGCTCGTTTAGATCAAAGCTCGGCTCGGCTCGATTCGTTTACAGCCCTAAGAAGACATAACTCGGCCGCTTTAATTAAAGCTCAAATATTATATTAATATTTTTAATTTTTTACTTTTGTTTCCTCCTTCATAGTATATTAATATTTTTAATTTTTTTCACCAAATCTTTTATTGAATCTATCCAGACTAAATTAGTTGGAACCCTACAATTTATTATCATGACCAAAGAAATAGAAAAAATTACTCATCTATCTCAAAAAAAAAACTTTGTTGCTCTATAAATTTTTTTCTTCTTCCTTTGTTTTGTATTGTAACATTATCATTAATGCATTTTATTATTATTTGCATTTAGTTTTTATTTGATTGGACACAGTCCAGACCTAAGAAGCACGGATGCGGGTGCGGGTGCGGGTGCATAGTACGGGGATACGGGGATTGGCTAAATTTGAAAATATATGGATTCGGGTGCGGGGGGATACGGCATATATAAAAATATTTTAATATATATATATATATATATATATTGATTTTAGATGTAACAAAAAAACATTAGAAAGCAAGAGTGAAGAGTTTCATTAAATAACATATAGTGCAAAGAATAACTTAAACCATCTTTAATAGTTTAAAACAATGAATTGGTGCATCTTAAAACATTATAACATTAATCATCTTGAATAATCATGGCTTCCATCTCCGGCTCATCAAGTGAAAGACTAGCTATCTCAAGCTCCTCGGCACCATCAAGTGGATCAAATTGATCACCACCAACATCCCACAACCTTGTCTCTCCTTTTGAGTATTGTTCACTCTTTCAAGATAAAAGTCTAAGATTGGTGTGCACATACACCAAGTCTTCCGCCCTAGTTGGAAGTATCTTATTCCTACGAATCGAGTGAATGAATGAATATGTACTCCAATTCCTCTCGCAACAAGAAGAAGAACAAGGTTGTCCCAATAGCTTCAAAGCTATTTTTTGAATATTTGGTGTTGAAGCTCCATGAACAAACCACCACATCTTTGGATCCATAATGCCTCTATCTTCTATAGAGTCGGCACAACCAAATGCATCCATTTGTCTTGAAAATCGAGCAAATTCAACATTCACAGCTGTTCTTGCCTCACTATTTGGGAAGTATCTCTTCAGACACTTGTTTCTTTCCTCAGATAGCTCAATATCTTGATGTGGAGGTACACGATTTGGAGCCGCACTAATCTATGCATCACTTTAGTACCCAGACAAAATAATTACTGGAAATTATATAAGGTCCAAAGATTTTTAAAAAACTTGTACATATTAATATTGATAACTTAAAAGTTTACCTCGGATTGAGTGAGTGAGCCAAACAATGAATTGGTGTCGAACTCTTAGTCCATCTATCAATGAGAATCGCACGGACTACATCCTAAAATGTGGACTTTTCAGTGAACTCTTTTCTTTCATGCCTATATATGATAGTCTGCACTTTCTCAATCATGTCATCCCATATGTCATAAATTAAATGAAGCGAAGGCTTATCTGTATCGACAAAATGAAGCATATCATAGATAGGAGCACTAAACTCTAGAATATAAATGTTGGAGTATAAAACGCAGTGGAAGCGAGATGGAATAAAAGGTTTTATAAACTAACCAATATAAATAGCGGATCTATTTAGGCTTGTCAATTAATTAATTAAACAGATTAATTAACAATTTAAATATATGTATTTACGCAGTAGGAATTGGTAATTCATACCTTTGAAACGAAGTGGTGGAAAAATCCCTTTCTGGTCGATCGAACACCTCCTTGTATTCTTCCTTGATCTACTTGTATTTCTACCTCAAAGTCTTCTAGAGTATATCTCACCTATATCCGGATGTCGTGTGGGCAACAATCTACCGGACTACTCGGAGAGCAATATGGATCGGCCGAATTATTCCCAAGAAATACCTTACGAATTTTTCTCTCTATTTTTCCTGAATATTTTAGTATTTAGAAAAATATTGTGTTATCTAAATTGTGGAATCCAAGACACAAGTCAAGATCCACAATTAAACACAAGATGTGAAAAATCAAAAATTTCTTGTTCAGGAGTGTGTAAAAATCGGCCCCCCATATACTCCTTATATAGGTGTTTTGGGCTACTATAGGGACCTTAAGGAGGACAAGGTAAGGACTCCCAATAGATATCTTCTTTCCAATATTAGGACTCTTCCTAATATGAAGACTCTATTAATATCAACTTAGTCCACTAAAAAGTTGATATTGCACTTCCTACCAAAATCCCAAATTACGAAATCTGGCTCCTTTTTGAATTAATTATTTCCCGTATTTAAGATATTCCATGTCCATTAATTAATTTAAGCTACTGACAGCTTTTAATTAATTAATCTATTATACATGAGTATACAACTCGACTTTTATTATTATATCAGAAAATTAATTCCACCTGTAGGGTTTAATATAATAATCCTTTCGAGTGCCTCAAGGGACATGATCAACCCGACTGGTCGGGACAAACTTTCTAGCTGTAATATTAATTATTATAAATAATAATATTGCCCAAATATCGAGCATATTGAGTCAATCATTGTGGCTCTCACCCATGATAAATCAAAGAAATAAATATTAAATATATATAATTAAATATTAATTACTAGAATTAAGAAATAATAATTGTCCGAGATGTACGTTATTCTTATAGTCAGTACAGAAGAATCTATCTCCCCTTGATCTTGTTCAACGTATACCGAATACGCTAATATATGCTAATGGTCAAGACCAACCAATCACAAGCATATACTACAACCTCTCACATAATGGTCTAATGTTATATAGGTTGTGAACTAATTATTACTATATAAGGAACCGATAACGTGATCTTCTGTGGGACTCGACACACCACATTATCTATAATATAAAGTAATTTAGACAACATTTGCATAACCATAGCGTGAATAAATATACGAAACATGTGATAAAATAAATTAAATATTATCATAGATAAAGACCGGGAAATTAGGTAATACAATCATAAAGTATGCTTTGATGTATACATCCCTAACACCTTATCCCACCATAATTCATCAAGCACCATGCTCCTAATAGTTTGAGCTCTTGGGGCATCACACTCTCGGTAACTACTCCATTCCTCACAAAGCACCAATCTTTCAAGCGAACGTTTAAGGAGTTTAAATCTTTTGAGCGTGATAATCACTGATGCAAATCTTGTTTCAGCAACAGAAAGAAGTTTCAGAGGAGCAATCTGCTTAAACATCGTCAACACCATGTTGTGATTAAGAATGTAATTCTTAATCATTAGTGCTCTCTCACCCACTTCAGTAATCCAATGACACTCATCATACACATCATAATTAGAGTCAAGATTCTTAGCATCACAAATATTCTTCAATGCCAAATTAAGTGTATGCACTATACATGGAGTCCAGAAAATATGAGGAAACTGAGTCTCAATGATCATACCTGCTGCTTTGCAAACTGGAGCATTGTCAGTGATAACCTAAACAACATTCTGAGCTCCAACCTCCATGATTACACCCCTGATTAAGTCAGCAATGAAAAACTTATCCTTCAATTCACCTTCACAATTAACTGCCTTTAAAAACATAAGACCAGTCTCTGTAACTGCCATAAAATTTATTAATGGCCTCCTTTGACTATCACTCCACCTATCAGAAACTATAGTCACACCTTTCTCCTTCCAAGTAGTCTTTATCAGAACCAATAATCTTTCAACATTTGCTTTTTCTTTTTGTAACAAAGTAGTCCTCAAAGCATTATAAGCGGGAGGAAGATAGCTTGAGATGTTACTACTTGCAGCAAGATTATATGACTTGATGTAATGAGGGTTTCTAGCAAAATGAAAAGGCAAGCCACCTGAATAGAATGCTCTTGCAATATCACCATCCACTTGTGATCTAATTTCCATGTTGTATGCTTTGTTGATTGTATGCTTTGTTGATAGGATTGTTCATGTCAACTCTATTCCTTTTTGTTCCTTGAAATTGCATCTTTTCAACTCCTCCCCAAGTACTACTTGATTGATTTTGACTTGTAGGGAGTGGAATGTCAAATGATCTCCTCCTTTCCTCCGCCTCTGCCAGTTCTCTCTGAAACTCCCTTAGCTGTTCTGCATTGACTTTGGTACAAACTCCAACTCCTTGCCCTTTAATCTTCAATAGATGTGCTCTCACCCTTGAATAAGAACTAACAAATTCATTATTACAAAAATTTCATCTGATCCTTGTATTGCCACCTCTTTCTTTTGACTTGCCACTTTTGTAACATGTTTCCATAAAGAATCTACATTCTCCGTTCGTTTAGAAGCAGCAGCTGAACTAGTTTCTGTTACCGAATTGGAAGAAGACAATGATTCCATGATAAACTGAAAAGGATAACAATTAACAAATGAACATATACAAAATAGTAATTATAATTAATTAAAATAAAAAAACAACTGTTGTTCTAATAATTTTAAGGAACAAATAGAATAAATTAATAATTTTATATTTTTATTTTTATAGATCGAACAGAATAAATTAATAATTTAACACTTTTATTTTTTTACAGATTGAATAGAAGTAACATCACATAATATAAGAAAATTTAAAAAAAAAAAAGATGAATCGAAGTGATAACATAATAGATAACAGTGATATATGATAACATAACACTGATATATACACATAGTTATATATATATATTGTTGGCCATTAAGTATACAGAATACAACTTGGAAAGTGTTTAAGCAATGAGCTGTACGTTTTACAAATTAGAGTGCGTAGCGGAAGTCTTGTTAAAATAAGTTGCTGTAAATACAGCAACTAGGTTTTCTCCTGTTTACTTGGTGCGTACAGGGTATGCAATGTATACTTATAAAATTATCACAGTGATGAAAACTATAAGTGCAGATTGTAAATGACACGATATTTAAAGTGGTTCGAGGTAAATTCCTCTACGTCCACTGGTCCTCCACACAGGAGTGAAAATGTTTATTATAAACACTACATACACAACTACGTGTATATAATCAAACCTATCACTGTATCGTTCACATATATTGATACAAAGACTTTTGCTTTCGACCCTTCACACAGATTGGTCAAAGCTTTCACCTGACTTGCTTTTTCACACACCGTTCCAAAGCTTCATCCTATTCGTCCCACATAGGTCGGAATAGCTTCATTAGTTCACACAGAACTAAGTTTTTACTCAAGGTAAAATGGTAAAGAAATCGGGTTAGAACAGCAGCTTGAACACGAAGATCTTGAGCTGATGATGTGCTGTTCTTGTTGACTGAGTATATTTCTCCTCTTCATATATGAATTGATACACGAAGAAATATACTTGCTCTTGTAAGCTTGATCTGTTGATAGTGAATATTCAGTCGTTTGATCGTTCGAATATCGTTCGTATATATCTCGTTGTACTTCTATTCTGATCTTCAAACTTCGGGGTATATATAGCCTTTGGAATAGATCCGTTGAGCATAGATTCCGTTCCAACGTGTTGACTGACTTGTAAAATACAAGATCCGGATTTTTCTCCTTGTCTGAAGATCTTTGTCGGCTGGTATTTAAATACTTTATCTATTCATTATTTAAATATTTCTTTTCAAACGGAGCTTGACTTTAGCAAGTAAAGTAGATTCCGTTCCAACGGTCTTCAGTCCTGTTGGATAAGTGTTGAAGACTTTACTATATCTAACATGTTGCGTTTATACTGTAGCTGTAGGTTCCACGTTGTAGTATAGAAATATGTTGTATGAATGTTTCAGGACAGCTTCCATACTTGATGTCATCGGCTGATGAGCTTCATGCTGTATGAGGGCACTTTTTTCTATTGTTATATGATTGAGGCACTTGACATCTTGTTGTATTATTGTCTTCGGGAGAGCTATTTGCTGTATGTTGGCACTTTATCAAAACTCGGTACAAGATTGTTTATCCCAACAATTTCCCCCTTTTGATAATTTCCAAAGCTTCTTGATGATGCCAAAACCTTGATGCCAAAACCTTTAAAACATCTTTGATTTGAGAGGCTTTCTTCTTGATCTTCTGTCGAATGTTCTAGCCTTCAGCATAAAAGAAATGTGAACTGCTCGCAGGCAAGTTCTAAGATGATAGCATCTAACAGGGAAGTGTATTACAACTTAAACTTATGATTGGCGCACAGGCTCAATATTACAAGGTAGTCTAGTGTTAAATACAACTTAACCTATGAACTGTTCGCAGACAAGTTCTTAGAGCTTTGTAGTATACAAGTTTTTACTTGTTTAGATTTTAGAAAATAAATTAATTTTGTAATCACACAGTAACACATTAGTAGATTACGAGTTGTAATCTTTCAAGACAAAAATAGATTTTATTGATATTGGGCAAATATTACAAGGAAAACATAAATAAAGATACTTAATTTTTACGCTGTTTCTAAAATTTGCTGAAAGGATCCTCTAAGATAATTCCTGTAGTGAGCATGTCTCCAAGGTCTTATGTCGGGATCATTTTCGGTTCCTCTCCACCAGTGTTCCAATGAATCTTTGCCTCGATCTAAATAGATCGCTATTCCTTCAGCCGATTGGTCGAAGGCAAGAATTCAGTCATCCGTGAGTGATCAGCTCTCCTTTCCGATGCCTTGAATCCATTAAAATCTGCAGAGGGAGCATTCCTTGTTCTAGCATTTTAGCAAATTCTTTGCCAGCTTCTTTCAATGTCCGGCATTTGTTTAAGATGGCGGACTCCCTGATGAGCTTGACAAAATACCGCATGAGTTCATTTTTCCTCCATTGTTTCACTTCATCAGCTGTAGGCTGACGGTTTGACGGCAGGCGGATCTCCGATGGCTTTTGCACATTATTTTTCCATGGGAAGTTGGGGTTATGGAACTCAGGGCGAGAACCAGATACCCTGTATATATGTGCAGGAGCGGCCAGTCGGTTGATTGCAGCGCTGACGCTGTCTTCTAGTACAGCTTCAGATTCCTTCTCTTTTTCTAGTCCCCATTGTCTTCCAGCTTCTCTGGCTTCTTTCCCCTTTTTGGCCTCATCAAGATAAGAGACCTTTGTATCAAGGCGTTCCAGGATCTGCATCCCATTATCCTGTTTGGTCTCCATGCTTGATATTTTATTAACTAGGGATTGAAGCACCCGCGACATATCATCTATCTTTTGATCATGTCCTCTAAGTTGGGAGCCTGTTTCCTGTAGGGCAGATACAATTATGGCTTCAGAGATGCGGAGCTTTGCTTGTTATTCCAAGAGAATCTGCTCCTGGCGCTGTTGGAGTTGATTGAGAGCTTGCCTTAAGATGGTGGGCAAAATGCGGAATGCCTTTTCCACTTTGGAGATTTCTCTTTTTACGCCCGTCATTTCATAAATGTCAGTCTCGTGCAACCAGTTGATCTCCTTCTCAACATTGTGCAGAGCATTCACAGCGTCCTGTAGGAAGACAGTTTGGCGACTGAGAGCATGAAGTTGCTCATTCCTAGCTTCTATTCTGGGAGAGCTTGTCTTTTCTTCATAATCTTCATTGAGCTGTCGGACGACCACATAGGTGCGCGGTCGTTGCGGTTCATCCTCAGATAAGAAACCGTCATCGGATTCCACTGCTGGAGATGCAGGGGCATCAGGTGCTGTTGCAGCTGTTAGTTGTTCGGCCTAATTGGTCTCGGTGGCAGGGGGACTGATTCCTCCTGTTCCGGATGGGCTTATGTAGACAAAGGTACAGGAGGGACTGATTCCTCCTGCTGTCTCTCAGCGTCCGCCTGCTCCTGCAGAGGGACTGATTCCTCCTGTGGGATGGCGCAGGCTGGATCATCTTGTTGAGCGGCGACAGGCTCGGGTGCCTGTTGAGAAACTGTTGGTTATTCGGTGATAGGAAGGACTGACTCCTCCTATTAGTTGGTAGTTTCTTGCTATTTGGGATGAGGCTGATGTTGGCTGAAGGTCCCTTCTCCCTGTTGTTGTTGCATCCGCGAAAACTCCTATTCTCGAGTTTCCTCACGGCTCATTCTCAGACCGGCTTGAAAGGCGTCGTCGTCATATGAGTGGTGGTCTATTTACGGACTGACAGGCATAGTTTCCTCGGATATCGATTTTCCTTTCATTCGAGCATCAGCTTTATCCATGAAATAGCTCGAAATCAGCTCCTTGCAACATAGGTTGTCCCATTGAATTAGGACTTCAATGTTTTGGGAATTAGTTACCTCCAGAACAAATGATTCTTCTTCTCTCCACTCACTCCAGTTGTACAAAGTATCGTACGGAGCGACCCTATAGGATTTACATTGAACAAAGCGTTCATAGGCTTGTTCAATTTGAACTGACAACAGAGTTTTGTTGATTATAGTGTCGGGAGAGGGGCTGCGTAGAGTACATGGGGCTACTGTAGGCATGGGTTCCTATACAAGTGTGGGAGCCTGTACTGGAGAGGGATCCCGTACAGGGGTTGATACCATGAGGGGAGATGGATCCCTTATGAGTGTGGGTTCCCATACAGGAGATGTGGCTATTGGCTCCAAAGGGGCAGCCGTCTCGCCAGAGACTTGAATGTTGGCAGATAATTGTTCATCCGTCGTTGCCGCCAAAGGCTCGGGATCTACCGTTTGAACAGTAGCAACTATCTCTTCCATAGAGGTTGTGCCCTGGGGGTTTGATACAGTAGGTTGCGCCGTTGAAGGGGCATCCTTAGATTCCTTTTCGGCTTCTCACCAGCAAGGGGAGTTTTGCTGTGAGATCATTTCCTTTTCCTTGAAGTCTCCTCGCTCCCGGACTTCAAAGTATTGTCCCTGGGATCAGCAGACAGGGGCATGTTCCGAACAAATAGCCTTGACCCAATCAGACTGTCTTTGTTAAATAAGGAGGGCTTGCTTCCTCCAATGTATTTGTGCTGATTGATCTTCTCAGCTTCTTTTGATTGCGGAACACCGCATTTGGTTAAGATATAATTGAGAATTAGACCAAAGGATTTCTTCTATGTAGCAGGCTTAGAAGACTCTTCCTGTAGTCTTTTTAGGATAATCTAGCACCAATTAACCTTTTCTCCAGACATGTTGGCGACCATTCTGAATCTAAGATTTGTGCACATCTCAAAAGCTCCAGTCTTGTTCTCAACCACACGGCAAAAAAAATCATGTAAATAAATGAATGGCAAGCAGAAACCTTTCTTAAGGCAGGAGGCATGAATGTTCACATTCGATTCAGAGCCAGTGAATAATCCCCAGTATTTTGTGAGGATTTCGTCAGACCCAAAAGTCTCAAGTTCCTCCATAGACAGGCCATCATAGGGCGGCCTGTAAAGATTCTGCAATAAGTCCTGGTCAAGGCGGATCTCGACTTCGCGGCCGGTGGCAGTGATGTCGGAAACATTTCCTCCTCTTGCTAGGGAGAAGAAACGAACAGAGGCGTCGAGGTAGAACTCCTCGACCATTTGCTCATCGTAGAGCTCAGTGGTGTAGCTTCCAAGGCGAGAAAGGCCTTGTTGACGAATCCTTGAGACAATTAACTCCACGGATTCAATATCCTCAGCTTCAGCACGAATGCGTTCGACCACTACAGATCTGGTGAAGATACGCCCGTCGATGATGGTATCGGTCTTCTTAAGAGATTGAGAAGAGGTCTGTGATGATGCCATGGGAATTTCTGAAGAGCAAGTGCAAAGAAAATGCAGAAATATGCAGTAAACACTGTAGGCTATTTGCTTAGATAACTCGTTTAATTTGCATAAGGCGTAAAGAGTCGAAGGGAGCAAATAACAGTCCTTTTATAGTGGGCGGGAAAGATTAGGGTTTTCAGACAGTGAACGGTCAGATTTAAGGGATGGGAACTGTCGTTTTAAATGAACGAACAGGATGAATCGAGCGTAACTGGTATATCTTATCCATCCGGTTTTGAAATGAGAACTGGTCCCACATATGAAATTTCGACTTCCCTTATTGCCCGAAATGGCGGTTGCAATTATTAATTAATTTAAAAAATCACGACGTTTGAGATAAAATAGTCGAGATGTCATGTAAAGCATTAAATGCAAAGATGTTTGATTTTAAAACAAGGCACATGGACACAAAACTGTTTTAAAATGAATAAAATATTAGTATAATATTAATTGATTTCCCTTAGTATGTGCTGTATCCGTGAAAATACGACGTCCCCCCTTAAAAGTTACATACGGGATTCAATTCTTACAGCAATTTTTGGATTAATATTGTATTCATGGGTCATACTGTATTCCCCCTTAATTATTGCACACGTCAGCTGTAGGAAGATTTCATGTCTTTTTATTCCTACAGTGATGTTGGATTGTCTGAGTGCACATAGAATTAACGATCGATACTGTATTCTTGGGTCTTACAGCATTCCCCCTCAATTGTTGTGTAAAAGCATTAAAACTTACACGGAGTCGGGTTGTAGCATTCCCAATTCTTGTCGAAGCATACAGAATATGGCTGTGTTGAGAGGCTTGGTAAAGATGTCGGCTAACAGGATATCTGTATGAACTTTCTCGAGCCGAACATCCTTGTTCTCAACATGATTCCGAATGAAGTGATGGTTCATATGAATGTGCTTAGTACGCGAGTGCAATATAGGATTGTGCATTATTGCAATTGCACTTGTGCTATCGCACATGATCGGTGTTTCCTTGGTAGTGATTCCATAATCTGACAGCTGTTGTTGCATCCAAAGGATCTGCATACAACAACTACCAGCAACATAGTATTCTGATTCAGCTGTGAAAGTGAGTTGCCAATTGCTTCTTACTGAACCAAGACACAAGTCTAGGTCCAATAAAGTGACAAGTACCGCTTGTACTCTTCCGATCTAGCTTGCAACCTCCGATATCCGAGTCGCTATAGCCAACCAAATCGAATCTGCCTTCTTTAGGATACCATAGTCCTACATTGACTATTCCTTTGACGTACTTCAGGATTCGTTTGGCTATTGTGAAGTGTGATTCTTTAGGTGCTACTTGATACCAAGCACACACTCCTACAGCAAACTAGATATCGGACCTGCTAGCTGTTAGGTACAGGAGTGAGCCAATAAGCTTCTTGTAGAGTGATTGATCAACCGGCTTTCCAGCTTTGTCAGTACTAATTTGCACGAAAGTGCTCATGGGGGTTGACGATGATTTGGAGTTGTTCATCCCAAATTTGCTGAGAAGCTCCTTGTTGTAGTTTTACTGGTTGATGAAGATTCCTGTAGGCAACTGATTTACCTGCAATCCTAGGAAATAACTAAGTTCTCCCATCATACTCATTTCAAATTTACTTTGCATGAGATGTGATAACCTTTGACATAAAGCAAGGTTAGTTGAATCAAATATAATATCATCTACGTATATTTGAACCATCAGGAGATCATCACCTTCATGTATCTTAAATAGGGTCTTGTCCACAACACCTTTCTCGAATCCATTATTGGTAAGGTATAGGGACAGGGTCTCATACCACGCTCTAGGTGGTTGCTTAAGTCCATATAGTGCTTTCCGTAGCCTGTATACAAGGTCTCCGCCTTCGGCAAGGCCTTCATTTAGGAATGCACTCTTGACGTCCATTTGATATACAATAAATCTCTTATGGGCGGAAAAGGCTAGAAATATCCTAATGGCTTCTAGTCTGGCAATAAGGGCAAATGTTTCATCGTAGTCTATGCCTTTTGTCCGTAGCCTTGTGCGACTAGACGGGATTTTTTTCTGATAACAAGTCTGTCCGCATCCTTCTTGTTTCTAAATACCCATTTTGTTCCAATTACGGCTTGATGCTCAGGTCAGGGTACTAGATACCATACGTTGTTTCTTTCAAAACCATTTAAATCTTCCATAGATGTAATCCAGTGAGAGTTGTCTAGATATTCTTTAGTACAAATGGGTTCGGAATGAGCTAAGAATACAACGATTTTGCACATATTGAGTCTTCTAAGTTCAGCTTGAGACTTCCATACAGGAAATGGAGATATCTCAGATTCGATTTCTTCTTGCGCACATAGTACATTTCCTTGTGTACTCTGTATTCTCCTATGGGTAGTTACTCTAGCATCAATGTTTCCTATGATCAACTCCTGTGGGTGATCTATCAACCATCTTCTGTCGGGTCCTAATTCGGCGTACCGTACTGTATTGTGTATTGCTGTAGTTTCAGCTTCAATTTGTACAGCATCAGCTTCATCTACTTCTGTTCTTACAGATGCGGGGTTGATTTCTAGGTCAACGACATGCTCTATAAGAGTTATAGGGTCATTAATGGTGAGTTGTTGGATATTCTGAGTAACATCTTCTACTCATATAGTATCATGGTGAGATTCGTCGAACACTACATGCACTGATTCCTCAATTTCCATATTCCGTTGATTGAAGATCCTGTAAGCTTTGCTGACAGAGGAATATCCTACAAATATCCCTTCATCCGACTTCTCATCGAAGGTCTAAGTTGATCCTTCCCGTTGTTCAAAACATAACACCTGCATCTGAATATGTGAAAGTACGAAACTAATGTAGTTTTGTTGTTCCATACCTCGTATGCTGTTTTGTTGTGATGTTTGTTGATGATATAGCGGTCTTGTGTATAACACGCTATATTGGTAGCTTCACCCCAGAAACGTTGTGGCAACTTGCTTGCGGCAATCATAGTCTTTGTTGCTTCTTTGAGCGTCCTGTTCTTTCGCTCGGCAACACCGTTTGGTTGAGGTGTTCGGGCAGCTGAGTATTCGTGTTGTATCCCATTTTCCAAACAGTATTGCTCTATAAAGTGTTTGGTAAATTCAGTACCTCTATCGGAACGAATGGACATGATACTCAACCCTTTTTCATTTTGAAGCTTTCTCAGGTGCTTGGGAAGCTTTTATGTGGTTTCCTTCTTCTTGCTCAGGAAGATTGTCCAAGCATACCTGGAAAAATCATCAACAATAATGAGACAGTATTTCTTACCTCCTAAACTTACCGGGTCTACAGGACCGTAGAGATCCATGTGTAGCATTTCTAGAACCCTGTGAGTGGAAAGGTAGGATTTGCTTTTCAGGGTGGTCTTGATTTGCTTGCCTTTCTGACAGGGTCCACAGACACTGTCTTTTTGGAATGACACTTTGGGCAAACCTTTGACCATTTCCTGTCTAGCGAGCTTGTTGATCATCTTGAAGTTTACGTGAGACATCCTCTTGTGCCATATCCAGCTTAGATCTGCAGTGCCTTTGGCAACAAAACAAGGAATTATGGAGCTCGTAGGCATCCAGTCAGCAATATACATATTACCTGATCTGCTTCCTGTGAGCACAACTTCTTTGGTCAGAATGTTCTTGACTCTACAGTGGTCTATATAGAATTTCACCGAGAATTGTTTATCATAGAACTGGCTAATACTAAGTAGATTATACTGTAAGCCTTCAACATAAGCTACATCGGTGACATTGAATTTTCCTACAAGTAGGGTTCCTTTCCCTCTCGTTCTTCCTTTTGATTTATCACCGAAACGCACTTTTGGACCGCGACCTTCTACATAATCTGACAGCTTGCTTTTATCTCCTGTCATGTGCCGAGAACACCCGCTGTCGAAGTACCAGATGTCCTTCTCTAAGTTGTCCTATATGCAAAGAAATTAAGTAGATTTAGGTCCCCTTTGAATGTTGGGTCCATGGATGTTAGTGCCTTTAGGTACCCAGATTTGCCTGACAGCAATTGGCTTGCTGTAGGTTACTTTAGGTCTGTTCTTGCAGTATCTACATGGGGCAGGCACGTAGTCGCTGTAACCTTGATAATTATTATGCATGTAAAATTCAGGGTTATTATTATTAATCCAGTATGAATGCCGTCTTGGAGGTGGAGCCATTTTCTTCGGCCTTACAGCTTGCCTTCTGGGTCTCCAGTTGGATTCCCAAAGTTGTTGCTGATACTGTGTGGCGACCTGCTTTCTTGATGGATAACGAGGCTCCTGTATCCAATATCTAGGCATGTTGTACTGTTGGGAGTACTGCCGTGCGGGCCTTTGATATTTGGGTAAAGCCTTCTTTCTGAACGGCTATTGGCGCTTTTGATATGCTCGGGGAGCATGCTGCTGGCGCTTTTGATATGCTCGGGGAGCATGCTGTTGGTTACGCCTTACAGGTCCGGATGGCTGAGGATTCCGCATTCTGTGATATGATTGTGGTGGCAGAATGGCAGCCTTTTCTTTTCGCGGTGCAACAGGTGCCTTCACAGGACTTGGAATTTCTTCCGATACATGAATGGGTTCCATACCCCTGACGAACATAGTACTAGTTTTCCCTTTATTGGAGAATGAGTTGTATCCTAAGCCACTTTTATCCTGAGTAGGTTGCCCGGTGCTTAGAATTTCTTCCATCCTTTTAGATGATTTCTCGAAAGATTCCAAGATGGTCTCAAGTTCTCCTTCTCGTTTCTCGAGAGTTTTTATTTTGGTTTCGAGCAGAACGAAATCATTTGTCTTGCTTTCACTGTGAGACTTAGCCTCAGTTAGTTCGTGATCAAGTTTATGATTACTCTCCATGAGTTTTTCGTGATCGACTTTGCTATTTTCACAATCGACAGACATATTTTCGTAATTTACTTTCAGCTTCCCTCAGCTCTAAGTTAGAAATTTGGAGCTTTATGTTTTCATTTTTCAATGTCTCATGGGCCTTTTGAATGTTTTTAAATTTATTCATCATGTTTTCAAAGGTATGAGATGCATTTACAGGACTAATTGAGGTTGATCTTACCTCATTATCGCTATCTTCGTCTTCCGGTATGTCTTTGGCCATAAAGCACATATAGGCCTTATCTTCGAATTCATCATCGGACGAGTCACTGTCAGTGATCGCCTGAAGACATTCTTTGGACTTTGATGGTGCGGGGGAGGCTTCTGATTCGCTGATGAGGTCCTTGCGCTTGTTTTTCCAAGCATGTCTTCTTTCATCTTTTTCTTGTTGCTCGGCTTCCGGCAACTTTTGAAGTTTAGGGTGAGGACATTTATTTGCATAATGTCCTGGTTTCCTGCAATTGTAACACAGTTTAGCATCAGTAGAGGAAGATTCGGTACTTACCTTGTGAATAGGCTTGGGCCTGTAGGGAGTCTTTCCATACTGTTTGATGAATTTCTTGAATTTTTGCATGAGAAGTGCCATTTCATCTTGTGACACGATATCATCTGTTGGGAAAAACAATCACCCTGTATCGAATCAGCCGGGATACCCGATCCCTGTATCGATTGTGATTTGTTATTGAGAAGGTTTTGACATATATGCCAAATACAGTAAAGAAAACTGTATCGAGGCTTAAGGTTTTATCATGTATCTAAGACCTGCCTCGAATCAGCATAAGTGAAGCTCGTCAGTACAGCAAGAAGACTTGTAAAAAGATCAAGTATGGAAACTGTCTCGATGCCCTAAATACAGTCATCTTCCATACAGTTCGCAAAAGGACAAGAAAGAACACAAGTCAAGTTCCGTTGAACAAAGAAGTATTTAAATACTCAAGGATAAAGTATTTAAATACGCGATCTTCAGATCTTCAGAATCCCGCGAAATCCGGATCATGTCATATTCCCGTTGAAGGAAATCTTATTCAAACGGACATCTCAACGGATACTTTCTTCAGAGGCTATATATATCCTTGAAGACATTGAAGATCAGTTACAACAATTCAACGAACACCAAGTAACCTAACTCTCAAAGCTATCAAAGTTATCATCTGAGCAAACATATCTCCAAAGCATACTGCAAGTTAGAACGAAAGAGATATACAGTGCTCAAACATCAAGAATGCCATCATCGACTCAAGAACTTGATATTCAAAGTCTTGTTCTTACTCAGTTACCTAACCTTTTACCTTTGTGTAAAAACCGAGCTCTGTGTGAACTCAACAAGTTATTCTGACCTGTGTGGCACGAATAAGGACGAAGCTTTGGAACTGTGTGTGAAGAAGCTAGTCAAGAAGGAAGCTTTAACCAATCTGTGTGAACGGTTGAAAGTGATACTCTTTGTATCAATCTGTGTGAACGATACAAGGATAGGTTTGTTTATAATTACGTAGTTGTGTACGCAGTAATTATATAATAAACTTTTTACTCCTGTGTGGAGGACCAGTGGACGTAGAGGGGTTTACCTCGAACCACTTAAATTACTGTGTCATTTACCTTGACTTTTACTGTTTGAAATTACTGTGATATATTAAGTATACACCAAATACTTCGTTGCTGTATCCACGGCAACTAACTGTATCCAAGACTTCCGCTACGCACTCAGATTTAGATTCCGTACAGTTTGTTGTTTAAACTACTTTTCCAAACTGTATCCAGTATACTTAAGTGGCCAACAAGTGGTATCAGAGCGGTTGATTCTAAAAAGAATCAGTCGTATTTCTTTTAACCGAATCAGATTCAAATCACTTATTTTCAAAACAGTCTCTTTCATTCCTATATTATCAGTATGGATACTTCTATGATTAACAAAGTCCCTATGTTCTCTATTAATGAATTTGACGACTGGAGAATTAGAATGGAAGCTCATCTTGGAGCAATGCACGAAGAGATGATTTTTGTTATATAGGATGGTCCGATCAAGATCATGAAGGTCAATCCAGCCGCAAGGATTGAGGGCCAAGCCCATGCTGAAATGCTCGAGAAGGAACGCGAGCAATGGACAACCGATGAAAGGAAGCGAGCCAATCTCGACAACGTAGCTAAGAACGCGTTATTTGTCACTCTTGACAAAGGCACGTTCTCAAAGGTAAAGAGATGCAAAACAGCCAAAGAAATCTGGGATAAACTCAAGTTAATTTGTGAGGGAACTGAGCTCTCAAAAGAAAACAAGATTTCAAAACTCACTCAGCAATTTGAATCTTTTGAAATGAAACCAACGGAAACACTTGAGGAACTTGACCTCAGATTTACTGGTATTGTTGGTGAACTTGAAGCGTTGGGCAAGATTTACACCCAAAAGGAGAAGAACTTAAAAATTTTCAGATCTCTCCCAGCCCGATGGGACATTAAGACCACAGCTATGCGTGTATCCTGTAATCTTAATGAAATATCCACTTTTGATCTCTTCTCTGACCTTAAAGCTTTTGAGTATGACATTGTGAAGAGAGAAAGTCAAGAATCTCCATCAAAGGTCACGGCTCTCGGCTCGTCAGATCGAACCGCCGACACGGCATGCCTAGCTCGTCGAAGCCTTGGTCACAAGAGCGCTGGCGGACGACGACAACTGTCACAAGATGAAATGGCGCTTCTAATGTATAAATTCAAAAGTTCATCAAACATCTGGAAAGACTCCTACGTGCCCAAACTCATCAACAAGGTAAATACCAAACAACATCTGGTGATGCTAACTCGTGCTATAATCACAGGAAACTGTGCCATTATGCAAACAAATGTCCTCATCCCAAAGTCCAAAGATTGCACAGGGCCGAGCAACAAGAGCGAGATGAAAGAAGACGTGCTTGGAAAGACAAGCTCAAGGCCACGATTGGAGAATCGAAGCCTCCCCACACCATCCAAATCAGCGAGAATGTCTTCGGTGGTCAATGAGAGTGATTCATCCGACGATGAGTTCGATGATAAAGCATACATGTGCTTTATGGCCAAAGATGTTCCGGAAGGTGAAGACGACGATGAGGTAAGTTCAACCTCGGTTATTCCATCTAATGCATCTCATACTTTCGAAAATATGATGAATGAATTCAAAAACATTCAAAAGGCCCATGAGACTCTAAAAGCGAGAATATACACTTCAATTAACAAATCTAGAGCCGAAAGATGAAAATGACTTTGAAAATAAACTATGAAAATATGTCTCTTGATTGTGAAACCAAAGAAGGTCGATTTTGAAAAATTCATGGAGAGCAATCATCAACTTGCTCATGAACTAAATGCGATTAAAACCCATAATGAGAGCAAGACAAATGATTTGGTTCTACTACAAACCAAAATTACAACTCTCGAGAAGCGAAACCGAACTTGAGACCATTCTCAAGTCTTTTGAAAAATTGTCCAAAAGAATGGAAGAAATTGAGCATTGGGCAACATGCTCATGATAAAAGTGGCTTAGGATACGGCTCATGTTCGAATAAAGGTAAAACTAGTCTTGTGTTCGTCAAGAGTGTGGAACACATTCCAGACGGAAGATACTCCTAGTCCCATAAAGGAACCCTTTGTCTGAGAAAACCGAAAGCCGCAATTCCGCCTCAACTCTACACCCGAGACAGTGGAACCAACAACCACTCGAAGGCGTAATCTACGGATGCTCCACAAGCATATCATCAAACCCGATCATTCGAAAGAAGACGGCATCCAACCACCAAAGGCCCGCACGGCGATTTGCATCTGACTCGCCGAGGTATTGATACAAGAGCCCCGTTATCCCTCAAGACGGTAGATGCCGGTCGGTATCAACAACAAAGATTGGGAATCCAATGGAGACCGGAAGACAAGCTGTTAGGCCTAAGAAAATGGCTCCACCTCCTAGACGGCACTCGTCTTGGAATAATAATAATAACCCCGAATTTTACATGCATAATAATTATCATGACTATAACAACTACGGATATGCCCCGTAGATACCGCAATCTTGTCGAGTACATCCTACAAGAAACCAATTCTTTGTCGGGAAAATCTGGGTACCTAAAGGAACTAACATATATGGACCCAAAATCAAAGGGGACCTAAATCTACCTAATTTCTTTGTTACAGGACATTCTAGAGGAGGATACCAGTACTTCGATAGTGGATGCTCTCGTCACATGACCGGAGATAGGAGCAAGCTATCTGATTTTGTAGAAGGTCGTGGTCCGAAAGTTCGCTTCGGTGATAAATCTAAAGGAAGAACAAGAGGGAAAGGAAACCTACTTGTCGGGAAATTCAAGGTCACCGATGTTGCATATGTTGAAGGCTTACAGTATAATCTACTTAGTATTAGCCGCTGTGATAAACGGTTCTCGGTGAAGTTCTATATAGATCATTGTAGAGTCAAGAACACCCAAACCAAGGAAGTTGTGCTTACAGGAAGCATCGTAATATGTACATTCCGATCGGAAGCCTATGAGCTCCTCAATTCCATGTTTTGTTGCCAAAGGCACTGCAGATCTTAGCTGGCTATGGCACAAGAGGATGTCTCACGTCAACTTCAAGACGATCAACAAGCTTTCAAGACAGTGTATGGTTAGAGGTTTGCCAAATGTGTCATTCAAGAAGGACAACGTCTGCGGACCATGCCAGAAAGGCAAGCAAATCAAGTCAACCCTGAAGAGCAAATCCTACCTTTCAACCCAAAGAGTGTTGGAAATGCTACACATGGATCTCTACGGTCCTGTAGACCCAGTAAGTTTGGGAGGTAAGAAATATTGCATGGTTGTTGTTGATGATTATTCCAGGTATGCTTGGACGATCTTTCTTAGCAAGAAGAAGGAAACAACATCAAGGCTGCCCGAGCTCCTGAAAAAGTTGCAGAATGAAAAAGCATCGAGTATCGTGTGCATTCGTTCCGACAGAGGTACTGAATTTACTAACCGCTTTATAGAGCAATACTGTTCGGAGAATGGAATACAGCACGAATACTCAGCTGCCCGAACACCTCAACAAAATGGTGTTGCCGAGCGAAAGAATAGGACGTTGAAAGATGCAACAAGGACAATGATTTCCGAAAGCAAATTGCCGCAGCGTTTCTGGGGTGAAGCAACCAATACAGCGTGCTACACTCAAAACCGCTGTATCGTCAACAAGCACCACAACAAAATAGCTTACGAGGTATGGAACAACAAAACTCCATTAGTTTCGTATTTTCACATTTTTGGATACAGGTGTTATGTACTGAACAACGGGAAGGACCAACTTAGAACCTTTGATGAAAAATCAGATGAAGGAATATTCGTAGGATACTCCTCCGTCAGCAAAGCTTTCAGAATCTTTAATAAAAGGAGGCTGACGATCGAGGAATCAGTTCATGTAGTGTTCGACGAACCACACCATGACCCTACAGGAGTAGAAAATATCACTCAGGACATTCACCATCTATCTATATTGGATCCACCTACACCGATAGAACCTGTAGTTGATTTAGAAATCAACCCCGCAGCTGTAAGAATCAATGTGGATGAAGCTGACACTGTACAAGCTGAAGCTGTACCCACAGAAACTTTCGATACAGTACGGGATCCTGAACTAGAACCCGATCGAAGATGGTTGAGAGATCACCCGCAAGAGCTGATCATTGGAAACATTAATGCAGGTGTTTCTACTCGTAGCAGAATACAGAGTACACAAGGAAATGTACTTTGTGCACAAGAAGAATCTAATGCTGAAGTCTCACAGTTTCCTGAATGGAAATCTCAATCCGAACTTAGGAGACTCAATATGTGCACTATCGCTGTATTCTTAGCCCAAATTCGAACTGTTTCACCATTGACGCTCTTAACAACTCTCATTGGATAACATCTATGGAAGAAGAGCTTAACGGTTTCGAAAGAAAAAATGTATGGTATCTTGTACCCAGACCGACACACCAATCGGTTATAGGAACCAAATGGGTATTTCGAAACAAAAAGGATGGAAATGGACTTATCATAAGAAACAAATCCAGACTAGTAGCACAAGGCTATTGTCAGGAAGAAGGAATCGACTATGATGAAACCTTCGCCCCTGTAGCGAGACTAGAAGCCATCAGGATATTTTTAGCCTTTGCCGCCCATAAGAATTTTATCGTATATCAAATGGACGTCAAGAGTGCTTTCCTGAATGGAGAGCTTACAGAAGAAGTTTATGTTGAACAACCACCAGGGTTTGCCAACACAGACGGTATCGATCTAGTTTACAGGCTAAGGAAAGCGCTGTACGGACTTAAACAAGCCCCTAGAGCCTGGTACGAAACCCTGTCCCAGTATCTAACCAACAACGTATTTGAGAAAGGTGCTGTCGACAAAACCTTGTTCAAATTACAGGAAGGTGATGACCTTTTAATGGTACAAATTTATGTCGATGATATTATTTTTGGTTCAACTAACCTTGCTCTATGTTAAAGGTTCTCACATCTCATGCAAAGCAAATTTGAAATGAGTATGATGGGGGAACTTAGTTATTTCCTAGGTTTGCAGATAAAGCAGTTGCCTACAGGAATATTCATCAACCAGGAGAAATACAGCAAGGAGCTTCTCAACAAATTTGGAATGAACACTTCCAAATCCTCGACAACCCCCATGAGCACTTCCGTGCAAATTAGTGCTGATGAAGCCGGAAAGCCGTTTGACCAATCACTCTACAGGAAGCTCATTGGTTCGCTCCTGTACCTAACGGCTAGCAGGCCCGATATCCAGTTTGCTGTTGGAGTGTGTGCGAGATACCAAGTTGCACCTAAGGAATCACACTTCAATACAGCTAAACGAATCCTGAAATACGTTAAAGGAACAGTCGATGCAGGACTGTGGTATCATAAGGAAGGCGGATTCGATTTAGTTGGATACAGCGACTCGGATCTTGGAGGCTGCAAGCTAGATAGGAAGAGTACAAGTGGAACTTGTCACTTTCTCGGACCTAGACTCGTTTCTTGGTTCAGTAAGAAGCAATTGGCTGACTCTCTTTCCACGGATGAATCAGAGTACTATGCTGCTGGTAGCTGCTGTATGCAGATCCTTTGGATGCAGCAACAACTGTCAGATTATGGAATTGATGCTAGAGAGACTCCAATCATGTGTGATAGCACGAGTGCAATTGCAATCACGCACAATCCTATTTTGCACTCGCGCACTAAGCATATCAACATGAAGCATCATTTCATCAGGAATCATGTCGAGAACAAGGATGTTCGCCTGGAAAAAGTCCATACAGACATCCAGCTGGCCGACATTTTCACCAAGCCTCTCGACACAGCAAGATTCAACATGCTAAGAACAGAATTGGGAATACTACAAATGACTCCTGTAAGTAAATTTACCGCTTTTACTCAACAATTGAGGGGAATGTCAGAAGACCCGTGAATACTGATTCAACATTAATTATCTCGTACACTCGGAATCATCAATACAAGATCAGTAGCGAACGAAGGCATATGAATCCTACGGTGATGTGTGCAATAATTAAGGGGAATCTCAGGACCCATGAATACGGATTAATCCAAATATTGCAGTATGGAATTTGAAACCTATTAGTACCTTTTTAAGGGGGAACGTATCGACGCGAGAACAAAGACATACTATAGGATTTCGATTCAAGATATAATATAATATTATTTCCTTTTAAAATAATTTTTGTCCACGTGCCTGCTTTTTATGTCAAACGTCATGTTCATTAAATGCCTTACACGACATCCGGACAACCGAATCTCAAAAGCCGCGATGTTTTTAAATTGTTTATTATTTTTAAACCGTTTTAGGCATTTAGGGTAATCAACCTATGTCGAAGTGGGACCATTGTATTTTAAAACCTTTTAATGGATTAGCGTACCAGTTACACTAAATCCATCCTGACCGTCGATTTCAAAACCGGTTCCCATCCCTTAAAATCTGACCATTCGTACTCTGCAAAACCCTATTTCGCCGCCCAAGTATAAAAGGACTGTATCTGCCATTAGAGACTCTTTACGCTTTCTGCAATTACAAGAGATCTCAAGCAAACAGCCTACATATTTTCTGCATATTCACTGCGAATTTCTACTATTTTCTTCCATCGTCGTTTTAAGAAAACATCCATGGCTAGTCAATCTTCATCCCCCGTTCTGAAGAAGACCTCCAACATCATTGATGGCCGGATTTTCTCGAAACCTGTCATCATCGAGCGTATCATCTCGGAAATCAACGACACCGAACCAATGGAGTATATCATTACTCGTCTTGAGCAACAGGGTCTTTATCGCTTCGGGAGCAAAATTGCCGACAAATACAACGCCCATCTGGTTGAGGAATTCTACCTCAACGCTGCCGTTCGTTTTCTGTCACTAGCTCAAGGAGGACATGTTGCTGACATCACTGCAACAGTCCAAGGAGTGCAAGTCTGCATCAATCGTGATTTACTTCAAAGAATCTACAGGCTGCCCGCCGACGGCCTGACGATGGACCAGCTTGAGACGTTTGGGTCTCAAGAGCTGATTACCAAGTTTTATAGACTTTTTACCGGGTCCAAAGTGGTTGATATGGTGACAACCACGTGTCACAAGAAAAATTTTCTTCTTTATTTCGTTTATCTCCATGACTTCTGTTCCAGGATCATTGAAAATCGAACCGGTGCGTTCGAGATGTGCACGAATCTAAGGTTCAGAATGATGGTAGCCATTTTGACCTGTGAAAAGGTCAACTGGTGCCAAATCATTTTGAAACGACTTCAAGAAGAGGTGTGCAAACCGGCCACCCAAAAGAAATCATTTGGTATAATGCTGAACTACATTCTGACAAAGTGCGGAGTCAAGCAATCCGCCGATGCCAAGAAAAACAGCTCACGGATATATATTTAGGAGGTGTCAAACCCTCTGCTTATAACCAGAGCACAATGCATGCCAATCACCCAAGAACCAGGCACATGCCTATCTCTGACAACCCCAGAGATGAAACCGTGAAGGTCCCTGAATTGGAATCTTCAAAGAAGAAGCGCAAGCGTTCTCACAGCAAGAAGCACTCTGCTGGTGAGAAGTCCAAGAAGAGACTTCGGAGGCTCACAAAAATCAAAGCCAAGCACTCCGAGGATGTCTCGCCCGTGGCGCAACCCATGTATGAAGAACCCCAGGGCCCAAACCCTGTGGAAGAGATGTCTCCTACTGCATCGACAGTAGATCCCGAGCCTTTGGCGGCTACGACGGATATAGAGACATCTGCCAACATTCAAGACGTTAGCACGTCGGCTGCCCATTCGGAGCCAAAAGCTACTTCTCCTCTACGGGATCCCACACCCGTGCAGGATCCAATTTCCTTCGGGGCACCATCCCCTGCAAGGAGTCCATCTTCCGTACAGGATCCCATACCTGTACCGGAATCCTCAACAGCGTCTCCAGACGTGATTCGAAGTCCCTCCCCTGACTCAATCATAAATCAAACACTTCTTTCGGTTCAAATCGAACAAGCGTACGAAAGATTTCTGCAATGGAAAGGCTATAGGCTAGCTCCGTACGACACACTGTACAACTGGAGCGAATGGAGCCACGAAGAGAGGTTCGTCTCCGAAGTAACTGACTCAACTGAAATTGAGGCACTGCTTCGATGGGACAACGCTTCTTGCAAAGATCTTATTGAAAGCCACCTGCTGCACAAGTCTGACGCCAGAAGAAAAGGAAAGAAGAAGTCAGAGGACTCTCCCATTAATCCAAAAGCTAACGACGACCATGACTCAGACGATGACGACGATGCTCTTCAAGCAGGTCTGAGAATGAGCCGTGAAGAGGCTGAAGCCCAAGCCGCCTCTCCACCCAGAAAAGACGAAGGGCCATCTACCCAAGCTAATCCACCTTCGCCACAGCCGGAGAATATTCCCGAACAGGAGGAATCAGTCCCTCCAGTCGAGGAAGATCAAGAAATTTTGGAACAGGCACCCGAGCCTGTTGCGACCGAAGAAGCCATCCCTGCAAGCCAACAGGAGGATTCAGTCCCTCCTGCATCTATTTCTGCCGAGGAACCTTCGCCACAGGACGCTTCTGAACCAACTGTCGTCGTACCACAAGAAGCTACTCCCGCCCCTGCAACCTTGGAATCCGAGGACGGTAACGAACCTGAGGATGTCCAACTTACTTCACGTCCATCCGTGAATGTAAGGAGGTTAAACGGTGCTGAAGACTTCGTCCAGCCTGACTCTCCTATATCTGCTGCATGCAAAGAGCGCCTGCAAGCTCTTGGCCTTCAGACTGTATTTATCCAAGATGCAGTAAACGTTTTATCTTCAGTTGAAAAGGCACTGAATTGGATGCACACCTCTGCCGTAGAAGAAATGACCACTCTTCAACACGAAGTATCTCGAGTTGTCGACGCGTTCATCCTTTTGCCAGAAGTGTTCAAGCAAGCCTTGAAGATCATGCAAGATAAACAAGAGCAACTGCTGCAGGAGGAAGCTACGAAGACAAGGATTGCTGAAGCCAAGATCGCTGTAATGATTGAAAATACTCTCGGTGCGTGCGCACGACAAAAGCATTCAAGAGATGTCGCGACTCTTTCCTCCCTTGTTGAAAGAATAACCCGACATCGAGACCAAACAGACGCCGCTCTTGAAATCCTGCAAAGTCTTGATGAAGCCAAAAAGGGAAGAGGCTCGAGAAGCCGCAAGGAGAATAAGGCGCAACAGAAAGGGAATTTGAGGTCGCTCGAGAGATCATTGCCCAGGCCCGAACAAGCTAGCACCTCAACCCCAAAGCTTTAGAATTTCGTGCTCAGACTGAATTCCATGACCCAAATGTCCCTTGGCAAAATCTTGTTCAAAGACCTTCGGAAATACGTCTGCGACCAACCGCAACCCAAGCCGACGAAGTGAAGCCTTTGGAGGAAGAATGAACGATGAGATATTTTGTCGGACTCATCGTGGAATCCGCCATCTTCAAAAATTATAAAACATTGGCGGAAGCGCGGATAAGTTTTCAAAGATGCTCGAAGAAGGTAAACTCCCTCTCCAAATCGAAATGAAATCAAAACATAGAAGAGGAGATCGGGTCACCCATCCAGAGGATTGGATACTTGCCTTTGATCGTTCATATGAAGGAAGAGCGATTTACCAGGAACGAGGCAATGATTCACTTCAAAACTGGTGGCGCGGCACCGAGTACGAGCAAGGAAAGAGACCATGGAGGCATGCGGATCAAAGATAAAGAGCTGAAATTTATGTATATTATTTTTGTTTTTGTAATTTCCATTCAATACAGCAAACTTTGTACTCAATCATTTTGAATATCAATAAAATAGTTTGTTTGTCTTGAAAGATTACAACTCGTAATCTACTGTGTTAATATATGATTATTTAAAACTGTTTGATAGGAATCTCAAGTTAGATAAACTTGATTGAAAAATTAAAGCTGTACGAACTAGTCTACGAACAGTTCATAGTTTCAGTTGTAAACTTAGAATACATTGTAAGATTGTGCCTGCGCGCCAATCATAGGCTTAAGTTGTAATAAATCTCAAACTGTATCGAACGTGCCTGCGAGCAGTTCATTATTGTAGACTAAGTCACTAAGTCAGACCTATTGACAAAGACCAAGAAATCTGCCAGACGTCATCGAAGAAGAATGCTTCATGAAGAAGGTTTTGGCATCATCAAGAAGACTCGAAGAGTTGAAGTAAAGTCTTGGCAAATTGTCAAAAAGGGGGAAATTGTTGGGAAAAACAATCACCCTGTATCGAATCAGCTGGGATACCCGATCCCTGTATCGATTGTGATTTGTTATTGAGAAGGTTTTGACATATATGCCAAATACAGTAAAGGAAACTGTATCGAGGCTTAAGGTTTTATCATGTATCGAAGACCTGCCTCGAATCAGCATAAGTGAAGCTCGTCAGTACAGCAAGAAGACTTGTAAAAAGATCAAGTATGGAAACTGTCTCGATGCCCTAAATACAGTCATCTTCCATACAGTTCGCAAAAGGACAAGAAAGAACACAAGTCAAGTTCCGTTGAACAAAGAAGTATTTAAATACTCAAGGATAAAGTATTTAAATACCGTCGATCTTCGTATCTTCGAATCCCGCGAAATCCGGATCATGTCATATTCCCGTTGAAGGAAATCTTATTCAAACGGACATCTCAACGGATACTTTCTTCAGAGGCTATATATATCCTTGAAGACATTGAAGATCAGTTACAACAATTCAACGAACACCAAGTAACCTAACTCTCAAAGCTATCAAAGTTATCATCTGAGCAAACATATCTCCAAAGCATACTGAAAGTTAGAACGAAAGAGATATACAATGCTCAAACATCAAGAACAACCATCATCAGCTCAAGAACTTGATATTCAAAGCTGTTGTTCTTACCTGGTTACCTAACCTTTTACCTTTGTGTAAAAACCGAGCTCTGTGTGAACTCAACAAGTTATTCTGACCTGTGTGGGACGAATAAGGACGAAGCTTTGGAACTGTGTGTGAAGAAGCTAGTCAAGAAGGAAGCTTTAACCAATCTGTGTGAACGGTTGAAAGTGATACTCTTTGTATCAATCTGTGTGAACGATACAAGGATAGGTTTGTTTATAATTACGTAGTTGTGTACGCAGTAATTATATAATAAACTTTTTACTCCTGTGTGGAGGACCAGTGGACGTAGAGGGGTTTACCTCGAACCACTTAAATTACTGTCATTTACCTTCAGCTTTTACTGTTTGAAATTACTGTGATATATTAAGTATACACCAAATACTTCGTTGCTGTATCCACGGCAACTAACTGTATCCAAGACTTCCGCTACGCACTCAGATTTAGATTCCGTACAGTTTGTTGTTTAAACTACTTTTCCAAACTGTATCCAGTATACTTAAGTGGCCAACATCATCGTTACTGTCAGCATTCTTGTGGGCAGACTTGGATGTGTTGGGCATGCTGTGTTGCCGGTTGGATACAGCGGCTAATGTTGTAGTTTTAGCAGGTGATTCTTCGGCTTTCTCTCTCCTGTCAATATCATACTCAAATGCTTTGAGGTTAGAGAAGAGTTCAAACGTAGAAATGTCATTAAGATTACATGACACACGCATAGCTGTGGTTTTAATGTCCCATCGGGCAGGGAGAGATCTGAAATTTTTAAGTTCTTCTCTTTTTGGGTATAAATTTTGCCCAACGCTTCAAGTTCATCGACAATGCCAGTGAACCTAAGGTCAAGTTCCTCAAGAGTTTCAGTTGGTTTCATTTCAAAAGATTCGAATTGCTGAGTTAGTTTTGAAATATTGTTTTCTTTTGAGAGCTCAGTTCCCTCGCAAATTATCTTGAGTTTTTCCCAGATTTCTTTGGTTGTCTTACACCTCTTTACCTTCGAGTACGTGACTTTGTCAAGAGTGACAAATAGCGCATTCTTAGCTACATTATCGAGGTTGGTGCGTTTCCGATCATCTGTAGTCCATTGTTCGCGCTCTTTATCGAGCATCTCGGCATGAGCTTGGCCTTCAATCCTTGGGGCAGGATTCACCTTCATGATTTTTATGGGGCCTTCTTGGATGACGTAAATCATCTCTTCATGCATGGAGGCAAGATGAGCCTCCATCCTAATTCTCCAGTCATCAAACTCGTTAATAGAAAACATTGGTACCTTATTAATCAGTGAGGTATCCATGTCTAAGATTAGAAAAGATAAAGAAGTTTTCGAAAATATGTGATTTTAAGATCTGATTCAGTTAAAAATGCGACTGATTCTTTTTAGAATCAACCACTCCGATACCACTTGTTGGCCACTAAGTATACAGAATACAGCTTGAAAAGTGTTTAGGAAACAAGTTGTAAGTTTTACAAATTAGAGTGCGTAGCGGAAGTTTTGTTAAAATAAGTTGCTATAAATACAGCAACTAGGTTTTCTCCTGTTTGCTTGGCGTATACAGGCTATATAATGTATACTTATAAAATAATCACAGTGATGAAAACTATAAGTGCAGAAGGTAAATGACACGATATTTAAAGTGGTTCGAGGTAAACCCCTCTACGTCCACTGGTCCTCCACACAGGAGTGAAAATTTTTATTATAAACACTACGTACACAACTACGTGTCTATAATCAAACCTATCCTTGTATCATTCACACAGATTGA
The DNA here is from genome assembly GCA_033398695.1 of Orobanche coerulescens. NCBI lineage: Eukaryota > Viridiplantae > Streptophyta > Magnoliopsida > Lamiales > Orobanchaceae > Orobanche > Orobanche coerulescens. Next base: position 83,788,853 of record CM065805.1, read on the forward strand.
TACAAAGATTGTTGCTTTCAACCATTCACACAGATTGGTCAAAGCTTTCACTTGACTTGCTTTTTCACACACCGTTCCAAAGCTCCGTCCTACTCGTCCCACACAGGTCGGAATAGCTTTGTTAGTTCACACAGAACTAGGTTTTTACTCAAGGTAAAATGGTAAAGAAACTGGGTTAGAACTGTTGGGATTCGGTGCCTAAAACAAAGGCCCAGCGGAAGTGGTGAAACGAAAATTAATTCGATCTGAATCCCTACGAGGATCGATCGAGCTACGTATATACGAATATTAAACGAAGAAAAAGAAGATACGAGAAACATACCCTTGTAGTCCGTTGATTAAATGGTTTTCTTTTCTTGAGCGATTCCCCAAGCTTTAGTTGTTCTCCACGAATCCAATCCGTTCCAAGATCTTGGATGATCCAACGCCGAAAGCACCACGTATCTACTTGCCACGCTCCGGAGAAACAAATGGAATGACGATCACCTTGCTATCCTCTGAGGATACGGCTAGAGCTAGGATGAATGAAGCTTTTGATTGTGATTATAACACTCTAAGTGTATTAACTAACTATCTCTCTATTAATGTCTTGAATTTTCTTCAAGAAAACAAGAACAAAAAGAAGAAGAAGATGAAGTCTTTGAAAACAACTCTTAGTTGTTTCTCTCACTCACTCAACCGTATGATTGCACAAAGAATCAAGTTGAGAGTGTATTAGTCTTCCTTTTTCCTTTCTTTATACACCTCCAACCAACCTACAACTCATCCACATGAGAAGTCACCCCACTAGTCATTGTCTATCATTTAAAAATGAAAACAAAAGACAAGATGAAGTTAGGTGGAAAGGGGGCGACAAGATGAAAAATCAGATGAGTTCGGTTCGTTTCGGACTTTCGTGAGTCCAAACAGATAAACTTCGATTTTGATCCGATGTATTTATATCAATTAATTAATATAATTAAGTAATCATATCAAATACATAATAATATAATTAATTTCTCCAAGAAAAAATTATATTTATGAATTAAATTAATCACTCAGTAATTTATTTAATTCATTGGGCCATAAATCAATTTATCCAATAAATCGATTTAGACATTCTCAAATTCGATATCCAATATCTAATATTCATAATGAAAGAATAAGCTCGATTCATTCCGTCGTCAATCCTGTTGCGTGACTCGGTAGGTCCGTCTCAGTCAGCAATGGGAGGAACCAAAGAGTAGTAGCACCACCTAGCCAGCATGGTGGCCTATACTGTACCCCAACTGAGAACAAATGATTGGGATCATTCAAGAACCATTCTGTCGTGAATACCAGTATACGTATAAACCTTTCTTTCAAATGTCCCGATCAAGTTATAGGGTCACGGTCAGTTAAACCCTATCTGTACTTGACGCTATGCATGAGTTAATGCAAATCGAGATCATCGAGCTCGCATTTATCCAATACAACTAGCTCCAATGCTTTGGCCAAAGACTTATGATCTCATCTGCCAATAACCGCATATGACATATAACCCGTTCATTAACAGGAGAAATAATTCTATCTTGGTATTCATTAGGACCTGCTACTTGCCCGTCAAGATGCACGTCGAGGTTGACCCCCGCCTTCTGGTTTACAGGATCGAACTACTCTAATGAAAATCTTGACATCACAAGCACATCCCTACTAAATCCTCAAGTCGAAGGTTCACAAATACCTATAACAACCTTTCGATTCTGTCATTGACTGTCCCGGAGTGAAATCCGTGTGACGAATCGAGGGTGAGTCAGTTTGAGTATACTAATCCAATTAGCATACCTATAACGTGTGCTCCCACTAACCATTAGTGTTCGACAGGCACTCTCCATGTCAAAGAACACGTTATATAAGTCTTTACATAAACTTAACGCCCAATCAAGTTTCATCGACTTGCAAACGATTAAGTATTTGAGCTATAAACCTTTCCAGTGCCGACCCCTTCATCCAATAAGGAGTGGAACGTTTTGCTCTCAAATACATGGACTAGTTTCTATATGTATATTTACGAGTTAGGAATGCCAGTAACTACCAATAAATAAAGTAACATCCATTTGCCTTATGATAATGAATTACATAATAACAAGTACAATGCCCTCACTCAAACTCCTCTAAGTGGCATTCGATGGCATACTACTAACAATATCCCACTTGCACTCAATGCGCCACACTATGGTATCTAATAGCCATGTTTTCCAGATGACGCTCCAAGCAAATCTGAGGAAGTGGCTTGGTCAGTGGATTAGTGACGTAGTCGGCTGAGTCTACTCTATGCAGCTCAATGTATCTCTTGCGAACACATTCTCTTACGAGATGATACTATCTCTCAATATGTTTTGAACCATTGTGAAACTTCGACACATAGGCCTATGCTATTGCTCCATCGTTATCGCACAAAAACGAAAATAGGCAGCACAACACGTGGTGTCACTTAAATTTCACCCAGTAACTTCTAAATCCAAAAGCCCTTCCTTAGAAGCTCCGAGGCTGCTTGATACTCAACCTGACTGGTGGAATCAGCAGTCGCGCTATGCTTGGCGCTACGCCAAGATACTGCTCCTCCATTAAGAGTAAATATGTAGCCAGAAGTAGACATCGAATCGTCCTTCTATTCTTGGAAGTCCGAATCAGTGAATCCCACCACATCCAATTCTCCACCGCCATACATCAGAATCATATCTCTAGTCCTTCTTAAGTACTTGAGAATGTTCTTTACGGCAATCCAATGTTCCCTACCTGGGTTTGCCTGGAACCTACTCACCACGCTCACAGCATGCGCATTGTTAGGTATCGTACATAACATAACATACATAAGGCTACCCACGGCCAAAGCATATGGTATATTACTCATTTCCCTTCGTTGTTCCTCACTTTGAGGACACATCTTCGAAGTGAGTTTTATTCTATGTCACATCGGAAGGAGCCCTCTTTTAGAATCATCCATCTTAAATCACTTTAAGATCTTATCTATATAGAGGGCTTGGGAAAGGCCTATTGTTCACTTCGCTCTATCCCGGTAGAGCCGAATACCAAGAATATAGGTTGCTTCTCCCAAGTCATTCATGGAGAAATTACTCGAAAGCCAAGCTTTCATAGAACTGAGCATTCCCACATCATTTCCTATTAGTAGAATGTCATCTACATATAGTACTAAGAATGCGATCTTGCTCCCACTAACCCTCTTGTATACACAAGGTTCCTCTTCATTTTACACGAAGTCAAACTCTTTGACCGCCTCGTCAAAATGAAGGTTCCAACTATGCGACGCTTGCTTCATTCCATAAATGGAACGCTGAAGCTTTCACACTTTTTGAATATCGACCTCGGACATAAAGCCTTTAGGCTGTTCCATATAGATTTCCTCCTCGAGGAATCCATTAAGGAAAGCTATCTTTATGTCCATTTGACATATCTCATAATCGTGGTAGGTAGCTATAGCAAGCATCATGAGAATAGACTTGATCATAGCTATGTGCGAGAAGGTATTGTGGTAATCGATCCCTTCATTCTAGGTATAACCCTTTGCCACAAGCCTGGCCTTATAGGCGTCAACCTTGCCATCTCCATCAGTCTTCCTCTTATAGATCCACTTATTCCCAATAGGCACTATGCCCTCGGGGCGGTATACTAGAGTCCAGACCTGATTGACATGCATCGAGTCTATCTTAGCTTCCATAGCTTCTCACCATTTCGCGGAGTCTACATCCACCATCGCTTGGTCATAGGTCGTTGGGTCGGTCTCTTGGCTATCACTTGGAACCTCATGGAGACCCAACTCCTCCAAGTGCACAAGTCCATACCTCTCAGGTAAATGAGACACCCTACTAGACCTACGAGGTGGTTGTACTTGTGTTTCAGAAGGTTCGGTTCCAATTTCTTGCACGGGTGTATCCTGAGGAGTTTCATTATATTCTTCCAAAGAAATACTTCTACCTGCTCCTCCTTCCTGAATGAACTCATCTTCCAGGAAGTGTGCTTGCAAAGTAACAGTGATCTTTCGATATTCGGTCATGTAGAATAGATAACCCATCATCCCAGACGAGAATCCAATGAAACATCCCTTCACGGACATCGCTTCCAACTTTTCCACCTTAGTCTTCTGGACATAGGCGGGACATCTCCTAATGTGATTAAGATTTGGTTTCCGGTCCTCCCACTTCTCATGTGGAGTTTTAGGAACGGATCTGGAAGGACATATTTTCAAGATATATGCAGCAGTCACGAGTGCATACCCCCACAGGTAAATCGGTAAGTCAGTATATCCCAGCATGGAACGGACCATGTTCAACAAGGTTCGATTCCTTCTTTCTGACACACCATTTAACTGAGGAGTACCTGGAGGTGTTAGTTGTGATACTATTCCATGTTCCTTAAGGAACTCGTTAAACTCCACACTCATATACTCACCACCTCGGTCCGACTGAATTGTTTTGATATGATTTCCAGTTTGTTTCTCGACTAGGGCCTTATATTCCTGGAATTTCTCAAAGGCCTCGGATTTATGTTTCATTAAGTATACATAACCATACCTAGTATGATCATCTGTAAACGTAATGAAATACTGATATCCGTCACATGCTGCTTCCAAAGTACCACATACATCGGTATGGATTAATCCTAGTTTATCAGCAGCTCTTTCAAAAGTCCCTGTGAATGGGGACTTAGTCATTTTGCCTTAAGGCAAGATTCACAAGTTGGAAAGGGATCCGATCCCAATGGACCCATAAGTCCATCATTTTCCATTTTGTAAACCTTGGTCTGACCAACATGACCAAGTCTAAGATGCCATTTCAAAACTTGATTGGTTTCATCCATACCACGCTTCCTAGTCATAGTATTCACAACGACTTTTTTACTGAGGTTTGGATGATACAGTCCATTCAACAATGTAGTAGTGCCCACTAGTTTACTTCTAAAATAAATTTTGCAAGAACCATCACCAATGAAAAATGAAAATGAAAAAATTGTGTCGAAAAGTTGAGTGACGGCTAGGGTTATGGTGAGAAAACGTAATCGACCGACGAAGTCGACCCGTAAATCACCGGAGCCTAGTCCAAAACAACCTGATGAGAGTACTCCGCCGGATGTAGGTGGATCTCTGGGAGAAAGGGGAGAGTTACCTTCTGTGAGCGCGAAAATATGTGAGGCGCAGGTTACGCCAGTTGATGCTACGGTTCCTCCGGCTCAATCGGAACTGGAGATTTCTCAGGCAATTAGGGCAACGGTTCTTCTAGCTAAATATGTTCAGGAAACTGGTCTAGAAAAATCTCCCATTCGTAAGCAAGCTGCTCGTCGATTGGACTGGACCCGGGATGCTATGGTAAATGAACCTAGTAATGAGGAAAAAGATGATGCGGTACAGGAATTCACCGGTAACAGGTTAGCCTGTAATGCTCTTCAACTTGATTATACTGCACCTTCTATGGATGAAAATGGCATCTGTTTACAATTTTCTGAGGAAGAAACTGCAGAGGAAACTGTAAAATGGACTCATTCCTTAGTTTTCTATGTGGTTGATGTTAATCACACATTAGCCTATTTGGAAAGCTTTATCAGACGTACTTGGGTTGGTGTTAAGATGCCTGACCTCCACTAATATGATGAAGACTTCTTCATAGCCAGATTTGACAATGAAACTGATTGTAAAAAAGTATTTAAGGGTGGTCCATATACTATAAAAAATCAATCAATTGTTCTGAAAAAGTGGTCTCCAGAATTTGAGTTTAAGAAAGATGAGAATACTGTGTTCCCCATTTGGCTGCAATTTCCTAAGCTGCCTCTTCAGTATTGGGGGAAGAAATGTTTGAGTAAGCTAGCTAGTGTTGCTGGAACACATTTACACACAGATGAGTGCACAGCTTCACAACTCAAAGTGAAATATGTAAGGGTTTTGGTGGATGTGGATATCAGTCAACCTCTAATAAAGTCTGTAAGGATGAAGCCAAGAAGTGGGAAAGAGATCGAGCAAGAAATAGTCTATGAGTGGAAGCCTGTTTACTGCCAAAAGTGTCAGTTAGTGGGTCATGTGTATAATAAGAGACCAGCGGGAAATAATCCTGATCCTCAACAACAACCTACAGTACCTAAGCAACCAGCCCCACACCTAGGCAGGGGTGGTCGTAATGGTCAGAGAGGGAGAGGAGCTACAGGGGTCTGGATTCCAGTTGGCAGGGGAGAAAACACATCCCTACTCAAACTTCTGTAATTGAACCATCTGTGGCTACTCAAACTAACCCATTTGCAGCTTTACCTGAGATTGAAGAAAGAGATTTGGTTTTTGGTACCTTGCCTAGATCTCCAAGGACTCAAGCAGGTCCTCCACAACCTCCTGTCCCATGACCATTGCTTCTTGGAATGTGAGAGGGATGAATAAGCCTCTCAGGCAGAAGGAGGTAGTTTAATTTATCATAGAAAATAAAGTAGTAGTTATGGGCTTTCTTGAGACTAGGATAAAGAAAGCTAAAGCTGATGGCATTAGAAGAAGATTTGGAACCTCTTGGCAATTTGTGGATAACTACAATGAAGCAGGCAATGGAAGAATTTGGGTTGGCTGGAATGATTCTACTGTTAAGTTTCAACTCACCTCTTCTACTTCACAGACTGTTCATGGGTAACTTTCTTGTCTGAAAGGTTCTTTTAAGTGTTATGTTACTTTTGTGTATGCTTGCAACACTTTGGATGAAAGGGCTGCATTATGGTTGGAGATGAGAAGATTATCTAATCTAATACATGAGCCATGGATCTTGTTGGGTGATTACAACAATGTTCTTGGCACAGAAGATAGATTAGGAGGTTTGCCTATTTCTGAATGTGAGTGTGCTGCATTTAGGGATGTTCTTCATGATGTGCAGTTACAAGACTTGCTATATGTGGGATGGAGATATACTTGGTCTAACAACCAAGCTCATAACCTCATATATACAAAGATTGATAGGTGCTTTGGAAATGAACTTTGGTTTCAGACATATGAAAAATTTGTTGTTACAGTTATGAACTCTGGCTCCTCAGATCATTCTCCTTGTGTCTGGTACTGAACAACCTCCTACAGCTCAGAAAAAATAGTTTAGATTTATGAATTGTATGGTGGAACACCCTGATTTTCTTAGCACTGTGGAAGAGTGCTGGTAGGCTGAAGTGGCTGGGGTGAGGATGTATCAGGTATGGACCAAGCTTAAGCCATTAAGGGAGATACTGAGAAGTATGAAGCAATATTATGCTAATACCAAGCATAAAATCTCTGATGCTAAAGCTACTTTAGATAATTTACAATCTGCCCTTCAACTTGATCCTTTGAACATTTCTTTAATACATGAGGAAAAAAGAGCCCTTGATGATTATGAAAAGTGGATGAATATTGAAGAACAGATTCTAAAACAACAGGCAAAAATCCATTGGTTGAAGTGTGGATATGGAAATAATAGATTTTTCCATGCTAGCCTTAAATCAAGGAGGAAATCCACTGGTATATCACTTCTCTTTAATCTGCAAGGTGAAAAACTGACTTCTACAGCAGATATCCAATCAGAAGTTGTTGCTTTCTATAAAACATTACTTGGAACTCCTGCTGTTGTTTCTAGACACATTGATGTACATGTTGTTAGAAATGGTAATGTGCTTACTCATGAGCAAAGATTGAAGTTAATTACTCCTGTAACTGACAGTGAAATTAAGGCATCTCTCATGTTCATTGGAGATGATAAGGCCCCTGGAGTTGATGGCTATTCCTCTAAATTCATTAAACACTCTTGGGATATAGTGGGGCCTGATGTTACACTTGCTGTGAGGGAGTTCTTCCATTATGGGAGGCTACTAAAAAGTGTTAAAACCACCTTACTGACCTTGATTCCAAAGAACTCTACTGTTACTACTATTCGAGACTATAGGCCAATTACGTGCTGCACTGTCTTATATAAAATAATATCTAAAATTCTGACTTCTATAATGTGTGGCATAATGAGTTTTCTGGTGAATGACGAGTAGGCTGCCTTTGTTCCATGTAGGTTCATACATGATAACACTGTTCTGGCTCAGGAAATCATCCGGGGCTATCGAAGGAAAGGACTTTCTCCTCGTTGTATGATCAAAATGGATCTACAAAAAGCATATGATTCCATTCACTGGGGATTTGTGGAGCAACTCCTAAGGACTCTCGGTTTCCCTGCTAAGTTTGTTGATTGGGTGGTGTGCTGTATGACATCAGTTTCTTACCAGATAAATTTAAATGGAGTTCTATTGATGCCTTTTGATGGGAAGAATGGCCTACGCCAGGGTGATCCCATATCTCTGTACCTCTTCGTACTTTGTATGGAATACCTTAGCAGACTTATGCACAACCTAAAATATGACCCTTCCTACAAGCATCATCCAAGATGTGCCTCGCTTAACATCACACACCTCACCTTTGCTGACGATTTGCTATTCTTCTCCAAAGGAACGCTGCCTTCTATTGCTACAATGCTAAAGTGTTTTAAGCTGTTCAGCCAAACTTCTGGCCTCATAGCCAATGAGCAAAAAAGTGAAATCTACTTTGTGGGAGTAAGCTTGGAGAACAGAAACAGAATAATCCAACAAGTACATTTACAGGAGGGTAAGTTGCCTTTTCGTTATCTTGGAATCCCGTTGAATGCTAAAAGACTTTCTATTACTCAGTTTTAGCCCTTGCTGGAAAAAATAGCGGGTAGAGTTCTAAGTTGGACCTCAAACTTCTTGAGTTATGGTAGTCGGCTACAACTAGTTCAAAGCGTCCTTTTCTCAGTACAGAATTATTGGAGTCAACTGCTCCCACTCCCTAAAAAAATTCTGGTGGCTGTTGAAGCTATATGCCGCAAGTTCCTTTGGTCAGGGGATGTAGGAGAAAGTAGAAAAGCTCCTGTTGCGTGGGAGAATGTATGCAGATCTCGTTCAGAAGGAGGACTGAATTTAGTGCATTTCCCGTCTTGGAATAAAGCATGCCTATTAAAAATGCTCTAGGCAATTCACAAAAAATCAGACACGCTGTGGATAAGATGGATTCACGCCTACTATACTAAAGGCAGGCCAGTGTTGGGCATGTCGATCCCAACACAATCCTCTTTCCTGTTTAAAATTTTTTTGAAAGTTAGGTCTTTGGGGTCACATTTGGTGGGATGGCAGGACCTATTGGAACAGGACAAATTTGACATGAAAAAGGCTTACCTACTGATCAGGCCTCCCTCTGAAAAAGTTGAATGGAGGGACACTATCCTGAACAATTGCGCAACTCCTAGAGCAAAATTCATTCTTTGGATGGCTCTTTAGAAACGGCTAGCAACTAAAGACCGAATCCAATTATTCTGTTCTAATATTGACCCCATCTGTGTGTTTTGTAAGACTGAAAATGAAACGAACGAACACCTTTTCTTCATCTGCCCTAATGTTAAAGCTATTTGGATAATAATGTTGACATGGATCGGGCAGGTTCGACCTGCGGGTAGATGAAATATGGAGATGGCCCTATGTTCCCAGGCTAGTCATGGCAAATCTGCTGGAGTTCTTATCATGAAGGTTATGATTGCTGAATTTGTGTATGCAATTTGGCGGGAGAGGAATAGGCGTATTTTCCATAATCAAGTTGGAAACATGTATAGTTTGGCTAGGAATGTGATGTATATAACTGTTAGTAGATGCCTGACTATTCCTAGTTTAGCCAATAATTGTGAGCGCATGAGGCTTTTTTAGTTTAGTTTGTTGTTTGGTGTATTTGGCTTTTGAAATTTGTATTGGGTCGTTGTACTTCATTGTCTACTCGGAATAAAATTATCTTTGTTCCAAAGAAAAAAATGAAAAGCCTTTCCGATCCATGACCGAAATGGATACAATGTTTTTATGCCCCTTGGGCAAAACAAGTACATCTTCTAAAGTCAGAACAAATCTGGATTCTAAACCCAAAAGAAGTGATCTTATGTCGGTTGCCTCAACATTATGCCCGCTTATGACAGTGATCATTGCTTCCCCAGCTCCAAGCTTCCTACTTTGTTCCATATCCCGATTCACGGTACAAATATGAGAACTAGCACCAGAATCCAGTTTCCAAGAAGTAGAAAATACAGTAGCAGAACAATTTGTTTACAAAACTAAAAGTTCTGTACCTGAAACGCCATGAAGAATTGGACAGTCTCTAGCCCAGTGGCCCAGCTCACCGCACTTGAGACAAGCGTCTTTCTTCTTCTTGTTCTTAGAAACCATCGGGGCCTTGCCCTTACCCTTAAAGTCCTTGATTTGTGGTCCCGTCTGCTTCTTGGGCCTTTTCTTCTTGTTCTTGGACCTCCGAGATCCAGAAGAAATCACAAGGGCAGACTCCTTCATTCGTGGAGTCTTCATCTGAGACTGAGTGGTCACGATTTTGTTCATTAGCTCAGCTAAGTTGCACACAATCTTATTGCAGTTGAAGTTCATAACAAACTGCAAGAAGGAATTAGGGAGAGATTGAAGGATAAGGTCGGTTTGAAGAGAAGTATCCATCTTAAAATCAAGATCCTCCAATCTCTCGATCATGGATATCATGTTGAGGACGTGGTCCCCAACCTTCTCACCTTCCTTCATCCTTACACCGAACAGCTGCTTGGATATCTCATATCTAGTTGTTCGATTGTGCTCACCATAAAGCTCGGTTAAGTGAGATAGAATATGCCTAGCAGAAGTTATTTTCTCATGAACTCTCTGAAGCTCATTAGACATATAAGCCATCATGTAATCACGGGATTTTACATCATCCTTAACCCACTTTTCGTGGTTTTCAATCTCTTCCTGATAGGCTCTTGTCTGCACCGGAGGCGCCGGAATGTCCATCTCCAAGACGTATCCCAGTGCCACAATACTGAGGACTATCATCAGATTGCGGAGCCAATCCACAAAGTTAGGTCCAATCAAGGTGTTCTTTTCAAGTAGAATTGCGAGTGAGTTCATTGTCATATTGAGAGTTAATGTCTACATTAAGTACGACAGATTAATTAGTGACTCGTTTAATTATGATATGAGTATAGAATTAAGGTCTTTTCTATTCTTGTTACCCAGCTCCCACTATTTTTATCGGAATAACACACTCCCATGTGAAAAATACAACTACAATGAACGAAAAACATATACAACAATTATGACTATAAATGATTCCAAATCATTCACCATCTAATTAAGCATTCCAAATGCCAATATCGTATATACGATCGCAAGACCTACGCTCCGATACCACTGTTGGGATTCGATGCCTAAAACGAAGGCCCAGTGGAAGCGGTAAAATAAAAATTAATTCGATCCGAATCCCTACGAGGATCAATCGAGCTACGTATATACGAATATTAAACGAAGCACAAGAATATATAAGAAACATACCCTTGTTGTCCGTTGATTAAATGGTTTCCTTCTCTTTCCCCAAGCTTTAGTTGTTCTCCATGAATTCAATCCGTTCCAAGCCCTTGGATGATCCAACGCCGAAAGCATCACGTCTATACTTGCCACGCGCCGGAGAAATGAACGGAACGACGATCACCTTGCTATCCTCCGAAGTAGGGGTGGCATTTCGGAACCGAAAATTCAAAACCGAACCAAAAAAACCCGAAAAAAGAACCGAAAAACCGAAACCGAAGAAGACCGAACCGAAAAACAAAAAAATAGAACCGAACCGAACTAATTTGGTTCGGTTCTCGGTTCGGGGTCGAGCGGAACCGAACCAGACCGAAATGGACCGAAGTCAAATTTCAACATACAAAAATAACCTTGTTTTTGTGATTTTGGTGTGTTTCGAATTTTTGTATAGTTCGTTTTCCTTTTGTAAGACCCTCATGGGTCCAAGAAGGAGCGATAATATGCTCATGAATTTGTGATTCAATTAATTTAGGTTGAGAGAATGAGCTACTGTGATTTACGATTGTTATATATTTTGAGATATTTGGAAATTGCTATGCAACTCTAGCTTTTATCTTGAACATATATATAACTCTTGTTGGCTTGTTGTTATATATAATTTATTCTATTGCATATAATATTTGAATTTATATTGTGAAGAACCGAAAAAACATCAAACCAAATCGAAACCGAACCGAATATTTATAAAACCGAACTTAACCGAACCGAACTTCAAAAAGAACCGAACCAAACCGAAACCGAATATTTGGTTCAACTCTCGGTTTCGGTCAAAAACCGAACCGAATGGAACCGAGTCCACCCCTACTCCGAAGATACGGCTAGAGCTAGGATGATGAAGATTTTGATTGTGATTATAACACTTTAAGTGTATTAACTCACTATCTCTCTATTAATGTTTGAATTTTCTTCAAGAAAAAAAGAACAAAAAGAAGAAGAAGAAGAAAAAGTCTTTGAAAGCAACTCGTAGTTGTTTCTCTCACTCACTCAACCGTATGATTGCACAAAGAATCAAGTTGAGAGTGTATTAGTCTTCCTTTTTCCTTTCTTTATACATCTCCAACCAACCTACAACTCATCCATATGAGAAGTTACCCCACAAGTCCTTGTCTATCATTTAAAAATGAAAACAAAAGACAAGATGAAGTTAGGTGGAAAGGGGGAGGGCAAGATGAAAAATCGGACGAGTTCGGTTCGTTTCGGACTTCCGTGAGTCCAAACAGATAAACTCCGATTTCGATCCGATGTATTTATATCAATTAATTAATCCAATTAATTAATCATATCAAATACATAATAACATAATTAATTTCTCCAAGAAATAATTATATTTATGAATTAAATTAATCACCCAGTAATTTCTTTAATTCTTTAGGCCGTAAATCAATTTATCCAATAAATCGATTTAGACATCTAATGTTCCAAATTATATATCCAATATCCAATATTCATAATGAGAGAATAAGCTCGATTCATTCCATCGTTAATCCTGTTGCGCGACTCGGTAGGTCCGTCTCAATCAACAATGGGAGGAACCAACGAGTAGTAGCACCACCTAGCCAGCCTGGCAGCCTACACTGTACCCCAACTGAGAACGAATGATTGGGATCATTCAAGAACTATTCTGTCGTGAACACCAGTATACGTATAAACCCTTCTTTCAAATGTCCCGATCAAGTTATAGGGTCACGGTCAGTCAAACCCTATCTGTACTTGACACTATGCATGAGTTAATGCAAATCGAGATCATTGAGCTCTCGTGTATCCAATACAACTAGCTCCAATGCTTTGGTCAGAGACTTATGATCTCATCTGCCAATAACCGCATATGACATATAATCCGTTCACTAACAGGAGAAAGAATTCTATCTTGCTATTCAGTAGGACCTCCTACTTGCCCGTCTAGATGCACGTCGAGGTTTACCCCCGCCTTCCGGTTTACAGGGTCGAACTACTCTAATGAAAATCTTGACATCACAAGCACATCCCTACTAAATCCTCAAGTCGAAGGTTCATGAATACGTATCACAACCTTTCGATTCCATCATTGACTGTCCCGGAGTGAAATCTGTGTGAGGAATCGAGAGTGAGTCAGTTAGAGTATACTAATCCAATTAGCATACCTATAACGTGTGCTCCTACTAACCATTAGTGTTCGACAGGCACTCTCCATGTCAAAGAACACGCCATACAAGTCTTCACATAAACTTAACGCCCTGTCAAGTTTCATCGACTTGCGAACGATTAAGTATTTGAGCTATAAATCTTTCCAGTGACGACCCCCTTATCCAATAAGGAGTGGAACTTTTTGCTCTCAAATACACGAACTAGTTTCTATATGTATATTTCCGAGTTAGGAATGCCAGTAACTACCAATAAATAAAGAAACATCCATTTGCCTTATGATAATGATTACATAATAACAAGTTCCTTGAGCTGATGATGTGCTGTTCTTGTTGACTGAGTATATTTTTTCTCTTCAGATATGAATTGATACTTGAAGAAATATACTTGCTCTTGTAAACTTGATCCGATGATAGTGAATATCCAGTCGTTTGATTGTTTGAATATCATTCGTATATATCTCGTTGTACTTCTATTCTGATCTTCAAACTTCGGGGTATATATAGCCTTTGGAATAGATCCGTTGGGAATAGATCCGTTGAGGAGAGATTCCGTTCCAACGTGTTGACAGACTTGTAAAATACAAGATCCGGATTTTGCTCCTTGTTTGAAGATCTTTGTCGGCTGGTATTCAAATACTTTATCCATTGAGTATTTAAATACTTCGTTTCAAATGGGGCTTGACTTTAGCGAGTAAAGTAGATTCCGTTCCAATGGTCTTCAGTCCTGTTGGATAAGTGTTGAAGATCTCAACACTTTACTGTATCGAACATGTTGCGTTTATATTGTAGCTGTAGGTTCCACGATGTAGGCTATCTTAGGGCTGCTGTATAGAAAGATGTTGTATGAGTGTTTCAGGACAGCTTCCATACTTGATATCATCGGCTGATGAGCTTCATGCTGTATGATGTCACTTTGTTCTTTTGCTGTATGATTGAGGCACTTGACATCTTGCTGTATTATTGTCTTCGGGACAGCTATTTGCTGTATGTTGGCACTTTATCAAAACTCGGTATAGGATTGTTTTATATATATATACGGGAAAGCCGCGTACTCAAATCGAAGGAGAAGTGAAGACACTGGAAAGCAAAGCAGGGAAGACAGATCGTAGGAGAAGAGCCAGAAGAGAAGACAGATCGAAGCATACTCGGATCGAAGAGACGAAACCGCCGTTGATGGTCACCGTCAATGGAGATGGGTCGCCGCCAATGGAGATGGGTCGATGGGTCTCCGCCTTCAAGACTTCAATTAATTGATTAAGCTTCAATTAAGGTAAGCCCATTTTATTAAAATCTTCAATTAATTGACCCGAAAATTACAGTTTATACCCCTCCCGCACCCCCTCTCTCATACCACCCCGCACCCCTGCTTGAAAATACTGGGATACGGCACCTGGCGCACCCCATACGCACCCCGCCGCACCCCCGCACCCCTACGTATCCCCTACGCAGTACGCGAGGTATGTTGCGAATCCCTGCTTTCCAGGTCCAGACTTTGTTATAACATCTGTAATCTAATTAAGTTATGTATAGTATACGACTATAATATGTTATTTTATTTTAAATTTGTGAATAATTGATTGAGAAATTGATAGTAAAAATATATGATTTTTTATATCATTACTAAGTAACGAGAATAATGTCCATTACATTTGTGATCAAGATGTAAAATAATTTTTTTTATTATATTTTTTTTATAAATATTGATATATTGTTTTTAAAAAATGAATACCATGTATGAGAGAGAGTTAATGTGGTATTTCAAATCTGTTACGCTATTATATATATTTTTAGTTATTATAAAACTACTAAATAAAATAAATGTGAGATTAAAATTTTAGACAAATAAAATTAATGTAAATTTAATAATCATCCAATTAAATTTTCACTAAAATTTTAAAATGATTTATTTGTCCAACTTAATAATTGGCAATATTAAATACAACATAAATAATATTCTTAATCTTGTGTGTAAAATAACTATGTGGTTGAAAAATACACATTAGCCTAAGTATTTATTTAGGTTTTCCATTGGTGGGTTCTACTTAAAATCAATGTGGGATTCAAGACATTGAATTCTATTTATTTAGGTTGTCCCTCGATTAAGTACCATTTTGACTTGATATGTGATTCAAGATTTTAGATAAATATAGGAATCTAAAATTAAGAGAATGCCACATCGAGGAGAGAATTAATCTAGTGCTTCGAATCTATGACGCTATATATATATATATATATATATATATATATATATATTGTAATTTCCAATTACTACCAGAAATTAGTAAATTGAATCTAATTAATCCTATATTTAATTAATTCTCGTTTTTATTTTGTTTTTTGAAAAGTACATCAAATTAGTGAAATTGAATCAAATCAATCCTTATTATTATTATTATTATTATTATTATTATTATTATTATTGTTGTTGTTGTTATAGGCAACATGATTTTTTTTATTTTTTTGGAGATAACATGATCCTAAATGAATAAAGTATAAGGAATATAACGATTTGGTGAAAAAAATGAGAGCGAATATATTCAAACCCAATTTCAATCCATTCAATCAAGTAGAGTGAATGAAAACCAATTCCAGTTTCATTCAATTCTAATTTTAATCAATTATATCTTCATTCTTTTTTATTTGAAAAAATTATTCAATTTCATGATTTTGCGATTAACTAAAATTTCCAATTAATGTGACAAATTATAAATAATAGTATAATTGGTTTTAAAATTAAATAAATTTTCATTCATCTTGATTAATATTAAATAATAGTATAGTTGATAGTTTATACTCATAATAGTGTCATGTCATTAGAACTGTAATCTTATTTGGGTGAACTATGTTGTGTTTAATTAAAATTACCAATCCCTCAAAATTAATACGAAAAATTATCAATAATATTTTTCCGATTCAAAAGATTACTCAATTTCATGAAGTTAAAATATATTGAATTGTTAATTAATACGAAAACATAGCAATAATAATAAAATTGATCTTAATTTAAACCAGTCTTCATTAATCTTGAATGAAGTAGAAGGAATATAAATATTTTGGTGGGAAGAATGAGCGGAAAATATATATGCATGCTAACTTCAATTTTATTTAATAAGTTCAACTTCTCTCTACTGATTTGGAGGGGAAGCGTTATTATGTAAAAACATTCTTCCACTAACCAAGTCTATTATTTTATTTATTACTTACCATTCGTATTTTACTAAAATAACTCTATGTGTCTAGATTGGAGTGCAACAGAAATTGAAACTCCGGAGGGATACTTTGGAAGCTCGAGGCTTTAGGCTGAGGAGAAGTAAGACTGAATATATGGAGTGTAGGTTTAGCGAAAACAGTGATAGAGAGACATGGATGATCACATTTGATGGGAAAGTTGTTCTTGGATCCACTTTCTTTCGGTATCTTGGATCTATTTTCCAAAAGGATGGAGCTAGATGGCGATGTGGCTCACAGAATAAAGGTAGAGTGGTTAAAATAGAAGAGTGGCACAGGGATTTTATGTGATTAAAGGGTAAATTTTACCGCACGGCAATTAGGCCTGCACTGTTATATGGCACCGAGTGTTGGGCTGTAAAACAGTGTCACGTTCAAAAGTTATATATGGCGGAGATGCATATACTACGATGAATGTGTGGTCATACAAAAAATGATCGGCTCAGAAATGAGGTGATTAGAGAGAAGGTAAGAGTTGCGTCTATAGAAGACAAGATGGTGGAGAATTCATTACGATGGTTTGGTCATGTGAGAAGAAGACATGTTGATGCCCCTGTGAGGAGTCTAGAAAGTTGGGAAACAAGTAATATTGTGAAAGATAGAGGAAGACCCAAGAAAACTTGGATAAAGATGATTGCAAATGATATGAGGTTTCTTGGAATTGGACAAAGTATGGCGATGGAGAGACAAATGTGGCGGGAAAGAATACGGATGGTGAATGTAATCTGATTCTTTTTTAATTCTTATTTTTTTTTTATTTCATGTTATCTTTTAATTTATTTTTCAGGATTTTTCATTTTTTTTCTTTTTTTTTTGTTTTTTGCTTTTTTCTCTACTCTTTTTCCCTCTTTTTTTTCTTTAATGTTATTTTAACGTTGACGGTTTCAAAATTTGATTTATGTTAGCCGACCTCAAATCATTTTAAGACTAAGGTTTAAATGTAGTAATCCTATGTAACACATTATGTTTGTTTAGCATTATTGTTTATAATTATATACACAAATCTTTTGGAAAATTCTGAAAAAAGCATCCCGTAAAAGTACTTTTGGAAAATACACCCAAATGTATTAGAACTTGATTTATGCGCCTAACTCATCATAATAAATTAATTAGGAAAATAATAGAAATCCGGGAAAAAAAAACCCACCTCATTCGTTATATTGTGGATCCCAGGGCAAGAGAGAGAATTTTAACTCACAGGGAAACCAACATAGCATGAAACCACAATTGAAATTAAGTTAACCAATTGTCTTGGCGCAGTTGGCCACCTGACCTTCAATTTAGTTGGAGGTCAGGGGTTCAATTCCTAGTGGTGGGAGACCAGATCTCAGTGGGAACCTGCAGTTGGATTTGGGGGTCGGCGTGGAAGAATCACTTGAGGGACTCGCATGAGTTGAGGATATTTAAGAACCAGGAGCCAGATACACATCTCGCGATTTAACTCAGTAGCGATCTTTGTGGTACATTATTATCCCATGCCTAATGTTGCAGTGTAACCCTGGTATTAAAAAAAAATTGAAATTAAGTTATACAGTAATAAAAGTATTCTTTAATATTAATGGGGGAAGAGCATATAAATTTTTTTAAGCAATATATAATTTTTTTAAAAAAATTGTAGTTGGGGGACCATGGCCCCTGCCTGTCCCTAGCTCTGCCCCTATATGAATAAGAGTTCACCACTCAAGGTGAACCCCTTCATAAAGTCGGCCCTAACGTTTGCTCTAATGATGGTACATGTACAGACGGCCACAATACTTTAGTGCTGGCCCTTCCGCCCCCCTCCCTAAATCCCCGTGGATTTCGAAAAAAGAACGTCGTCGTCTTCGAGATATCGAATATGGGCGTCACCTGGAAAGGGAAGCCCAAGCTCGCTCGGGAGTTCACGTCCCGGTTGACGTCCCCAACACGGAGCGCAGGCGGAATGCTCGGATTCAAAAACCCCCTAACGTTTCCAATGATTAAAACACTCATTTGGAATGTTAGGGGGATGGGTACGAAAGATTCTAAACATAACATTAAAAACCTTTGCCGCGACCACCAAGTGAATATTTTAGCCCTTATCGAGCCGAAAATCTCACTTGATTCGGCCTTTTTTTGTAGATATCTGGGTTTTGCGCAGGCTGCATCCAACCGTAGTAACCATATCTGGGTATTCTTTGACCATCAACATACGTTTCAAATTTTAAAAAACACTGATCACTTACTCCACATCAAAGTCATTTCAAACGCTGCTCCTATCCCCTTTTATTTAACTATTGTATATGGAAAAAATACTAGGGTCGAAAGGAGGGCTCTCTGGGATGACCTTCTTGCGGTTAGTAATAATCAGGGCCCCTGGATGGTGGGGGGTGATTTTAATATTGTCTTACACCCCTTTGAAAAAAAACGTGGAGCTTCCCCTATCCTTTCGGAGATGGAAGACTTCCATGACGCGCTTTTGGATTGTAATCTTGTTGATTTTGGCTTTGTTGAGACGCCTTTTACTTGGTACAGTAACTTCATTTGGCAAAGGCTTGATAGAATTTTACACTCTCCAGATTGGTTTTATACCTTCCCGGATTCGAGTGTGAAACATCTATCTCGCCTTCATTCAGATGACATCGCAATTTTGTGTAGTGTTGGTAACAACATTTTTAAACCGAGACCTTATTTCCGTTTCCAAAATATGTGGGTCAAGCACACTGATTTCTTTAAAGTAGTCAAGGATGCCTGGGAGGTCCCGGTGCATTCGTCCGGGATGTTTAAACTCCTCAATAAACTCACTAGGATTAAACTCACTCTTAAAGACTGGAATAAAACTCATTTCGGTGACATTTTTTCTAAAGTTTTCGAATTCAGGGAGCTCGTCTCGGAGGCCGAACTTAATTTTGATAACAACCCTTCTGATAGCAACCATATTTTGTTAAAAAAAACCTAGAGCCAATCTTAATCTTACGATGGCTATGGAAGAAGAGTTTTGGAAATAAAAAACTAATTTAAAATGGTGTCTTGAAGGGGAGAGGAATACCAAATTTTTTCACGATCTGGTCAAATCTAAAAGAAGCAAAGGTCGTATTTTTCAAATCATGGATAACGTCCAAATCACCGATCCCGTTGGTATCAATAATTCTGTCGTTAGTTATTTTTCTAATATGTTTAAATGTAATATTGGTAATCCGGCAAATATTAGACCGGACATTATTCCTTGCCTTATTAATTCTGATGATAATGATATTTTATGTGCGATTTCGGATGTGGATGAAATTAAATGTGCTGTGTTTGGTATCGACCCAGGCAGTGTGGCGGGGCCGGATGGTTTTAATTCTTTATTTTTTCAGAAATGTTGGGACATTATTGCACAGGATGTGTGTGAGGCAGTGTGGGATTTTTTCTCCGGAAACTCCATGCCCAAATCTTTTTCATGTACTTCTATATCCCTTATCCCCAAATGTTCCTCCTCCCTCACGTGGAAAGATTTTAGGCCAATTAGCCTTTGCAACACTACTTACAAAATTATTTCGAAAATTCTTAGCACGAGGCTGGGTCGCTTTCTCCCCAAAATTCTCAGTCCAGCTCAATCGGGCTTTGTGAAGGGTCGTCTTATAACGGACAACATTTTAACGGCTCACTAAGTTTGTCACGATATTACTAGATCCGACTCGAACATTTTGATCAAATTGGACATGGAAAAGGCTTATGATAGGCTCAATTGGAATTTTATTTTCAATGTTTTTAAAGCTTTCGGTTTTTCAGAGGGGTGGATCGACATGATTTATCGTTGCATTTCCAATTGCTGGTTTTCGATTCTTGTTAATGAGAATTCCGTGGGCTTTTTCAAATCTGATAGGGGCATCAGACAAGGTGACCCCTTATCTCCCCTCCTTTTTGTGGTTGCCTCGGATTATTTATCTAGACTCTTGGATAAAAACTTATTACGGCCACCCCGATATATTTCTCAAAATTAGGAAGAATGTAAGGATTTCACATTTGGCCTATGCCGATGATATGTTGATCTTTGCTAACGCTTCCTACAACAACCTCCTCATTCTCAATAACTGTCTGGACCACTATACCTCGAGCTCTGGTCAAAAAATCAATAATCCAAAAGTTCCTTTATTTTCGCCAGGCCTAACAATCCACTGGTTCGTATGGTGAAACAAACGACTGGATTCTCTCAAATGAACCTCCCATTTAGCTACTTGGGGGTCCCCCTGTGGAAAGGGAATCAAACTTTTAACATGTATAATGACCTTATTTCCAAAACGTGTTCCAAATTCCAGTCATGGAACCACCTCTTACTAACCTCGGGTGGCCGGCTTGAGCTGATTAAAACCACCCTGAGCTCGATCCTATTCTATTGTCTCCAAGTGCTTAAACCACCCAAAAATGTTATCACTTTTTTTGAGCGCCTTTTCAACAAATTTTTGTGGGGTACTAATGACAATAGAAAGAGACTCCATTGGGGGTCTTGGCTTAAGATTTGTTACCCCAAGGAGGAAGGTGGCCTCGGATGTAGGGGCTTGAGTGACATTATTAAAGCTTCAAAGATTAAACTTTGGTGGCGGTTTCGTACCTCCTATAATATGTGGTCCCAATTTATGATGAATAAATACTGTAAACGGCTTCACCCAATGGTGGTTAAAACCAACCCGTTTGACTCTCCTACTTGGAAAAATATTTGTGACATTCATTACGTCGCTGATAAATGGATTTTTTGGACAATCGGGAATGGTGATATTTCGTTTTGGCATGATAATTGGTGTGATTTCAGCCCGTTATCTCAATGGGCCTCCAATCCTCGATCTATGGCCTCCATCTCTTAATTTTGGACTCCTCATGGGTGGGATCGGGCAAAATTACTCTCTGCGGTTCCTCCGGAACTTGGAGACTATGTTATGTCCTTTCCCACCTATGGGGAGGCTGCCCTTGATGACCGTAAAGCTTATTGGAAACTCACCTCCCATTGGGGTTTTTCTTTTAAAAGTGCGTGGGAGGCGATTCGGCAACGAAGCAATATTCATAATATTTTAAAATTTTGCTGGAATCCTATCCTTACGCCGACTATGTCTTTCTTCATGGTTAGGCTTCTTAAAAAATGGATCCCAACTCCGGATGGCCTGAGATCCAGGGGCATTATTACCGACATGTCCTGTTTTTGCTGTGGAGGACATCCCCCACGTTTTCCTCATTGGGCTGGTTACTTTGGCGGTCTGGGCTAATTTTTGCACCGTTGTGGGAATCCCCTATTTACAAACCAACTCTATCAATTTAGTCCTTTCTAATTGGTTTAATAAGGCGTCCGGTGACGTCCACATTTTGCGTATCATCCCGGTCCTCATCTTATGGTTTATTTGCTGTTCTAGGAACGACATGCGGGTCAAGAAGATTCCGTTCACGGTTCAACGCGTGTGTGACCGCATTTGGCAATTTTTATTCATGATCAAAGGCCATAGGAGCCTTAAACCTCGGGCATGGCTCGGCACTCCTGTGCTTACCAACATCTTGGGTCTCTTTGTGTGCCCTTGTAACTTCCTCAATAATTTTATTTGTAATTGTAATCACAAAAAAAGGAAAAAAAATTACGTTGGTCAAATGGGCCAAATCGAGCCCCGGGATTACTAAAATCAACACGGATGGAGCCTCGAAAAGTAACCCAGGCGAATCGGCTGTTGGGGGATCGCTATGAACTCCGCAGGCGACCCTCTTTTCGCATTTCATGAATTCATCGACACTCACACAAATAATTTTACTGGATTATTCTCTATTTGGAGAGCCTTGGATCTTTGCCTTGAGAGGAATATTCTTAAGGTTTGGGTGGAGATAGACTCGGCTTTTGTTCTTTCTCTTATTACTTCGCCTAACATTGGTAATTGGAAAGTCCAAAGCATTCGTCACAAAATCTCGACTTTTCGGCGTTATATGGATATCTCGTTCTCCCATATTTATCGGGAAGGGAATGCCATTGCGGACCACTTGGCCAATGAAGGATACAAGTCCAGAAACTTTCGTCTCTATAGGCCGTCGGACCTCTCCAGGCAGATTCATGGTATGATTAGGCTGGACAAAAGCGAGTCCCCGTATGTTAGATTCAAGTAGGCCGCTCGTCGGCCGAGTTTCATGTCATTTTAATGGTGCGTAGGACGTGTAGAGGGGCTCGTCCTCCCTCAAACTCTATGGGCGTGTAGTGGGTCTCGTCCCCCCACACGTCTGATCCATTTAATAAATTTCGTATTTAAAAAAAAATATTAGTATTAGGATAGTTCAACATATAGCAAAATTTAATAACAATTGAGTTGGTAGTGATTCTTTATACCCACCCATAAGTAAATGACCGAAACCTTCCACAATCATTTATTTTTATTATTTTCTTAGATCTTGCATATGTTGGAAAAAATAGATTTTAAATGATTTTTTATGCCTAAAAAATTCATTTAATATAATATTAATAGTCGATGATTAATATATGTTCCAAATAGATAATTGTATTATATATAATCTCTCAAAACTAATATCTAGCGAGTGAGAAATTAATAAGTAAAATTAGGTATTTGAAAATGCTTTTGTATTGAATAAGAATATGAAAAAAAACTCATTCACAGTGAATAAGTTGAAGACGGTTGGAGAGAGTGTGAAATTGACCAAGACTATACCCCAAGTTTAGAGTTGGCTTGGCCAGACGTATGCACATGACTGCCCGTCCGACCAACTCGGCCTGATCATGGACCTTGGCTTGGATCTCCGTTCTTGGAATTTGGGCTGGACTTCCGCGGAGATGGGCTTGGCCCAAGTATTAGTTTAGCTAACCATAAGTATTTTGTTGTCTCTGCTTATCGAGAAGGCATTATATTAAAGAGTTTCTACTCTTTCGAAGAAGACATTATCTTCAAGAGTTTCCACAGTTTCGAATAAGATGTTAGCGATTGTATTTCTGGGAATCCATAAGCACTAGTGGGGATGTAATTTTCTTGTGGAAAGAGTATCTCACCTCGACTTTTCTGTATTTTCTACTAATATTTTTCTATATTGAGTTCAAATCTATAGACTAAGTAATGATGATCAGATCAATCGATAGAAGACTTGAAGACAGCCTCTCTGTATCTAGAAGAAGGTATCTAGAGGACGTTTTGGCATTATCAAAAAGGGAGAAATTGTTAGGATAAATATTTCTATTTTGATAATTACCAACATTCAGCAAAGAAGTCTTAAAGAAGTCGGAATGCCATTGAGTATGAAAACTGTTAGGATTCTTCATACAGCCTATCCATACAAAAATAGATCTTTTACAGAGTCCATCCTATAGAGCCTACTTCATACAACAAGAGAAACAGTACGGTGGATACAGTAGTCAAACCGTAGGTTTTTTACTTAGGAAAAGTAAAACACATCCAACAGGACTGAAGGGAAAAAGCTTTAAACCGTTGTGAGATAAACATTGTTTATTCATAAAGTATTCACGGTTAAAGCAGCATTTATTGTTGATAGGACAACATTTAATACGTCTAGAGAGAGACCAGTCTGAAAGCTCTTAAGAGCATTTAATGCAAAGACAGAAAAGGTGTCTGAAGCATTAAATGTGATCTGCTTTAATTCAAACATTCAGAAGCCACCAATGAGAGACATCAACATCTCACCAACAACTACATTTATAATGGATACATTTCCAACATTATAAATAGCCCCAAGCAAGAGGACATTGCTCACCCAAGATAATTTATTCTCGCGCATACTCTGACAGATTACTCTGACAATTTAGCTATTAAAGAGCAGTATATTTTGTGAGCATACAGCAGTATCCAAGCGAAGAAATATACTAAGTCCTCAATGCAAACAGCACAACACACAATGAAGGTTCATCAAAGATATAGCTCCTGTTTGGAATTGTTCTACCCTTACCGTTGAGATTATCATTAGCCTTGTGTGGACTAAAGATCCTTGCGTATTCCGACCTGTATGGGAAGAATAGCATTAAAGATGAAGCTTCGATCTATGTGGGAAGAAGCGAGTCGAAAGAGATCAAGCCTCTGTGTGAACGTCCAAAGCTATAGTTCCTGTATCAATCTGTGTGAATGATACAAAGACAGGTTTAATTAAAGTTATGCGGTTGTGTACGTAGTGATTTTAATAAACTCTTTAATCCTGTGTGGTGAACCACTTTAAATTGTGTGTTATTTACCTTCTATCTTTACTGTTTTTATTCTACTGTGATTTATTAGTATACATTGTAAAATCCTGTACGCATCAAGCAAATAGGAGAATACTCAGTTGTTGTATTTATAGCAACTCACTAAACATACTTCCACTACGCAATTAACTTCAAAAATCATACAACTTATTGTATCTTTTCCATCTAACCTGTTCAATGTATACTCTGTGGCCAACAGGGAGTACACGTTGTAGGTATGCTAATGGGATTAGTATACTCGAACCGACTCACCCTTGATTCGTCACACAAATTTCACTCCGGGACAATCAATGACGGAATCGAAAGGTTGTGATAGGTATTCATGAACCTTCGACTTGAGGATTTAGTAGAGATGTGCTTGTGACATTAATATTTTCACTAGAGTAGTTTGATCCAGAAAAACGAAAGGTGGGGGTCAACCTCGAAGTGCATCTTGACGGACAAGTAGCAGGCTCTACTAAATACCAAGATAGGATTCTTTCTCCTGTAAGTCAATAGGTATATGTCCTATGCAGTTATTGCCATATGAGATCATAAGTCTTTGGCCAAAGCATTGGAGCTAGTTGTATTTGATACACGAGAGCTCAGTGATCTTGATTTGCATTAAATCATTCATAGCATCAAGTACAGATAGGGTTTGACTGACCGTGACCCTGTAACTTGATCGGGACATTTGAGAGAAGGGTTTATATGTATACTGGTATTCACGACAGAAAGGTTTTGGATTGATCCCCTTCATTCGTTCCCAACTAGGTTACAGTGTAGCCCGCGGGACTGGCTAGGTGATGCTATCACTGTTTGGTTCCTCCCATTGCTAACTGAGAAGGACCTACCGAGACGCACAATAGGATAGACGACAGAATAAATCGAGCTTATTCTCTCTTTATAAATATTAAATATTGGATATATAATTTATTGGACATTAGATGTCTAATTTATTTTGGGACATTAGATGTCTAATTTATTTTGGGACATTTGATGTCTAAATTAATTTATTGGATAAATTAATTTACGGCCTAATGAATTAAATAAATTACTGGTGATTAATTAAATATAATTATTTCTTGCAGAAATTAATTGTATTATTTTTCTGTATTTAACATAATTAATTGATTGGATTAATATAAATATGTCGATACGTATTTAATTGGACTCACGAGATTCCAAAACGAACCGAATTCCTCTGGATCTTCTAGAAGGCCGGACCCTCCCCTTGTAATATCTGGTTGTAAATTCATTTATTATCAATCAGTAATTGTCACTCAGTAATTTTCACTCATTAATAATCATTCATCATTCACATTCATTCAATTGTGTTCACCGTTCGGCATAATTTTGAATCTTGTATCAGTTAGCATTCGTCATTCAACTCTGTCCGAGATTCGAGAAAAGAATACTATCATTATCATCGAATTGGTGGCCTGTGTGTGGGGAGTAGCAAACACTACGTACTCTTTATAGCGCACGCTCTTTGGGTACTGGTAGCGCACGCTATCGGCCTTTATTAGCGCATGCTACTAGTGTAATTGTGGCAGACATTCCAGTAGGTGCTTGACCGAATTGGAGAATTCATAGCGCACGCTATGTGTGATGGTAGCGCACACTAAATGTATTAGTAACGCACGCTAAGTGATCGGTGTAGTATGCGCTAAGGCGAGCAGGGCAAAGGACAGTAGGTTCTGGACTCCAGTTACTAGGCACCAACTATCAGGTAGCGCACGCTAACATCCGGTTAACGTATGCTAGCACACGCTATAACTTTGGTAGAGCATGCTAACGACGCAGGCATAGTTCACTGCACTACCCGGTGAACCCGTTAGCGCGTGCTATTTTCAGTTGCTAGTGCACGCTAAGCTGTCCTGAGTATAAATAGGACAGTTCAGCCCCATTTCGTCATTTCTTCATTTCTCCTCCTTCCTTGGGTGATTCTGGGAGATTTTGGGGCGATTTGGGAAGAGTTCTTCGAGCTGCAATCATCTAGCAACACCTTCGAGCTTCTAGTCCAGATTAATCAACATTTAATCCTCTCCACCGCTCCAAATCAAGGTAAACTTTTTGTGAACCTAGAATTTCGGGATTTGGGGGTTATCTTCCCGATCTCTTCGAGTTAGCTTGCTATTGTGTTGGAATATGTTGGATATGGATTATCTACCTTGGATACATGTATTCTTACAGATTTATTGGGGAATTGTTCAAGAACACCTTCAATGTTGAGTTCGGAATTTTGGGGTTTCGATTAGATGTTGTCGTAATCTCGACTGGAGTATTCCTATTGGATTGTTGATTGTATTGATGATGTGTTGTTGGATTGAATCACTCATTGGAGGCGTGATATCGATATAATTGAGATTGGTTGTAAACAATTGAAGGTTGTTTACAACGTGTCTGTTAGATTGCCCCAATGAGTTTGGGTTGTTGTATCGACTTTTTGAGTTGGTTGTGATCATGCTTGATTCGTATATTAAGTGAATTGTTGGATTATGTTATTCAAGGTTGTTTAAGTGACCTATAATCACCTTAAGGACGTTCATTCGAGGAAGAACTTTTCTTCACTGGTAATTGAGGTAAGTTAATTCTTGCTCACTTAAAAGGATAATCATTCCTTTCGTTGTTGTTTATTCATACGTATAATTCATGCATAATATATCAATCATGTTGAGACTTGTAATTATCAAACTAATCATTCAATTCACGAGGAACAACGGTTCCAATCATTTCATTTGAGCTATCACTCATTGTTCCATTATTTCACCTCGGTGAGTCATTCTTGGTCCTTGTCGGATTTCTATTCATTCTTATTCATCATGGTCACTTTCGTTCTTGTGACCTTCCGGGATCGTATTGCGTGCCAGATGGTATACGTGTGGAATTTTTAGTCGGGCACACTATGGTCATGTGTATATGCGGGTATCCGGACACATTGGACTATGCACACGGTAACGTGCCTTTGTGAGACTAATTAGGCCAAGTGGCATATGTATATGCGGGGCACCGGACACTCGACTACTTGTGAACTTGCACGTCCCATTTCGGATGTACTATAATGCCCCTCTTCCAGACCTAATTTCATAACTAGTCATGTGATTGTTGTATTTGTTCAACTATTGAGGATTGTTGTTCTGTGTAACTGACCCTGTTGGGGATGTTGTTTTCAGGTCATGACAAGGCAAAGGACGGGAAGAGAATATTGACGGTGAGGAGTTCTAGTGATACTAGTAGGGGGACCCAGTCTTTCCAGTTATTCATGTTTCTTTCATGTGTACTTCCGCTGCAGTTTTCCGTTTGGACTTTTATTTTATTTGGTGTTGTATATTTCATCTTCATATGAAATATATAAGTATTCTGTTTTCCTGGATGTATTGTACTTGAGACTCCTCATCGGAGTAATTGATAATATAATGTGGTGCGGTACTACAATTATATTATTTATTTCATTGTATTTCATTCGCCTGGTGGGTCCCAGTTAGGGGTCCACGGCACTGTATAGCCGCCTAGTTTGGGGGTGTTACACCCCTTTGGTCTTTCATATTGGTCTTTGATTCCACCATACATGGTGTAAGACCAAAAAAAAGTTAAGGAATGCATTTTCATTTAATAATGAATAATATATTTTGAGGGAAGACTTTAGATATTTGGGAAGACAAATGAAGAATATATACTTCACCCCTTCATTTATTTTGACCGTGATTTTTCAAAGGTAACAAGGGTGGAGTTTTCTTTTTGTCTTCATCATCTCATTTTTAACATTGAGGGAGAAGAAATTTTCCAAACACTATGAGTGCTTAAGAAAATTAAGTGAGAAAAAAATCAATTAGTATACTTGGAGTGTACCAATTGTTTTTCCGGCGCGTGGCAAGTAGAGACGCGGTGCTTTCGACGTTGGATTTTACAAGAACTTTTGTGTATTGGATTCGTAGTGGACATATGTAATACCCCCGAGATATTTAGGGTATGTCACGGCGCTGTGAATCCCATCTGGAACTCACAAGGCTAAGTTCATACAAAATTCATAACAAAAGAACATCAATAATTTTCTAACGATATCAAAAACCATCAAACATTTATCGGATTAACCGATGAAACTCCAAAAACCATACTCAAATCCACAATGAACAACAAGTCCAACATAATTAACACGAATAAAACAACCCCTATAGTACTCGAGTACCAACTAACATTTCATGACAAAACAAAATCTCAAAACGCAAGACTCGAATAAAGACAACATGAATCTTCACAGTATCACGCCTGGTCGTCACCGTCGTACTGCCCCGGTACTCGTCCAGTGGCATTCTTCGTACCTGAAATACATGAAATGTATTTCCCCCAAATGGGGTTAGCCGTGGAATATCTAGTAATACAAACGAACTCTTACAATTTCAATGTATATGCATCAATAGTTTTCAAAAGAAATTAAGATAATGATTTCTCGAAATGCAATATCCCTAAATGTACCACAGTAATATAAATCCTCCCGATTAATCATGGATCCAACCATGCGCGGATCCCTCCGAGGCCCCGTCAGACCCTCCTAGAGTGGTTAACCCTAATGTTCATGGACCCAACCAAACGTGGATCCCTCTGAGGCCCCGTCGGAGTGAACGTATATGCTCTAACACTCAAAGACATCACTTTGCACATTTAAGAATGTAAGTTCGCAAGGATTACTTGCCATTGAGACATGTTGGGATGTTTCGAGATGGTAAACAACCACCGTTGAAAGAACTCAGAGATTCCAAACCTAGATGATTCGTAAAAGGACTATCAACGACTGGAATAGAAATTGAAATACGTCGGAAAACACGACCTATGATTTATGTAATCCTGTAACACAACACATAGAGGGAGGGTTACAACCAAACCCTCTTGATTTCACAAAAACTCATAAATTAAACCATGATTTCGTAGGGAAAATATTAGCCTGGGGTAGTTAAATAATACACATCATGATTCTACGAATAATTTGGAAAGAAACAAAGGAAACACCAAAAACCCCAAAATCCCAAAAGTTAGGGTTCTACAAAGTATTACCTATATTCGAGGAAGAAATAAGGTGGAACGATGATAAGAACACGTTAGAAACGCATAAATGATGTTGGATGATGATGTTCTAACAATATATTGTCAATGGTGTCGCCCAAATCTCCGCTCAGAGGAGAATAAAAGGAAAATGAAAGAAACCCATACAGAAAATGCTGAAACAGGTATATAAATAGGTCCGCTATAATATACGTAAGTCATGGAAACTTAACGTACGTTTTGAACTTAGCGTACGCTACGCATTAACTGTTATGTACGTAATGGCCTGACAGAAGTCTTTGTCCGATCCTCTGTAGGCTATAATGTATGCTACTGAAACACTTACGTACGTAAGCCAGATGAGACCAATGTATGTTGTGTATCACCGATAACGTATGTAAGCCTCAAGCAGTTCAGAACTGTTGAGAGTCAATTCTTTTGGGAAAGAATATCACCGAGTCTAAATGTGATGATTGACGAAACCTGAGGACACAATTACAAAGGGTTCAGGACGATCAACTTAAGTGCTATAAGAAAATACGATTCCGATTACACGAAGATTCGGCAAATGATAACGAAAGTAATTATCCTAAACTTTTAGGAAATTACAAAACTACCCAAAACGCTCGAAAAACATGATACGAGGTCGAACAACCAAATCGGAGCTCACAACATGACTCCCAATGTTAAACGAACTGATGGGAAATATAAAACAACAATTTCAAACCATGATTATGCCAAACGAACCAAAAAGCGGAAAGATTGCTAACAAACACGAAATTGAGTAAAATAATTTCGAAACATGCTCATATGTAAAATTATGCAGAATTAAACATTTTCAAAATGTCAAGACGGTTATAAGTGAGTCGCTGAAATGGAAATACGCCAAAATGGTAATCGCTAAGAATAGAAAAAAAAATGCGGATGTTACAACATCATCTTCACAATATTTAATCAAAGGACTACAAACGTATGATTTCGAATCTTACTTTTATTTGTTTTATATTCGTATAGATGTTGCTTGATCAATCCTATTTAAGGATTCATATCATTTACTTTTCAAATATTGCCTCCGATGCACCTTCATTTTAATCAATGAATCCCAACAGTGGTATCGAAGCAAGGTCTTGTAATCATATATATGATATATAGAATTTGGAATGTATGAATGAATGATTTATGATTTGAAATCATTAATGTTATAACCGTAGTATATATTTGATTGTTTATTGTAGTTATATTTTTCATAAGTTCATATAAAAATATAAACCTTAAATCCTTGGAAATGTGATTTATATTGAAGATATAAAAGTTGACAAATATAGATATTGGATATCCGGTCGAATATCAAGCCCTGGATTGCCGTTGGACGGACCAGAGTTCAGTTTCTCGAATGCTGGACACTGACACGGCTACTGCCCTGGACTGTCGTTTGGTCCGGCCTGATGGGACCGCGGTCCGTGTCATTTTCCGAACCTATCGTGCGGTCTGACTTGTTTTATTCGATTGGGTTATAATGGCCGTTTTGAGCCTATTTATTTTACTAGAAAAATTTGTATTATAGGATGCAATTTTTCAATGTAAAATTTATATGTAATGACGAAGACCGTAGGAAGATCTGTTCGAGAAGATGAAGATTTAATACCGAAGACATGTAATTAGATTACGATGTTTTTGTTCTAGGAACGGTCCATGAACTGCATGTTGGTAGCAACTAGGTTGTGAATATTTTATTCATATGGTATGCATGCAACAAATGCGCTTAAATGAATTAATTTGCAAAGTGTAACATTAATCGCGAAAATTTTCCCACGACAAAATATTAAGTTTAAAAGGTTTCAAGGTTTTCCTTCCATCCATCGAGCTTTCAAAAAATTGAAATCCAAACCGGATGTGCTATGCTTTCGGGTTACTGGGGAAGTTATTCAGGGAGGGTCGATAAATTCCGAGAGTGCATTGGATGCCTTTGGTTGGATCAAATTTTATCCCTAGAAACATGTTCGTTTTTTGGATAAGATTCAATTACGAAATTGATCAGCGTCGATGGTGTAAACTTAACTTGTTCATGAACTATAGAAACCGTATAGGTTGAAGGGAATGAACAAAGGGAAAAATAAGATCGAATCATCCATTGGATGGGTTGGTGTTGGACACCATTTATGAATATTAATAGACCAGAAACCTGTTTAGTTGCCCTCTATTAAAATTTATAAAAAACTCGATCACCACTAAGAAGTAAAGCGAACAAATATTTTCGAATTTCACATGGGAGTGTGTTATTCCGAAAAAAATAGTGGGAGCTGGGTTAAAAGAATATAAAAGTCTTTAATTCTAAACTCAGACCATAACTGAATGAGTCCCTAATCAATATGGCATATGTTATGCAGACAGAAAAACTCTCATAAAATGACAATAAACCCACTCACTATATTACTCGAAAAGAACACCTTAATTGGGCCTAACTTTTTCGACTGGATCCGCGACCTCATTGTTGTGTCAAGAATTAACACCTTCCGACCGGCGATCGCCTCGGAGGTTAGGCGACCGAGTTACTGATGAGCGGCCAAGGCAGATCTGCCGATCAGCGACCAGGCGACCGAGCCTTAACCCAGTGGACGACCTACATCGACCGACCGAAGGCCCCAGGACCAGTCCCGGTGCCGAGCGATCGACCTCAAGACGATCGCCTCTCGGTACTCGGCGACCGACCCCTGGCGATCTACTGATGGACGATCCCTTCTCGGCACTCAGCGACCGACTCCTGGCGATCGACAATCGGGCGACCCTCTCTCGGCATCTGCCGATCGACCCTTGGTGACCTACCGAATGCCGACCTCCATCCACTGGCCGATGGCGACCTCGGATGATCAGCTAGAGACGATCGCCTCATGTCGATCTCCACCGATGGCCATACAGTCGGCGAAGGCCGAGCCTCAGGACTGGCACCACGTGCAAGGGCCGGGACAAGATCCGCGAATCACGGGCCATTGACCACAGCCTGGCGGAATCTCTCCACCAGCCGACAAGCCGCCGAAAGCTTGTCAGTAGGGCCGCATGTTGACTGATTCCGGACACGTGATGGCTCCTTATTGGACCGCCCAGCTGTGCCAGCCTCTTCCTTGGACTTTAGCCCGACAGCCAGCATCTTCCTTGGACTTTAGCCCGACAGCCCAGGAGATCTCCCCATTATAATATTGGCCGGCAGGCGATCGGCACATTATTATAATGGCCGGCAGGCGATCGGCCACTACAGGACAGGACCCGGCTGCCCCTATATAAGCAAGGCACCCTGCACTTGGACACTTCTTCAACTCCCTTCGGATTTCACACTATACAAAAGCAAACATCAAGCACTTGGCTAATCTCCAAATCTTGGCAACGACTATCATTCGGTCTTACTTCTCCCGGCCTTTTCTCCTCGAGCAGATTATCGGCGGGACGAAGAACACCAAGCTTCGCTCAAGAGCCGGATTAACAGAGTCTTTTTACACTCATTGTATTTAGATTTCTCTCATTAATACTTGTATCCACGAATATTTGTATTAATAACATCTCGCGAGAGCATTCAAGCCCGGGCCTAACAAACCCGGCAAATCTTGTTTTATTTATCTTCTCTCGGAAGGGCTCCCGCAATTGTTGTTTGTTGTCCGTCTTCCAGCAGTATTAATCTTCGGATAAATATTTTGGGCAACAACAATTGGCGCTAGAAGAAGGGGATCTAACCCTCATACTTTTATTTCTACCATCCCGAAGAACACTCACTGTTCTTGGGGCATATACTTGAAGTGACACTCACTGCACTTCAAAGAAATCCTTCAGAAATCATGTCTTCCGCCTCCGCGTCGAAGAAAGCCGCTGACCAGCCGGCCAAACCCCCTGTTCCGTCCCAGTCCGAGCCGCAGCCGATGGTGGAAGGTAGCCGCCGCGGCCAGAGGCGCTCGACCCCATCCCGGGATGGCGGCCCGAGCCTCTCGCTCGATCAGTTCCGAACCAATGAACAGATCGAAGAGGCCATAGCCGTCCTTCAGGAGCGACGGAGTGCTCTCGACGCGCCTCCAGCCGTCGCCCCCTCGGCCTCCCGCCGGAAGTCCAAGCGGAAGCTCAAGGCGCTACTGGCCGAGCGATCGCCAGGAGGCTCTCGCCCGCAAGAAGAGGCGCTCGGCAGCCGGGGCACGTCTGTCTTCGATCGCCTGGGCAGCGACCCGACCTGGCGACCCGGGCAGTCCGATCCCAGCCATGAGATGACGGATTTGGTGTCCGTCACCAGGAGCTCGGCCTACCCGGCTCCCACAAGGCAATCCAGCCGCCTGGCTCCCGCTCGCCAAATTCCCGAGGTCGGCAGCAGTGGAGTCCGGAGGTCGGTACACGATCGCCTCGGCCCCCGCTCCCAAAGCCGATCCGCAAGCAGCCGAGCCGCGGCGATCGCCGCATTGCAACGTCAGCTCGACGACGTGAAGACGCTCCTGCAATCCGGGGCAGGCGCCATGAAGACGATCGCCGAGCCGAGCGAGCCGCTCGCGATCGACATCGAGCTCGCCCCCGTGCAGCACAAGATCGCTCCTCCTCAGACACCCGTGTACCAAAGGCGATCGGACGCCCAAACGCACCTGCATAAGTTCAACATCTACATGACCGGGTGTGGGGCATCGGACGCGACCCGGTGCC
This sequence comes from Orobanche coerulescens, assembly GCA_033398695.1. Classification (NCBI taxonomy): domain Eukaryota; kingdom Viridiplantae; phylum Streptophyta; class Magnoliopsida; order Lamiales; family Orobanchaceae; genus Orobanche; species Orobanche coerulescens. The sequence goes on from CM065805.1 coordinate 83,823,449, forward strand.
GAATGTTCCCTCTGACGCTAGACGACCTCGCCCACCGGTGGTACACCTCATTGCCACCTCGGTCCATTGGCTCCTTTAACGAGCTGGCGCACGTCTTCACGGAACACTTCGCCACCAGGGTCGCCCGGCCAGAAGGTCGCCATCGCATGATGCAAATCAGGCAGGGAGAAGAAGAGTCCGACTCGGACTACATCGATCGGGTAGACGTGATCATCCTCAATGGCGAGCCCGTAAGTGATGAGACCGCCCTCTACGCGGTTCTAGGAGGTTTTCAGGGCTTCTCGCCTATGTTCAGTCATCTCACGAAGACCCTACCGACGACCTACGCAGCCTTCCGGGCTAGAGCCGCAGATTTCCTGTCCAGGCAAAGGCTTCTTCTCAGCCTAGGAGTAGAGCGATCGGCGCCCGTACGACGACCTCCAGTCTCCCAGCCCGATCGCTACTACCCAGCAGAGCCGGAGGACTCGATCCCCGCCTACAGTCCATTTTAAATGAGGGACTAGCCGCCGCCCGATCGCCAATATCGACCTACGAATAAAGCGATCGGCCGCCGAGCGACGATCGCCAGTCTTCCGGCCATATCGCAACATCATCAGCAACCCGGTGGACACGATCGCCATCTACAGTCCAGCATATAACATGACGGACTAAGGCATAAGATCGCCTCCACCGCGCATCATAAAGCCATGGTCCTGGCAGTCGATGGAACCGGCTGCTTCAGCCATGCAAGGTCCCTTTCGGCCGACATCGCCCGCCCTTCGTTTAAATACGAGGCCGGCGTAGTCTGAGGGCTCTCCAACATTAATCAGTGGACCCATGCCACAACCCCGTCTCAACGTACACCGTCGAGGTCGGCCATCTCCATGGCTGGCCGAGGTGGAAGCAGAGCTAACAAGCCGCGGGCGTGGAGTTGATTCATCCAACGCTGCCCCGCGCAAGGACTCCTCTAGACCGAGACCGCATGCCCTTCGTTTAAATACGAGGCGAGGCGCAGCCTAACAGAGGACCCTCATAATAAAGTGAGTCACGAGACACTCAATGTCTTCGCGCACCAAGACACGGTCATGGAGTCGGTCCATCGATCTCCGCGACTGTGCACGATTCCTCAAACAAAGCGAAACCACCAAGTTTCCATGGGGGATCGGCCAATGTTGTTTTTGCAGGTACAAGACCGAAAGATAGCTAAGCCAATCGACCATGATAGCCCAAGTCCGAATCCTAAGTCAGCTCAGATCGCCCGTCCTCATCCATACACGATCACCAGCAAGAACCACCTCGCCCCATGTCTTCAACATAGGAGCAAGCTGGGGGGCAATTGTTGTGTCAAGAATTAACACCTTCCGACCGGCGATCGCCTCGGAGGTTGGGCGACCGAGTTACTGATGAGCGGCCAAGGCAGATCTGCCAATCAGCGACCAGGCGACCGAGCCTTAACCCAGTGGACAACCTACATCGACCGACCGAAGGCCCCAGGACCAGTCCCGGTGCCGAGCGATCGACCTCAAGACGATCGCCTCTCGGTACTCGGCGACCGACCCCTGGCGATCTACTGATGGACGATCCCCTCTCGGCACTCAGCGACCGACTCCTGGCGATCGACAATCGGGCGACCCTCTCTCGGCATCTGCCGATCGACCCTTGGTGACCTACCGAATGCCGACCTCCATCCACTGGCCGATGGCGACCTCGGATGATCAGCTAGAGACGATCGCCTCATGTCGATCTCCATCGATGGCCATCCAGTCGGCGAAGGCCGAGCCTCAGGACTGGCACCACGTGCAAGGGCCGGGACAAGATCCGCGAATCACGGGCCATTGACCACAGCCTGGCGGAATCTCTCCACCAGCCGACAAGCCGCCGAAAGCTTGTCAGTAGGGCCGCATGTTGACTGATTCCGGACACGTGATGGCTCCTTATTGGACTGCCCAGCTGTGCCAGCCTCTTCCTTGGACTTTATCCCGACAGCCAGCATCTTCCTTGGACTTTAGCCCGACAGCCCAGGAGATCGCCCCATTATAATATTGGCCGGCAGGCGATCGGCCACTACAGGACAGGACCCGACTGCCCCTATATAAGCAAGGCACCCTGCACTTGGACACTTCTTCAACTCCCTTCGGATTTCACACTATACAGAAGCAAACATCAAGCACTTGGCTAATCTCCAACTCTTGGCAACGGCTATCATTCGGTCTTACTTCTCCCGGCCTTTTCTCCTCGAGCAGATTATCGGCGGGACGAAGAACACCAAGCTTCGCTCAAGAGCCGGATTAACAGAGTCTTTTTACACTCATTGTATTTAGATTTCTCTCATTAATACTTGTATCCACGAATATTTATATTAATAACATCTCACGAGAGCATTCAAGCCCGGGCCTAACAAACCCGGCAAATCTTGTTTTATTTATCTTCTCTCGGAAGTGCTTCCGCAATTGTTGTTTGTTGTCCGTCTTCCAGCAGTATTAATCTTCGGATAAATATTTTGGGCAACAACACTCATGATAGTCCTTAGTATGGAGACGCTGGGATACGTCTTGGAGGCGGACATTCCGCCGGCTCCCGTGCGGACCAGAGCCAGTTAGGAAGATGTTGAAATCCATGAAAAGTGGGTTAAGGATGACATTAGAGTCTGTGGCTTCATGATGGCCTCTATGTCTAATGAGCTTCAGAGAGATCATGAGAAAATGACTTCTGTTAGGTAGATCTTGTCTCACTTAACCGAGCTTTATGGTGAACACAGTCGAACTGCTAGATATGAGATATCGAAGCAGCCCTTCTGTGCCAGGATGATGGAAGGTGAAAAGGTAGGGGACCATATCCTCAAAATGATCTCTATGATCGAGAGATTGGAGGCTCTTGATTTTAGGATGCATGCTTCTCTATAGACCGACCTTATCCTGCAATCTCTTCCTGATTCCTTCTCACAATTTTTTATAAACTTCAACTGCAATGAGATTGCTTGAAATTTAGCAGGGTTGATGAACAAACTTGCAACCTCTCAGTCTCAGATGAAGACTCTGCGGGTGAAGGAGTTTACCCTTGTGATTTCTTCTGGATTTCAGAGGTCCAAGAACAAGCGGAAAAACACCAAGAAGCAGATGGGCCCACAAAGCAAGGACTTTAAGGATAAGATCAAGGACCCGATGGTTCCTAAGAGAAAAAAGGTGAAGACATACACGTCTCAAATGCGGTGAGCTGGTCCACTGGGCAAGAGATTGTCTGAAGGTTCACGGCGTTTCAGGTATGGAACTTTTAGTTTTGGAAACAAATTGTTCTTCTACCATATTTTCTACTTCTTGGATACTAGATTCAGGTGCTAGTTCTCACATTTGTACCATGAATCAGTAACTGGAACAAAGTAGAAAGCTTGTAGCTACAGAAGTGATGATTACTGTCGGAAGCGGGCATAGTGTCGCAATAATTGATATAGGAACGCTTCTTTTAGATTTGGAATCCGGCTTTATTTTAACATTATATGATGTGCTAGTATTGCCCAAGGGGCATAAGAACATTGTATCCATTCCGGTCATAGATCGTAAAGGATTTTCATTTTACATTGGTAATGGTACTTGCAAAATTTATTTTCGAAATAAATTGGTAGGCACTGCTACATTGCTATATGGACTGTATCATCTAAACCTTAATAACAAAGTCGTTGTAAACACTCTGACTAGGAAGAGTGGTAGGATGAAACTAATCAAGTTTTTAAATGGCATCTTAGACTTGGTCTTGTTGGTCAGACCAAGGTTTACAAAATATAAAAGGGTGGACTTATGGGTCCATTGGGATCAGATCCCTTTCCAACTTGTGAATCTTGCCTTAAAGGCACAATGACAAAGTCCCCCTTCACAGAGACTTTTGAAAGAGCCGCTAATAAACTATGATTAGTACATACCAATGTATGTGGTGCATTGGAAGCAGCACGTGATGGATATCAGTATTTCCTTATGTTTACGGATAATCATACTAGGTATGGTTATATATATATTTAATGTAACATAAATTCGAGGCTTTTGTGAAATTCCAGGAATTTAAGGCCCAGTCGAAAAAGAAACGGGTAATCATATCAAGGCACTTAGGTCGGACCAAGGTGGCGAATATATGAGTACAAAGTTTGAAGAATTCCTAAAAGAGCATGGAATAGTGTCACAACTTACACCTCCAGGAACTCCTCAGTTAAATGGTGTGTCAGAAAGAAGGAACTGAACCTTGTTGGGCATGGTTCATTCCATGCTTAGCTACACCGATTTACCAATTTACCTGTGGGGGTATGTGCTCCTGACTGCTGCTTGTATCTTGAACATATGTCCTTACAAGTCTGTTCCTAAAACTCCGCATGAGATGTGGGAGGACAGGAAACCAAGTCTTAATTATGTTAGGCTTTGGGGATGTCCCACCTATGTCAAGAAGACTAAGGCGGAGAAGTTGGAAGCAAATTCCGTGTAAGGACGTTTCATTGGATTCTCATCTGGGACGATGGGTTCTATTCTACATGGCTGAAGATCGAAATATCATCATTTATTTACAAGCACACTTCCTGGAAGATGAGTTTATTCATGAAGGTGGAGCAGGTAGAAGTATTTCTTTGGAAGAATACAAGGAGCTCCTCAGGAGACACCTGTACAAGAAGTTTAGACCGAACCTTCTAAAACACAAGTACAACCACCTCGCTGGTCTAGTAGGGTGTCTCAATTACCTGGGCGGTATGACTTTATGCACCTGGAGGAACTGGGTCTCCATGGGGTTCCAGGTGATATTCAAGAGACAGGACCCACGACCTATGACCAAGCGATGGTGGATGTAGACTCCACGAAATGATGGGAAGCTATGATAGTTGAGATAGACTCGATGCATGAAAATCAGGTGTGGACTCTAGTAGACCGCCCCAAGGGCATAGTGCCTATTGGGAACAAGTGGATCTACAAAAGAAAGGCTGATGGGGATGGCGAGGTTGACACCAATAAGGCCAAGGTTGTGGCAAAGGGTTATACCCAAAAGGAAGGGATCTATTATCATGATACCTTCTCGCCCGTAACAATGATCAAGTCTATTCGAATGTTGCTTGCTATAGCTGCCTACCATGATTATGACATATGACATATGGACGTAAAGATGGCTTTCCTTAATGGATTCCTCGATGAGGAGATATATATGGAGCAGCCTAAAGGCTTTGTGTCCGAGGTCGATATTCATAAGGTGTGCAAACTTCAGCATTCCATTTATGGACTGAAGCAGCCTTCACGGAGTTGGAACCTTTATTTTGACGAGGCAGTCAAAGAGTTTGACTTCGTGCAGAATGAATAGGAACCTTGTGTATACAAGAGGATTAGTGGGAGCAAGATCGCATTCTTAGTACTATATGTAGATGAGATTCTACTAATATTAAACAATGTGGGAATGCTCGGTTGTGTGAAAGCTTGGTTTTCGAGTAGGTTCTCCAATAAAGACTTGGGAGAAGCTACCTATATTCTTGGGATTAGGCTCTACCGGGATAGAGCGAAGAGGATGATAGGTCTTTTTCAAGCCCTCTATATAGATAAAATTCTAAAGCGATTTAAGATTGATGATTCTAAAAGAGGGTTCCTATCGATGCGACATGGAATAAAAGTCACCTTGAAGATGTGTCCTCAAAGTGAGGAACAACGAAAGTAAATGAGTAATATAGCATATGCTTCAGCCGTGGGTAGCCTTATGTATGTCATGTTGTGTACGAGACCTGAAATTACGCACGTTGTGAGCGTGGTGAGTAGGTTTCAGACAAACCCAGGTAGGGAACATTGGACTGCCATAAAGAACGTTCTCAAGTACTTAAGAAGGCTGGAGATCTGGTTCTTATGAATGGTGGTGGAGAGCTGAATGTGATGGGCTTCACTAATTCATACTTCCAAGGATAGAAAAACGACTTGATGTCTGCTTCTGGCTATATTTTTACTCTAGATGGAGGAGCAGTATCTTGGCTAACCCCCACGCAAAGCGCGACTGCGGATTCCACCTGTCAGGCTGAGTATCAAGCGGCCTCGGAAACTTCTAAGGAAGGGTTTTGGATTAAGAAGTTTCTGGGTGAACTTCAATTGATACCATGTGCTGAGCTACCTGTTCCACTTTTGTGCGACAACAACGGAGCTGTAGCACAGGCTAAGGAGCCGAGGTTTCAAAATATTACAAAATACATTGAGAGAAAGTATCATCTCATGAGAGAATTTGTTCGCAAGGGATATATTTGTGTGCAAAGATCAGATTCAGTAGACAACATCGCTGATCCACAGACCAAGCCACTTTCTCAGATAAGCTTGGAGTGTCATCTCGAGAACATTGGTTTTAGATACCATAGTGTGTGAAATTTAGTGCAAGTGGTAGATTGTTAGGAGTATGCCCTCGAATGCCACGTAGAGGATGTTAGAGTGAGGGCATTGTACTTGTAATTATGTAAATCATTAATATAAGGCAATGAATGTTTCTTTATTTACTGGTAGTCATTGGCATTCCTGACTCGTAATATATATACATAAACTAGTCTGTTTATTTGAAAGCAAAACATCCCACTCCTTATTGGATAAGGGGATCGGCACTGAAAGGTTTATAGATCAAATAATTAATGAACAGGTAAGTGAACAGGTATATGTCCTATGCGGTTATTGGTATATGAGATCATAAGTCCTTGGCCAAAGCATTGGAGCTAGTTGTATTTGATATACGAGAGCTCAATGATCTGAATTTGCATTAACTCATGCATAGCATCAAGTACAGATAGGGTTTGACTGATCGTGACTTTGTAACTTGATCGGGACATATGAGAGAAGGGTTTATACGTATAATGGTATTCACGACATAAAGGTTTTGGAATGATCCCCATCATTCATTCTCAGTTAGGTTACAGTGTAGGCCGCAGGACTGGATGGTGCTATCACTCTTTGGCTCCTCCCATTGCTAACTGATACAGACCTACTCAGACGCACAATACGATAGACGACGGAATAAATCGAACTTTTTCTCTCTTTATAAATATTAGATATTAGATATCTAATTATTGTACATTAGATGTCTAATTTATTTTGGGACATTGAATGCCTAAATTAATTTATTGGATAAATTAATGTGGGAATTAATTTTTTAATACCAAATCATAACTGACAATTTATATATCCCCATTCATAAAAGTATAAATTTTTAGTATCGTTTTGATTAAAAAGACTAAAATATCCTCCCAAAAATTTTAATGTTGACTTTTTTTTTGTATTTTATTTAATTTAAACTATTTTTCTTTTCTTTTTTCTTTTTTATTTTCTTCATCTGCTCCAAACCGATCGATATTAATGTCCAAAAACAAAAATTTAACTACAACCTACACATAAAAACAACACAACCATTTTTGACAGAGAGTCTCTCAAAAATCTTATAAAAATCACAAGATTATTTGAAAATAAAACTTGACGTTCAAAATAGGACTTCATTTGTCGTGCTTCTAGGTTCATTAACAAGGTATGCATCAATATTTTACCACTGGATTTCTTTCCGACAAGTTCTTCCGGACACAATCGCTGCACACGATGGGAAGACACCGTGTGCAATGATCGTGTACAACGATCGTGTCCAACGGCCTTGACATCGTGCACACAACTAACGTGTTCACGATCATTTAACACGATCGTCTACAATCGTGTGCACTGATCGTGTTCATGGCCAGAAACTTGCACACGATCGCTGCACACGGTAGCATACGACCATGTGCATCGGTCATGTCCAAGGCAGACCATTTTAGAATATTGTTCGCTCAGTTTTCTGAATAGTTAATTCATATTTTTGTAATCATATGTCGTGGTAGCATATTTTGATTCATCACGTGGTTATTGGGAGCGATCGACATATGTAGACGGAGACTCCTTTTTTGTCTACATCGACACGAGCAAAGTTAGTTGTGCAAACCTCGTGGGGTTATCAGAGAGGGTTTGGGTGGTCCAAATGAGTCCGATTACAAATTATGGTACTTGACACACATGGCCATGGGAAACAAAGTAAAAGTCCTAGTATGGGGCGATACCGAGATACTTCGATTACTAGTAGAATACAAGGAGGATCCTGAGGTCTATGTTGAGAATGGCAGCTCCTCCACTCCCAAGGTTAATATGGGATGTAGCAGCTTGAGAGTAGAGCCCGACAACATAAATTATGACATGCCTTCCAATGATCATCAGTACGAGGAAGATGAGGAAGACGAGGAAGATGAGGAGGTGCATACATCGAAAGATGAAGATTGTTGTAAAGACTTGATTGGGTTCGCCAACCGACCTAAATGGATAGGATTGTGAGTCGTCAGAACTTCTCACCCGACCATCAATTTGCGAGCGAGCATGAGCATCTATATTCAATGTGTAACTGGATCATTCCATTTTCAGACCCCGGTAGTGCCGGGACTTTGGGTTGGGTCGAGCAGCCTCCACCGGTCACCGGTCAGCTAGATGTGGGGTCCACCTTTTTGTCCAAGACATAGTTGAGGATAACTGTAGGAATGTATCATTTGGAAAACATGCTACAGTGTATTAGTGATCGTTCCGTCGATAAACGTATAGTGTTTGTCTGTAAGAGTGGGCGAAACAATTGTCAGTTTAGGTTATGTGCTACTGAGGGTGCAACTATTTGGAGAATTACTAAGTTGACCTTGGAGCACAAGTGTCACCCTGATTTGAACCGTGCTGCCGCACAGTCGGTCACTTCTGAGGTTGCCGCCCATTATTTTGCTAAAAGATTGGCTGGTGAGGGGGTTACCTTGAGGCCCAAGGAGATGATTGCAGAGATGTGTAGGGAGTACGGCATTGACATGCTATATAGTTTGCTCTCCGGACGAGGAATATAGCGATAGAGAATACATATGGCGGCTTTGATGAGTCGCATCATAGGCTCCCATCTGATCTATATTTGTTAAAACAGCGTAATCCAGGGAAAATTTATGATTTGTAGACGACTCGTGAGGGAGTGCTTTACCACATGTTCGTTGCACTCGGACAGAGTATTAGGGCATTTGATATGTGCCTTCGACCGATAATTATAGTTGATGGGACGCACTTGAAGGGAAGGAATAAGGGAACTCTATTTGCGGCCGTCACATTTGATGGGAATGATCAAGTATTTACTATTGTAGTTGGTCTCGGTCCGATAGAGAACGACGAGTCATGGACTTATTTTCTGTATAACCTGCGCAAATGCTACAATCCGATGGAAGTACTGATTGTGAGTGACCAACATAAGAGCATTCAGAATGTTGTTCGAGCCGTCTATCCAAATGCATTCCACGGGTTGTGCTATCACCATGTTGCAAAAAATCTGACCTCCTATGGTGCTCATGCTATAGGACTCTTTAGAACTGCTGCCTACACGCATCGTGAAGAAGTTTTTGAAAACTACTTTTTGAAACTACATATTGAAATCCCTAATGGGGCTCACAGGCGCCTTTCTGAAATTGGGCCAGAGAGGTGGGCTAGGTCAAAGTGTCCAGTACGACGCTATAACTTCTTGACATACAATGCTGTTAAATGCTATCATATGTTGTGGGCGAGGCATTTACCTGTTTGCTCGTTACTTAAGATATTTTGCCTAATTTTAGAGAATTAGTTTGATGAGAAGCAGGGAGAAGCTACATCAAGAGACCATGAGTTGACAATGCACACTTTTGAAAAGCTCTCTAACTCTGTGCAAGCCAGTCTGACTCTTACTATTCGAGCTACCACTCCACTTGTTTATAAATTCGAAGAAAACAAAGTTTCGTATGAGGTCGACCTTAGAACCTGGACATGTTGTTGTCGGGAGGTTGATTTGGATCAGATTCCATGTCGTCATGCTGTTGCCGCTATAAGGTAATTGTTTTGCTCTAATATGCACATCATTCAACGTTTTTGTCTATGCTGATGAGCATTGTGCCCACAGCATGCGGGCGCTGTATCCTACAGCTTGTGGGCACTGTCGGGCGCTGTATCCTACAGCTTGCGGGCGTTGCCGGGCCCTGTATCCTATAGCTACTGAGTGCTGTCGGGGCACACGATCGTGCCCACGATGGGACTAGCCATCGTGTGCCCACAGTCATGGCAGGATGCACACGACAGCAGCAGCCACAACCGTGGGCAAGATGCCCATGATCGTAACCTACGATGGGCACGATCGTGTACTGCCATTGTGTGCAACACCGGGCTGGTCTGGATTTACCAACTGAACCATAAACCAGTTTTCCAGATTTAACAACACAACACATCAATCTTACCAGAATATATCTGGATAAAAAAGTAAAATACATACTCATCAGTATCAATAATACATTATCCTACACCCCATCCTTGACATAATTGCTTATTGTAACAGGCACGTCATCAATAGTTTGTGACTATATGATTTTGTTAGTCGTTATTTCAAGCAACAAGGCCTTAGAGAGACTTAGAAGGAACATATTCATCCTATCCCACATCCTGATGAGTGGAATGTCCCACCGGAGATCTCATCCATCATTTGCTTACCTCCAGAGGGGGTACGACAAGCCGGCCGACCAAGGATGAGTCGTGCACGGTCCGCTGTTGAAAATTTGCCCGCAGGTAGATGGCCTCAGGTGTGCGGTAGGTGTAAGGGAACCGGACACAATAGAAAATCTTGCAAAGCATTCATTACCATAGGTGGTGTGGATTTGAATATCCCACCAGAAGAAACTCAAGAAATGGATGAACAAACGAGGCAAAGGCACCGGCAGAAGAAAAGGTGTAGCATTTGTCGTAATGATGACCATGACATAAGGGGATGTCCATACCATGAAACTTAAATTGCTTATGTATTTTTATATTTGTGACTTACTAGCAACAATCATGTGCTGATATTTTGATCCTCGATGGACCATGTATTGAATCACTATTTTGATTATTAGTTGAAATGCATTTTGTCTCTATTTTCTTTATCTTTGAATTGAAATTTGATTGTTCAGTGATGTAAAGAAAATAAAGGTGAATATGGAGGCAAACATTAACCATAACAAAGTAGCTCAGTTCAAAGAGCAATAGTTAACACCAAAAGCATATAACTTTACATAACAAAAGTTCATCACCATCACACCAAAATATCTAAGATTAACTTAGAAACCACAATCACTTGGATCGCTTTTTCCCCATCTGCTGCTTTTTCTTTAGTCTTTTATCATCATCTCCATGAACTTCTTCTTCTAAAATAACTTCTTTACTTGTCTTCTCAGAAATCTCTAAATCATCATCATCATCATCATCACCATCTAGTATAACTGGAGTGCTCGCAGTGTTTTTAAGTAGGCCCTGTTTCATGAAACACATTAATTCGCAGTACACAACTACACATACAACAAAATCAAAAAACTTACTATGAGCATTGAGTATCTCCCTCTCGGCCTAGTTCTGTATGGTGGGTTGGGAGGAGGTATCCTCCTTCTTCTTTTTGGTGGAGGTGCTTCGATTCCTCCTAAATCACTTTCTCGTAATCGGCCGCTCATTTCGCGTACTTGATTTTAATGGATTTTAATTGATTAGGGTTCATAGTGAAAATGGGGGACTAAGGTTCAGGTATTTCACTCTGGTCCAGGATGGGCTTATATTGAAAAAGGGGGACCCACGATGGGATTTTATAATAAAATAATTTGATGTTGCCCTTTGTAGTGGGCACGATCGTGTGCTATGATCGTGTCCCGCATTGGCAACCATGTGTCACGGTGTCTACAGTGTCACCATGTCACTGTATCCACGTGGCACACGATGGGACACACGATCGTGCCCACGATGGAATTAGCCATCGTGTGCACAAGTGTTGGGATTTAGTGCCTAAATCGAAGGCCCAGCGGAAGCGGTAAAACAAGAATTAATTCGATCCGAATCCCTATGAGGATCGATCGAGCTACATATATACGAATATTATACAAAACACAAGAGATATAGAAACTCACCCTTGTAGTTCGTTGATTAAATGTATCCTCTTGAGCTATTCCCCAAGCTTTAGATTGCTTTCCCTACGAACCAATCCGCTCCAAGCTCTTGCATGATCCAACGCCGAAAATACCGCGTCTCTACTTGCCACACACCGGAGAAACGAACGGAATGACGATCACCTTGCTATCCTCCAAGGATACGGCTAGAGATAGGATGATGAAGCTTTACTACTCAAGATTTTAACACTCTAAGTGTTTAATCTATATCTCTCAATATATTCTCACAATCTTTCTCTAAGAAAATTATGAAGAATATGAATTAAGAAGAAAATGGTGATGAAGACCAAGAAAATTAATTCTCTCTCCTTCTTGCCAAAACTCACGGATGAAGTGTTTCAAGAGTGAGGAGTAGTTTTCTTCTTATTTTCTTTCATGTCCCACAAAATAACCTTTTCCTTATTTTAAGAGATATCATATCTCTAAGGTCATTAGTCATATACCTACCAAAAGCAAGACTAAGACCAAAGGGAAGTAATCAAAGTGGGGGGCGGCCTCTAGAAGGAATCGGACGAATTCGGTCCGTTTCGGACTCCCGTGAGTCTAAACAGATAAACTCTGATTCCGTTACGATGTATTTATATCAATTAATCAATCCAATTAATTAATCATATTAAATAAAAAATAACATAATTAATTTCTCTAAGAAATAATTATATTTATGAATTAAATTAATCACCCATTAAATTATTTAATTCATTAGGCCGTAAATGAATTTATCCAATAAATCAATTTAGACATCCAATTTCCCAAAAATTAGATATCCAATATCTAATATTCATAATGAGAGAATAAGCTTGATTCATTCCGTCATCAATCCTATTGCGCGACTCGGTAGGTCCGTCTCAGTCAGCAATGGGAGGAACCAAAGAGTAGTAGCACCACCTAGCCAGCCTGGCGGCTTAAACTGTACCCCAACTGAGAACGAATGATTGGGATCATTCAAGAAACATTCTGTCGTGAATACCAGTATAAGTATAAAACCTTCTTTCAAATGTCCCGATCAAGTTATAGGGTCACGGTAAGTCAAACCCTATCTGTACTTGACGCTATGCATACATTAATGCAAATCGAGATCATCGAGCTCTCATGTATCCAATACAACTAGCTCCAATGCTTTGGCCAAAGACTTATGATCTCATCTGCCAATAACCGCATACGACATAAAACCCGATCACTAACGGGAGAAAGAATTCTATCTTGGTATTCAGTAGGACCTGCTACTTGCCCGTCAAGATGCACGTCGAGGTTGACCCCTACCTCCCGGTTTACAGGGTCGAACTATTCTAATGAAAATCTTGACGTCACAAGCACATCCCTACTAAATCCTCAAGTCCAAGGTTCACGAATACCTATCACAACCTTTCGATTCCATCATTGACTGTCCCAGAGTGAAACCTGTGCGACGAATCAAGGGTGAGTAGATTCGAGTATACTAATCTAATTAGCATACCTATAACGGGTGCTCCCACTAACCATTAGTGTTCGACAGGCACTCTCCATGTCAAAGAACATGTTATACAAGTCTTCACATAAACTTAATGCCTAGTCAAGTTTTATCGACTTGCGAACGATTAAGTATTTGAGCTATAAACCTTTCCAGTGCCGACCCCCTTATCCAATAAGGAGTGGAACGTTTTGCTCTCAAATACACGGACTAGTTTCTATATGTATATTTACGAGTTAGGAATGCCAGTAACTACCAGTAAATAAAGAAACATCCATTGCCTTATATTAATGATTTACATAATTACAAGTACAATGCCATCACTCAACATCCTCTGAGTGGCATTCGAGGGCATACTCCTAACAATCTCCCACTTGCACTCAATGCCACACACTATGGTATCTAATACCCATGTTCTACAGATGAAGCTCTAATCTAATCTAAGAAAGTGGCTTGGTCAGTGGATCAGCGACGTAGTCGGCTGACTCAACTCTATGCAGCATAATGTATCTCTTTGTGAACAAATTCTCTTACGAGATGATACTCTCTCTCAATATATTTGGTACTGTTATGAAACCTCGGCTCCTAGGCCTGTGCTACCGCTCTGCCAGCGCAGCACAAGGTGTCACGTGAAGTTTACCCAGTAAATTCTAAATCCTTCCTTTGGAGGCCTCCGAGGCCACTTTATACTCAGCATGATAGGTGGAACTAGCATTCGCGCTATACTTGGCACTATGCCAAGATACTGGTCCTCCATTAAGAGTAAATGTAGCCATAAGTAGACATAGAATCGTCCTTTAGTCCTTGGAAGTCCGAATCCATGAATCCCACCACATCCAATTCTCCAGCGCCATACATCAGAACCATATCTCTAGTCCTTCTTAAGTACTTGAGAATGTGCTTTATGGCAGTCCAATGTTCCCTACCTGGGTTTGCCCGAAACCTACCCACCATGCTTACAGCATGCGCAATGTCAGGTCTCGTACACAACATAGCATACATAAGGCTACCCACGGCTGAAGCATATGGTATATTACTCATTTCCTTTCATTGTTCCTCACTTTGAGGACACATCTTCAAGGAGAGTTTTATTCCATGTCGCATTGGTAGGAACCTTCTTTTAGAATCATCCATCTTAAATCGCTTTAAGATTTTATATATACAGAGGGCTTGTGAAAGACCTATTGTTCTCTTTGCTCTATCCCGGTAGAGTCGAATCACAAGAATATAGGTTTCTTCTCCCAAGTCTTTCGTGGAGAAATTACTCGAAAGTCAATTTTTCATAGAACTGAGCATTCCCACACCATTTCCTATCAGTAGAATGTCGTCTACATATAGTACTAAGAATATGATCTTGCTCCCACTAACCCTCTTATATATACAAGGTTCCTCTTCATTTTTCACGAAGTCAAACTCTTTGACTGTCTCGTCAAAACGAAGGTTCCAACTACATGAAGACTGCTACAGTCCATTTCATGGAGTCTACATTCACCATTGCTAGGTCATTGGTCGCGGCTCGGTCTCTTGTTTATCACATGGAACCTTGTGGAAACCCAGTTCTTCTAGACATAAAACTATACCTCTCAGGTAATTGAGACACCCTACTAGACATACGAGGTGGTTGTACTTGTGTTACGGAAGGTTCGGTTCCAATTTCTTGCACAGGTGTCTCCTGAGGAGTTTCATTATATTTCTTCCAAAGAAATATTTCTACCTGCTCCGCCTTCCTAAATGAACTCATCTTCCAGGAAGTGTGCATGGAAAGAAAAAATGATCTTTTCGATCTTAGGGCATGTAGAATAGATAACCCATCACCTCAGATGAGAATCCAATAAAACGTCTCCTCACGGACCTCGCTTCCATTTTGTCCACCTTAGTCTCCTTGACATAGGCAGGACATCTCCAAATCCTAATGTGATTAAGACTTGGTTTCTTGCCCTCTCATATCTCATGTGGAGTTTTAGGAACGGATTTGGAAGGACATCTATTCAATATATATGCAACAATTAGGAGGGAATACCCCCACAAGTAAATCGGTAAGTCAGTATAGCCTAGCATTGAATGGACCATGTCCAACAAGGTCTGGTTCCTTCTTTCTGACACACCATTTAACTGAGGAGTGCCTGGAGGTGTTAGTTGTGATACTATTCCATGTTCCTTCAGGAACTTGTCAAACTTCGTACTCATATCCTCGCCACCTCGGTCCAACCGAAGTGCTTTGATATGATTTCCAGTTTGTTTCTCGACTAGGGCCTTAACTTCCTGTAATTTCTCAAAGGCCTCAGATTTATGTTTCATTAAGTATACATAACCATACCTAGTATGATCATCTGTAAACGTAATGAAATACTGATATTCGTCACGTGCTGCTTCCAAAGCACCATAAATGTTGGTATGGATTAATCCCAGTTTATCAGCAGCTCTTTCAAAAGTCCTTGTGAAGGGTGACTTAGTCATTTTGCCTTTAAGGCAAGATTCACAAGTAGGAAAGAGATCTGATCCCAATGGACCCATAAGTCCATCTTTTTCCATTTTGTGAACCTTGGTCTGACCAACATGACCAAGTCTAAGATGTCATTTCAAAACTTGATTGGTTTTATCCCTACCACGCTTCATAGTCATAGTATTCACAACGACTTTGTTACTGAGGATTAGATGATACAATGCATTTAACAATGTAGCAGTGCCCACGAATTTATTTCTAAAATAAATTTTGCAGGAACCATCACCAATGAAAAAGGAACATGCCTTTCCGATCCATGACCGGAATGGATACAATGTTTTTATGCCCCTTGGGCAAAACAAGTACATATTCTAAAAACAAATCTGGATTCTAAATCCAAAAAGAAGTGATCCTATGTCGATTGCCTTGACACTATGACTGCTTCCGACAGTGACCATCACTTCCCCAGCTCCAAGCTTCCTACTTTGTTCCAAATCCTGTTTCACGTAAAAATATAAGAACTAGCACCAGAATCCAGTATCCAAGAAGTAGAAAATACAGTAGAAGAACAATTCGTTTCCAAAACTAAATGTTTTGTATCTGAAGCGCCATGAAGAATTGGATAGTCTTTTTCCCAGTGTCCCAGCTCACTGCACTTGAGACATGCGTCCTTCTTCTTCTTGTTCTTAGGAACCATCAGGGCCTTGCCCTTACCTTTGAAGTCCTTGACTTGTGGTCCCATCTGCTTCTTAGTCTTTTGCTTCTTGTTCTTAGACCTCCAAGGTCCAGAAGAAATCACAAGGGCAGACTTCTTCATCCGCGGAGTCTTCCTCTGAGACTGAGCGGTCACAAATTTGTTCATTAGCCCAGCTAAGTTACATGTAATCTCATTGCAATTGAAGTTCATAACAATCTGTCAGAAGGAATTAGGGAGAGACTGTAGGAAAAGGTCGGTTTGAAGAGAAGTATCCATCTTAAAATCAAGAGCCTCCAATCTCGAGATCATGGATATCATTTTGAGGACGTGGTCCCCAACCTTCGTATCTTCCTTCATCCTTGCACCGAACAGTTGCTTGCATTTTTCATATCTAGCAGTTCGACTATACTCACCATAAAGCTCAGTTAAGTGAGATATAATCTGCCTAGCAGAAGTCATTTTCTCATGAGCTTTCTGAAGCTCATTAGACAAAGAAGCCATCATGTAAGCACGTACTTTTACGTCATCCTTAACCCACTTTTCATGGTTTTCAATCTCTTCCCGATTGGCTCTTGTCCGCACCGGAGGCGCCGGAATATCCGTCCCCAAGACATAAGGTGCGCCGGAATATCCATCTCCAAGACATATTCTAGTGCCTCTATACTTAGGACTATCATCAGATTGCGGAGCCAATCCACAAAGTTAGGTCCATTCAAGGTGTTCTTTTCGAGTAGAATTGTGCGTGGATTCATTCTCATATTGAGAGTTATGTCTGCATTAAGTATGATAGATTAATTAGTGACTCATTTAATTATGATCTGAGTAAAGAATTAAGGTCTTTTATATTCTTTTCACCCAGCTCCCACTATTTTTATTGGAATAACACACTCCCATGTGAAATCCGGAAGTATCGTCGCTCTACTTCATAGTGGTGATCGAGTTCTTTATAAATCCTAATAGAGGGCAACCGAACAGGTTTCTAGTCTATTAATTTTCATAAAGTGGTGTCCAACACTAACCCATCTAATGGATGATTCAATCTTCTTTTCCCCTTGTTCACTCCCCTCAACCTATACGGTTTCTATGGTTTGTGAACAAGTTAAGTTTATACCATCGACGTAAATCAGTTTCACAATTGAATCTTATCCGGCAACCTATCAGGTTTCTAGGGATAAAATTTGCTCCAACCGAAGGCATCCAATGCACTTCCAGTAATTTATCCGTCCTCCCCGAATGACTACCCCGATAACTCGGAAGTATAGCACATCTGGTTTGGATTTTAATTTCCCGAAAGCTCGATAGAGGGAAGGAAAACATTGAAACCTTGTAAACTTAATAATTTGTTGTGGGAGAATTATCGCGATTAATGTTACACTTTGCACATTAATTCATTTAAGCGCATTTGTGGCATTCATACAATATGAAACAACCATTCACAACCTAGTTGCTACCAACATGTAGTTCATGGACCGTTCCTAGAATCAAAAACTTAGTAATCTAATTACAAGTCTTCGGTCTTGAATCTTCGTCTTCTCGAAACGGATCTTCCTCCGGTCTTTTTCATTACGTATAAATTTTACATTGAAAAATTGCATCCTAGATACAAATAATTCTAGTAAAATAAATAGGTTCAAAACGGCCTTTACAACCCAATCGAATGAAAACCGAACGATTCAAAACTAACTCCATGAACCACATCCCTATTCAAAAGCATTTATCCAATGAATACTATATAAATGGAAAGCGTAGAGATACATTAATCCAATCAACAACACGAATCGATCCAATCGATTCACACAATCGGTAATATGAAAACGATCAAATAATTTGGTCGATCACAAGTATTCCAATGAATCAATTTTCTCTTGTAAAATGAAATATCATAAATCATTTTAATCATATTAAATCCAATTTAAGATGCGGGAGATTAATTTTCAAGAATACACAAAAAATCGAGATGGGGCGAAACTAGCCTGCCACGGCCGAGTCACCATCGGCAGCCTGCCGGCCAGTCACGGCCCATGCCGAATGGCACGGTCGGGTCGTGCCGGCAGTGTCCTAGACATTCCTGCCAGACACGGCCGTGTCAAACATACACGGCCGGGTCTACCTGGCAGTGGCTTGCAGACTGCCGGACACGGCCCATGTCATCCAGGAGACGGCCGAGTCACCCTCGGCCAGATATGACCTTTTGTCCAAAAAGTCGTCCGACGACGATTCGGGGCTAGATTTTCGACCGGATATCCAATATCTATATTTTCCGACTTTCATATCTTCAATATAAATCATATTTCCCAGAAAATAAAGATTTATATTTTGACATAAACTTATGAAAAATACAACTATTACGAACGAAAAATATATACCACGATTATGACTAAAATGATTCCAAATCATTCACCATCTAATCGAGCATTCCAAATACCAATATCGTATATACGATTGCAAGACCTACGCTCCGATACCACTTTTTGGATTCGGTGCCTAAATCGAAGGCCCAGCGGAAGCGGTAAAATGAAAATTAATTCGATTCGAATCCCTATGAGGATCGATCGAGCTACGTATGTACGAATATTATACAAAACACAAGAGATATAGAAACTCACCCTTGTAGTCCGTTGATTAAATGGATTCCTTCTCTTGAGCTATTCCCCAAGCTTTAGATTGCTTTCCCGACGAACCAATCCGTTCCAAGCTCTTGGATGATCCAACGCCGAAAATACCGCGTATCTACTTGCCACGCGCCGGAGAAACAAACGGAACGACGATCACCTTGCTATACTCCACGGATACGGCTAGAGCTAGGATGATGAAGCTTTACTAATCAAGATTATAACACTAAGTGTTTAATCTATATCTCTCAATATATTCTCACAATCTTTCTCTAAGAAAATTATAAAGAATATGAATGAAGAAGAAAATGGTGATGATGACCAAGAAAATTAATTCTCTCTCCTTCTTGCCAAAACTCACGAATGAAGTTTTTAAAGAGTGAGGAGTAGTTTTTTTTATTCTTCTTTCATGTCCCACAAAATAACCTTATTTTAAGAGATATCATATCTCTAAGGTCATTAGTCATACACCTACCAAAAGCAAGACTAAGACCAAAGGGAAGGAATCAAAGTGGGGGGGCTCTAGAAGGAATTGGACCAGTTCAGTCTGTTTCGGACTCCCGTGAGTCCAAACAGATAAACTCCGATTCCATTATGATGTATTTATATCAATTAATCAATCCAATTAATTAATCATATTAAATACAAAATAACAAAATTAATTTCTTCAAGAAATAGTTATATTTATGAATTAAATTAATCATCCAGTAAATTATTAATTCATTAGGCCATAAATTAATTTATCTAATAAATCGATTTAGACATCCAATGTCCCAAAAATTAGATATTGTAGGTCACAAGTCGTCCAGCGATAAGTCTAGAGGGGAGGGGGGGTGAATAGACTTATTGAAACTCTTAAACTCTTTTTCTCAAAGAGTGAGTTTCTTCAGCTGATAGATAAACAAATGACTTGGAGTCGTTTGTTCTTAATACGTGCGGAAGTCAGCTGATGACGAATACAGAACAGCTAATGAAACACTTAGTAATGAATGCAACAGTTAAAGTATGATGCTATAAAACAGTAAAGTACGTAGGCAATTATAGTGGTCTCAGAGGTGGGGTAATCCTCTACTAATCCACTTTTCTCCAAACCAGTTGGAGATGAATTCACTATAATTCTCAACCAGTGATAAATATTACAGTGATTCAACCAAACTACAACAGCTTCCAACCAGTGGAAATCCATGCCGCTGTAACACACTTGACTGCCTTGCACCTCTTGATCCTCGATCCTTAGATGCCTTTACAGTCTCTTAACTTCAACCAGTGAAGTACCCCGAACTTAGGATTATAGACACGGGTTTTTGTCTTCTCCAACTAAGAGCTTCTTCAAGTATGAACTTTTTAGAACCGCTCTTTTCACGATGCTGTATTTCGCTTTTAGATTGCTTGAATGCTTTGATCGCTTGAAAGTATGTTCGCACCGGTAGTTGCTCAACTTCAAATCTTTGGATATATAGGTGTTGATCCATGAGCATTCCTTCATCGCCATTGCAAATGTGTAACAAATCAGTCTGTTGGAGGGAGACTTCTTTGTTTATTCTTTTCTGAACGTTGCAAGGCTGGATTCCCATATTTTAATCTATCTTCCGACCGTTGTGAAGACTCTGCATGTGATGCGCCGAATCTTTTGAATATAATACGTTTAAAGTCTTCAAGGTGGGTCTGGATGAATTATTTAATTCATCTCTTTTGCGGGAATCTCTCCAATTTGTCTCTTCACGTTGCATGTGACTTTCCGAAATATTTGACTTTTTAACGCATACTGACGTGGACTTGGACTACTTGGCTAATCTCGACTAGGCTGATGTGCAGTTAACTTCTCTGCAGTCTGGACCTCTCTGATGTATACTGTTTTGGACTTGTCTGTTCAGATGACTTGTCTGAGGTATCTTGACTGCAGTCGGGTCAAACATCCCTGATGATTTTTGTTGACCAGAACAACTCTGACTTGACTCGACTGTTCCTCTCTGATGAACTCAGCTGATCTTTAGTACTTTAGCCGATTTTTAGCCTAACTTATTTTTGGCCTATAGAAGATACTCATTTGGTTCTTCTTTACATTTTGCCAAGTTTTACACTTAACATTATTTGGCCTATGGAAGATACTCATTGGGTTCTTCCTTACATTTTTGCCAAGTAATAAACATTTGAATTTATATTAATGACATCATCAAAATCTAACAAGTATTCCTAACAAATTCCCCCTATTTTGATGACGGCAAAACTTAAAGAAATATTCAAATGAACAAGTCTGCACTTGAGTGCAAGACACAAACTAAAATCAGTCTAGTTTTTGAGACAACTGGAAATTGTCATTCAAAAGACTGTTATAAAATTTTCTGACTTGATTATGTTTGAAATTTACAAGAAAATTTTACAAGTACAGAAATAAATAAAATCATTACAAGTACAAAATGAAAGAAAGTCATCTGCCTCTGCCTCTACCTCTTCGAATAGGCTGTTTGGCAAGCCTGAAAGGTTTAGCTCCGATTGGTCTTGTATTGACAGGTGCAAGACCATACTTCCTCTTTACAACAAGAGCTGCAAAGTCTTGCTCTTCTTGTGATGAAAACTTGTTCTCAAGACACAACTTCTTGATTTTCCTCTGGAGAGCAAGTTCATTTAAAGCACTACCTTTCTCCAAGGTGGGAGGTTCTTTGGCTCTGAACTGAGGGATCATGGGATAAGCATTGTATGTCTCAGCATGTTTCTTCAGAATAGTCCAGAGTTGTGGATGATCTTCTTCCATGAAGTTGATGAAGATCTGCTGTGGGGTGAGATTATCATCCTGGAGTATTTCCCAGATGTAGTAGTCTCTGATGAATTTCTTTTTCGCAGATCCCCACATGGGTATAGCTTCTTATGGTATTAATTCTTCTACATACCACAACTCCTTGCCTTCCCACTCTAGAGTAGGCTCAAATCCTCCTCTAGTCCTCTTTTTCTTGCCTGCAGGCTGATCAGCCTGTTCTTCTGGTTCTGCTACTCCCTTCCTTTTGGCTGAGGATGTCCCAGCAGTGATCATCTGGACATCTTGCCTCTTCTTCGTCCTAAGCTCCTCCCTTATCTCTCCTTGAATACTGCCTTCCCCCTGTATTCTATCTTCCCCCTTTTTGCCAGCATCAACTAAAGTAGTCAACTGCTGCTCTATTATGTGCATCCAGTCAGACATGCCAAATGGCATTCTGTTGTTTATAGGGGGAGGAGGTTGAGGGACTTCCCTCTGCAGAAACATATCAATCTTGGCATTGATGGATTGGAGGTCAGGAGTTACCTGAGATGCAAGCAGCTATCCAATGGTATCCTTCACTATCTGCCTTATCAGCTCGGTCACCGCAGGTGAGATCTGCGATGGTGGAGAGTGCTCGCCTGAGCCTTATGCAAATGAACCACTAGACTGCAGGCTCCTATCTGCAGCTGGTACTACAGATGGGGTCTTTTCTGGTGTCCCTGATCTGGAGTCCTCAGCCAACTCGGCGTCCAGACTGGTATACCGGGCAGGCGCCCCAGCCCTGTCTGCAGCCTCTACTTCTGGCTCTTTCTCCGGCTCCTTCTCCATCTCCTCTTCTTCTTTTTCTTCTTCATCTTTTTCCTTTTCTTTCTTATCTCCTTGATCTCCTCCTTCATCTTTATCATCATCCTCATCATCATCATTATTGTCATCATCCTTTTTCCCATCTTTTTTATCTTCTCCTTCATTCTTATCATCCTTTTCACCTTCATCATCATTCTTCTCTCCTTCATCATCCTCTTGTTCTACCTCTTCCCCTTCTTCTTCTTCTTCATCAATTAACTCTTCTGTTTTCTCTACTTCCTCAGATTGTTTTTCAACTAAACTGTTTTCTCCTTCTCTTTTCTCTTCCTGCTCTGCTTCTTCGTCATCTATGATAATGACTTCCTCATCTTCTTATCCATTTACTTCTTCAATTCTAATTTCTTTTTCTTCTACCTCCTCATCTTCTTCAAATGAACCATCAAAAATACTGTACATAATAGAAGTGATGAATTGGTCCATGTTGGTTTTGAAATGAGACATGAACCAATTCTCCTGGAGGATTAAAACTATGTCTGATACTTTACAAAAATGTATCAGTACATCCTCTGTGGCTTGGGGATATTCCCAACCACTGGTTGCAATATAAGTTTGAAGTTTCGAAAATGAAAGAGATTTGAAAAATTTCCACTCTTCAAAAATATTAACAAAAGAGTGTTTTAAGGCTTGTGGTTTAACAAGCTGTAATTGTTCAATGGACAGGTTGAAAACATTGTTGTCCAGCAGGTTAAAGGTGTAACTTTCTTCAGGGATTGAGATGATTAAACCTGCTTCTTCCTCCTCTGGAATGTATGCTGGAGTGAGGACAGCCATGATCTGAGTTTCCAGGCTGCCTGGAGCAGGCTGGTCTTCCAGGTGAGTAGGCGACCTGGCTGCAGGACTGGAATGATGATCTGACTGCTCCTCCTGACTAAACTGCAGTCGCCTGGGCCTCTTGGGAGAGGGTTCTGGAGATGACTGCATGATGGATGGTTCTCCAGGGGCTGGTCCCCTTCTCTTGAAACGGACAGCTATGGGAGTGTTGTCTGACTCTGAGTCCAACTTGGCTGTAGGGGGGTTGTCATCTGCAGGCTTGTCCGACTCGTCTGATAAATCGTATCTGGGGTAGGTCCTTGAGTCAGACAGCTCTTTCAACATCTGGGATGCTCTCCTTGTGCCTCCCAACTTTCTCAACGTCTCTTGGTCCAGGTGACCAATCCTCTTATTGATGTGAAAGGGATCAGTAGTACCCTTTACCACACCCATCTTTTCCAGCATCCAACTCAGCTGCGTTCCAAACGCCAGCTTGGATTTAAATTTTTTCTCGTCAATAAGCCATTTGGCTTTGTTGACCTCGCGAACAAGTTGCCTAAAAATGTAATCCGCCCAATCAGTCTGCTCGTCTTGAATCAGTGCTCCCAGCACTGTGAATTTTGCCGATGACAGTTGGTCGTAACTGCCGGCCATACCCATGATAATTTTGTTGGTAATATCCAACACATATCGATATACCTTTTTAATCTCGCTCCTTTTAGCAGTGAGTTTTAGCTTCGCAGGCTGATCATCCGCCTTAATTTTCTTCCAGGTTTTGGCAGCTGACTGTTTGAGTGCCTCGACGGGTGTGCCACGGTGCCTCATACCAAAGGCTGTACGAATCGACTCCGGCGAAATGTCGACTTGAATTTCGCCAACAGTACTCCTAATGCCTCATTGAATCACATATGCTTCGCGATAGAAGGCGATGACGTCTTCTTTGTAAAGGTGCTTTGGGCTGATGTCCAGGAATGGGTAGATCCCATTGAACTTCATCGAACGGATTAGATCAAGCACGTCGTAATTTTCTAGATTTACGTCCAATAAACCTTCGAAATCAACGACCAGAGAAAAGATAATTTGGTCCTTGACCGCCTTCATGTTAACGCCTTCGAAATATGATTCCATTTCTGCAAACAAAGGATTTTTAGTGTATTTGTAGTTCAAGAATTTTTGCTCTCAAGAATTTTTGCTCTGTAAATCTAGGGTTTGAAAGATTGGTAAGCGTAAAGGTAAAGTGAAGGGTCTCCGTCCTTTTAAAGAAGATGAAAATACATATGGATTAAATTATTATTTCTTTTGAAACGGTGGTATGCCTTTTGAGATTCTATTTAAATTTCAAATTCGAAACGGTGGTCCGGGTTTAGATTTTAAAATTTGATAGTTGGTTTTAATTGGCCACTGTGGAGGTCAATTTATCAAGTGATCGCCGCGTGTATTTAAATGCCACTTGTGAACCAAAAATTAATATATTATTATACAGACAATAATAAAATATTCCGAAGTCGGTCGAGTTTAGAGAAACTTAGCTAATTTGACTGTTGACTGCTCTGCATCAGGTGAGTTGACTCCATGGACTTCTCGCCTGAGATTCTGATCAGCTAGGTTCCTTTGTCCGTCCTTCGTCCTCTTGCCTGCATCGGCTAGGATCTGATTTCTTTTAATCAGCTGGGTCCGTCCTTCCTCTGAGATGCTTCAGCTTGCTTCTGTACTAGATTTCCAATCTAGTAGACCAAGATCTCTGGTCAGCTCCAAAAACCTTTCTTCTGGCAGAGGTTTGGTAAAGATGTCAGCTATTTGGTAGTCTGTGCTGACTCTTTCAACTCTAACTCTTTTGTTAAGCACGTGGTCTCTGATGAAGTGGTGCTTAACATCAATGTGCTTGGTCCTCGAATGCAAAACCAGATTGTTGGTTATTGCAATAGCACTATTGTTGTCACACCAGATAGGGACTTCATTGGCAATGATATTATAATCCCTCAGCTGTTGTCTGATCCATAAGATCTGGGCACAACAGCTACCTGCAGCTAGGTATTCTGACTCTGTGGTGGAGATAGAGTTAGAAACCTGCTTCTTGCTAAACCAGGATATCAGTCTGGTTCCTAGGAATTGGCATGTTCCACTAGTGCTTTTCCTATTAATTTTGCATCCTGCGAAATCTGCATCTGAATATCCTGACAGCTCGAAGTTATCATCCTTGGGATACCATAGTCCAACATTGACTGTAGACTTAAGGTACTTAATTACTCTCTTTACTGCATCTAGATATGACTGCTTAGGCTTAGATTGGAATCGCGCACAAACTCCTACGGCATAGGATATGTCTGGCCTGCTTGCAGTGAGGTATAGTAATGATCCAATGAGTCCTTTGTAGTGGGTTGAATCCACTGATATGCCTCCCTCATCTGTATCTAGGTGAGTACTTGTGCTCATAGGAATTCTTGCTGGTTTGGCTGATTCCATTCCAAATCTCTTGATTAGATCTTTGGTATACTTAGCTTGGTTGATGAAAATTCCATTTTCCATCTGCTTAACTTGTAGTCCGAGGAAGAAGTTAAGCTTTTCAAATTCTTCTTGCATGCGGTTGGAGAATTTCTCACATAGCTCTGGATTGGTTGAGCCAAATATGATGTCATCCACATATATCTGAACTATCAATATGTGGACTTCGTGCTCCACTCTGAATAGGGTCTTGTCCACCTTTCCTTTGCAAAAACCATTCTTCTCAAGAAACACAGACAGTGTTTCATACCATGCTCTTGGTGCTTGTTTAAGTCCATAGAGAGCCTTCAACAGCTTATAGACGTTGTCTCCTTTGACAAAACCTGGGGGTTGCTCTACATAAACTTCTTCTTCTAGGATGCCATTTAGAAAAGCAATCTTTACATCCATCTGATAGACTTCAAAATCTTTGAATGCAGCATATGCGAGGAATAGTCTGATGGCCTCTAATCTTGCAACAGGTGTATAGGTTTCATCAAAATCTATTCCTTCACATTGTGCATAGCCTTTTGCAACGAGTTTGGCTTTATTCCTAACAACAGCTCCATCTTCATCACTCTTGTTTTTGTACACCCATTTGGTGCCAATAACCTTCTTGTGATCTGGTCTGTCTGTTAGTTCCCAAACTTTGTTTCTTTCCATCTTCTCCAGTTCTTCTTGCATGGCATTTATCCAAGAATAATCTTCCAAAGCTTGTTCTGTCGTCTTGGGTTCTATCTGTGACATAAAGCATGAGAACATAGCCATTCCTGCGGGTAGAGTTGACTGTCTTGTCTTAACTCCATTAGTCAGCTTCCCGATGATTTGATGGATTGGATGGTCTTTGAGCCACTTGGGGATATCGTCTTCTTCTGGGTCTGTTCCCCCTGTTGAATTGCTCTGGTGGATTTCTGCATCAGCTGGGTCCTGGTCTCCTCGGTCTGCAGCTGGATCAGCTACCGTCTTGTCATCTGCAGGTTGGGTCTGATCTGCAGATGAGTCTTTATCAGCTACAACTGGGTCTTCATCAGCGGCAACTGGATCAGATAGGTTTGGTGATCCTGTCTGATCTGCAGTTGGATCTTCAGCAGCTACAGTTGGATCTTCAGTCTGGTTTGCAGGTGAGTCCACCATTCCAGTGTCATGTACAATGACTTCTTTAAGGGTTGCTGATTTGAGTTTATTCTCAATTAGCTCAAGTTGCTTCCTGTAATCAACAGTAGATTCATCAAAAACAACATGGGGTGTTTCCTCCATAACTAAGGTTCTTTTGTTAAATACTCTATATGTCTTGCTTATTTGTGAGTATCCCATAAAGAGACCATCATCAGTTTTAGCATCAAAGGCATTTAGTTGTGTTTTACCGTTGTTGTGGATGAAACACTTACAACCAAAAACGTGAAAGTAAGCAACAGTGGGAGTTCTATTATTCCAAACCTCATAGGGAGTTTTGCCATGTCTCCCTACTCTCATACTCCTATTCTGAGTATGGCAAGCTGTGTTGACAGCTTCAGCCCAGAACCTCTTGGGGAGGTCCGCTTCTGCAATCATGGACCTTGCTGCTTCCTTCAGGGTTCTGTTTCTTCTTTCAGCAACGCCATTCTGCTGGGGAGTCCTGGCTGCAGAAAGCTCATGCTGGATCCCATTCTGATCGCTGTAATCAGTGATCGCCTTGTTGAGAAACTCTCCTCTTCTATCTGATCTGATCTCGATGATGGATAGGGATTTCTCATTTTGGATCCTTCTCAGCAACTCAGGTAGATTGGTCAAGGTTTCACTCTTCTTATACAGGAAGATGATCCAAGTGTACCTTTAGTAATCATCTACTACAACAAGTGCATGCTTTCGTCCGCTCAGAGTCCTTGGTTTGATAGGACCAAATAGATCCATGTGGAGTAGATCTAATATCCTTGTTGTGAGAGTTGTAGGCTGGACTAGCTTGAATGATGCTCTGGCCTGCTTTCCTTTCTGACAGGCATCACAAAGAGCTTCCTTCTTGAATGCTTCATCTGGAAGTCCTCTGACCAGCTTTTGAGAACTAATCTTGTTGATGGCTTTGAAGTTCAGGTGACATAATCTTTTGTGCCACAGCCATCCGTTCTCAGCTACTGTCTTGGATAGAAAACAGGAGTTAGGTGTTCCTGTGTTCCAATCTATCATGTAGACATCTCTCCTTCTGAATCCTTGTAGCTTCACTTCGCCAGATAGGATATCTATCACCATGCATTTCCAGATGGTGAAGACTACTAGATTCTTCTCATCGCAAAACTGGATTATGCTCAGGATATTGTACTTGAGCCCTTTGACATAGTGAACTTTAGATATCACAATATTTCCTCGGTGCAGCTCTCCAAAGCCCTTTGTTTGTCCTGTAGAGGTATCTCCAAAGGTTACATCAGGACCTATTTCTTTGGTGTATTTGGATAGCATCTTCTTGTTCCCGGTCATGTGCCTCGAGCATCCAGAATCTACAAACCATTCTTCACCTCCAAAGTTTGAATTTGTAGAGATGTGGTTGTAGTCCTTCCACTTTTTCTGCAATCAAACAAGCAGAGATTTAGGTACCCAGATCTGTGTGGGTCCTCTAGGGTTAGTTGGTTTCCTGGAGAATTGATTTCTCCTTGGATTATAAAAATTGTTATTATTATTACCCTTATAAGGTGTGTAAGGTCTAGGTCTGTATCTCCTATTGGGATTGTATACCGGATATTCCTCAAAATATTGATAGTGTGGGCCATTTCTAAATCTTGGCTGAGACCATTTATTAAATCTTTGAGGTCTCCACACTTGTTCATTTTGGAAATTAGGATAACCTTGAGGTTTCCACCTGCCCCTCCCATTTTGAAATCTGTTTTTAGGGAGTTGTTGATAATAGTGGGCATGTTGTCTTGGCTGCTGCTTCTGCCTGGGCCATTGCCTAGTCGCTTGTCTAGGTGGCTGCCTTGTGTAACCTGGCTGCAGTCTAGACTTGTGACTTGGCTGTTGCCTATTTCTAAATATCGGTTTATATGTAGGCTCAGCAGTCGAGACAATTGTTTCTCCCTTGACTAAAATGGTTTTGGAACTAGAGGGAGTGTGAGGATCATATCCAAGGCCTCATCTGGAATATTGTGGCCTCTTATTGGTACACAATTCTTCCAGGGTTGAAGACGCCTTCAGGGAGGTTATTTCCTGCGCCTGAGTCTTATTTGCCTGAGTCAGCTTAGTAAATTCGGCTTTGACATGAGCAAGTGCAGCTGATTTTTCTTTAAGTAAAAGTCGATTTATCTCAGCTGTATTAACATCAGCCTGGTTTTTCAAGTCAGCTGCAGTTATCTCAACCTTATTCAGTTCTAGGCTGAGTTTTTCAAAATCATTTTTCAGCTGCCTATTCTCATCTTGCAGCTGAGTCTGCTCGGCTGATACAGCTAGGTGTGCAGATTTAAGTGTCTCAAAATCTTTAAATAGCTGATTTACAGATTCATGTAGATCCATATCTTGCGACATGGCTGAACTATTATTTGAACCAGAGAGTTTTGATGTTACCTCTTCATCAGCTAAGTTGGCCATCAGGCAGTCATACTCTTCATCATCATCAGAAAAGAATCCGCTGCTTGATTCTACATGCTCCTGATCTTATCCGATGAGTGCCTTCCTTCTGTCTTCTTTTTTGCGCACCTCCTTCTTGCTCTCGTCCTTCTTAAGCTCAGGACAGTCGATCTGAATGTGTCCTGTCTTGTGACAATTGTAGCATTCCACCTTCCAACTTCCGGCTTTCTGGTTCCTTCTGGGATTCTCCTTATAATTTTTCTTGTATTTGGAGTAGTTTTTCCGGAAGTTGCTGAACCTTTGCATTATAAACGCCATTTCTTCCTCAAAATCTAATGGATTTGGAGGCTTTACATCAGATAAGCTTTTAGCGGGGGACTCGGCTGCAAAGGCTATTCCCTTCTCTGCAGGCTCAGTTGAGGATGAACTTGGAAGCTCGAACTCATAAGCCTTCAGATCAGAGAACAGCTCTTGGATCTTTATCTTATTAAGATTCTTGGATTCTCTCATGGCTACTGCCTTCATACTCCATTCAGGATTGAGAGATCTTAGAACCTTCAGCGCCATCTCCCTATTGCCATAAGATTTGCCGAGGGAGTTGATCTCATTGATAATCTCAGTGAACTTTGTGTCCACTTGGTCTATGGATTAGCCATTCTTCATTTTGAAGTTGTCAAATTTTTGAATAGCAATTGACAACTTGTTTTCCTTGATCAGCTCCGTTCCTTCACACATTAGGGCTAATGTGTCCCAGATTTCTTTGGCATTCTTGCAATTCTTGATCTTGACCATGGTGGATTTGTCAAGAGTTTGATATAGCACATCTCTGGCCTGGTTATCAAGATTCGCCAGCTTTCTTTCTTCGTGAGTCAGCTCTGTCCTATTCTTTGGGATCTTCTCTGGCTTCCGTGCTGCGATCTCCTCTGCGGTGTTGTCCTTCTCGAAGATGAATGGACCGTCCTCTATGATGCACCACATGTCATCATGGATTGAAGATAAGTGTGCCTGCATCCTTATCTTCCAAAGATCATACTCATCAACTGAAAACATAGGGAGTCTAGAATGCATGTGTTCCATTATAAAATGAGAGTAAAGATATATCTCTGATAGATCTGGTTCGTGAAAAAATGAACCAACCTCTCTGATACCACTTGTAGGTCACAAGTCGTCCAGGGATAAGTCTAGAGGGGGGGTGAATAGACTTATTGAAACTCTTGAACTCTTTTTCTCAAAGAGTAAGTTTCTTCAGCTGATAGATAAACAAATGACTTGGAGTTGTTTGTTCTTAATACGTGCGGAAGTCAGCTGATGACGAATACAGAACAGCTAATGAATCACTTAGTAATGAATGCAGCAGTTAAAGTATGATGCTATAAAACAGTAAAGTACGCAGGCAATTATAGTGGTCTCAGAGGTGGGGTAATCCTCTATTAATCCACTTTTCTCCAAACCAGTTGGAGATGAATTCATTATAATTCTCAATCAGTGATAAATATTACAGTGATTCAACCAAACTACAACAGCTTCCAACCAGTGGAAATCCGTGCCATTGTAACACACTTGACTACCTTGCACCTCTTGATCCTCGATCCTTGGATGCCTTTACAGTATCTTAACTTCAACTAGTGAAGTACCTCGAACTCAGGATTATAGACACGAGTTTTTGTCTTCTCCAACTAAGAGCTTCTTCAAGTATGAACTTTTTAGAAGCGCTCTTTTAACGATGCTGTATTTCGCTTTTAGATTGCTTGAATGCTTTGATCGCTTGAAAGTATGTTCGCACCGGTAGTTGCTCAACTTCAAATCTTTGGATATATAGGTGTTGATCCATGAGCACTCCTTCATAGCCATTGCAAATGTGTAACAAATCAGTCTGTTGGAGGGAGACTTCTTTGTTTATTCTTTTCTGAACGTTGCAAGGCTGGATTCCCATATTTTAATCTATCTTCCGACCGTTGTGAAGACTCTGCATGTGATGCGCCGAATGTTTTGAATATAATACGTTTAAAGTCTTCAAGGTGGGTCTGGATGAATTATTTAATTCATCTATTTTGCGGGAATCTCTCCAATTTGTCTCTTCACGTTGCATGTGACTCTCCGAAATATTTGACTTTTCAACGCATGCTGACGTGGACTTGGAGTACTTGGCTGATCTCGACTAGGATGATGTGCAGTTAACTTCTCTGCAGTCTGGACCTCTCTGATGTATACTGTTTTGGACTTGTCTGATCAGATGACTTGTCTGAGGTATCTTGACTGCAGTCGGGTCAAACATCCCTGATGATTTTTGTTGACCAGAACTACTCTGACTTGACTCGGCTGTTCCTCTCTGATGAACTCAGCTGATCTTTAGTACTTTAGCCGATTTTTAGCCTAACTTATTTTTGGCCTATAGAAGATACTCATTTGGTTCTTCTTTACATTTTGCCAAGTTTTACACTTAAAATTATTTGGCCTATGGAAGATACTCATTTGGTTCTTCCTTACATTTTTGCCAAGTAATAAACATTTGAATTTATATTAATGACATCATCAAAATCTAACAAGTATTCCAAACAGATATCCAACATCTAATATACATAATGAGAGAATAAGCTTGATTCATTTTGTCGTCAATCCTATTGCACGACTCGGTAGGTCCGTCTCAGTCAGCAATGGGAGGAACCAAAGAGTAGTAGCACCACCTAGCCAGCCTGGCGGCCTACACTGTACCCCAACTGAGAACGAATGATTGGGATCATTCAAGAATCATTCTGTCATGAATACCAGTATACGTATAAACCCTTATTTCAAATGTCTCGATCAATTTATAGGGTCATAGTCAGTCAAACCCTATCTGTACTTGACGCTATGCATGCGTTAATGCAAATCGAGATCATCGAGCTCTCGTGTATCCAATACAACTAGATCCAATGCTTTGGCCAAAGACTTATGATCTCATCTGCCAATAACCGCATAGGACATATAACCCGCTCACTAACGGGAGAAAGAATTCTATCTTGGTATTCAGTAGGACCTGCTACTTGCCCGTCAAGATGCACGTCGAGGTTGACCCCCGCCTCCCGGTTTACAGGGCCTAACTACTCTAATGTAATTTCTTGACGTCACAAGCACATCCCTACTAAATCCTCAAGTCGAAGGTTCACGAATACCTGTCACAACCTTTCGATTCCGTTGACTGTCCCGGAGTGAAATCCGAGTGACGAATCGAGGGTGAGTCGGTTTGAGTATACTAATCCAATTAGCATACCTATAACGTGAACTCCCACTAACCATTAGCGTTCGACAGGCACTCTCCATGTCAAAGAACACGTTATGCAAGTCTTCACATAAACTTAATGCCTAGTCAAGTTTCATCGACTTGCGAGCGATTAAGTATTCGAGCTATAAACCTTTCCAGTGCTGACCCCCTTACCCAACAAGGAGTGGAACGTTTTGCTCTCAAATACACGGACTAGTTTATATATGTATATTTACGAGTTAGGAATACCAGTAACTACCAGTAAATAAAGAAACATCCATTGCCTTATATTAATGATTTACATAATTACAAGTATAATGCCCTCACTCAACATCCTCTGAGTGGCATTCGAGGGCATACTCCTAACAACAAGAACATCAACATTTTTCACTAATTTCTCAAATTACTCATCAATTTACGTGTTGTTACTTATATATTAACAAGTTTCTTAACGATACACTTATTTAAAAAGTTATTGACTGAATTAACATAATATATCGTATATCATGTGTAGTATATATGATCTCAATGTATTAGTTCGTACGTATAAGTTCATCATCTGTATGAAATATCTCATATACTAATGAATTACATGAAATGACAAATACGAGTTTGTATAATAAGTCATGTAGTAATTAATGTTTGAACAAGCAATTTTAGAATCACAAAGCATCCTTCTAGATAACACAATAAATCCAATTGGCAAAAGTACCAAAAGTTCATGTGCACACGATGGTGCACACGGTCGTGCCCACGATGGGACACAAGGTCGTGTGCACAAGAACATCAACATTTCTCAATAATTTCTACAATTACTCGTAAATTTACGTGTTGTTACTTATACATTAGCAAGTATTTGTTAACGATACACTTATTTAAAAAGTTATTGATTGAATTAATATAATATATTGCATATCATGTGTAGTCTATATGTTCTCAATGTATTAGTTCATACGTATAAGTTCATCATCTATATGAAATATCTCATATACTAATGAATTACACGAAATGACAAATACGAGTTTGTATAAGAAGTCATGTAGTAATTAATGTTTGAACAAGCAATTTTAGAATCACAAAACATCCTTCTAGATAACACAATAAATCAAATTGGCAAAAGTACCAAAATTTCATGTGCACACGGTCGTGCACACGATAGGACACACGGTCGTGTGCACACGGTCATGGCAGCCATCGTGGGCATACGACAGCAGCAACCCATAACCGTGGGCAGGTTGCACATGATCGTAACCCACGAAGGGCACGATCGTGTGCAGCACAGAGCTGTTCTAGATTTACCAACTGCACAATAAACCATTTTACGTGTGATTTAACAACAGAACACATCAATCTTTCCAAAATATATCTGAATTAAATTAAAATTCATACTCATTAGTATCAAAAATATATTATCCTACACTATGTCTAACGATAACATAAATATTTTAGCAGCTAAACCATATCGATATTTCTCATTAAGTTCCTTGATTTGGTGCCTTCTTGCTGGGTTTGCAGAGATGAGTCGATCCAAGTACATGCATGCGAAGGGGCCACAACTGTGATTGTCGTTTTTTATGAACTGTAGTTCTCGTGGCATAATTTTGAAACTCATCTCCGTGTCATACTTTTTCTTCGATTGGTTGTTCAACCAGTGCCCTGATTGAGCTAGCACACAAGGCATCAGACGAGTAACTGGTCACATTTGGTTGAATAGGTATCGACCATCTTGGTGTTGGTGTGACAAGGAATTGTACAACTCCACGGTCTATGTTATGATGTTAATCTTGATAGTCACCCAGTGGCTCTGGTCAAGGCAACAAATGGCAATGATCTATTGAAACAAAATATGTAATCATATAATATCATCACATCAAACATAGCGAATCATTTATAAATATCAATTTCAAACTCACGTCGTCGCAATTTGACCATGGAACCGCATTTGGTGTATCAAGGCCTGTCATGTAGTCCTCGATGGATTTAGGAATTTTACAATCCTTGTAAACCGCCTTCCCTGTCACCTTGATACCAAATGGATCATCTGGATGGAGTCTTGAAAAGTCGTTGGCCAAACCACGAAATAAAAAAAATCCACATCACACTAATGATATACAAGCGAGTAATTTATAGAACTTTCATAAAATTTGGAGCCGGATAGTACAGTGCCAACTCTACCGACACCAACACTACGGACTCCCCACCAAAACCTCACTCGAGTCTCAAGCACATAACAGTCTATCACCTCGGCATCAAAGTATTCATGGCTAGACTCTATCCGGTCAAATAATGCCTGGGTGAGAGCATGCCTAGTCTCCAAACACCGGACAATAGCGTCACGTGGCTGCTCCCTAAACTATATATACAACTTCTTCAGAGCCTCACTATCTCTTGGAGGCGCCACCACAAAAGGCTCCTGAAGAGCAGCAGAGGGTCGACTCACTTGCGGTGGAAGACTATGCTCACCCAACTGCTGCATCCCGACAGTCTCACCAACTTCATCACCCTCAGCATACCTCTCACAACTATAACGATCAGAGACCTGTACAATCGGCTGCTCGATCTCAAAAACTGGAAGCTCGATCTGAAATGGAGGCTGCTGCTGAGAACTACTACTATGGTCGGGAAACATCATACTATAATGATGCTCGTCCTGAAACCAATCGAACATCGTCCCATACTACTAAAATGGCACGTCAAATGGCTGATACTGATGCTCATAATCCAAAAACTGCAAAGTCGGCTCAAGGGGCTGCTCAGTCTGCTCAAAAGAATGATGAATATAAGAATGATGATTGTGCTGGATCTCAGAATGGTGACTGTGCTGGGCCTTAGAATGGTGACTAGGCTGACACTGAGAATGATGACTAGGCTGACGCTGAGAATGATGACTAGGCTGACGCTAATAATGGTGACTGTGGGCTGCACTAGAGACTGAGTGGCCTGGAGGGTCAGGAATCCTCCGCTCGGCGCTGCTAATAGATGCAGAATGACGAGGCCTATCGGGAAACCTATCATGGCTCCCAGCTTAGTAGTGCACTGGGATCCTAGAAAGTATATGCATAGGTCCAAAGAAATCCACGATCCCAGAAAGCACCCAGCGAGAAACTCGAGCAATAAATGTTGTCTCAGACTCGTCGTACAAGATCGCCTTCAAACGGCGATCGAAGTACTCATCCCTACTCGCATCCTGGGTGTGGTCCGTACAAGGAAGTGCATGGACAAAACACACCCTCTCTGGCTACCTCTCCCAGTCCGATGTCTCTGCACCATCTACTGGTGGGGTACTCTGTCGGCGTCATTTCGACACTTTATGTGCCGACTCATATGTAATCAATTTCCCAGCAGCCTTCTTCAACCTATCCATAACTTTCTTTCTCGGCATCGGCGCAGGCTCATCTTACTTGTTCTTCACAACTATTCTTATATGCTTTATGAACTTAACGTCATATGGCGAGCCATTCTCAAAACTCAGGTAGCAGTAATCAGTCTCATCCTCCTCCAAATGCGGTAAAACAGGAAGTACTTTGTGCTGCAAAAGTAGTCATTATAACATACCATTAGATGGGCAATCACATAACGTTAAAGAGATGAGTGAAGTCAGGAGAAAATACTTTTATAAATTTATGTACCTTATCGTAGAATAAATGAGTGAAATCACATCAAACACCAGGGGACTTGGACAGATTTATCTCAAATTCCACACAATTCTCCCAATGAAGGAATCATCTCATACAATCATATCTGTAAAGCCCAAACAGGACCATAGAAGTGATAGTCCTTATGTTCCTGCCCTCCTTCATGGCAACATTGCCTATGTAGTAAGACAAAACCCCAAAGGCATAAGAACCCCAAGGAAACATATCCCACTGCTCGAAATCCTCAACTAATGCCCATGCCCATGTTTAGGCCATCATGTCGTCATGGCATAGGATAAAATAGTAGTTTATAAGCAAATTAGCAACCTTCACATAATCTCTTATGTCTCTCCCAAAATTTCGAGCATTGAACCTCTTCCACATAACACTAACCTTAATATTTTTGCCATGGAGTATTCTGTGGAAAATACCGTCAGACCAAAGGAGATGGTCGTCTTGTGGATGGAAGTTAGAGTTTCCAAAATGCAGTCCAATGATCATGGCAAAATCACGGCCGTAAAACGAATGGTCCTCCCACAAACCTGGAACCATGACTCATCCGGGGGGATTTGATCACCCTCCAACTAACGGTCAATCAAGTGATGTAGGGCAGTATTTGTACTCCCATTTCTCCTAACTTTAGTCAAACGCCCCAGGACCCCCTCGGTCAAGCTCTCGATAGCTTAAGTTCGCCGTGGGTTTTCAAAGGTAACAAGGGTGGAGTTTTCTTTTTGTCTTTATCATCTCATTTGTAACATTGATGGAGAAGAAATTTTCCAAACACTTTGAGTGCTTAAGTTGTAACACCCTCAAGTTATTTAGGGTTTATTACAGCGCCGTGAGCCCCGCCGTGGGACCCACAAGGCTATTCACACGCGGAACTATGAACTTTGACTGATAAGGTCCATTCACAATCAAATGGAAGACAATAAAATTGGTACTCAAAACAATATCCAATAAAACCGAATACAATGCATCAAGGATAAATCCCATGGAAACACCGGCCAAAACATCAAGAAACCAGAAACAGTACTCGAGTACTCATAACTATTTCAAGTACAACAGACATTGAATAGAGGAAATACAAGGCATAATCATTAACAAAACACAGCATCACACTTGCCCATCATCTTCATGCCGACCCGGTATGTGCCTATCCGCTATCCTGAATCCTGAAGTACATGAAAGGTATTTCCCCCATAAAGGGGTTAGCCGTTGAATATCTAGTACAAGTATATCGAATATGAAACACAATACTTCTCGATAATAAAGTAAATGTAATCTTCATTTCATCAACTCAAGACTAGTATTCCGGAATAACTAAATCTCATAGCATTACATTTCAATACATACGTGATTAACCGTGGAACCGCACCAAAGGCAACAGAACTCTCAGAGGCCCCATCGGACCCTCCCAGAGTGGTTAACCCAAAATATTCGTGGAACCGCACCAAAGACAACGGAACTCTCAGAGGACCCCTCGGCCCATCCCTGATGGAATATATACCATCGTACAATTCATATACCTTACTTTCAAAGTCAAGAACGTACAATCATAAACATATACTTGCCTTTGAGACATCGAGAATTGGAAGGAAAATATTACAAGTTTGGTAGGTCCAAGAATGTACTTCCGGCACCTAAACGATTCGTAAGGAATATGATAATTAATAATCCATACTCAAACCACACAAAGAAACTCCCGAAACCCACCTAAGATTCACAAAACTACAATGATAATCACATAGAGGTTTCGAAATCATCTAAACCCTCTCAAGTCCGTACAAGGTACATAACCATCCATATAATCGTAGGGAAAATGTGGTAACGGGTTAGATACATCATAATCTCAAAGATCTCGAGCTCCAAAATAGATAAATCGGACGAATCTAAGAAAATCCCAAAAAATCCCCCAAACTAGGGTTCTAAGGAATTTACCTTGGTTTGGAAGGTAGAAAGGATTAGATGTTGTGTAATCTTTGATATCCAACCAAAAATGATGATGGATGATGAAAGATCGCCCCCAAATTGCCCCCAAATCGCCTTCTCATGCTCTCGCATCGGAAATGAGTGAAATAGATGAAAAATGACGAAGAACAGGGTTGACCCTCACTTATATACAGCGCCTGGTTAGCGCGCGCTAAAATTCAAGGCTATCATGCGCTAATGGGGTCACCCGGTAGTCCAGTAGCTTCTGACCTACGATGTTAGCATGCGCTACCACATCCTTAGCGTGCGCTGACTTGTATCAGAGAAAAATTCCAACTCACTGCCCAAACACGCTAGCGTGCGCTACAACTGGACACTAGCGCGCGCTACGCAACACCTATAGCTTGCACTGGCTTGGGCCTAGCGTGTGTTAACTGTTAGTCCAGAAAACAGAAACACCCCACTGCCCCTGCCGACTCAGCCCATTCGCGTGCACTACTGGCGATGTTAGCGCGCACTACTCAACACGAATAGCATGCGTTAGCAAATGCCTAGCATGCGCTAACAGCTAGTCCAGAGGGCCGAATCAGCTACTGCCTCTGCCGAGCCCGAACCGTTAGCGTGCGCTAAGACTCAAAGCTAGTGTGCGCTACTCGACAGAAATAGTGTGCGTTAGCTTAGGCCTAGCGTATGCTATCTGCCTGTCTCAAAACAACACCGAAAGGTCTAAACAATATGAACATGCTCCGAAAGGTACAAAACTCTAAAATCAACAACGACAACACCTCAATAAGTGCTTACAGAGCGACAGAAGGAACATCAAATCCAACAATTCATATAAAGTACGGGTATTACATTCTCCCCCTATAAAAAGAAGTTTCGTCCCAAAACTTAGAAAATAAAAAGTTCGTGGTAATCCAATCGCATCTTCTCTTCCATCTCCCAAGTCGCCTCCTCAACTCCATGTCTCGACCATTGTACTTTAACCAACGGGATGGTTTTGTGCTGAAGCTACTTCTCACGACGTTCAAGGATCTTCACTGGTCTTTCCAGAAAGGTGACATCCTCAGCTACGTCAATGTCACTATAGTCGATAATATGCTTGGATCTGGCACGTACTTTCTCAACTGAGAAACATGAAAAACGCGATGGACATGACTCAAAGTTGGAGGCAACTCCAAGCGATAAGCTAAGTCTCCAACCCTGTCCAAAATTTCAAAAGGTCCGATATAGCTCAGACTATGTTTCCCCTTTTTCCCGAAGCGGAAAACTCCTTTGGTCGGCGACACCTTGAGTAGAACATGGTCTCCCACTTCGAATTCCAAAGGTCGACGACGAGTATCATCATAAGATTTCTGACGGCTCTGGGCAGTCAACAACTGGTCCCTGATTATAAAAATCTTCTCCTTAGTCTCCACCAACATATCTGGTTCCATTCCGACTAGCTACGAAACCTCGTCCCAACATAACGGCGATCTACACCACCTACCATAAAGTGCCTCGAAAGGTGCCATCTTGATTGACGCATGCCAACTATTATTGTAGGCAAATTCGATTAACGGAAAGTGAAGTTCCCAATCGCTACTCCAGTCTAGGGCACAAGCCCGCAATATATCCTCCAACGTCTGAATCATCCGCTCCGTCTGACCGTCTGACTGAGGATGAAAAGACGTGCTCAATCTCAACTCGGTGCCCAAAGCCTGATGAACAACTTGCCAAAAATGCGATACAAAGCGACCATCTCAATTAGAAACAATTGTCTTAGGGGCACCATGCAATCTCACAATCTCAGCTATAAAAGTTCGAGCCAATTTCTCCGGTCCCCAAATATCCTTAATGCCTAGAAAGTGCACAGACTTGGTCAACCGATCTACAATTACCCATATCATATTCATTCCGGCTCTAGTTCTCGGTATCCCAATGTTAAAATCCATAGAGATATCTTACCACTTCCACTCGGGAATGGTAAGCGGCTTCAACAACCCCGTCGGTCGTAGATGTTCAATCTTGACTTGTTGACACGTAAAGCATTGTAATACAAACTCTATAATGTCTTTCTTCATATTATTCCACCAAAAATTTTGCTTCAAGTCCTTGTACATCTTGCTCGTTCCAGGGTGGATTGAGTAAGGCGTAGCATGGGCTTCTCGGATAATTCTCTGCCTCAACTCTAGATTATTCGGAACACAAAGCCTTCCCTGAAATCTCAAAATACTATCCTCATGAACCATAAAATTAGGGGATTTTCCTTTGGCCACATCTTCCTTCAGTTAAGAGATCATCGGGTCACCTCACTGTTTCCCTTTGATGTCATCAACCAAGGACGAAGTAATTTCGAGAGTACACAACTGTCCCTGCACTCTTTGAAGCCAAACTTCTATCCCTCGCTCAATTAAATCCCGACAAATCTTCGTCTGAGATGTAAGAACCTCGAGCATTTTAAATGATGCCGATTTGTGGATCAAAGCATCCACGACGACATTGGCCTTTTGCCAGATGGTAAAGAATTTCCAAATCATAATCCTTAATCAATTCTAACCAATGTCTATGCCTCATATTCAGCTCGTTCTGACTGAAAATATACTTCAAACTCTTGTGATCGGTATAAATCAGACACGGAGAGCCATACAAATAATGCCGCCCAATCTTAAGTGCGAAGACAATTGCGGCCAACTCAAAATCGTGAGTAGGATAGTTCATCTCATATGGAT
Organism: Orobanche coerulescens; assembly: GCA_033398695.1. Lineage (NCBI taxonomy): Eukaryota > Viridiplantae > Streptophyta > Magnoliopsida > Lamiales > Orobanchaceae > Orobanche > Orobanche coerulescens. The sequence goes on from CM065805.1 coordinate 83,864,492, forward strand.
TCAACTGCCGTGATGCAAAAGATATCGTTTTATCATGCTGCATAAGCACACATCCAAGCCCTTGTCCTGAAGCGTCGCTATAAACTACAAATCCTTCACTACCCTATGGTAAAGCTAAAATCGGCACTAAGGTCAAACATCTCTTCAGCTCATCGAAGATCTGCTGTCTCTCAGCAGTCCAAACAAACTTTTCTGTCTTCTAAAGTAATTGCATAAGCGGCCGAGCGAGTTTCGAGAACCCCTCGACAAACTGAGGGTAATACCTAGCAAGACCCAAAAAGCTACGAACTTCCTTAACATTATTAGGCGGTGCCCAATCTAGCACTGCCTCAATCTTCTGCGGGTCTACACAAACCCCTTTGGCTGAAACCACGTGGCCAAGAAACATAACTTCCTTTAGCCAGAACTCACATTTCGAGAATTTCGCATAGAGGTGTTCGGCTCTCAAAACATCTAGTATCAAACGCAACTGCCAGGCATGTTCCTCTTTATCCCGAGAATAAATCAAGATGTCGTCAATGAAGACGACCACACATCTGTCCAAGTATTCGATGAATATCTTGTTCATCAGCTGCATGAATACTGCCGGTGCATTAGTCAATCCAAAAGGCATGACCATAAATTTATAATGTCTGTATCTCTCCGAAATGCAGTTTTCGAAATGTTGGACTCTTTCATCCAGAGCTAGTGGTATCGTGATCTCAAATCAATTTTTGAGAATACTGTGGCTCCCTACAACTGATCAAATAAGTCATCTATACGAGGCAATGGGTACTTGTTCTTGATGGTCACTTTGTTTAGCTCACGGTAATCAATGCATAATCGTAGCGAGACATCCTTCTTCCTCACAAAAAGAACAGGCGGGCCCCAAGGCGAAGCGCTCGGTATGATGTACCCTTTTTCCAAAAGTTCTCCCAACTGATTCTTCAATTCTTGCATCTCGGAAGGTGCCATCCGATAAGGCGCCTTAGAAATTGGAGCCGCGTCAGGCTCTAAATCCATAGAAAATTCTATCTCTCGATCTGGCGGTAATCCCAGGAGGTCATCTGGAAAAACGTCTGGATACTCATTAAAAACTGGAATTGAAGAGAAATCAACTTTGTTCCCTTCTGACTTCAAAGCATAACACCAATAGCCCGTGCAATCTTTATTCAAGAGTTTTACGACCTTCACGACGTTGATAATCAACTTAGGTTGGCCCGATTTACATCCCATAAATGAGTACTCGGAACCCTCTTTAGTCATCATAGTGATAACCTTAGTAGGTAATTCATAATCGTTTGGTGACTATCAAGCCAATCCTCACCGAGGATCACATCCTCGCCCTCAATATCGACCATAATCATATTCAATAACCAATCCACACCAGCTTTATTCACCAAAAAATCTCTAATCTCCTGATTCCCCACGATTCTATCCCCGCTAGGCATTTTCACAATGAAAGGATCGCAATAAGTCATACAATTTATATTCAAACGGCATACACACTCGAAGGAGATGAAAGAATGTGTAGCACCCGAATCAAAAAGTAAATGAACTGGATGAGATAAGTTATGAATGGTACCTGAGGCGACCGCCGCATCGAGTCCATCTGCTCGACGCATCTCATAGACTCGTGGGTGTGCCGGACCGATGCTAGAATCCCCCCCTCTAGCAGTCTGACTCTGTCCCGGCCTCTGCCATAACTCTGCTGTGACTGACTAACTAGTTGCTGCTGATTCATACTCTGATCTACAGGCGCTGGGGCAGAATCCCGAGTGTCTAAAGTCTGATCTTGTTCGGGGCAATAGGCTGCCCTATGTCCCATCCGTCTACAAGTGTGACACTTCAAAGGTGGAAACTTGCACTCCAGATTGATGTGGCCTGGACGAACACAATTAAAGCAGGTTACCGGGTGACTTGAGGTGCCCGAAGCAGAACGAAAACTCTTCTTCCCTCTAACAGAACATGACGATTGCCCGACCGAACGGTTAGTCACCTGAGGTCTCTGGAAATTGCCACCTTTATAGCCAAAAAAATTACCAGTGGTCTTCTGCTTCTTCGGTTCTTCTGTCGTATCATTGTTGGGACTTAACATGTTATATGCCATAGCCCTGTCTTGGTATTTCTTCAGAGTAGTGCAAGCAAACCGTCCATGTAACACATCAATTCCATATTCATCCGTATGTAGAAGTAGCAGATCTTGTCACGCTCATCCCGCACTTGATTCTTCACATGGGTCAGCTATTGGTTGTATTCCACTATTGCCTGCGAGACTGGAATGTTCTGCTGCTTAGCCTCGAAAAAGGCTCGGATTCTGCCTTCTTGCACTGGCCAATGATAAATCTCAGCCTCCAGTAGCTCTTTAACTTCTCCCCATGTAGCAGCATGATCAAGCGGCTTGATAGCTTTCCACCAAGTCGCGACTTCATTCATAAGGACGTACTGAGCAATCGGTACCTTACTCACTTCCAGACAATCAACCGCTTCAAACACTTTCTCCCATTCAGCTAGCCAATTCTACCAACCCATTAGGTCGGTAGCACCGCTGAACTGCGGAGGATGTATATGGACCACATTCTGAAGTAAAGCATCTGCTGTCGGGTTAGGATTATTCATCTAAACAGCTTGGGCCAGGATAGTCATCTGATTAGCCAATTGTTGAAGGACATTCGTAACCCCAATATCTGCATTATTCCCTTGACCGGTCGACTGGTCGTGCTGGCCCTTGGTATCGTGATGCACTGAGTTAGATAAACTAGGGGTAGTCGAACCCGCAATGGAACTGAGAGAAGCGGCCACGCCACGTCCTCGTCCGCATCCACGACCACGGCCTCGCCTTTGTCCCTTGTCAGTAGACATTCTGAAGGACACACAAAGTACGTAAGTACAATTCAAAGCGCACGTCAATAGAAGTGACCAATTCCCAAGAATACCAACTTAAAGGCGAAATGATTAGGAAGAATACAAGAAGAGTAAAGGGACTTACTAGTACCGGTCGCACTGTGATGATGGCAAAGTGGTGATATTGTAGACAAACGATGACTCAATTGACCCAAAAGACCGACAACCTAGGTATCCATAAACCTAAGCTCTGATACCATATTCTGTAACACCCCCAAGTTATTCAGGGTATATTACAGCGCCGTGAGCCCTGCTGTGGGACTCACAAGGCTATTCACACGCGAAACTATGAACTTTGACCGATAAGGTCCAATCATAATCAAATGTAAGACAATAAAATTGGTACTCAAAATAATATCCAATAAAACCGAATACAATGCATCAAGAATAAATCCCATGGCAACACCGGCCAAAACATCAAGAATCCAGAAACAGTACTCGAGTACTCATAACTATTTCAAGTACAACAGACACTGAATAGAAGAAATACAAGGCATAATCATTGACAAAACACAGCATCACACTTGCCCATCATCTTCATGCCGACCCAGTACATGCCTATCCGCTCTCCTGGATCCTGAAATACATGAAAGGTATTTCCCCCATAAAGAGGTTAGCCGTCAAATAGCTAGTACAAGTATATCGAATATGAAACACAATACTTCTCGACAATAAAGTAAATGTAATCATCATTTCATCAACTCAAGACTAGTATTCCGGAATAACTAAATCTCATAGCATTACATTTCAATACATACGTGATTAACCTTGGAACCGCACCAAAGGCAACGGAACCCTGAGAGGCCCCATCGGACCCTCCGAGAGTGGTTAACCCAAAATATTCGCGGAACCGAACCAAAGGAAAAAGAACCCTCAGAGGACCCATCGGCCCATCCCAGAGTGAATATATACCATCATACAATTCATATACCTTACTTTCAAAGTCGGGAACATACAATCATAAACATACACTTGCCTTTGAGACATCAAGAATCAGAAGGAAAAGAATACAAGTTCGGAAGGTCTAAGAATGCACTTTCGGCACCTAAATGATTTGTAATGAATATGATAATTAATAATCCATACTCAAACCACACGAAAAAACTCCCAAAACCCACCTACGATTCACAAAACTACAAAGATAATCACCTAGAGGTTTGGAAACCATCCAAACCCTCTCAAGTCCGAAAAAGGTACATAACCATCCATATAATCATAGGGGAAACGTGGGTACAGGGTAGATACATCATAATCTCAAAGATATCAAGCTCCAAAAATAGATAAATCGGACGAATCTAAGAAAATCCCCAAAAATCCCCCAAACTAGGGTTCTAAGGAATTTACCTTGATTTGGAAGGTAGAAACGGATTAGATGTTTTGTAATCTTTGTTATCCAACCAAAAATGATGTTGGATGATGAAAATCACCCCCAAATCGCCTTCTCATGCTCTCGCATAAAAATGAGTGAAATAGATGAAAAATGACGAAGAACAGAGTTGATTCTCACTTATATACTGCGCCTGGTTAGCGCGCGCTAAAATTCAAGGCTAGCGTGCGCTAACGGGTTCACCCGGTAATCCAGTAGCTTCTGACATGAGACGTTAGTGCACGCTACCACATCCTTAGCATGCGCTAACTGGTATCAGAGAAAAATTCCAACTCACTGCCCAAACCTGCTAGCGTGTGCTACAACTGGGCACTAGCACGCTGCGCAACACCTGTAGCGTGCGCTGGCTCAGGTCTAGCGTGCGTTAACTGTTAGTCCATAAAACAGAAACACCCCACTCCCCCTGCCAACTCAGTCCATTAGCATGCACTACTGGCGATGTTAGAGCGCGCTAGTCAACACGAATAGCGTGCATTAGCAAATGCCTAGCGTGCGCTAACTGCTAGTCTAGAGGGCAGAATCAGATACTGCCTTTGCCAAGCCCGGACTGTTAGCGTGCGCTAATACTCAAAGCTAGTGTGCGCTACTCGACAGAAATAGCATGCGTTAGCTTAGGCCTAGCTTACGCTATCTGCCTGTCTCAAAACATCGCCGATGGTCCAAACAATACGAACATGCTCCGAAAGGTACAAAACTCTAAAATCAACAACGACAACACCTCAATAAGTGCTTACAGAGCGACAATATAGAATGAACGTCAAAGCCAACAATTCATATAAAGTACGGGTATTACAAGGGTGGAGTATTCTAAGGTAACAAGGGTGGAGTTTTCTTTTTGTCTTCATCATCTCATTTCTAATATTGAGGGAAAAGAAATTTTCCAAACACTTTGAGTGCTTAAGTAAAATAAGATAGAAAAATTAATTAGTATACTTGGAATGTACCAATTAATTTTATAGCTACAACCACTTTGTTCTATCTGTATCCTTGGAGGATAATATGGTGGGTGTTATTCCAATTATTTTTCCGGCGCATGGCCAGTAGATATTTTCCAAGAGCTTTTGTGAATTGGATTCGTACTGGACATCATCTTCACAAAACTTAATCAAAGGACTACAAGGGTATAATTTCGAATTTTACTTTTGTTGGTTTTATACTCGTATATACGTTGCTTGATCGATCCTCTTTAAGGATTCATATCATTTACTTTTTGAATATTGCTTCCGTTGTACCTTCGTTTTAGTCAACATATCCCAACATAGTTTACCTTAAAGGCACGATTCACAAGTTGGATACGGATTCGACCCCAATGGATCCATAAGTCCAACTTTCTCTATTTTGTGAACCTTGCTCGGACATAACCAAGTCTAATATGCCATTTAAGTGTTTGTTTTGTGTCATCTCTACCAGGTTTCCTAGTTATAGCGTTTATAAAGATTTTATTCTTTATATTTAAATAGTATAGACCATTTGATAATATTGCAGCACTAACTAATTTATTTATGAAATAAATACAGTAATTTCCGCCACCAATAAAAAAATAGAAACCTTTTGTAGTCCAAAAGTAGATTTAATACAACGCCTTATTCCCCTTGGGCAAAATAAGTACACTATCCAAGTAAGAACGAAACCATATTCTAAATACGACAATATGCCCGCTTTTGATTGTTACCATCACTTCTTCAGCTCCAAGCTTCCTAGTTCATCCCAGATCCTGATTTGTTGTACAAATATGAAAACTAGCACCCAAAACATGAATCTAAAGTGGAATATATAGTTATAGAACAATTTATTTCCAAAATTAAAAGTTCCGGACCTGATGGCGCATTACGGTCAAGTTTTGGATAGTGCCTCCTCCAGTGTCCTAGCACACGACAATTAAGATGGGGTTTCCTAACCTCTATACTCTTCTGAAGCATATGGGATTCCTAACCTTTATTGGTTCTGGCTCCCACGACCAAACTACTTATTGTCCTTTTTCATTTTATTCTTTAACTTCTAAGGCCTATAAAAAATAACAAGGGCAAACCCTTTTCCCTTTGTCTTGATTTGAGACTGTGGAATCATCGACTTATTCATTGACCAGCTTAGTTAAATGTAGTCTTATTGCAAGTTCATGAGAAATTAGGAAAATTAGTCGGGAAGAGACTGTGGGATGAGGTCAGTTTGAAGAGAGGCATGCATCTGAAATTGATAGCTTATAATCTCTTAATCATCAAGATTATTTGGGCGTCGTCCCCAAAACTCCCTCCCTCCATCATGGCACCGACCAACTACTCCGACATCTCACACCTAGCAGTTCAGCTATGCTCAACGCAGAGTGTTGGTGTAACGCCTCAATACTTATTTAAATGCTATTTATTTTGCTAACGATCGTGAATTTTAATTTTTTAATGTTTACAGGTTGTCCGATACTTGGACCGATACGTTCCTAGCATAAAATGAAAGATTTAAAAAGAAAATATTTCAAAATAAATTATAAGGATCATTTTTAGAATTTATGAAAGTGATTTCGAAAAGTTCCGACGATTTTGATACGATAAATTTCATTACAGAACACTTATACTGCAAAAAAAATATTAAATTATTATTTTAAGATTATCGAAAATCCGTTCCGAGCATATCGAATATTTAACTCCGACGAGTCCGGAACAGGTCGGAAAATCGAATTTGGACATCGGGAAGGGGTCGAACCGGCCGAGCTAAGTTGACGGACATCTGCCGGTCACCGCCGGACACGCCGACTGACAACGGTCGGTCACGACCGACAGAAGCTTCTCGACCACTATCCGGATAAGGCTGTCCAGCTGTCCGGATAAGGTCGGTCACGACCGACAGAAGCTTCTCGACCACTATCCGGATAAGGCTGTCCAGCGGTCCGGATAAGGTCGGTCACGACCGACAGAAGCTTCTCGGTCAGCTGTCCGGATAAGGCTTCCAGCTGTCCGGGTAAGGTTGATTTTGAACCGACTTTGAGCCCTTATTTATACATGTTCCCGGACGTGTTTTTGTATATATAATATATCATTTTGAAGCTGTGGAACTCTACTTTAAAACGCCCAAAACATAATTTCCTTCCAAAAATTATAAAAGCCACAAAAATCCCGATCAAACAGATAGCTCAAATCTGACAGTATTTCAAAGGTGTTTGATAAAAGTCCTCAAAGAGATTTCAGATTTTACACCAAGAATTTATGACCGGAAATATGAAAAACTATTTTCAAGTGCTAGGAGAAGCGTATCCAGGATCCAAGAAGGACAACCGAGCCAAATTCAAAGGAAGATATTTCAAGATTTCAGCAAACGAGGTGAGGTTATACTGTTTTAATATGTTACGATCATCGTTGTGTCGTGTAACATGACGACCCGCGAGGGGTCGAAAGAATGAAAGAAATCCGAGACGAGTCTCACACATATAAGAATGTTTTATGTTCACTACACAACATGATTTTGACGATTTATAAGGGTTTAATCTCACTGAGTATGCTCGCGTACTCACACCTCATCGATTATGTTTTTCAGGCTAAGGAATCGGCTTAACGGGACAAGCGTAAGATGAATACATATTCCCAACACGATGAAGTTCTAAAGAATAAAAGATGTTGTCGCCGTAATTGTTATTATTTTTACGAAACACTTGATGTTCTTCAACGAATATAATTTCAACGGACTATGTCCGAATATTTGATTCCCCATGTTTTTGTAAAACTGTACTGATGTTTATTAAACGACTTTTATTGAAGATTTACTTACTAAAATGCTTCCGCAAATACTCCGGATTTATATAAAATTTTTTTAGGAAAAATTGAGCCGTGTAACGTTCTTTTTAATAAAGAAAGCCAGGGCGTTACAGTTGGAATATTTTATTCGATATAAATATGAAACTTATTTTGATGATGTGTTGATGATAAAAAAACAATAATTAGACAGAAACAATCGAAGACTCAAGAGTATGACAGAAATTCAATAGAAAAGCAAAAGGAAATAAATGAACAAGGGAAGAAAACAAAAAGGAAAAGAAAAAGGGTAATCATGAATATAGTGAAATGATTAAAGCAAAAGAGGAATAAAATCGGTAAAAGCAAAAGCTGATGGAATGATTATTTCAACGGACACTTTTGACCGTGATAACAAACTCTATGGAGGATTCATAATGAAGGATTAACGTATGCAAAGAATAAAATTGAAGTTTTCAGATGAAGAAGATTCAGGCATATTCAAGTACGCAACACATTGGAGCTAACGTACGTAACACATTGATGTTATTGTGCTTAATGTAGTTCGAAATTCAAATTCAAATATCAGCCAATTGGAAGATTTTATAAGGTTAACTGATATAACGAAAAAATGCACGCTAAGTGATGGACTTAACGTACGCAACCTTTACAAGACCACAGTGATGATTCGAATTCAAATAATCAATTTGTTGGATTGATTCTAGAAGGCCAACTGGTACAAAGCACATATGAGCATTAACGTACGTTAAGGACATGAACAAACATATACAGAGGAAGAAAATATAGCTATTGGACTGCACTAGACAGATGATAACATACGTAACAATACAAGTCTTATGTACGCTAAAACCTTAACATACGCTAAGGAGATGATATAGCGCACGCGATAAAGGAGCAGGCACCAACGATTAGTTAAGGCTTTTGGAGCCAATAGTACTACTTCATTTAGTATTCAACTCACAACAACTTCAGGCATATTATACATTCATCTGAGTTGTTATGCCCCGATCTTTTAATGCATGATTAATTATAAACTCACATGTGACATTAGGGCTTTTGTATAAGCTTAGATCTATTTATACGTTCTTATTCAGAAATCAGATATTCGGTTATCTGGTTGGGATTCTCATCCGAGTTTTATTTTTGTTCCTACACACGGAATCATGATTAACTGCCTTTTACATATACTATTTTTACGTCATGAGTTTGATTTTCAAAAGTTTTCATTTTGAGTTTTTGGGTATATGATATGTCGAGGCATTTTCTCGGATAATTCGCATTCTGTAAATTGCGAAACTTTTCTCCAATTTTAAGATATAAGTTCAACACGATAATTTAAGTATGCGTATACATATGGTACTCGGATAATTTAATCTTTGAAAGAGCGAAACGCAAAATATTCTTCTACTTGCTTTACTAAGCATGTAGGTTTAACCTAGTATATAAAGGACCTCACCCCTTTTCCTCTTCACTTCTTCTACTCCCCCATCTATCCTCTTTTGGTCCTCCCTGTAAGAGAGAGAAAGAGATTCTCTTCTATTTTATCCATTTTTACTCCATTAAAGCTCAAGCACTAAGCTCCATTTTTGTTCCAAACTTGAATCCAACTTCATATTCAAGTAAGTTAGCTCATCCCCTTCATTTCCATCCAAGTTAAAATGATTTTTAGCTCACTTTAGAAATTGGCAGTTTATGAATGAACTTGGATTTGATGTTCTAATCTTATATATGTTATTTCTAAGATGATTCTAAGCACTTGAGAGTGTCTGGAACAAGTTTTAGTCATGCTTCGATTTTCTAATTTGGGCGGATTTATTTAGGGTTTTATAACCGAACTATGCGTTGTTTCTCTTGTGATTTTCTTACTTAGTATGTTTCTATTTGATAAGATGATGATATGATGAATTTATGGGATTTTTATAAAATGTTTAGTGTTTTTAAGGAGAGGAAGAATCATGCTTAGTCCTTTGTATGTTTATATTATGTGAAAAAATGACTTGATATTAGTGATGATATATGAAAGTACATGATATGTCTTTATGAGATTTTTATAAAATGTTTTGAAATTTTGTTGAAATCAAAGACATAATGTTCGATTTATGAAGTTGACTATGTGTTAGATATTGAAGTTGATATAATTAAGGAGCATGTTATGTATTGGGAATTTATGAAGCATGTTTAGGTCATTTTCATGATAGGGCCGAAACTTCGATTATCAACAGGAATATGGATTATATGAATTGTTTGATGTTGATGAGATTTGATGATTAATGATGTTGAAATATGAAAACGTGTTAGTAGTTATTTTGTAAAAAGGACTATGAAATGGAGTTCAAAGTGTCGACAAGCATGCTTGTATGTCGATATCTATATGTTTTATAAGCATAATATGCATGATTATAGTTTAAATTTTTAGGGTTTTCGTTGCTAGAGACGAGCTCTAGGTTAATATGATATTTTTTCCATTTTCTCCAGAAATTGACGGTTTCGCTATACCTCTGTGGGTTTTCATTGTTGTAAGATATAATGTCTTGTTCTTACTGTGCATTTACTGAATGCCAATTATTTCTAGCCTTGCACATTTGTGTTTGGGTTTATGTTAAGTGTTGTATGTTGATTTTCAAACCAAGGAACGTGTAGAGGAATCAAGTGTTGGTTGCTATTGTTAGTAGATTCATACATTATATGGTCAGTTAGGTTCTCTGTGAGAACCATAGCTTTTATCTTTAGAACTTAAGCTGAATGCAAAGCCCTAAAGTCCAAACATGTTAGTCGATTTTGTTGTCCGTTAGATTTCGTTAAGCTCGAACGACCACGAAACTTAGTTGTTTATGATGAAAGTGGTGTAATACCCGAGATTCTCATTTCCGGTTACTTTGAATTAATTATCATTTGTGTCGGTTATTTTGTTCCTTTGATGATTAATGAAATTCTCCCTACGTTGTGTACGGTATGATGTACTGTGTTGTGTTGAATTTTCGGGACTGTCTTGCTGCCTTTGTAGTAGGTGTAGCGCACGCCATTGGTGGTAGTATAGCGCGCGCTAATAGTTGGCGATAGCGCATGTTATTGTGGCAGGTAGCGCACGCTAACTGGATAGGCTGAGACAGTCCATAGGCTACTGCATTCGACTAGGAAATTCGGCAGCGTGCGCTATGCGGCTCTATAGTGTGTGCTAAGGTTCGGCAGTTAGCGCACACTACGGAAATCATAATGCACGTTAACTGGTAGTTACGGGGCAGTCCAGAAGCTACGGGACTGAAATTGGGACTCGTTAGCGCATGCTGATATTCGTGATTAGCACACGCTAACTGTGATTTTTGGGAAGTTGTTTACCCGATAGAGCACGCTAATCTGGGGTAATTAGCGCACGCTAAGCTGTCCAGCATATAAATTGGACAGCAGATCATTTTTTCCAATTTCTCACTTCTTCCTCTTCTCACCGCGGGTGTGAGTGAAGGGACACTACGGTTCGTGACCTTGGACGATTTTATTCTATTCAGAGGTGTTTTGGAGCATCCTAGGTGATTATAACATCATCTAATCCATTGTTCTTCGTCAGATCGAGGTATTTTTCTTGATTTCCCTAGAGTTGACTTTTTGGATATTTGTTCTTGATTTCATATTCAATCTGATTTTAATGAATCGATTGGTGTTATATGATGTTGTTAAGCATGTTCTATGGATTGTATTTTCATATCTTCGATTTGTTCGACCCGATTGGTGATTTTAGTGTTCTTGAACATTTAATGTTCGATTAAATGTTCATATGAGTTTTCGTTCGTATGTTTGGGGCGATTTACATTGTTATTGGTCTTGATCCTCGTTCTGATCGTGTTTTCATTGTGTCTTGCGGAAGTTGTAGGTGTTCAAGGTTTTCCTGTCGAGCCGCGTTCGTCGGAGTTTACGGTATCGTTTATCGAGGCAAGTATCTTGCCCATACATTTCGTGTTTCGTAGATACTATAATTGGTAATCGACTATGTGTGCTATTTGAGTACTCATAATGAAATTTCAAAGGATTGGTATAATCTCGTTAACGGCTTTCTTTCAAAATAATCGAGTACTTTGCGAATAGATGAACTTTACGAATATGTTGTATTGTGTTGCGAATCGAAGTATATTTCCTTCTGTTATGCGGCTATTAAAGCTCTCTGTCCTCGTTAAGGGTAGTATGTTGGAATGCATATTTACTTGGTTGGTGTGTAATGTTGTGTTGAATTGTGTGTTGACTCCCTTGTGAGGAGGTGGTACTATTCGGTGTTGTTTGGAATTTTATATATTCACTCGAGGAGGGTCCGATGGGGCCTCAGAGATCTTTGTTTCCGTTGGTGCAGTTATACAAATATTTTGGGATTCACCACTATGGGAGGGTCTGACGGGGCCTCAGAGGGTTCTGTTGCCTGTGGTGCGGTTCCATGGTTAATCACGCATATAATAGAATGTGACGTACAATGAGACTTTGTGACTTCGGAATACTAGTCTCGGATCCGATTAATTATATATATTCACTCTCGGACGGATCGACGGGTCCTCGGGGGGTTCCGTTTCCTTTGGTGCAGTTTCACAAATATTTTTAGGGTTAACTACTCTGGGAGGGTCCGAGACGGGGCCTCAATTGGTTCCATTGCTTCTGGTGCGGTTCCATGGTTAATCACGTATGTATTGACATAAAATGATATGAGATTTAGTTGTTGCAGAATACTGATCTTGAATTGTACGATTACATTTATTTACCATCGATTACATGTGACCCTCAGTTATTTACCATTGTTTAGTCCATATTATTATACTCTTGGAATATGTTGTGTATGGCTCGTATTTGCACTTTATACTTGTACTAGCAAAATAGTGGAATTTTGCTAACCCCGAGTAATCGAGGGGTGGATGTCTGTATTGCATTCAGGTACGTACAGGTTCCTGAGGAGCATGACACGAGATCGTATGAAGGATGATGGAAGGCAAATGATACTAATCACATGAGGGCCAGTATTGAGATTTATTGGTCAAATTATATTATTCTTTCCACTGTAATGCTCTCCCGTCGTATGGGAGTGTTGTTGTATTTTGACTCATGTGCGGGTATGAGTTTTGTAATAGGAGATGTACACGAAGTTTTAGTTGTAAGTTGTCGATGAAAGACCAAATCAGTCTACTGAGTCAGTATTTAGCCATGGTGACATGAGATGTGATGTCTTGTTTTGGTATCTAACCTAGGAGATCCTTTAAAAAAAGGTCTACGGCGCTGTAATATTTTCGAACGGGTTGGGGATGTTACAGAATATGGTATCAGAGCTTAGGTTGTGGAAACCTAGGGTATCGGGTCAAGTCGAGTATTGTTGAGTCTTGTCTTGTCGGACTTTGTCTGACTGAATCGTGTCACGATGCGACGTCTGCTTTGTCGGCCGTGATTAGTATCGTGGTGCAGCCATCATCTTCGTGCGACCTGTGGATGTAAGTCTCCACTTTTCTGTGTATTATCTTTGTTTCATGACTGTTTACATGCGTGTCATGGAGATGGAATTCGTATTTGATACTTGGGGCATATTACGTTTGTAATGAACTAGATATTGATGGATTGGACACCAAGGGGTGTAGAGTGATATGAAACCTTGAACATTGATGTGTTTCAGGATATGTATCGACAGTAGAGTTTGTTGAGAAACTCATATGTATGGTGTTGACGTGTATTTCAGCCTAGTACTCATCGGCTGTGTTTGATGAGTTGATAATCCTAAATGATGTATAGGCATATGTTTGAGAATCAGTTGTGTTTGACAAATTGTTGTTATTTGCTACAAATTTGCTTTCGGTGGTAATCATGCCTGCTGCGTGCGTATTTGAAACGCTTTTCTGAAAATTTCATAGATATGAGTATGTTTGTGGGAAATCAAAAGTTCAAAAGGTTTTGACGACATGGTCGAGCGGCGGTTTCGTGTAGATTTTTAAAATTATTTGGATTTGGCAAGTTGGTCTTGTATTCTCGAATGAACCTTACGACGGTGTTCGAAAAATGTGTTTTGAAGTATTATGGACATTTTGTAAATCGTTACCATCGTTGATTTTTTCTGTCGTGTTGGAACGATTTTCGGAAATGATATATAAATGTAGTGTCCTTATTTTCAAAAAAATTCGAGTCTACGATTTTAAAATTCCTTCGCACTATAAACTTTTTAGATTTTAAAAATAAATAGTGAAATATGAAAAATCTTACTCGGTTTAAACTTTAAACTCGGATTGGAGAATTTTCTGTACTGAACTAGTTAACGCATGCTAACCTTATCGTTAGCGCATGTTAACGAACATGGGCTGAATTGTGGGCTGAATTGAGTTACATAGTGCATGTTAAGATGCTATGTGTGCGTAATAAGGAATTATCACTTAAGAGTTAGAGACTAAAGATTAAACTAAGCGATTGCTTACAAGGCCGAGTGGTTTAATTTATTGTCGTGTTACCATTCTCGTTGGAGAATTATGGTTGTATACCGAAATACTATGATGTTGCGTGGTGAAACGACTTTTTGTGTAACTATCGCAAGTGCACGATATTGTATCAAGTAGTAAGTAGACTTTTTGAGTCCAATTTATCGATCCCACGAGGAAGTTAGGTTATATATTGAATTATACACTATTTATCCATTTGTTATAGAGATTTAGATGAGTGAAACACACAATTAAAGAGTTTGGTTTGACAATTGCAAGGAAAATGCAATAATAGTATTAAAATTTAAGGAAACGAAAGATAGCACTTAATAATAGATTAATAAAAGGTAAAATTAAATAGTTGGAATTACAAACTTAGTTCATCATTAGTTATAGAAGATGTATAGGAGACCATAAGATGTATTTACTTATTATGTTGTGTAGATTAGATTTTCCTTAAAAAGACGGTTCCTCTTTCGAATGTTAAAATGCCCCTTATGTAACACCCCCAAGTTATTCAGGGATATTACAGCGCCGTAAGCCCCTCCGTGGGACCCACAAGGCTAAACATACGCGGAACCATAATTTTTGACCGATAAGGTCTACACATATTGGGATGAAAAACAATACAAAGGTATTCGAAAAATAACCAATGTACTTACAAACATCACAACTCAATTCAATACTTCAGCAAACACAGGCCGGAACATCAAGGAAAAAGGAAAACAATACTCGAGTATTCAATAGCCAATCCAGTACAACAACACTGAACGGGAATTCCCAAAGAAATAAAACTGGAAGAAAGACACAGTATCACACTTGCCCACCATCTTTATGCCGACCCGATACCTGCCCGTCCGCTCTCCTGGAACCTGAAATACATGAAACGTATTTCCCCCATAAAGGGGTTAGCCGTCGAATAGCTAGTGCAAGTATAACAATATGAAACATAATACTTCTCGACAATAAAGTAAATGTAATCCGTCAATTCATCAATATCCGTCAATTCATCAATGTAAGACTAGTATTCCGGAATAACTAAATCTCATAAGACGTATGTGAATGCCGTAGAAACGGTTCGTTCACCTCATACGCCGTTACGTATGTGAATGCCGTCAAAACGGTTCGTTCACCTCATACGCCGATACATGTAGGAATGCCGTCAAAACGGTTCGTTCATTACATGCCAATCAATATATCTATGAATGCCGTAAAAACGGTTCGTTCATGATATGCCATCAATATTTCTTACTTTCAAAGTCGAGAACGTACAATCATAAATGTATACTTGCCTTTGAGACATCGTGAAATCGAACGGAGGAAAGGTATGAGTTCGGTAGGTCCGAGAACGCGCTTCCGGCACCTAAACGATTCGCAAGGAATATGATAATCGATTATCCATATCCAAATTACACGAAGAAACCCCCGAAAACCCGCCTACGATTCATGTATATTCGTATATAAACAACAACGAGGGCGGACCACAACCAAACCCTCTCGATTCCGTAAAAATCACGAAATATACCATGAATCCGTAGGGAAACTAAGAATACCAACAAGATTAATCATATTCATCATGAATTAATCAACAAAACGGAACGAATCGGACAAAAACACGAAAACCCCCAATTTTACCAAAAGTAGGGTTCTAGAAATCTAACCTTGATTCATGGATCAAGGGATGATATCGGACGGATTATTGATGATATAACCTCAAGAAATCCATGGATGTGTTGTTAAACAACATGGCTTCAAGCTTAGAACACGCCAGTGCGGAAGAGGAGGAGAAGAAGGTGAAAATGGCAAGAAAAACGTCTGCGGGGCCTTTTATAGGGTTGATCGTCGCCGGACACGGCCCGTGCCGACCGGCACGGCCGTGTCGCATACCGCCGACAGGACTCGATCGTGTCCGCTTGACACGGTCGCGCGCGCGAGGGCCTTCCGACGATGACCCGTCAAGCCGACTCGGCATGACTCGACCGTGCTGCAGGCGACACGGTCGGGCGTGCTCGGCAGACGATTCTGGCTTATCCGGAAGGGTTCGACACGGGCCGTGTCGGACGACACGGCCGAGTTCGGCCGGCAGAAACTTCGGCATTTTCGGGCAAGCACGGCACGGGCCGTGTCGGACGACACGGTCGGGTCCGGCCGGCAGAAACTTCGGCATTTCCGGGCAAGCACGGCACGGGCCGTGTCGGACGACACGGTCGGGTCCGCCGGGCGTGATCGCCAATAACGAGCGGGTGAGCTAAACGACCATAACTCTCTCTCGTCCGGACTCCGATTGACTCACCGTTTGAACCATTGGAAAGCTAACTCGATGCTCTATAATATTGCAAAGATTTAGAATTTTTGGAGTTACAAAAAAAATTAATGGTGATCTAATAAAGTCGAACTCATAAGAGGAAAGTTGAAACGATGAACAATAACGATACACAACTCGAAGTTTTTCCGAACGGTGAACACGGGTGAATGAACATGATTGATGAAAGATTATAAATGAGTGAAAATCCACTGAGTGACAATCACCGAATGAAATTACTGAATGATAATGATCAATTACAACCGGATATTACATTCTCCCTTCTAAAAAGAAGTTTCGTCCCGAAACTTAAGAAATAAATAGTTCGGGGTATTCAACTCGCATCTTCTCTTCCGTCTCCCAAGTCGCCTCTTCGACTCCATGCCTCGACCATTGTACTTTAACCAGTGGAATGGTCTTATGCCGAAGTTGTTTCTCACGGCGCTCAAGAATCTTCACGGGTTTCTCCGGAAAGGTAATATCCTCGGCTACGTCAATCTCACTGTAGTCGATAATGTGGCTCGGATCCGCACGTACTTCCTTAATCGACACATGGAAAACACTATGGACGTGACTCAAAGTCGAGGCAACGCCAAGCGATAAGCTAAATCTCCAACTCTGTCCAAAATCTCGAAAGGTCCGATATACCTTGACCGAGTTTTCCTTTTTCCAAGCGGAAAACTCCTCTGGTCGGTGATACTTTGAGCAAAACGTGATCCCCCACTTCAAACTCCAAGGGTCGACGACGAGTATCAGCGTAAGATTTCTGACGACTCTGGGCAGTCAGTAGTCGATCTCGGATAATAGAAATCTTTTCTTTGGTCTCCAATAACATATCCGGTTCCGTCCCAACTAGCTCAGAAGCCTCGTCCCAACATAATGCCGACCTACATCGCCTACCATAGAGTGCCTCGAAGGGTGCCATTTTGATCGACGCATGCCAACTATTATTGTAAGCAAACTCGATCAACGACAAGTGAAGCTCCCAATCATTACTCCAATCCAAGGCACAAGCCCGTAACATATCTTCCAATGTCTGAATCGTCCTCTCTGTCTGACCGTCCGACTGAGGATGAAAGGAAGTGCTCAATCTCAACTCCGTACCTGCAGCACGATGAACGGCTGCCAAAATGCGATATGAAACGGCCGTCTCGATCGGAAACAATGGTCTTGGGGCTACCGTGTAATCTCACGATCTCAAGAATAAAGGTTCGAGCTACCTATCCGGTCCCCAAGTATCCTTAATACCCAAGAAGTGTGCAGACTTGGTCAATCGATCGACAATTACCCAAATCATATTCATTCCAGTCCGAGTTCTCGGCATGCCAGTGATAAAATCCATCGAGATGTCTTCCCACTTCCACTCAGGAATGGGGAGTGGTTTCAACAATCCCGCTGGTCGTTGATGTTCGATCTTGACTTGTTGACACGTCAAGCACCGTAGTAAAAACTCCGTAACATCCTTCTTCATGTTATTCCACCAAAAATTGCGCTTCAAATTATTGTACATCTTACTCGTTCCGGGGTGGATTGAGTAAGGCGTAGCATGAGTTTCTCGGAGAATCCTCTGTCTCAATTCCAAATCATTCGGAACGCAAAGCCTGCCCTGAAATCTCAAAATACTATCCTCGTGTACCATAAAGCCTGGAGCTTTTCCTTTAATTACATCTTCCTTTAGTTGAGAAATCATCGGGTCACTCCACTGTTTCCCTTTGATATCGTCAACCAAGGACGAAGTAATTTCGAGAGTACACAACTGTCCCTGTACTCGCTGAAGCCAAACTTCGATCCCTTGTTCAATTAAATCTTGACGAATCTTCGTCTGAGACGTAAGAACCTCAAGCATTTGAAGAGATGCCGATTTGCGGCTCAAAGCATCCGCAACGACATTGGCTTTTCCGGTGGTAAAGAATCTCCAAATCATAATCCTTTATCAATTCTAACCATCGTCTCTGCCTCATATTTAGCTCCTTCTGACTGAAAATATATTTCAGGCTCTTGTGATCGGTATAAATCCGACACGGTGAACCGTACAAATAATGCCGCCAAATCTTGAGTGCGAAGACAATTGCGGCCAACTCTAAATCGTGAGTAGGATAATTCATCTCATACGGTTTTAATTGTCGTGACGCAAAAGCTATTGTCTTATCATGCTGCATAAGAACACAAATGTGCCTTGACCAAGCGTCACTATAAATCAGAAGCCTTCGCTACCATGTGGTAAAGTTAGAATCGGCGCTGAAGTTAATCGTCTCTTCAGTTCATCGAAGCTCTGTTGTCTCTCATCCGTCCAAATAAACTTTTCGGTCTTCTGGAGTAATTTCGTAAGTGGTCGAGCGAGTTTCGAGAACCCCTCGACAAACCGACGGTAATACCCAGCAAGGCCCAAAAAGCTACGAACCTCCTTAACATTTTTAGGCGGTGCCCAGCCTAACACTGCCTCGATCTTCTGCGGGTCTACACGAACCCCTTCGGCTGAAATCACATGGCCGAGAAACATAACTTCTTCCAACCAAAACTCACATTTCGAGAATTTTGCATAGAGATGCTCGGTTCTCAAAATGTCTAAGACCAAACGCAAGTGTCGGGCATGTTCCTCCTTATCTCGAGAATAGATCAAGATGTCGTCAATAAAGACGACTACACACCTGTCGAGGTACTCGATGAATATTTTATTCATTAATTGCATGAATACTGCCGGCGCATTCGTCAACCCAAAAGGCATAACTACAAATTCGTAATGTCCATATCTCGTCCGAAACGCCGTCTTCGGAACGTCGGACTCCTTCACCCTGAGTTGATAATACCCGGATCTTAAATCAATCTTCGAGAAAACCGCAGCTCCTTGCAATTGATCAAATAGATCGTCTATACGAGGCAAAGGATATTTATTCTTGATGGTTACTTTATTCAGCTCACGGTAGTCTATGCACAAACGTAGTGAACCATCCTTCTTCCTGACGAAAAGAACGGGCGCGCCCCAAGGCGAAGCGCTCGGTCTGATGTACCCTTTTTCCAAAAGTTCTCCCAACTGAGTCTTCAATTCCTGCATCTCGGAAGGTGCCATCCGATAAGGTGCTTTAGAAATCGGGGCCGCATCCGGCTCTAAATCCACGGAAAAATTTATCTCTCGATCCGCGGTAATCCTAAGATCGTCCGAAACATCGGATACTCATTAACAACCGGAATTGAAGAGAAATCGACTTCAATTACTTCCGTTTTCAACGCATAACACCAATAGCCCGTACAACCTTTATTCAAAAGTTTTACGGCCTTCATGGAACTGATAAGTAACTTGGATTGGCCCAACTTACGTCCCAAAAATGAGTACTCAGATCCGTCCTTAGTCATCATAGTGATAACTTTGGTATGGTAATTCATAATCGCCTGGTGATTATTAAGCCAATCCTCGCCGAGGATTACGTCCTCGCCTTCCATATCAACTACAATTAAATTTGATAACCATTCCATACCGGATATAACCACCGAAAATTCTCTAATCTCCTGATTCCCCACAATCCTATCCCCGCTAGGCAGTCTCACGATAAAGGGATCGCAAGCAGTTAAACAAGTTATATTCAAACGGCGTACACACTCCAAAGAAATAAAAGAATGTGTAGCACCCGAATCAAAAAGTACACGGACTGGATAGGATAGAATATGAATGGTACCTGAAGCCACCGCCGCATCGGGTTCGTCTGTTCGACGCATCTCATAAACTCGTGGTTGTACCGAACCGATGCTAGAGTTCCCCCCTCCAGCGTTCTGACCCCGTCCCCGGCCCCTGCCAAAATTCTGCTGAGGTTGACCGAAAGATTGCCGCTGATTAACACCTTGATCAAGGGTGTTGGTAAGCCCGAGTGTCCAAAGTCTGGTTCGGCTCGGAACAATAAACCGCTCTATGCCCCATCGACCACACGTGTGACACTTTAATAGTGGGAAGTAGCATTCCGAACTAAAGTGGCACAGACGGCCACAATTATAGCAAGTCACCATGCGATTTGAGGTACCCGTAGTGGGACGGTAACCCCTCTTCCCTTTATTAGAACGTGACGACTGTCCTGTAAAACGGTTAGTCGTCTGTGACTTCTGAAAGTTGCCACCCTAAGAGCCAGAAAAATTTCCCCCGACTTTCTGCTTCTTCGGTTCTTCAAAGGTATCATTGTCGGGCTCAACATATCATGGGCTAAAGCTCGTCCGATATTCTTTCGGTGTGGTGCAAGCAAATCCGGCCATGTACCGCCGTAAGTCCAAATTCATCCGCATATCAAAATAACGGATCTTATCGCGCTCGTTACGTACTTGATCCTTCACATGGATTAATTGTTGGTTATACTCCACAATCGCCTGCGAAACGGGAATATCTTGTGGTTTAGCCTCGAAGAAGGCTCGGATTCGGCTCTCTCGTACCGGCCAAGGACAAAACTCGGCCTCCAAGAGCTCCTTAAATTCATCCCATGAGGCAATACGATCCTGTGGCTTGATGACCTTCCACCAGGTAGCGGCCTCCTTAGTGAGGAAATACTGGGCAATCGGTACTTTCCTCACCTCGGGGCAATCAACTGCCTCGAAAATCTTTTCCAATTCTGCTAGCCAATCCTCCCAGCTTAACGGGTCTGTGGCACCGCCAAACTGTGGAGGGTGCATACGGATTACATTCTGAAGCAGAGCATCCGTGTTTGGGTTCGGGTTATTCAGCTGAACAGTTTGGGCCAAAATAGTCATCTGAGTAGCCAATTGTTGAAGTGCATTCGCCACTCCAATGTCTGCGTTGTTCCCCTGACCATCTGACTGGTCATGCTGACTCTCGGTATCGGGATGCACCGAGTTCGACAAATGGGTTGGTCGACCCGCAATCAATCGATGGAAACGGCCGCGCCACGACCTCTTCCTCGCCCACGGCCACGACCACGGCCACGGCCCCTACCGGTGACATCTTGAAGAACACACAAGTCACGTAAGCACAATTCAATCACGCATCAACAAAGTGTCCGATTCTCAAGAATACCGATAAAAGGAAGCAAAACGAATAAGGAAACACCAGAAGAGTGAGAGGTCTTACAAGTACCGGTCGCACTGTGATGATGGCAGAGTAGTGATACTGTGGACAATTAACGACTCGATCGACCCAAAAGACCGATGACTCTAGGTATCCATAGACCTAGGCTCGATACCATATTCGTAACACCCCAAGTTATTCAGGGATATTACAGCGCCGTAAGCCCCTCCGTGGGACCCACAAGGCTAAACATACGCGGAACCATAATTTTTGACCGATAAGGTCTACACATATTGGGATGAAAAACAATACAAAGGTATTCGAAAAATAACCAATGTACTTACAAACATCACAACTCAATTCAATACTTCAGCAAACACAGCCGGAACATCAAGGAAAAAGGAAAACAATACTCGAGTATTCAATAGCCAATCCAGTACAACAACACTGAACGGGAATTCCCAAAGAAATAAAACTGGAAGAAAGACACAGTATCACACTTGCCCACCATCTTTATGCCGACCCGATACCTGCCCGTCCGCTCTCCTGGAACCTGAAATACATGAAACGTATTTCCCCCATAAAGGGGTTAGCCGTCGAATAGCTAGTGCAAGTATAACAATATGAAACATAATACTTCTCGACAATAAAGTAAATGTAATCCGTCAATTCATCAATATCCGTCAATTCATCAATGTAAGACTAGTATTCCGGAATAACTAAATCTCATAAGACGTATGTGAATGCCGTAGAAACGGTTCGTTCACCTCATACGCCGTTACGTATGTGAATGCCGTCAAAACGGTTCGTTCACCTCATACGCCGATACATGTAGGAATGCCGTCAAAACGGTTCGTTCATTACATGCCAATCAATATATCTATGAATGCCGTAAAAACGGTTCGTTCATGATATGCCATCAATATTTCTTACTTTCAAAGTCGAACGCATACCATAAATGTATACTTGCCTTTGAGACATCGTGAAATCGAACGGAGGAAAGGTATGAGTTCGGTAGGTCCGAGAACGCGCTTTAGGCACCTAAACGATTCGCAAGGAATATGATAATCGATTATCCATATCCAAATTACACGAAGAAACCCCGAAAACCCGCCTACTATTCATGTATATTCGTATATAAACAACAACGAGGGCGGACCACAACCAAACCCTCTCGATTCCGTAAAAATCACGAAATATACCATGAATCCGTAGGGAAACTAAGAATACCAACAAGATTAATCATATTCATCATGAATTAATCAACAAAACGGAACGAATCGGACAAAAACACGAAAACCCCCAATTTTACCAAAAGTAGGGTTCTAGAAATCTAACCTTGATTCGTTGGATCAAGGGATGATATCGGACGGATTATTGATGATATAACCTCAAGAAATCCATGGATGTGTTGTTAAACAACATGGCTTCAAGCTTAGAACACGCCCAGCTGCGGAAGAGGAGGAGAAGAAGGTGAAAAATGGCAAGAAAAACGTCTGCAGGGCCTTTTATAGGGGTTGACTGCCGGACACGGCCCGTGCCGACCGGCACGGTCGTGTCGCACAGCTGGCCGACAGGGACTCGACCGTGTCCGGCTTGACACGGTCGCGGCGCGGAGGGCCTTCCGACAGTGACCCGTCCGACAGCGACTCGGCATGACTCGACCGTGCCAGACGACACGGTCGGGCGTGCTCGGCAGACGATTCTGGCTTATCCGGAAGGGTTCGACACGGGCCGTGTCGGACGACACGGCCGAGTTCGGCCGGCAGAAACTTCGGCATTTCCGGGCAAGCACGGCACGGGCCGTGTCGGACGACACGGTCGGGTCCGGCCGGCAGAAACTTCGGCATTTCCGGGCAAGCACGGCACGGGCCGTGTCGGACGACACGGTCGGGTCCGGCCGGCAGTGATCGGCCAATAACGAGCGGGTGAGCTAAAACGACCATAACTCTCTCGTCCGGACTCCGATTGACTCACCGTTTGAACCATTGGAAAGCTAACTCGATGCTCTATAATATTGCAAAGATTTAGAATTTTTGGAGTTACAAAAAAAATTAATGGTGATCTAATAAAGTCGAACTCATAAGAGGAAAGTTGAAACGATGAACAATAACGATACACAACTCGAAGTTTTTCCGAACGGTGAACACGGGTGAATGAACATGATTGATGAAAGATTATAAATGAGTGAAAATCCACTGAGTGACAATCACCGAATGAAATTACTGAATGATAATGACTGAATTACAACCGGATATTACACCTTATATATTGAATTAATCCACTATATTTCTATGTTGACTGGCTTCAATACATAGCATTAGGTTTTATGAAAATAACTCAAGAATCATCTAAGATCTAGAGGTATATTTCTATCCTTTAGAACAACTTAGAATGAAAATTATTTGATCTAATCAACATTTTTTCTTGCAAAATATATGAAGACCATAAATATAATTATTTATTGGCCAAATAAATAAAGATTGGTAAAACAATGGAAATCACATGTAATAATAAGTAATCCATAATAGATCTTTATACAAACTTAAATAACATGACAAACCTTGTTTATAATCCTAACTAAGGATAACTTAGCCCATGAAGGCTTTATTCAACATATTACAAGCTTGAGTGGTCATTATTAGTTGAAAAAGGGAAAGAATTGATACTAACTCCCTTAGTAGATAAAGAAGAAAGAAGCAATAAACTCCCTCAACAACATAAGCTAAACCACTATTACATACACTTTCAAGAACACAAGTGTGTTCTTCACACAAAGAAAAAATATTACAAAGTGGGAAAATATAAGATGAAGGATGATAAATGATGGATCTAAGGGGTTTATTTATACACCTAAAGTCATCTAATAGCTCCAAAACTCCAGCATTATTACATTAGATCAGATAAAGGCCAGTCATCCCCTCAATAATAGACCAAAGTATAAAATATTTAAAAATGATCATACATCTGTCAAGAGTTACGGCCGTAACTTTCAGATGTTTACACATTAGTTGCTGTGTGAGATACGGCCATTACTTTATTTGTATGCCCGTATGGAGTTTCAGACTTCATTTTCAGCCCAAAATTTCTTATATTTTTGCGTTTTCGCCCCAAATCTTCTTTGGATGATAACTTTTGTTATATAACTCTGATTTTCAATCCGGAAAGATTGCTGAACTCATCTCGTAAAGCTCTACAACATTAATACATAAAACTCAACAAAGACAATATTTAATAAACACGTTATTTCTTGAGCAAATCAGTAATTCAATCCGATTAAGGCTAAATTTACATCTTCATCCTATAAATATAAAATTACTAAAAACTAATTCATTTAAAGTAAAGACGAGTAGACTAGCTCATAATTATGGGTGAAATATATCAATACTAATCACGAATAAGTGTATAAAACTGATACTTGTCACGTGGTAACAAGTGGATACATTATGTATTGTTATTTGAGACGATGATAAGTGATGACAAGGTCATCTTGATGATGTCGATTTCGAAGAAACTTGTTGTTCCAAGTTATGGTTTTGCGAATATTTTCAAAACAAATGCTTATGAACTGTGGTTCTAGTCTTAATAAAACATCCCGAGGTACCAAGAGTACTTTCAAAATTTTATTTCGAATAGTTATACAGATTCAAAGATTTTCAAATGATATTATTTAAACGGATACCTTGTGGAGTTTTTTTTAATGTCAACAATGAGTGGCTACCATGTGTGGTATATTATTGCCGTGATTGCAACAATAATGGTCGTTAAGTCTTTGTTGATACGGTCATGTGATCCGTGAGTTATGAACGTAAGTTTGAATTGTTACATTTGTAATTTTTGTATTCGGGTTATTACCCGGAGTGAATATTTATATTGTGTTACTATTTTTCACCTTATGTGGATGTGTTGTGCTGGTTTGGCATTTTAGTATATTGTTTTGCAATGCCTTCTTGCGTTGTGCCTTATGGTTTGTATGATGTTTTCCGGCCTCGGAGTTAAATCATAATGTATATGATTTACATTCATTATTAGTATAACTTGGAACTGAGCATACTAGGACAAGGATACAAATTTTATCTACGGTGTTCGGTATCATTCGGTCATTGGAGAATATGAGATATGAAGTACGATAAGGAGGTCTCGAGGTGAATAACCACGAGTGGGTAAGGATATGACCGTGAGATTTTTTTCTTTGTGATGTTGCAGTTTTTAAATATTTTGAAAACCTGTGATTTGACATCATGTGGACAAATAGTCACGTACTTCAATGAAAAATAAACTTCCAGTTAAACATTTTGGTAGAAGAGTAAAGATCCCAGTTTTTATATTTGGATTCCAAGTAACATTTCCGATTATAGATGATGTCTTTGAAAATTTTAATTTTTTTCAAATTTGAATTTCAAAGCCGAGATACGAAAAGAAAAGGAACGGTGTTGATGAGTTTTAGGCAAAATATGATTTGCCTTCTTCTTCAAAAGTTTTCTTTACATGGAGTGCACGCAGTGTCAATATTATTACTTATGGTGACAATTTCGATTTCATAATTCATGTGATGGTACGAATACCCAGTCATATTTTTATGTGCATAATATTCTCATCCTTTTTCAGAGATGAGAATGTGGTTATTGAAGTTAATGCTCTTCGAGTTTTAATTATTTTTGTGACCCATATAGTGTCGTTTTCGTGTGAAGCGAGAGCGCTCATACTAGTGTATGGTATGCATGCTCTACGGATTTTTATATCGGGGTTGCCAATACTCTTTTGGATCATTCAGAAACGATAGATGATTTTTTGTAATTAAGCAACATCCTACGATAATTTACGAGCGTAAGCTTTATGAAGTTGGGAGTACCACTTCAGAGTTTTATATTGTGCCTTGTGCGGAATACACGGGGTGTTAATATATCGCGAAGTCACTGCTAAGGTGTTTGGAGAGTGAATTCCTGTTTCCACTCCAGGAGATCCAAACAGTAGTAAATGGAGATTATGAGAGTCATTAGTCGGGATCGATCTAGTTGTATATATTCAATAATTAATGTTGTGCTCAGTTGAGCCATTTCCTTGTATCACGAATGAATGTTCATCGAAGCTGCGTAGCAGAAGCTATATTTCTTTCTACCCTCCTATTAGTCGTTCCAGAGTAATCTGGAGATGCTACAATGTTGTCGCGTGAATATCGAACTCCATTGCTCTGGTCCGTGATGATTGGTTGTTTCCGCAAGTTCATCTTAACATGTTCAATCGTGTTATGGACATGCGCGTTAACGTTTGGACGCAAAACGTTTTTTCTCAAACGTTGGGCCATTTGGTGATTTTCCTAAACTTTGGGGGATTTACATTAGGACTCATATTCTTCCTATTCGACTTGTTGTGTTTGCATGTATGTTTATCGCCTCGACTCTTGTATCAAGTGCTTACTTAGTCAGTTCATCGTATTTCGAAGAATTTTGTGTTTACAGATTTTTTGTGACTTTTCGGAGCTGAGCAGAGTGATTATTTCATTGTGTTTGGTTGCCACCCTTAATTTTAAGTTTCGGGACGAAACTTATTTTTAGTGGGGTAGAATGTAATACACGAGATTCTCATTTCTGGTTTCTTTTAATTAATTGTCGTTTGTGTCGGTTATTTTGTTCCATTGATGATTAATTGAAATTCTCCCTATGTTGTGTACGGTATGATGTACTGTGTTGCATTGAATTTTCGGGACTGTCCTGCTCCCTTTGTAGTAGGCGTAGCGCACGCTATTGGTGGTAGTGTAGCGCGTTATAATACTTGTCTTAGCGCACATTATTGTGACAGGTAGCGCACGCTAACTGGATAGGCTGAGACAGTCCAGAGGCTACTGCATTCGACCAGAGAGTTCGGCAGCATACGCTTGTTGGAATATTTATTCCACACATTATTTAATTTGTGTTTTGATGATTAAAGTTGCTAAACAACAAAACAACATCGAGGCGAAGCAAAACGACGATGCAGACGAAGACGCAAAAAGTTGCAATCTGGACTGAATTAGCGCACGCAAGTCATCATACGTTAGCGCACGCTAACGAGGAGTAATCTGCATTCCATCCAAGTTTCGAAGTAAGCTGAAGTGAAGTCAGCTGATGGGATAGCGCACGCTATACGTTATCATTAACGCACGCTATCGAAGTCTTGTTACCGTTGTGAAGGAATTCAAACACAGAATAACGTATGCAATGAAGTCAGCATTAGCGCACGCTACAAAGAAGGAATAGCGCACGCTAAGCAGTTTGAATCAAGTCAATCAGAACGTTGGGAAAAGCAAGTCAAAGTCAGCATATCAAACGGATACTTTGACAATCCATGCAACGGATATATTGGATTAGCGCACGCTACAATGAGTTATTAACGCACGCTAATACAAGAGGGTTACGTACGTAAGGCAGAAGGCATAATGTACGCTAAAGAAGAAACGAAGCTACTGGACTGAAACTGGGAACAGTCTAACGCACGCTACAGGCACGCTAATGAGTTAACGCACGCTAATAAAGAAGGCTAGCGCACGCTAGCAAGTCAAAACATCCAGCAACAGCTAGTTTGTGGAAAATGCCTATAAATACCATTCTTATGGTATTGTTTGAGCACAACAACTTCAAGCAAACGAGATATTCATCTGAGAATCATATACTTACATTGTTGTTGTAATATTGAGCTTATATTGTTAGTTTGAGTGTTTATACATTCAACATTATACACGAGTGAGAAAAAGAAAAGATACGATTTGATTCGGTGTTATTAGGATCAAGGATCCGGCATTGTTAGAATCACAATCGCTATCTTAGTGAGGTTTATCTAGTACCGATAGAAAGCTAGAGTGGTTGATTCCTTATCCAATAGAAAAGGAAAAACGGTTTTACTCGGAACGATAGAAGACGAGCTTGTAATGGTAATCCTTCGACCGATTGAAGAGAGGCGTAGAGGTTTTTATCTTAAACCTATAGAAAAAGATCTTGAGAGAGAGGACGTAGGCACGTTTGGCCGAACCTCTATAAATCACTGTGTCGTTTATTTTCCGCAATTTATTTACGCTTCCGCACAAATAGCGCAAATATCCGATAATTGTAATATCCGGAATTTCTATTACTGTTGTTTAATATTATTTTATCCGAGTTATATTGTACAGCGTGAAATCTGTACAGTAGGGATAAAATAAATAAAGGACTGAGATATCAGTATCGGTATAATTGTCGTATTTGGTCGACAGTTACATTTGAGGATATTGTGTATCAGGTTGTCGTACTTTTGATATTGGGTATATCGTATGATGATATTATTGGATTCAGTGTTTGTGTTCAGTGTGTCTATGTTCGCTTTTGGTATGTCGAGACGTTGGACAAGAACTGCGGAAAATGGCTAAGTATAGCCTTATTAGCGCACGCTGATATTCATGCATAACGCACGCTATCGTGCAGGATTAGCGCACGCTACGTTTATAGGTTAGCGTACGCTAGTGCGCATGCATCGGAAGGAATCTGCGTGTGGACCCGGCCGCTTTCGGCGCACTTTCCGTAAGTCAACGGTTGTTGTCCTGAAGTATTAGCGCACGCTAAAGATTAGGCTTAGCGCACGCTAACTATATATCACCAACAAGGAATCTTATCCTTGCCAGATCTTTGTCGGAATGTGGGGGCGAGTGGTAGGTGAACACCGTAGTAAGTCAACTTCGGATAGCGCACGCTAAGAGTAAGGACTTGCGTACGCTAGACATGATGATTTACGACGTTAATGCATGGGCATTACGTACGTAAGGTAGTTTACGAAGCAAGACAGTAGCCTCTGGGCTGATAGCGCACGCTAACAAAGTCGATTAGCGCACGCTAAGGCTAGCGCACGCTAAACATAAGGGTTTAGCGCACGCTAGTAAGGTATTCTATATAAAGGGACAAACAGGTGTCATGAAGCATTTCGTCCATTTCTTTCCTTTCACCCGATAGAGACAACCTTGGGAGAACATTTGGAGTTCCTAAACACTGAGAGATGATGATCTTTAACAAGATTAAGATGGAGAGCATGGATTCAAGCCTTGTTCTTCAAGTTATTCATGATTCTTGGAATGGAGTCTAGTGTTCTTATTCTTGGTCCATCCGATCCAGGTAATTTTCGTATCCTCTTGATGATAGTTCGCTTTCTTGGATGATTTCATGTAAGGAGCATGTTGGATAATCATATGATGATGTTATATGGGATTCAATGGAATTTTGATAAGAGTCTCGGATGTTAGTTAAGATTCTTCATACTATAAGGATGTTGATTCGTTTAACCCGATCTAAGATGGATTTCTGAATCTTGTTAATTATATTGATCGATTTAGAGGAGTTAAATCATGATACGAGGTTGAATTCCGGATTGAATATGATATGATCCTTGTTATCGAGTCGGTTTGATTGTTGGTGTTATTATTGATATATGGAAAATGATATGATCCTTGTGATAGTTATGGTGTCGTTTATCTTCAAGAGATATGGAGATTCATATCTCCCTTCATTCGGATTCGTAGTTGCAAGATGTTAGTCGATGCTTGGATTGCATGCCACTGCACAGCATTAGCGCACGCTACGTTTACTGCCTAGCGCGCGCTAACGGGAGCAACTTAGCGCACGCTACGTTAGGTGATTAACGTGCGCTAAGTAGGCGATAAAGGCAAGATTTTTGTGTTTTGATTATGAATTCGTGATGGTTTGACTTGGTTGGTTCGACCGTGTTTATTCGAGGTTGTGTTGAACCGCTGAGTTCGATGGATAGTTTGTCGCTTGTTGATTGTTATCGGATATGTGTTATTTGATTTCTTCGATAGGTTGAGATTGTTGATCGGTGATTATAACCGGATATTGCGGTCGCGTTCGAGTATGTCCATTGTATTGCTTTTGATCGGGCCGAGGAGCTCGTAGACAAAGGCAATGTGTTCGACAATGCCTTCGTGGTACCGGTATCGAGGCAAGTTATTACTTACTCGGTTATAATATTTAATGAATGGTTTCGATTTCATTTCGTTTATAATGCATATAGCGATGATTATTATTGTGAACTCGGGTATTCGGATCGCATATCGTTCTTTTGATTCTCGGGAGATAAATCATAAACTATATGCTTATATCATTAATTGGTATGTTCGAGTATCAAGGTTACATTATGGTAAAGACGAGGATATGAGTATCTATAGTTCATTGTTCGTATGGATCGCCGAGCATTGAGGATAATCGTCGGTGATGATTGGACATCGAGATTTCTCCCGAAGGACTCGGGGCAAGTATCTTATATCGATTCAATTAGAGTTAGTGATTTGATCATGCGTATTATCATTCATGTTGTCGAATATGAGGTCGTCTTAATTGATTTGTCATATTGTCGTTCATGTTGCATTGTTCATGATGATGAACATATTGTTTTGCATATGTGTATGCATATTGTGTTGTTTATGTTGTGTTGATCCGATGGGATCGCGCGATCTATCTTTGAGGCGCCGGATCGGATGTCCACCTCGTGTTGGTCCGACGGATCATCTTGGGATCTATCTTGAGGCCGGATCATTGGACGGGTTTTCCACCTCGTGTTGGTCCGACGGGATCATCTTGGGATCTATCCGAGGGCGCTTGGATCGCTGGATTACCCAGATTGTGTTATTATTGTGCATATGTATATTGTTGGTTATCCACCTCGTGTTGATCTTGTAGGATCATCTTGGGATCTATCTTTGAGGGCGCCTGGATCATGGGATTTCCATTGAGTATACATAGTTGTTATTGTTTTTGAGCATATTGACGTTGTCATATGAGTATGCATTTGTAGGTCTTGTGTTAGGACCTTGTCCGCATTGCATTGTTCTGATATCGGATTAGACTGATATGATTATCGTGGCACATCATATCTCGAGGTATGTTCCATATTTTCTTTGGTCTTGTCTTTGGTGGACAATCGGTTATCGTCTTGGGATTTGATGATATTATTCGATGGATCGTATTGGTCAGAAATGGTAGATTTCCGTATCGTGAGTTGGTTATGATAGTTTGAGGATCTTGAGTATTGTTTAAGGTACAATACAGATATTATGTTCGAGTTTATTGGTTAATTGAGTACATGATGTGAAATGTGATAATGGTTATTCTGATGAGAATTTCTTGAGTAAGTAAAGATTACGTTGGTCGTATTCTTATGTTGTATTCTCATTGGTATGTTATTATTAATGTGATGTGACGGTTATCATTGTTGGATATTATGGTGACCCGTCGTGGGATTTCTTTTAGGTTCTCGGAGTATCGAGCTTGTAGCGGTCGTGAAGAGATGAGCTTCCGGAGGATCTTGGCTAGGACATGTTACGTGCATTGAGTTTCTTGATCGGTTCTTGTATTCCACGCTAGAGTATCTTTATGGTTGGTCTTTTTCTGCGTGAGTATTTTGAAATGCTCTTTTGGTATCCGTAATCGAGGTTACTTTGGAAATCGTTTTCTAAACTTTTGAGTGTCGGCTGTTTGGCCTTGCGATTTCAAATGAGTTTTTACGACGGTTTTTGATAAATGGATTTTATAAGTCTTTGTGAATTTTTAAAGATAGTACCGTCGTTGGCCTCTTGGGCATTTGTAAATGTTTGCGAAAATTTCTTTGAGCCTTGTGGGTTCCATCTCGGGGCCCACGGCGCTGTAATATTTCCTGTTAAATCTGGGGGTGTTACAGAATATGGTATCGGAGCCTAGGTTGAGAAAGCCTAGGCATTTGGGTCGAGTTGGGTCGTGTTTTTGTTGCGTCA
Source organism: Orobanche coerulescens (assembly GCA_033398695.1). Lineage (NCBI taxonomy): Eukaryota > Viridiplantae > Streptophyta > Magnoliopsida > Lamiales > Orobanchaceae > Orobanche > Orobanche coerulescens. The sequence continues at coordinate 83,896,984 of CM065805.1, forward strand.
TTCGAGTTGTCGATTGACAAATATTAGAGCCGTGAGTCTTTGTTGTTCACTCAGGCTTGTGCGTCATCGGATTTGCGAAGATCGCATCGGGCTTGTTATAACTTTTCCAAATGGTGTTAATGAGATTCTTTGGAATGAGATGTATTGTGTTCTTGAGTCGAACCGATTTGGCAAACGTGTGTTTTGAAAATACATGTGTCGAGTATTTTCTTGAGTCTAGACATGTGCCAGTATCACGGGGAATCGTCGGCTTCACGATCTGTAAGTATTTGGATTTTTGAATTTCATTGAGATTTATTGCCGTTCTAAGTTGATACGTTTTGAGATTCAGCTGAATATTATGCGTTACAGTATAAGGTGACAGAGTTGGAACAGGATTGATGATCTTGAGAAGTTATTGTTTTGGAAATCAATATGTCGGTTAAGTTTTGGAACGGAATTGTGTATTCGGGAGAAGGACTATGGATTGTCGAGAAGAACATGTAGTCATGTTAGTTCATTTTGTGATATATATGAACTGTTTTTGAGCATTTGAAAATGACACTTTTCAAAATGAATATTTCACAGATGTTTTACGGAAAATGATTTTGGGCCGAGACCCAAATCGATTTTGAAATGGTTTTCTGACTCAGGACATGGAGTCTGAAAAGGGGTTTTCTATTTTTAAACTTTTTGTAATGCGGAACGAGATACGGGCTGAGACCCTAATGTTTCTAACGGCTTTTCTGTTTTCTTAAAACTCCCGAGATTTGTAAAATATTTTACCAATCGTTTACCTATGTTATTTCCGCGTTTCGAGGCTTTGGTTTACTTGTTCAAATGGAATTTCTCGGGAAGTCTTTCGCCGTGTTTGATTTGTTGATTCGTTTCAACGTTTTGTCATATCATATTTGAGGTGATCCAGGATGGGTAAATGGTTGACGATACGAGTCATGGGTGGAAAAGGAGTTTTTATCGGAGTCTATATATTGAGGTTTTGGAACTCGGTCATGTGGTTTCCGTTGGAATGTCAGTGGATTGTGACGAGCCGAATTGGTATACAGGAGTATGGTTGTGGTCAATCATTTGCATGATTCCATTTTATTTAATCGCGTATATTCAAAAAGAATTTTTATCGAGAACTTGGCACCAGCGAGCTGATTGAATTTTTAAAAATTGATTTCGTGGTCTTACGAAAATTTATGTTTTGAGTTTTCAAACTCTTGAAAGAATTTTCGAAAATTTGTCTTTTGACAAGAATATATGATTTCAAACTGGTTTTGAAAATGTGATCGAGGTACATACGCATTTAGTGCATAATGCATATCGTGGTGAAGTTCTGAATGAGACTCACGAACTGGATGGTACATCAGTATGGTACGATGAAAGAGATTTGAAGTTTAGTATGGTAGATTGGCTATCCTTGGGTGATCAATGGATTGATCAGTCAAGAGAATTATACTGCGTTTTGTAGAATCGGTACAGATGTAATTTTTGGAACTTTGGACTTTGTAAAACCGGGACATAGGTGCTACGTGATTCCATTGGTGCGGTAGTAGCGTAATCTTACCATAGTGATCTTTGAATGATTTCTTTGTAAGTGTAAATATGGGGATGGTGACCCCATGCTGGTTGTTTTGGATATTGAGTGGTCGTTCCCACTCCTTGTATGAATTGGTATGTTCGTCGATTTGCGACTCGTTGTTCGTATGCCGAGGGAAATGTTCGCCAGTTGGGTATGTTTATTGAGATCTACGGTGCGTGATTGATTTGACGTTTTGAGAATGTTATTCTTTCATATATACATTTACGTGGTTCCGTGTTGATCGTGTTGGAGTTTACCGTGTGAAGGTATTCTCGATTTTCGTTGATCGCTCGTTGGTAATATTGGAGTTTATCACGTTGATGATATTCTCGATTGTGTTTTGACCTCTGGTTGGTCATATTGGAAATTTATCATGTTGATGATAAATTCGGTTGATTTATTAGTTGATCATTTTTGGTGATCATCTGAGCGTTCGGATTTTGTGTTGGTGTTTCGGAATTCGTGTTGTTGTTTTGGGCGGTTGTTTCGCAGATGTATTGTGTATAATTCGTCTTATCGGAATTGGGACTTGATTATGTAAACAGTGACATGGATTTGATTCGGCATTGTTTCATCCGAAGATGATATATTTTGTTGAGACTCAGGGAATTGTGATCGTAAGCGTATTGGGACTGTACAGTGAGATCGCTTGCTAGTATCTCATGAGATCGTCGACCTGCGTATTTGTAAGCGTACTCTTTTGGTTATTCAGTAATGATGATGATTGATCAGTGTCGTGATGGTTTTGGGATATTTTGGGTTGAACAGTATGGTTGTTCGCTTTATGATGGATTGCAAGTTTCGAGGACGAAACTTATTTTAAGGGTGTAGAATGTAATATCCGAATTTCTATTATGTTGTTTAATATTATTTTATCCGAGTTATATTGTACAGCGTGAAATGCAGATGAGGGATAAAATAAATAAAGGACCGAGATATCGATATCGGTATAATTATCGTATTTGGTCGACGCTACATTTGAGGATATTGTGTATCGGGTTGTCGTACTTTTGATATTGGGTATATCGTATGATGATATTATTGGATTCGGTGTTTGTGTTCGGTGTGTCTATGTTCGCTTTTGGTATGTCGAGACGTTGGACAAGAATCTGCGGAAAATGGCTAAGTATAGCCTTATTAGCGCACGCCGATATTCATGCATAACGCACGCTATCGTGCAGGATTAGCGCACGCTACGTTTATAGGTTAGCGACGCTAGTGCGTATAAATCGGAAGGAATCTGCGTGTGGACCCGGCCGCTTTCGACGCACGCTCGTAAGTCAACGGTTGTTGTCCTGAAGTATTAGCGCACGCTAAAGATTAGGCTTAGCGCACGCTAACTATATATCGATCAACAAGGAATCTTATCCTTGCCGAATCTTTGTCGGAATGTGGGGCGAGTGGTAGGTGAACACCGTAGTAAGTCAACTTCGGATAGCGCACGCTAAGAGTAAGGACTTGCGTCGCTAGACATGATGATTTACGTGCGTTAATGCATGGGCATTACGTCGTAAGGTAGTTTACGAAGCAAGACGGTAGCCTGCGGGCTTGATAGCGCACGCTAACAAAGTCGATTAGCGCACGCTAAGGCTAGCGCACGCTAAACATAAGGGTTTAGCGCACGCTAGTAAGGTATTCTATATAAAGGGACAAACAGGTGTCATGAAGCATTTCGTCCATTTCTTTCCTTTCACCCGATAGAGACAACCTTGGGAGAACATTTGGAGTTCCTAAACACTGAGAGATGATGATCTTTAACCAGATTAAGATGGAGAGCATGGATTCAAGCCTTGTTCTTCAAGTTATTCATGATTCTTGGAATGGAGTCTAGTGTTCTTATTCTTGGTCCATCCAATCCAGGTAATTTTCGTATCCTCTTGATGATAGTTCGTTTTCTTGGATGATTTCATGTAAGGAGCATGTTGGATAATCATATGATGATGTTATATGGGATTCGATGGAATTTTGATAAGAGTCTCGGATGTTAGTTAAGATTCTTCATACTATAAGGATGTTGATTCGTTTAACCCGATCTAAGATGGATTTCTGAATCTTGTTAATTATATTTATCGATTTAGAGGAGTTAAATCATGATACGAGGTTGAATTCCGGATTGAATATGATATGATCCTTGTTATCGAGTCGGTTTGATTGTTGGTGTTATTATTGATATATGGACAATGATATGATCCTTGTGATAGTTATGGTGTCGTTTATCTTCAAGAGATATGGAGATTCATATCTCCCTTCATTCGGATTCGTAGTTGCAAGATGTTAGTCGATGCTTGGATTGCATGCCACTGCACAGCATTAGCGCACGCTACGTTTACTGCCTAGCGCGCGCTAACGGGAGCAACTTAGCGCACGCTACGTTAGGTGATTAACGTGCGCTAAGTAGGCAGACGATAACGATATTTTGTGTTTTGATTATGAATTCGTGATGGTTTGACTTGGTTGGTTACATTGTGTTTATTCGAGGTTGTGTTGAACCGTTGAGTTCGATTGGATAGTTTGTCGCTTGTTGATTGTTATCGGATATGTGTTATTCGATTTCTTCGATAGGTTGAGATTGTTGATCGGTGATTATAACCGGATATTGCGATCGCGTTCGAGTATGTCCATTGTATTGCTTTTGATCGGGCCGAGGAGCTCGTAGACAAAGGCAATGTGTTCGACAACGGCTTCGTGGTACCGGTATCGAGGCAAGTTATTACTTGCTCGATTATAATATTTAAAGAATGGTTTCTTTTTAATTTCGTTAATAATGCATATAGAGATGATTATTATAGAGAACTCTGGGTATTCGGATCGCATATCGTACATACGATTCTGGGAGATAAAACATAATGTATATGCTTATCTCGATTATTGGTATGTTCGAGTATCAAGGTTACATTATGGTAAAGACGAGGATATGAGTATCTATAGTTCATTGTTCGTATGGATCGCCGAGCATTGAGGATAATCGTCGGTGATGATTGGACATCGAGATTTCTCCCGAAGGACTCGGGGCAAGTATCTTATATCGATTCAATTAGAGTTAGTGATTTGATCATGCGTATTATCATTCATGTTGTCGAACATGAGGTCGTCTTAATTGATTTGTCATATTGTCGTTCATGTTGCGTTGTTCATGATGATGAACATATTGTTTTGCATATGTGTATGCATATTGTGTTGTTTATGTTGTGTTGATCCGATGGGATCGCGCGATCTATCTTGAGGGGCCTGGATCGGATGTCCACCTCGTGTTGGTCCGACGGGATCATCTTGGGATCTATCTTGAGGCACTGGATCATTGGACGGGTTTTCCACCTCGTGTTGGTCCGGGATCATCTTGGGATCTATCTTTGAGGCGCTGGATCATTTGGATTACCCAGATTGTGTTATTATTGTGCATATGTATATTGTTGGTTATCCACCTCGTGTTGATCTTGTAGGATCATCTTGGGATCTATCTTTGAGGCGCTGGATCATGGGATTTCCATTGAGTATACATAGTTGTTATTGTTTTTGAGCATATTGACGTTGCCATATGAGTATGCATTTGTAGGTCTTGTGTTAGGACCTTGTCCGCATTGCATTGTTCTGATATCGGATTAGACTGATATGATTATCGTGGCACATCATATATCGAGGTATGTTCCATATTTTCTTTGGTCTTGTCTTTGGTGGACAATCGGTTATCGTCTTGGGATTTGATGATATTATTCGATGGATCGTATTGGTCAGAAATGGTAGATTTCCGTATCGTGAGTTGGTTATGATAGTTTGAGGATCTTGAGTATTGTTTAAGGTACAATACAGATATTATGTTCGAGTTTATTGGTTAATTGAGTACAGGATGTGAAATGTGATAATGGTTATTCTGATGAGAATTTCTTGAGTAAGTAAAGATTACGTTGGTCGTATTCTTATGTTGTATTCTCATTGGTATGTTATTATTAATGTGATGTGACGGTTATCATTGTTGGATATTATGGCTGACCCCGTCGTGGGATTTCTTTTTAGGTTCTCGGAGTATCGAGCTTGTAGCGGTCGTGAAGAGATGAGCTTCCTGAGGATCGGCTAGGACATGTTACATGCATTGAGTTTCTTGATCGGTTCTTGTATTCCATTGCTAGAGTATCTTTATGGTTGGTCTTTTTCCATGCGTGAGTATTTTGAAATGCTCTTTTGGTATCCGTAGCGAGGTTACTTTGGAAATCGTTTTCTAAACTTTTGAGTGTCAATTTGTTTGGCCTTGCGATTTCAAATGAGTTTTTACGACGGTTTTTGATAAATGGATTTTATAAGTCTTTGTGAATTTTTAAAGATAGTACCGTCGTTGGCCTCTTGGGCATTTGTAAATGTTTGCGAAAATTTCTTTGAGCCTTGTGGGTTCCATCTCGGGGCCCACGGCGCTGTAATATTTCCTGTTAAATCTGGGGGTGTTACAGAATATGGTATCGGAGCCTAGGTTGAGAAAGCCTAGGCATTTGGGTCGAGTTGGGTCGTGTTTTTGTTGCGTCATTCGAGTTGTCGATTGACAAATATTAGAGCCGTGAGTCTTTGTTGTTCACTCAGGCTTGTGCGTCATCGGATTTGCCAGTATCGTACTGGGCTTGTTATAACTTTTCCAAATGGTGTTAATGAGATTCTTTGGAATGAGATGTATTGTGTTCTTGAGTCGAACCGATTTGGCAAACGTGTGTTTTGAAAAAACCTGTGTCGAGTATTTTCTTGAGTCTAGACATGTGCCAGTATCACGGGGAATCGTCGGCTTCACGATCTGTAAGTATTTGGATTTTTGAATTTCATTGAGATTTATTGCCGTTCTAAGTTGATACGTTTTGAGATTCAGCTGAATATTATGCGTTACAGTATAAGGTGACAGAGTTGGAACAGGATTGATGATCTTGAGAAGTTATTGTTTTGGAAATCAATATGTCGGTTAAGTTTTGGAACGGAATTGTGTATTCGGGAGAAGGACTATGGATTGTCGAGAAGAACATGTAGTCATGTTAGTTCATTTTGTGATATATATGAACTGTTTTTGAGCATTTGAAAATGACACTTTTCAAAATGAATATTTCACAGATGTTTTACGGAAAATGATTTTGGGCCGAGACCCAAATCGATTTTGAAATGGTTTTCGACTCAGACATGGAGTCCGAAAAGGGGTTTTCTATTTTTAAACTTTTTGTAATGCGGAACGAGATACGGCCGAGACCCTAATGTTTCTAACGGCTTTTTGTTTTCTTAAAACTCCCGAGATTTGTAAAATATTTTACCAATCGTTTACCTATGTTATTTCGCGTTTGAGGCTTTGGTTTACTTGTTCAAATGGAATTTCTCGAAGTCTTTCGCCGTGTTTGATTTGTTGATTCGTTTCAACGCTTTGTCATATCATATTTGAGGTGATCCAGATGGGTAAATGGTTGACGATACGAGTCATGGGTGGAAAAGGAGTTTTTATCGGAGTCTATATATTGAGGTTTTGGAACTCGGTCATGTGGTTTCCGTTGGAATGTCGATGGATTGTGACGAGCCGAATTGGTATACGGGAGTATGGTTGTGGTCAATCATTTGCATGATTCCATTTTATTTAATCGCGTATATTCAAAAGAATTTTTATCGAGAACTTGGCACCAGTAATGATTGAATTTTTAAAAATTGATTTCGTGGTCTTACGAAAATTTATGTTTTGAGTTTTCAAACTCTTGAAAGAATTTTCGAAAATTTGTCTTTTGAGAAGAATATATGATTTCAAACTGGTTTTGAAAATGTGATCGAGGTACATACGCATTTAGTGCATAATGCATATCGTGGTGAAGTTCAATGAGACTCACGAATCGGATGGTACATCAGTATGGTACGATGAAAGAGATTTGAAGTTTAGTATGGTAGATTGGCTATCCTTGGGTGATCAATGGATTGATCAGTCAAGAGAATTATACTGCGTTTTGTAGAATCGGTACAGATGTAATTTTTGGAACTTTGGACTTTGTAAAACCGGGACATAGGTGCTACGTGATTCCATTGGTGCGGTAGTAGCGTAATCTTACCATAGTGATCTTTGAATGATTTCTTTGTAAGTGTAAATATGGGGATGGTGACCCCATGCTGGTTGTTTTGGATATTGAGTGGTCGTTCCCACTCCTTGTATGAATTGGTATGTTCGTCGATTTGCGACTCGTTGTTCGTATGCCGAGGGAAATGTTCGCCAGTTGGGTATGTTTATTGAGATCTACGGTGCGTGATTGATTTGACGTTTTGAGAATGTTATTCTTTCATATATACATTTACGTGGTTACGTGTTGATCGTGTTGGAGTTTACCGTGTGAAGGTATTCTCGATTTTCGTTGATCGTTCGTTGGTAATATTGGAGTTTATCACGTTGATGATATTCTCGATTGTGTTTTGACCTCTGGTTGGTCATATTGGAAATTTATCATGTTGATGATAAATTCGGTTGATTTATTAGTTGATCATTTTTGGTGATCATCTGAGCGTTCGGATTTTGTGTTGGTGTTTCGGAATTCGTGTCGTTGTTTTGGGCGGTTGTTTCGCAGATGTATTGTGTATAATTCGTCTTATCGGAATTGGGACTTGATTATGTAAACAGGCAGACAGGATTTGATTCGGGCAGATTGTTTCATCCGAAGATGATATATTTTGTTGAGACTCAGGGAATTGTGATCGTAAGCGTATTGGGACTGTACAGTGAGATCGCTTGCTAGTATCTCATGAGATCGTCGACCTGCGTATTTGTAAGCGTACTCTTTTGGTTATTCAGTAATGATGATGATTGATCAGTGTCGTGATGGTTTTGGGATATTTTGGGTTGAACAGTATGGTTGTTCGTTTTATGATGGATTGCAAGTTTCGAGGACGAAACTTATTTTAAGGGGTGTAGAATGTAATATCCGGAATTTCTATTACTGTTGTTTAATATTATTTTATCCGAGTTATATTGTACAGCGTGAAATGCATGTCAGTAGGGATAAAATAAATAAAGAGCGAGATATCGATATCGGTATAATTGTCGTATTTGGTCGTGATTACATTTGAGGATATTGTGTATCAGGTTGTCGTACTTTTGATATTGGGTATATCGTATGATGATATTATTGGATTCAGTGTTTGTGTTCAGTGTGTCTATGTTCGCTTTTGGTATGTCGAGACGTTGGACAAGAACTGCGGAAAATGGCTAAGTATAGCCTTATTAGCGCCGATATTCATGCATAACGCCGCTATAAATGCGAGATTAGCGCCACGCTACGTTTATAGGTTAGCGTCGCTAGTGCGGTGGTCGGAAGGAATCTGCGTGTGGACCCGGCCGCTTTGGCGCACGTTACGTAAGTCAACGGTTGTTGTCCTGAAGTATTAGCGCACGCTAAAGATTAGGCTTAGCGCACGCTAACTATATATCGATCAACAAGGAATCTTATCCTTGCGAGATCTTTGTCGGAATGTGGGGGCGAGTGGTAGGTGAACAACGTAGTAAGTCAACTTCGGATAGCGCACGCTAAGAGTAAGGACTTGCGTCGCTAGACATGATGATTTACGTGCGTTAATGCATGGGCATTACGTCGTAAGGTAGTTTACGAAGCAAGACGGTAGCCTCAGGCTTCGATAGCGCATGCTAACAAAGTCGATTAGCGCACGCTAAGGCTAGCGCACGCTAAACATAAGGGTTTAGCGCACGCTAGTAAGGTATTCTATATAAAGGGACAAACAGTGTCATGAAGCATTTCGTCCATTTCTTTCCTTTCACCCGATAGAGACAACCTTGGGAGAACATTTGGAGTTCCTAAACACCGAGAGATGATGATCTTTAACAAGATTAAGATGGAGAGCATGGATTCAAGCCTTGTTCTTCAAGTTATTCATGATTCTTGGAATGGAGTCTAGTGTTCTTATTCTTGGTCCATCCAATCCGTAATTTTCGTATCCTCTTGATGATAGTTCGTTTTCTTGGATGATTTCATGTAAGGAGCATGTTGGATAATCATATGATGATGTTATATGGGATTCGATGGAATTTTGATAAGAGTCTCGGATGTTAGTTAAGATTCTTCATACTATAAGGATGTTGATTCGTTTAACCCGATCTAAGATGGATTTCTGAATCTTGTTAATTATATTGATCGATTTAGAGGAGTTAAATCATGATACGAGGTTGAATTCCGGATTGAATATGATATGATCCTTGTTATCGAGTCGGTTTGATTGTTGGTGTTATTATTGATATATGGACAATGATATGATCCTTGTGATAGTTATGGTGTCGTTTATCTTCAAGAGATATGGAGATTCATATCTCCCTTCATTCGGATTCGTAGTTGCAAGATGTTAGTCGATGCTTGGATTGCATGCCACTGCACAGCATTAGCGCACGCTACGTTTACTGCCTAGCGCGCGCTAACGGGAGCAACTTAGCGCACGCTACGTTAGGTGATTAACGTGCGCTAAGTAGGCAGACAGTGCAGTATTTTTGTGTTTTGATTATGAATTCGTGATGGTTTGACTTGGTTGGTTCTGACTGTGTTTATTCGAGGTTGTGTTGAACCGTTGAGTTCGATTGGATAGTTTGTCAGTTGTTGATTGTTATCGGATATGTGTTATTTGATTTCTTCGATAGGTTGAGATTGTTGATCGGTGATTATAACCGGATATTGCGGTCGCGTTCGAGTATGTCCATTGTATTGCTTTTGATCGGGGCTGAGGAGCTCGTAGACAAAGGCAATGTGTTCGACAACAGCTTCGTGGTACCGGTATCGAGGCAAGTTATTACTTGCTCAGTTATAATATTTAATGAATGGTTTCAGTTTCATTTCGTTTATAATGCATATAGCGATGATTATTATTGAGAACTCGGGTATTCGGATCGCATATCGTTCTTTCGATTGGGAGATAAATCATAATGTATATGCTTATCTCGATTATTGGTATGTTCGAGTATCAAGGTTACATTATGGTAAAGACGAGGATATGAGTATCTATAGTTCATTGTTCGTATGGATCGCGAGCATTGAGGATAATCGTCGGTGATGATTGGACATCGAGATTTCTCCGAAGGACTCGGGGCAAGTATCTTATATCGATTCAATTAGAGTTAGTGATTTGATCATGCGTATTATCATTCATGTTGTCGAACATGAGGTCGTCTTAATTGATTTGTCATATTGTCGTTCATGTTGCGTTGTTCATGATGATGAACATATTGTTTTGCATATGTGTATGCATATTGTGTTGTTTATGTTGTGTTGATCCGATGGGATCGCGCGATCTATCTTTGAGGGCGCTGGATCGGATGTCCACCTCGTGTTGGTCCGACGGGATCATCTTGGGATCTATGCTGAGGGCACTGGATCATTGGACGGGTTTTTCCACCTCGTGTTGGTCCGACGGGATCATCTTGGGATCTATGCTGAGGGCGCTGGATCGCTGGATTACCCAGTATTGTGTTATTATTGTGCATATGTATATTGTTGGTTATCCACCTCGTGTTGATCTTGTAGGATCATCTTGGGATCTATGCTGAGGGCGCTGGATCATGGGATTTCCATTGAGTATACATAGTTGTTATTGTTTTTGAGCATATTGACGTTGCCATATGAGTATGCATTTGTAGGTCTTGTGTTAGGACCTTGTCCGCATTGCATTGTTCTGATATCGGATTAGACTGATATGATTATCGTGGCACATCATATCTCGAGGTATGTTCCATATTTTCTTTGGTCTTGTCTTTGGTGGACAATCGGTTATCGTCTTGGGATTTGATGATATTATTTGATGGATCGTATTGGTCAGAAATTGTAGATTTCAGTATCGTGAGTTGGTTATGATAGTTTGAGGATCTTGAGTATTGTTTAAGGTACCATACAGATATTATGTTCGAGTTTATTGGTTAATTGAGTACAGGATGTGAAATGTGATAATGGTTATTCTGATGAGAATTTCTTGAGTAAGTAAAGATTACGTTGGTCGTATTCTTATGTTGTATTCTCATTGGTATGTTATTATTAATGTGATGTGACGGTTATCATTGTTGGATATTATGGCTGACCCCGTCGTGGGATTTCTTTTTAGGTTCTCGGAGTATCGAGCTTGTAGCGGTCGTGAAGAGATGAGCTTCCCGGAGGATACTGGCTAGGACATGTTCTGTGCATTGAGTTTCTTGATCGGTTCTTGTATTCCGCTGCTAGAGTATCTTTATGGTTGGTCTTTTTCCGCTGCGTGAGTATTTTGAAATGCTCTTTTGGTATCTGGTAACTGAGGTTACTTTGGAAATCGTTTTCTAAACTTTTGAGTGTCGGCTGTTTGGCCTTGCGATTTCAAATGAGTTTTTACGACGGTTTTTGATAAATGGATTTTATAAGTCTTTGTGAATTTTTAAAGATAGTACCGTCGTTGGCCTCTTGGGCATTTGTAAATGTTTGCGAAAATTTCTTTTAGCCTTGTGGGTTCCATCTCGGGGCCCACGGCGCTGTAATATTTCCGGTTAAATCTGGGGGTGTTACAATAATATACCAACAATTGGTATCGGAGAGGTACTCCAATACGCGGCTTAACATCCGAGGAGAAGATCCATAATGGCATTTCAAATGACTCCAGTCGAAGGCCTTGCTCTCAACCGACCACCATTTTTTGATGGCGCGAATTTTATGACTTGGAAGAAGAAGATGTCGATATTCATTCGAGCTTACGACATCGAACTTTGGAAGGTGATTTGTCTTGGTCCAAAAATTCCAACAAATTCCAACGGTACGCTTAAAACTTTTGAAGAATATGACGACTCCGATTGGAAAAACGACCATTTCAATTGTAAGGCAACTCAACTTCTTTATTGTGCCTTAAATCCGGAAGAACACAACCGGATATCATCGTGTGATAGTGCCAAAGAAATCTGGAAAATGCTTGAGGTAACACACGAAGGTACGTCTCAAGTCAAAGAGACGAAGATAAACATGCTCCTTCACGATTATGAATTATTCCAAATGAAGGATGACGAATCCATCTCGATTATGCTCGACCGATTCTCGGTCATCACTAATGGATTATCATGTTTCGGAAAACCACTTTCGAGTAGTGAGAAAGTAAAGAAAATTCTCCGATCACTACCTCGAGAATGGGATGGTACGGTTACGGCAATAATAGAATCAAAAGATTTAAATACTCTCGATTTTAGTGCTCTCGTTGGTTCTCTTATCAACTACGAGATTGTTCTAAAATCTCGGAATGCCAAACCAAAACCGAAGGAAAAATCGATAGCCTTCAAGGCTAAGGTGCCGAGAAAGAAAGAAGAAATTCCGTTGGACCATAGCGACGAAGAAATGGCATATTATGCCAAGAATATTAATAAGTTCCAACACTTATTAAACCGGAGGAAGAAGGACATTCAAGTGGGCGAGCCTAAGAAATTCGACAATACCTGTCGATTATGTGGCAAACCAGGCCACTTTGCAAAGAACTGTCGAGTAAAGCAAAAGGAGGTTCTAATCGCAACATGGAGCGACGAAGATCCTGATGAAGATTTTTTTGAACAAAATAATCTTGCGCTCATGGCCCGGAGTTCATTCGACGATAGCGACGTCGAAAGTCAAGTAAGTAACTCCTACGACGAACTCTTTGAAGCATTCGAGTTATTACATACGGACTATCAAAATGCTTTAAATGAAATTAAATCCCTCAAGTCTAAATATAAAACTTTGGAAATTGAAAATTCCAAAATACTTGAAAAATGGAAATTTGTCGAAATTGATCATTCGAAATGCCTTGAAAATGAAAATAATTTGAAAAATGATATTTCAAAAGTTCAAGATGAACTAAAAATCTTGACAAAGAAATTCTCGTGCGGCAACGATATATTTGAATAAATGTTATGCGTTCAAAAATATACTCTAAATAAAGAGGGGTTAGGATTCAAACCACGTTCGAAAAACGAATCCGTCAATTTCAAAATACCCCGATGCGAAAAATGTTTGAAAATTGGGCATCACATTTCAAATTGCAAAAGCCCAAGACGGACGATAAAAATTAAAAAGATTTGGGTTCCTAAAGGAACAAACATTTCAAATATCGTCTACGTTTCAAAAGAAAAACCAACTATAGGTTGGATCCCCAAAAATAAATTTTAACAAATGATGTTTTACAAAGGGGGAGAAAGAATATTTTTGAGGGAGAAATAATATTTTCAGGGGGAGCTTATACCCTTATTAATGCATAAATTGGTATCATGCATATTTATATTTCATTTGATATACTCTATATTTTTATACTCTTTGATGAAGACAAAAAGGGGGAGAAGTAGATGAATTGAGATAAAAATGAGAAGGAGAAGAATTGAGATAAAAATGAGAAAAATCGAAGAAGTTGAAAAGAAAAAAAAAGCATACAAATAGGGGGAGTTGAAAATTTGAAAAACGACAGAGTCGAAAAATAAAGGAGATGTCGAAAAGAAAAGAGAATTGGAGAAACTAACAAAACGATCATAGCCGAAAACTTTGATTCGTATATATATACATATTTTTTTTTTTCATATTTTATCCAATTCAAGAGTTGTTTTGTAATCATCAAAAAGGGGGAGATTGTTGGAATATTTATTCCACACATTATTTAATTTGTGTTTTGATGATTAAAGTTGCTAAACAACAAAACAACATCGAGGCGAAGCAAAACGACGATGCAGACGAAGACGCCAAAAGTTGCAATCTGGACTGAATTAGCGCACGCAAGTCATCATACGTTAGCGCACGCTAACGAGGAGTAATCTGCATTCCATCCAAGTTTCGAAGTAAGCTGAAGTGAAGTCAGCTGATGGGATAGCGCACGCTATACGTTATCATTAATGCACGCTATCGAAGTCTTGTTATCGTTGTGAAGGAATTCAAACACAGAATAACGTATGCAATGAAGTCAGCATTAGCGCACGCTACAAAGAAGGAATAGCGCACGCTAAGCAGTTTGAATCAAGTCAATCAGAACGTTGGGAAAAGCAGGTCAAAGTCAGCATATCAAACGGATACTTTGACAATCCATGCAACGGATATATTGGATTAGCGCACGCTACAATGAGTTATTAATGCACGCTAATACAAGAGGGTTACGTACGTAAGGCATAAGGCATAACGTACGCTAAAGAAGAAAGCGGCTCTTTGGTGGCGAAAGCGATCTAACGCACGCTACAGGCACGCTAATGAGTTAACGCACGCTAATAAAGAAGGCTAGCGCACGCTAGCAAGTCAAAACATCCAGCAACAGCTAGTTTGTGGAAAATGCCTATAAATACCATTCTTATTGTATTGTTTGAGCACAACAACTTCAAGCAAACGAGATATTCATCTGAGAATCATATACTTACATTGTTGTTGTAATATTGAGCTTATATTGTTAGTTTGAGTGTTTATACATTCAACATTATACACGAGGGAGGAAAATAAAAGATACAATTTGATTCGGTGTTATTAGGATCAAGGATCCGGCATTGTTAGAATCACAATCGCTATCTTAGTGAGGTTTATCTAGTACCGATAGAAAGCTAGAGTGGTTGATTCCTTATCCAATAGAAAAGGAAAAATGGTTTTACTCGGATCGATAGAAGACGAGCTTGTAACGGTAATCCCTCGACTGATTGAAGAGAGGCGTAGAGGTTTTGATCTTAAACCTATAGAAAAAGATCTTGAGATAGAGGACGTAGGCACGTTTGGCCGAACCTCTATAAATCACTGTGTTGTTTATTTTCCGCAATTTATTTACGCTTCCGCACAAACGGCGCAAATATCCGATAATATACCAACAATGCTATGCGGATCTATAGCGCGTGCTAAGGTTCGGCAGTTGCCGCACACTACAGGAAACGTAGCGCATTCTAAGTGGTAGTTATGAGGCAGTCCAGAAGCTACTGGACTGAAATTGGGACTCGTTAGCGCACGCTAATATTCGTGATTAGTGCATGCAAATTGTGATTTTTGGGAAGACATTGACCCAATAGCGCACGTTAATCAGGGGTGATTAGCGCACGCTAAGCTATGCAGTATATAAACTGGACAACAGTTCATTTTTGCCATTTTCTCACTCCTTCCTCTTCTCTCCGCGGGTGTGAGTCAAGGGCGACTACGGTTCGTGACCTTGGCCAATTTTATTCTATTCAGAGATGTTTTGGAGCATCCTAGGTGATTATAACATCATATAATTCATTGTTCTTCATCGGATCGAGGTATTTTTCTTGATTTCCCTAGAGTTGACTTTTTGGAGATTTGTTCTTGATTTCGTATTCGATCCGATTTTGATGAATAGATTGGTGTTAAATGATGTTGTTAAGCATGTTCTATAGATTGCATATCCATATCTTCGATTCGTTCGACCCGATTGGTGATTTTAATGTTCTTGAGGAACCGTGAACATTTAACGTTCGATTAAATGTTCATTTGAGTTTTCATTCGTATATTTGGGGTGATTTACGTTGTTATTGTTCTTGATACTCGTTGTGAGCGTGTTTTCATTGTGTCTTGCGGAAGTTGTAGGTGCTCGAGGTTTTCCGATAGAGTCACGTTCGTCGGAGTTTTCGGTATCGTTTATCGACGCAAGTATCTTGCCCATACATTTCGTGTTTCGTAGATACTATAATTGGCAATCAACTATGTGTGCTATTTGATTACTCATAATGAACTTTCAAAGGAATGGTATAATCTCGTTAACGGCTTTCTTTCAAAATGGTCGAGTACTTTGCGAATAGATGAACTTTACAAATACGTTGTATTGTGTTGCGAATCGAAGTATATTTCCTTCTGTTATGCGGCTATTAAAGCTCTCTGTCCTCGTTAAAGGTAATATGTTGGAATGCATATTTATTTGGTTGGTGTGTAATGTTGTGTTGAATTGTTTGTTGACTCCCTTGTGAGAAGGTGGCACTATTCGGTGTTGTTTGGGAATTTTATATATTCACACTGGGAGGGTCCGATGGGGCCTCGGAGGGTTCTGTTCCCGTTGGTGCGGTTCTACGAATATTTTGCGGTTAACCACTCTGGGAGGGTCCGACCGGGCCTCAGAGGGTTCAGTTACCTCTGGTGCGGTTCCATGGTTAATCACGCATATAATGGAATATGACGTACAATGAGACTTTGTTACTCCAAAACTAGTCCGATTAATTATATATTCACTCTGGGACGTACCGACGGGTCCTCGGAGGGTTCTGTTGCCTTTGGTGCGATTCCACAAATATTTTTTGGGTTAACCACTCTGGGAGGGTCCGACGGAGTCTCGTAGGGTTCCATTGCTTATGGTGCGGTTCCACGGTTAATCACATATGTATTGACATGAAATGATATGAGATTTAGTTGTTCCGGAATACTGAGCTTGAATTGTACGATTACATTTATTTACCATCGATTACATGCGACCCTCAGTTATTTACCATTGTTTAGACCAGATTATTATACTCTTGGAATATGATGTGAATGGCTCGTATTTGCATGTTATACTTGCACTAGCAAAATAGTGGAATTTTGCTAATCCCCGAGTAATCGGGGGTGGATGTCTGTATTGCATTCAGGTACGTGCAGGTTCCTGAGGAGCATGACATGGGATCGCTACAAAGGATGATGGAAGGCAAATTATACTAATCACATGAGGGCCAATATTGAGATTTGTTGGTCAAATTTTATTATTCTTTCCGATGTAATGTTCTCCTGTCGTGTGGGAGTGTTGTTGTATTTTGACCCCTGTCGGGTATGAGTTTTGTAATAGGAGATGTACAAGACATTTGAGTTTTATGTTGTCGATGAAAGACCAAATCGGTCTACTAAGTTAGTATTTAACCATGCTGACGTGAGATGTGATGTCTTGTCTTGGTATCTAGCCTAGTAGATCCTTTAAGAAAAAGGGTCTGCGGTGCTATAATATTTCCAAACGAGTTGGGGGTGTTACAAGTGGAGCAGCAGACTGAAGCATAAGGAAGAGTCGTGATTCATTATTCTTGAATTTATTGCTTGTCCAGTTGTGCTTTCTATACGAAAATGAGTTGATCTTTGCTCTATTTTGATGAAATGTCTTACAAAAAAATTATGATTTCAAATGATTATGATGCGTAAAAACATTTGTATGGATTCTTATGAACCTATCACCATTGGCTTTCCAACCTATGAAATGATCGATTCCTGAGCTAGACAAAGGTCGTTGGACAGGGTTAGTTTACAAAGTACTCGGTATTATGAGCTCTCTTCGGAGTGGCCGATCTCAGGGAGTAACAGCCGCGAGAGGTGGCCACCTTCCCCGACATAATTATGGATATGATGAATATAATTATATGAGCAATGAAATAAAAAGACTTAGCAAATATGGTCTTTTCTTAAAACCCCCATATGTTACTGCTTATATGCATAATGACATATACGAAAGCAGGTTTTATCTTTTAGCAATATGTTCACGGAGTACGTTGTACTCAGACCTGTATATCTTTTAAAATATGTAGGTTGATAAGGGAATGCGGCGGAGGGTGTTGAGTGGAAGTATTTTTTCTACAAACAATATTAAGCCCTTGTTACATATCTTCATATATGTAACCAACCATGTTTTTCTGCTGCAAATACTTTTCATGATTTTGCTCTCTAAGTCACGCCGTTTGTAATGTACTATGAAGCCTTTCCTAAACTCAAGGCTAATATTATTATTATGTATTACTACCTTAGATTATAAGTCACTCCCACGGGATTGATTCCCCTTCATGATGCCTTAATAGGTTATTCGTGGAAATGTACCCCTCTTTCTTCTAAAACATATGTTTCCCCCTTTGTTACCCATTTCCTAATTCCTACCCTGGGGTATGCCCTGGCTGTGCCATCCTTAGGGATAATGGGCCATGACAGAATGGTATCGGAGACATTTGTTCGCTCTGAGTCTATGTTCTGTCAAGTGAAGTTTTGTTCGATTCTCTAAACTGATATAAGAATCGATTGTCAACTCAACACCCCGTCAAGTTATTCTCAACTGAAGAGTAAGGTAAATGATTTACAAGTCCTTATGATTCAAAACTTTCTTTTGCCATGAAAGATGTATCTCTTTACGAGATTTTATGAGATGTGAATTATGAATGTGCATGGAATGATATGTATAATGAAGCATGTAATATACGAATTTCTTTTACGAATATGCATGAATTGTTGCTAATGATGAAGCATAAAAGACAAGAAGAAACTTCCTTAGGGTCTTCTATTATGCGAACATGAAGTTATGCGCCTTGAGTATTTCAGCATATACACGAATGTGAAGGGCGAACGATGATGATGTAATGATGAGGATCAATGATGCAGTGACATCTAAAAACAAGTATCACTTACATAGGAGTGATGCGAGTATGATTATGTTCTATCGGGGTGTTCATTTACGTCATAACCCGAACAACTTTCATAATATGCCCCGTTAGAGAGTATTTTTTTATGTGTTAGGTGTTTCTCAGAGTCCAGAGTTCGAGTCGAGAACTTAGGATGAGATTTATATTCTTCTTCTGAGGACCTTTTAGTAGAGTTGTTCTATTATGTTGAGATGTTGATGTATTATGGATGTACCTTCTTTATAAGATAGCGATCATGGTACTATATCTTTTTGCATGAACCACTTTGGTACTGACCGGGGAATTTCTTCTCCTTTGCTATCTGGATCACCACTCAGTACCTCCAGCATCGTGTACCTCTCCCTAGAGCTTGCATGTACCGACTGTATGCTAGATGAGCTTTGTCAGAGAGGCCTGCCACACCTCCACCCATCTGTATGGTTCTTACTGCACCATTTCATACTCAAGGTGGGTCATACCTGGAGGCAGGGACCTCAGGACCTTGCGGCAGGGACACGAAGACCGAGTCTTTTATTATCAGGAGGACGTCTCCATCACTATGACCTATGTCAGTGATTGAGCCAGACCACCCAACTGTAGTCTGTCCAGTTCTAGGCGAGGATTTAGAAGAAGACCCGAATGAGGATCTGGAGGAGTTTTCCAAGGAGTGCAGCTCGACCGTCAAGTCGAGGGACAGTTGAGATAGTTCAAGATAGTGCTAGAAATTTATTTTGTATGTTGTTTGAGGAACGTCACATCTTTTATTTTATATGTATTGTTCCAATGTCTGGCACTTTCTTATTTTATAGACGGCAAAGCTATCTGAAGAGCATCCTTTATTTTGGTATATGTGTAGGCAGGTAGCCTAAACCATCTTGTATAGCTTGATAGTTAATAAGACCTCGTTGAAGGAAATTGTTCCATTAAGATGCATATGCTATATTGATATATATTTTAACCCTTGATGGGCTTTTTTTCTCATGAGTATGATGTTATTTTTGAATCCTTTTCTCAATCTTGCTACGAGTATTATTTTATCAAGTATATGTGTTGATGCATTATGATTATGTAGTTACGAACTCATTTCCATGATCAAGTATGACAATAATTGTGGTTCGATGAGAATGAACTCATGATGATTATGTCAACCATTGAATGCCACATAGAAGAGAAAGAATGAGAGGAAGGCATGAATGCGACACTACACCACCACCTCTTCCATCCTTGCGCGCTATTAAGGAGCTTTTCATCAAGCAGAATCCGCCTACTTTTAACGGATCAGGAAACCCGAGCGATGCTGCGCTTTGGGTTAGAGGTCTGGAATGAAATTTTAACTTCCTAAGGTGTACAAGCCAAGGGAGTCTTTCTTGTGTGCTCTTACAACTCACTGGATCTGCAGACTTCTGGTGGAAAGCATGTAGGAAGATTAGGACGGTTGAGAAACTGGAAAACTACTCTTGGGAGGAATTCAAGAAATCACTTTATGACAAGTATGTTCCAAAAACCTTCAAGGTCAATAAGGAAGGTGAGTTCTATAATATGAATCAAGGTAAGATGTCAGTGACCGAGTACGATGGAATATTCTATGAGTTATCAAGGTATGCTACAGACCAAGTTGATACTGATGAGAAGATGGCATGGAAATTTATACTGGGCCTGAGGCATGACATAGGCATGTCGTTAGCTAGCCATGCAAGGATGAGCTATAGTGAATTGCTGAACAGAGCTCTAGACATTGTGGCATCATTGCCAAAAGAGAAATGGGCACTCACAGTTACACCAACACCTACTCAGACGCATTCCCATAAATATAAGGGGCAGCGTAAGTGGGAAGGATGAAATAATAGTGGCAATAACAACCATAATATTGGGATAAACATTCCTGTTTTGATAATTGCCAACATACAACAAAGAAGTCTTAAAGAAGTCGGAATACCATCAAGTATAGAAGCTGTAAGGACTCTCCATACAGACTGCCCATACAGCAAAGTGATCTTCTACAAACCATCCTACAGAGTCTGCTTCATACAGCAAATGAACCTATTGTGTTGGATACAGCCTACAGTCTGAAGGTGTTTTACCTTGGAAAAGTAAAATACATCCAACAGCATTGATCATAAAAAGCTTTTAACCGTTGTGACATAAACATTGTTTATTCATAATATATTCACGGTTAAAGCCGCATTTGTTGCTGATAGGACAGCATTTAATACAGCCGGAGAGAGACAAGTCTGAACGCTCTGAAGAGCATTTAATGCAAAGACAGAAAGGATGTCTAAAGCATTAAATGCAATCTGCTTTTTTAAACATTCAGCAGCCGCCAATCAGAGATATCACCATCACACCAACCAGCAACAGCTACATTTATAACGGATACAATCCCAAGGTTATAAATAGCCCCAAGCAAGAGGACATTGCTCACCCAAGATAATTCATTCTCGCTCATACTTTGACAGATTAATCTGACAATTTAGCTAGTAAAGAGCAGTATATTTCGTGAGTATACAGCAGTATCCAAGCGAAGAAATATACTAAATCCTCAACGCAAACAGAACATCATACAACGAATGTTCATCAAAGATATGGCTGTTGTTTGGAATTGTTCTACCCTTAAAGTTGAGATTATCATTAGCCATGTGTGGACTAAAGATCCTTGCGTATTCCGACCTATGTGGGAAGAATAGTATTGAAAATGAAGCTTCGATCTATGTGGGAAGAAGTGAGCCGAAAGAGCTCAAGCCTCTGTGTAAACGGCCAAAGCTATAGTTCTTGTATCAATCTGTATGAACGATACAAAGTCAGGTTTAATTAAAGTTATGTAGTTGTGTATGTAGTGATTTTAGTAAACACTTTACTCCTATGTGGAGGACCAGTGGACGAAGAGGGGTTTACCTCGAACCACTTTAAACTGTGTGTTATTTACCTTCTATCTTTGGAAATTTATTTGCCTAGGTTCGAAAATTCCTACAAAACCAGACGACTCTAAAAAGCTTCGAAGATTATAATGGTGAATATTGGAAGAACGACCATTATAATTGCAAAGCAACACAATTATTATATTGTGCTTTAAATTTGGAATAACGCAACCATATATCATCATGTGATAGTGCCAAAGAGATTTAGAAGCACTACTACAAAACTAGCCTTTAACTAGGGGTGAGCAAAACCGAACCGAGAAACCGAGAAACCGAAAAAAACCGACAAAACCGAAACCGAAAAACCGAAACCAAATCAAAACCATCGGTTTGGGTTTAGAATTTTTAAAAACCGAAAAGTCGGTTTCGGTTTCGGTTTATACACTAGAAACCGAACCATTAAAACCGAACCGAACCGATATCATATAATATATATGTATTTCGTAAATTTTATATCTATATATGCATTATGTAGAATAGACAAAAATAGTATCACAGTGCGGTGGTTATAATCTTTGGTAGTTCGCAGCGTTGGTCCTGTGTTCGATTCTATCCATTGCACATTTTAAGTTTTTTTGAAGAATATACAAAAATCGGGTTGGTTGGGTTTAAACCCGAAACCGACCCGTAAAAAACCAAAAAACCGAGAAACCGAACCCATTGGGTTGGTTTCGGTTTCGGTTTGATTTTTTGGAAACCGAAGCAAGTCGGTTTGGGTTCGGTTTTAGCCTAAAACCGACCCAAACCGACCCATGCTCACCCCCCTTTTAACAGCGGTTGTTCGAAAACCGCTGTTAAAATGATGCGGTGGCATACTTGTAAATAGTGTGCAATAAATTAACAGCGGTTATTAAAATAACCGATGTTAAAATAGCAACTTAACAGCGGTTTTACAATAATCGATGTTAAATTTATCCCGAAAAATTAAAAAAAATGAACTTGCAATTTAACATCGGTTGTTAAGGAAAACCCATGTTAAATTTTCAGTTAAAAGTGACAATTAACAGCGGTTTATACAATAACCGCTGTTAATTTTTTCAAAAAAAAAATATAGTTAACAGCGGTTTTATTGATAACCGCTGTTAAACATTGTTAACAATACATTTAACAGCGGTTGTTGCTTAACAACCGTTGTTGTTTTATCATTAAGAATAGTTCAGGGTTTTATTTTTCTTTCTTCCTCCGCCTCTCTCTACCCAAAAAGAATAGTTCATTGGTTGTAGTTTGTACCTTGTAATCTTCCTCCATCGCCGTTGTCCGCCCTTCCCGTCGCTGTTGTCTGCCCGGCATCTCGATTTTTTGCCGTCGCCACACCTCTACTCCATAAATAGTCGCCCATCGCTGTTGTCCGCCCGGCATCTCGATTTTTTGCCATCGCCACCGCCGACATCTCGATTTTTTGCCGCTGCCACACCTATTCCTTCTACTCCCATCGCTGTTGTCCGCCCGGCATCTCGATTTTTTGCCGTCACCACACTTATTCCTTCTACTCCGTAAATAGTCTCAAGCAGCTCGCCATGTAGCCACAAGGCCCGTTCAACATACCTGAGGAGAGACGTAGAAGCAAGTTGGGGAGAGGCGACCATCTCGTCGGACGATTGGCCTTCGCCGTTTTTCGCTGGACGTGGCTTGAGCGACCATCTCCGAGCTACCCCCACCGTTGGCCACTCTATTTCCGCGGCTGTCTTCTCGGATTTTTTGGCCGCCGCGGGGTTAAAACGCGCTGAGGTAAGCGTTTACTGGCTTTATTCCATTTTTTTACATTTTTCTGTACCCTACGTTAGTTTGCATTGCATATTGGTTTCATTTTGTTTGTGCTAATTTCGAAGATAATTATTCACTAACATGAATAATTTGTTCGGGTACTTGTACTTCTGGTAGAGTTAATCCTTGCTTTTGGGTGAGTTCTGCTTTGCACTTCTATTTAGGCCAGACATCTTCTGTTCTTGAGATAGTTGAAGTGAGATACTTCTTGTAGGAATCTCACTCCCTCTGCTCGTAGTACCTAGGGAAGAATAGTTTGATAATATTATGTCCAAATTTTTCTTTAAAAATAAAAGATAGTCACTTGAGTTCAATAAGTATCGGTAATGGCCAATCAATAGTTTAACACAGAGAAAATTATTAAGATGCTAAATTCTAAGAAAATTTTATGAGTTAAAGGTATGTTCTGACCTAAAAGTATATCTACTATATGGTCGAGAAGGATAACGTGATTACTCTTGTGTGTCTTTCAGTTTTTGTCTCTTACCATTTAAAGCATGAATTACGTTAGGATAGATGGGGTTAACTTCTTAAGAATCTTCTCCCTTTGGGATAGATGTTAACTTTCATCTTAAGGATCTTCTCCCAATAGTTAATGCAGGAAAAAGGTGACAGTCTTTATAAAATAGTGAGATGACATAGTATATTAATAGCAATAACAGTTGTATGTTTTTGGTAGAATATTAAAATAACACTAAATGTGGTTGGTTCTAACTAAAGGAATTGCAAATTGAATTTGACTATGTGTACAACAGAAAAGAAGAAAAATGGATCGAAGTTGGATGAATGCAAGTCGTAACAGCGATGAGTATGATAATGGAATCGAACAATTTCTTGAGTTCGCCCGACAAAATTGCCCAGAACCCGATGAAAGATATTTTTGCCCTTGTGTCAAGTGTATGAACGGGAGATGACATGAAGCTGACATAAGTCGTGAACATCTTATTTGTGAGGGAATAAATACGAACTATACGATTTGGATATGGCATGGCGAACTACTAGACATTCCAATTAAAGACACACACGTAGATATAGATGGTGATCAATTTGAAGACATGATTCGTGATGTTGGAGAAGAATCATTCTGACGATCGCATGTTTATGATGCATTGAAAAGTGATTCAGAGACTCCTTTATGTCCGGGTTGTAAAAATTTTACACGCTTGTCTGCCGTGTTGAAGTTGGTTAATGTGAAAGAAAAAAATGGGTGGAGTGATAAAAGTTTCACCGAATTACTTGAGTTGATATAGGAGATACTTCCAGAAGGTAATAAATTGCCTAACCGTACTTATGAGGCGAATAAGGTTTTGTGTCCGATGGGTTTAGCGTATAAGAAAATACACGCCTGCCCTAATGATTACATATTGTACCGAAAAGAGTTTGAATTATTGCATAAGTGTCCTAGGTGCGAGGCATCACGCTACAAAGTGAAGCATGATGATTCTAGTGATGGAGAGAGCACACAACGAGGGCCTCCAGCGAAGGTGTTATGGTATCTTCTAATTATTCCAAGGTTCAAGCGACTGTTTGCTAATAAGGATGATGCAAAAAATCTCATATGGCACGCAAAAGGGAGAAAATGCGACTGACTAATTCGTCATCCTGCTGACTCTGTACAGTGGAAGAAAATAGATCATTTATTTCCAGATTTTGGGGGTGAGGCAAGAAACCTTAGGCTTGGACTTGCCACAGATGGGATGAATCCGTTTGGTAATTTAAGCACTAAGCATAGCTCGTGGCCCATCCTACTTGTGATCTATAATTTACCTCATTGGTTATATATGAAGCGGAGTTATGTTATGTTGTCAATGATGATTTCAGGCCCAAAGCAGCCAGGAAATGACATAGATATTTATCTAAGTCCGTTGATTGATGATTTGAAAATGATGTGGGATGAAGGGGTCGACGTGTTTGATGGGTACCACCAACAAAGTTTCAAGCTACGTGCAATGTTATTTTGTACCATTAATAACTTTCCGGCATATGGAAACTTGAGCGGGTATAGAGTGAAGAGGCATCATGCATGTCCTATATGTGAAGAAAACACAAGCTACGTTCAATTGAAACACGAAAAAAAAAACAGTTTACACTCAACATCGGAGGTTTGTCAAGCGCCATCACCCATATCGTAGATTGAGAAAAGCTTTTAATAGATACCACGAAGAGGGATTTGCACCGATACCATTAATAGGTGAGCAAGTATACAACCGCATTAAGAATATCAATACTGTGTTTGAGACAACTACAAAAAAGTCCGTTGCGACAAACATATGGAAGATGAGGTCCATATTCTTTGATCTTCCATACTGGAGCAAACTAGATGTTAGACATTGCATAGATGTTATGCATGTCGAAAAAAATGTGTGCGATAGTGTGATCGGCACACTTCTCAATATTAAAGACAAAACAAAAGATGGTGTCCAGGCTCGTCTAGACCTAGAGGATATGGGTATTCGTCCTCAGTTACATTCGCAATCAGTTGGTAAACGAACTTATCTCCCCCCAGCATGTTATACTTTATCAAAAAGGGAGAAAATCAGCTTTTGTAAATGTTTACAAGGCATTAAAGTGCCACAAAGTTACTCTTCAAATATTAAGAGTCTTGTGTCGTTGCAAACTCTTAAATTGGTTGGCTTAAAGACCCATGACTGTCATGTCTTGATGCAACAACTTCTACCAGTGGCTATACGTGATGTTTTGCCTAAAAAAGTGAGGCATGTCATAACTCGCTTGTGCTTTTTTTTCAATGCTATATGTAGCAAAGTGATAGATCCTCTAGTTTTGGATGAGTGGAAAAATGAGGCTGTTGTTATCTTATGCCAATTGGAGATGTATTTTCCTCCTTTTTTCAATATCATGGTTCACTTACTTGTCCATCTAGTTAAAGAGATTGAAGAGTGTGGCCCTGTTTATCTGAGATGGATGTACCCCATTGAGCGATACATGAAGATTTTCAAAGGGTATACCAAAAACCCATTTCATCCGGAAGCATCTATTGTGGAGAGGTACATTGAAGAAGAAGCTATCGAGTTTTGCACAGATTACATGTCACAAGTGAAATCTGTAGGGCTTCCTAAGTCTTGACCTGAGGATAGAATCAGAGGAAAGGGTACACGAGGTGTTAAAGTTGTAACCAAGAGTCGATATGAGGTGCTTCAAGCACATTTGTACATTTTGAATAACACTGATGATGTTCTTCCCCACTTGTCAGCTCACAAGAATCATTTGAAGATAAATAATCCCCGAATGAGTGAAAAATAGTTGTTGATCGAATATAATAAGACTTTCTTGAGATGGTTTAAGGAACAAATTTCTAGCAGTGCATCTGAAACATTACAATGGCTAGCTTACGGACCCAAATCTGATGTCGTAACTTGGAGTGGATACGATATTAATAAGTACACATTCTATACAAAGTCACAAGATGACAAGAGTACGGTTCAAAATAGTGGAGTTACTCTTCAAGCCGAGTCTATGCACTTTTCAAGCTCAAAAGACAAAAACCCAGTTTTGGCATCGACGAGTTACTATGGAGTTATAGAAGAGATCTGGGAACTTGATTATGTTAAGTTTAGAGTGCATGTGTTTAAGTGCAAGTGGGCTGATAATAATACGGGTGTGGAAACCGATGAGTTAGGATTTACGTTGGTAGATCTTCACAAGGTAGCTTACAAAGACGAGCCTTTTATCATGGCACACCAAGCAAAACAGGTGTTCTATGTCAACGATCCATGTAATGAAAGATTGTCCATGGTTATTCCTGGTAGAAGTGTGGATATGAATGAAACTGAAGAATCAACATTTGACAATTGTGAACTTATTCCTTTGTCAACACGGTTACCCACTATCATTGAAGAAAATGAAGCTGACGACATACATGCCATTCGAAATGACCATGATGAAGGTTTATAGAAGAACTATGTTATCTCAAAAGATAAATAAAAATCAGGTACATGAATCACTACATCTAAGTTTTGCATAGATACATATATCATTTTTGTTCTCATTCTAAGTCTAACCGAATTAATTTATTCTCCTCTTATAAAGTGAGTAGGTGTTCACTTAGAAATCGGTAGATTTTGTACTTACTAATCAAAATGTAGGCAATTAGATGTTAAGTTATAATAAGAGTAAATTTAGACAACTAGCTAATACGTTGTGTTTGACAAGTATTAGTTTTTTGACAAAGAGGTTTGCAAACAAAAAATACTACTGTTGTGTTTTACAAGTATTAGTTTTTTGTCAAAGAGTTTTTCAAACAAAAAATATTATTGTTGTATGTTGTGTTTGACAAATATTATTTTTTGGTTTATGTTGTGTTTGACAATATTTTCATTTGTTTATACGGGCACATGACTTCTCCTCGGCATCCTTCTCGTTCTCCTTCTCATTCTCCTCATACTCCTCGCCATTCTCCTCCTCATTCCGCTACTTCTCCACATACACAGACTACTACATCGAGAAATCCTACAAGATGTAGAAGTATTGCCAAACGGCGTGTAAATGGGGAAAAGCTACCTCTTGATATCGATCCAGTCAGGGGAAAACATAAGTACGAGCACAAAATCAAGTTGAGTACGTATTTGGGTAAACTTACGAAAGATCATGTTTCTATATTGTACGATCGATGGAATCATGTACCGGACAAGCCCGATAAGGAAATGCTGTGGCAGGATGTATTGGCACATGCATTACTTTTGTGATTAATTATGTGTTTCACTTTGTGCTTAAATTAAACTAAATTATTCTATAAAAATTGAAATTAAATAAAATAATTTAAAAAACTGAATTAAATATAAATATGCATTAAAAGTGAAATTTATTAAAAAATATTAATTTAATTAAATTATTATACAGAAACTGAAATTAAATTAAATAATAATATATAATTGATTGATAATATGATGTGATGAATGAAATTATTTTCTGATCCCTTTTGTTAGTGCTACTCTCTCATTTTAGGATAACTTATTTCTTACATTTGGCAACACAAAATGAATTATTGTATTGACTTAATTTTTTTTAATTTTACCAACTTAAATATATATCACCAACTTACTTTTATGTATATATAATTAAAAAACTGAATTAAATGTAAATAATCTGGAATAAAACTAAAATTTACAAAAAACCTTAATTTAAGTAATTTATTTTCAAAAAATTGAAATTAAATAAAATAATTTAAAAAACTGAATTAAATATAAATAATATGGAATAAAATTAAAATTTATGAAAAAAGATTAATTTAATCAAATTATTCTATAAAAACTTAAATTATTGCAAATAATTTAAAATTGTATTATTGATAACGTTTCAATTTGAATTGTCAATGTAGGCCAACTTTGATGTTAGTCAAATTAGCAATATTGGTCAATTTCGCACGAAGACATTGCAGTCTATTGGCAGGATGTGGAGGCAATTTAAGACTAATTTGACCGGAGAGTATATATATGGTCCGTCGAAAGGGTTGTCTCCTTACGAGAAATATGGTATATCGGAGGTGTTGTGCGGCGATTTATACGCCTCGATGGTGATCGGCATAATGGTCAGAAGCCAGCTAAAGAAGACAGACGTCCAAGGCGATCGTCTATTGGCATCTGGCGATCGCCCTTAATGTCCGACTGGAGACGATCGTCCCATGCCACGTGGGAATCCGACACCCGTCAAAGTCTGCGAAGACCAAATCTCGGGTGAAGTCCATCAGCAGCTGTCAATGATAAGGACGACCTCACCAACCGACAGACCCGCCGAAAGGACCTAAGGTGGGACCGCCCTGGAAAGCAAGAAGAGGCATCTGTCACCTCCTCATTGGTTCGCGCATCTGGCAACCAGCAGCAGCTGTGGACTTTAAGAAAACAGTCTCACGTGCTGGGACGATCGCCCGCCTTATTTAAATACAGGAAACGGCGGTCGCCCGCGGCGGACAGGGACATCCCAGCAACCCTTTCTCCTATAAATAGGAGGCCTCCAGCATTGACAGAAGGAGAGTGAAAAAACATTAACACAGACAGGTTACAATGTGAACACATTACGCTAAAAGCAAACAATACAAAGAACTCTCCATCTTTGTAACAAGAACTCACAGAGCTTCAACTCTGGTTCTTCCGGCAATATTCAGCACTCGATAGCTAATATAACTAGAGTCTTTACACCCATTGTAATTGTACTCTAACATTAATATCTGTACTCACAAGTATTCATATTAATAACATCTCGCGAGAGCATTCAAGCCCGGGACTAACAACCCCGGTAAATCTTGTGTTATTTATTTCCCCACGGATGTGCTCTTGCATTTTGTTTGTTACTCATCCATTCCAGCAATATCATCTCCGGATAATATTTTGGGTAACAACAATTGGCGCTAGAGGAAGGGGGGTTGAACCATCGTTTTGTATTCCACCATCGCGAAGAAAACTCACTGTTCTCCGGGGCATATACTTGAAGAAACACTCACTATTCTTCAAAAAAAACCTTCAGAATCATTACGTCTGTCACGACCTCGAAAAGGGCCACCCTACGATCTACCGGATATCTTATTCCGGCCCAGGACGAGTCCCAACATACGGCGGAAGGCGACCGCGGCGACGCTAGGCTCTCACTCCTGCCCCCAAAGGACGGCCCCAGCCTCTCACTCGAGCAGTTCCAAACCACGGAACAGGTCGAGGAGGTTATGGCCATCCTCAGGGAGAGACGGAGAGCATGCGACTCGCCCACCATTACTCCATCAGCCATCCGCCGTGTGGGCAAGCGGAAGCTCAAGGGGCTATACGTCGAGAAATCATCAGAAAGCCCCGAGCCACAGGAAAAGGCGCTCATAAGGCGGGACGATTCCATTTTCAGCCGCCTAGGGAGCGATCCCTCATGGCGACCCGGGCATTTGGGCCCCAGCCGGGAGACATCGGAGTCCGAATCCGTCACCAGGAGTTCGGCATACCCGACTCCCAGAAGACAGGCCGGACAAAGTGCTCCCACTCACTCAAGAATTGAGCTCGGTGGCAGAGAACTCGTCTCCTAACACGGGGCCAGGAGATCGATACATGATCGCCATACAGCGCCAGCTCGACGAAATGAAGGCGCTCATAGAAATTGGGGCAGGCACCAAGAGATCGATCACCGGACCAAGTGAGCCGCTCGCAGTCCAGATCGAGCTCGCCCCCGTACAACCAAAGATCACTCCGCCTCAAACACCTCTATATGAGGGGAGGTCAGATCCTGATACCCATTTGAGCAAGTTCCGGATCTACATGACCGGATGCGGGGCATCGGACGCGAAGAAGTGCCGAATGTTCCCATTGACATTGGGCGATCCTGCCCATAGGTGGTACATCTCACTGCCACCACGCTCAATCAACTGTTTTGAGAAAATGGCGAATGACTTCACGTCGTATTTCACCGAAAAAGTGGCTCGGCCCGAAGGCTCCCACCTCATGATGAAGATCATGCAGGGGAAGAACGAGCCCGACAAAGACTACATCGACCGGGTGGATGAAATAGTCCTCACCGGCGAGCCCATTAGCGATAAGCTCGCTCTCTACTCGGTCCTAGGGGGATTCTATGGCCATTCACCCATGTTCAGGCACCTCACGAAGGACATCCCCCCAACCTACGCGATCTTCCGCGTCAGGGCTGCCGATTTTCTGGCCAGGCAGAGGATGCTCACCCTTCGCTTAGGCGAGGGATCTACCGGGGAAGGGAATGCGCCATCTTCCATCCCGAAAAAGGCCGTCGCCAAGCCCAGAAAGGTGATCGCAAAGCCGCCCGGTGAGTTCAAGGCCTTCGAGGATGTGGAAGTTCACCTCCTCCGCAACCTCAATCTGTCTCTGGCCCACATTTTCAATGCCATCAAGGGACGCGAGTGGCTTAGCAAACCAAAGCCGATGAGGGACAACGGTCATCTAGACCGCATCAAATTCTGTGCCTACCACAAGAGCCCCGGCCACAACACCAGCCAGTGCCGCGACCTCCTCAGACAACTCTGGAGACTCTTTGAGGAAGGAAAGTTGGATAACTTGGTTACCAAGCTAGAATCCCGGGAAGAAAGGACCGGGGGGCGCGACCGCCGATAGAGCGACGGAATCCCTCCCAATCCGGTCGCCAGGATCGAGCAGAACGATCCGGAGTACTCAGATGAATCAATCCCTCCGATCAACCCCGGCAGCCGGATCAATATGCTTCAGTCGGGAGGTGGAAACCTCGAAGGCCTTTCCCCAGTTTCCACCATGTCGAATAGAAAGCAGAAGGCCGAGCTAAGGGCATTCACAGGGGTCCATGTCGTGGTGCCCCTAGAGCCGACCATCTCCAGAGACGCGCTCATCACCTTCTCCAACAAGGATAGGGAGGGAGTACAGTGCCCTAAAGAGGATGCATTGGTAATCTCTACATGTATCCTTGGGAAAATGGTCGATCGCGTGCTGGTTGACAATGGGAGCTTTTGCAATATCATATTCAAATCTGTTCTTGACTAGCTCGGCAACCTCAATTTTGTAATAATAGATAGGCCCAGCATCTATAATGGGTTCCTAGGTCGTCCATTTATAGAAACCTTCGAGGCGGTCTCCTCTTCTTTCTTTTACTGTATCAAATTCCCCACTGCCGACGGGACGGTCGGTACTGTAAAAGGAGACCAGCAAATGGCAAAGAAATGTTTGAATTACTCATGTGTCATAACTTCCTTAAACACTTCCCATACTATTTATAACATTGAGACGATCGACAATCAACCGATGGAGATCGACGGGCCAAGCAACTCATACCAGCCCGACTCAGAGGACGGCATCTCACATCGATCGACGGACGACATCGAGCCAAGGATCGGTTTCGAGCCAAGCCTCGGCATCGATCCGAGGATCGAGTCTGGAAATCATTACAAATGAGAAGCGACTGTCCCCATCGAAGAGTTGGAAAGTATAACGATATATCCGGCTCGCCCGGAGCGGGAAGTGCAGATCGGCGCAAGCATTGGTCTCGAGTTAAAGGATGATCTGATCAGTTTACTACCTAAGAACATCGGAGTCTTTGCCTGGTTGCATCAAGATATGGTCGGCATTAGTCTTGAACATGCTTGCCACTATCTAAATATCGACCCGGCAAGGAAGCCTGTTCACCAGAAACGTAGGAAATTCGGTCCTGAGAAGTACGCTGCGCTCGACACTGAAGTCAAAAACCTACTCGACAACAAACTAATCGGAGTAGCTACTGACGAACCACAGTGGGTAGCCAACGCGGTGCTCGTCAAAAAGGCGAGCAACTCCTAGAGGTTATGCATCGACTTCATCAACCTCAACATGATATGTCCGAAAGACCACTTTCTGATGCCTCATATTGACCACTTGGTCGATAGCACGGCAGGTTGCGGAATGATGTCGTTCATGGATGCCTTTGCCGGGTACCATCAGATCCCAATGGCTGAGAAATACATAAAACACACGTCGTTCCACACAGAAAAATACGTGTACTTTTGGGTCCGAATGCCTTTCGGTCTGAAGAATGCAGGGGCGACCTACCAACGACTAGTAAACGGGATGTTCGCCAACCAGATCGGCAAGACCATGGAGGTTTACATTGACGACATCGTGGTCAAGAGCCTCAAAAAGGAAGATCACCTCAACGACCTTGCCGAGACGTTCGCCATCCTCGAGAAGTTCAACATGAAACTGAACCCCAAGAAATACAACTTTGGGGTAAGCTCCGGAAAATTCCCAGGGCACATCGTGAGCCAAAGGGGGATCGAAGCGAACCCCACCAAGATCCAGGCGATCCTCGACATGTAGGAGCCACGGAATGTCAAACGGGTGCAACGCCTCACAAGTTGTCTAGCTCCCCTTAACCGTTTCATTTCTCGGCTCGGAGATAAAAGCAAGCCATTCTTCGCGACCATAAAGAATAAGAAGTTTGCATGGACAAAGGAGAGTCAAGTAGCGTTCGCCAAAATCAAGGAATATCTGTCTAATACCCAAATCTTGGCGAAGCCGATCCCCGGCGAAAAGCTATTCCTTTACCTGGCGGCCTCGGAGGTCGCGCTGAGTGCTGTTTTAGGGCGAGCAGAGGGCCAAGCCCACTTGCTGATATACTTCGTTAGTCAAGCGCTCCATGACGCGGAAATGCGTTACATGCCTCTGGAGAAGATCGCCTACGCGTTAGTCATGAGTGTTCGCAAGCTGAGGCATACTTCTTCGAACACCAAATGGAGGTTCTGACGACTCTTCCCTTAAAGCAAGTTCTGCACCGGCCAGACACCAACGGGCGACTCCTCAAGTGGTCACTGGAGATAGCCCAATACGGTATTACGTACGCTCCTCGCACGGCAATCAAAGGCCAAGCTCTGGCGGACTTCGTGGTGGAATTAATGTTCCCACCCAGTCCGACCTAGGTCGGCCGTCTTGCTTGGAATCTTTACGTAGATGATTCGGTGACCAACTCGCGAGCAGGGGCACGGATTGTCCTCATCAGCCCCGATGGCCAAAGTTTCACAAATGCGGTGCGTTTCGGGTTCCATGCGACCAACAATGAAGCCGAATACGAAGCCTTGGTAGGCGGGCTCGATCTAGCACTCGCCCTGGACGTTCATCGCCTCCACATCTTCATGGACTCCCTCTTGGTCGTGAACCAAGTCAAGGGGCAATATGAGGTGCGCAGCGAACAAATGATCAAATACCAAGAATTGATCTCCGAAATGTGCACAATGTTTGAAGAAGTGCTGATCGAACAAGTCCCGAGAGAGCACAACTCCCAGGCCGATGCCCTATCCAAACTAGCATCATCAGATGGGGCGGAGGATTTCTCTAACATCCAAATCACGAAATTAGAAAAACCGGCGATCGACAGAAGCCTGATTACCACAGTTGCCATCGCCGAAGAGAACTGGATGACTCGGTTCATTAAATACTTGAAGGACGGAACGGTCCCCACCGATCGTATCAAAGCTCGCCAGCTTCAGCGTTGCGCAACCAGATAGACCCTATTGGACGACCGGCTTTACAAGCGAGCTTTCAGCCTTCCTCTCCTCAAGTGCATTACGCAGGAGGAAGGCCGACTCGTTTTTGCCGAAATCCATGACGGGATCTGTCGAAATCATGCTGGAGGGAGAGCTCTCATCCACAAAATGACCAGGCAAAGGTTTTTTCTGGCCTACACTACAAAAAGACGTGATCGCCTACGCCCGATTATGTCACAGGTGCCAAGTGATGGGCCCGAACATCAAGCTCTCCCCTGAGCAGCTCACTTCTATGTACATTCCATGGTCGTTCGCCCAATGGGGCATCGACCTCATTGGTCCCTTGCCGATGGCGCCAGGGGGATGTAAATTTGCCATCGTAGGGGTCGATTATAATGGGCTGAGGCCAAGACACTCAACAAGATCGGCCAGGAACAAGTAATAAAGTTCATTTAGAAGAACATCATATGCCGGTTCGGTCTACCCCAGGCTATCATCTCCGACAAAGGGAAGTAATTCGACGGTTTGGAAGTCATGTAATTCTGCGAGAAATGGGGAATCAAAAAGTTGTTCTCGCCCCCTTACCACCCTCAGACGAACGGGTAAGTAGAGGCTGTAAACAAGATCCTCAAACACACGATTAAAGCAAGACTCGAATCCAAACAAGGACGATGGGCGAGCGAGCTCCCAAATGTTTTGTGGTCCTACCGAACGACGACCCGAAACTCAACTGGCAAAACCCCGTTCGCCCTCACCTTCGGAACAGAAGCAGTGATCCCTTCAGAGATCGCCGTCCTCAGCCACCGAACTGAATAGGAAATGACGACGGACAATGATGTAACCCGATGGATCGACTTGGATATGCTCGAAGAACGACGACTGACCTCGGAGATGAAGAACACGATCCACAAAAAGAAATCCGAAAAATTCTTCAGTTCGAAGGTCAAGGAAAGTCGATTCCAAGTGGGCGACCTAGTCCTCAAAAAGGTCCAGACTCACACGGGAGTATTTGGCCCGAATTGGGAAGGCCGCTTCAGGATATCTAAATGGCTGACCAGAGGATCCTACGAACTCCAACACCCAGACGGCACTCCAGACCAATATCCCTGGAACGACGTACATTTGAAGAAATACTACCAATAAAAACTCTGTATTCAGTTACCCAATGTACAAAGAGTTTAATAAGATTTTCCGATCCCCTCTATATGATTCGCCTCGACGAAACAAACAAATAAAAAGAAGACGACTCGCTTGCCCTACAAGAGGTCGTCATCTAACCTGACGAACCTATACAAGTGATTGCCCATCCAAGCACAATGTATACCGTCGAGGATCATCATCTAACATGGCGTTCCAAGGTAGAAAAGTACAGCCATGGTTCTGGGAGTCGATGGAACCGATAACCCATCCATGCAAGGTTCCTTTGGGCAAAGATCGCCCGCCCTTTCGTTTAAATACGAGGCGGACGTAGCTGAGGGACCCTCCAAATCAAATCACTGGACATCCTCGCCCGCCCTCGAATCCATCATCTAATCTGATGGAACGAGGCATGCGATCGCGTCCTACCCCCGTCACAACGTATGCCCTCTTAGGCAGAAAAGTGCCAACAAGCCACGGTAGCGAAGTCGATTTATCCGACGGCGCCCCGTGTAAGGACTCCTCTAGGCAAAGACCGACCGCCCCTTCGCTACATTGCGAGGCGAAATGTAGCCTATGGAGGACCCTCACAATTAAGTGAGTCGCGGGAGTTAACCATCAGACGGAATGTCGCTCGCGCATAAGACATAGTTGTAGAGGTCGGTTCCATCGAACCCCACAACTGTGCAAAATCTTTCCAGGCTGGGACGCTCGAACTCCCTCGAGGAATCAACAAAATTGAAGATCGCAAGAAACAAACTAAAGATAGCTCACTAAATGAATTATTTTCGTTCCCTCACTTTCACCAAGTAAACAAAAACAAGGGGCAAAGCGGAGCTATTCATACATGCGATCAGGAGGATGGAACCACACACGATCGGCTTTGTTCAAACACACGTATGACGATCGGTTTTGTCCAAGAAATTCACAAGTAAAAATTTCAAATGTACCAATACATTCAGATCATACAATTGTGCAAAGTCGAAATGATGCGAAACATTCAGACAAGGCGATCATACAAGCAAGGCATCAGGCGTAATTATGTAAACACTTGTGTAAATTCGTATGCGAAACATTCAGAGAGGCGATCGTACAAATAAAGAGTCAGATGCAAAAAACATATTTTATTCCCTTCAAATTGTTTGTACATACACGCCCGAAGGCAGAACAAGAAGAAACTGGAAATTACAAAAAAAAACAAATTGACAGCGGTTTCACTCAGGCCGCCCCCGCCTGGCCTTCGTCCCTAGCAGATGGATCGGCGTGCGCTTCCTCACCGGATTCCGGATAAACAAGTTTGTCCGGCGATGGATACCAGCTCAGATCGATCCCGAGGTCGGTGAGGTCAAGGATCGGCAGAGAGAAGTCCGTCTGCAAGGGATGCTCAAGCACGTAGGCTTTGAAGTTTTCGATCAGGGGGCCGACCTCGAGCCCTCCCTTCTTGGCGGCACGGATGGCGTCGGCGTAAGCCATGTAATAAGTAAACTCGCCGACGTACTCCACGCTGAGGTAGGGATCGGTCTCTATCGCCTCCAACTTCTCCTTCAGCCCCGCAGCTGGTTTTTCCGCATCCTTGAGCTCGGCTGCCTTGGCAGCCAGTTCCCCCTTCGACGACCCCAACTCGCCGTTTAGCCGGTCCACCACCACTTTCAACCCGGTCACCTCCTCCTGCGAGTCCGCATGCAACCGACGAGCCTCCGTCATTTGGTCGCACATCCGATCGACCACCGCCCAGGACCGGTAGAGCTCCTACCTCATCCGGTCAAGATCTTGTTTAGCTCGCTTGGACGTCTCAGCATACTCTTTCTCCATGGCCACGATCCTATCAGCAAACTCGGCATTCTGGTTCCGAGCAGCCTCAAGCTCCGAATGGAGGCGAGCAGCAGAGGGCCGCCCCTCATAATCCTTAACAGCTTGAGCAGCCATCGTCGCCGCTTGGAGGGTCAGGGCAAGAGTCGCCTGCATGGCATATCCATACCACTGGAGAGCAATCGCATCCAGGTCGGTCGTCCAAGCCTTCGGAAGGGAGGAGATGGCCCGGGAGATGTAGGAAGAGACGTCGATAGGCTCGCGAGGGGACTTGCTCGCCAGGAAATCCAACACCATCGGCGAGGTGTTCGGATCGGCAAGGCGGATCCTGTAAGATAAACGAAGGAGTTAGTGTGCACCCTACACAAATGACTTAACTCGGCAAGATAAAACCAGTCTTACCATTCGACCTTCTCGGGGTCGCGGCCGAAATATGGCTTGCCCCACGGAGTCTGGGCGTCAGCGATCGCCGTGGCCTTTAGGAAGGCAACTGAGGGCGTAGGCCCCTCCGCCATTGGGATGGCAGAAATAGGGGGCACGGCGACCGGCGGCACAACAATGGATGCCTCAGCCGCAATAGTCGGCGAGGGATCCTCCGGCCTCCGCCTCTTGCGGTTGCGCTGAAGCTGCTCCTCATCCCGAGCCTCCGGCTCGACGACCGGCACTATGAGAGGTCTCTCCTCGGGGATAGGATGGGTTGTCGTTGCAGGGGCACGGCCCGCCTTCTTCCCTTGGTGGAG
The DNA here is from genome assembly GCA_033398695.1 of Orobanche coerulescens. NCBI lineage: Eukaryota > Viridiplantae > Streptophyta > Magnoliopsida > Lamiales > Orobanchaceae > Orobanche > Orobanche coerulescens. The sequence continues at coordinate 83,935,160 of CM065805.1, forward strand.
ACGACTCATGAGGTCGGGTTTCGACATTGCAATCTCTCTCGGCGGATCGGAGTAGCGGGGGAAGTGGATCTCTGTCAAAGAAGCCATTCAACCAAGTTAGACATCTCTTTCAATCAAAGACGATCGTCAAGCAGAAAGGGGATAGTAAACATTTATACCTGGAACCTTCAAGTGGCGAGGGGAGCGAAACAACCGAGCGCCCAACCAATGAGCTTCGTTGTTGACCGTGCGAGCGTCGATGTAGTTGTCCGGTAGACCGCGGATTCACTCCCAGACGATCAGCAAGTCAAATGGAAGGTCGTCGATCGCTGGAACAAGGGAGCCTGAAAAAAGGAAACCAAATTAGATCAGTTCAAGGTGTATCCGAACAAAGGGAGAGTTAAAATCCTTACTCGGATTCCTCTCCCGAAAGCTGGTGGGGATATCCAACTCATCCTCTGGTTTATCGCTCGTCGCCGACCTCCACGCTCCGCCGACCCAACACCATTTCGTCAGGTCACCTCGGACCTTGTTCGGCACCCTGAGGACCACCCTGCCCATGCGACCCTGAATGTGGTAGCCGCTAACTGAACCCTTCTGCGCCTTCAGCTTGAAGAGGTAATTCATTTCTAGCGCAGAAGGGAGACGGAACAGCCGGTGACAGCCAAAAAGAGTCAAGGTACTGACGATCTGCAACCAGGCGTTCGGCGTCAATTGGAGCGGCGCCACATTCCAGGCGGTCAACAAGTATGACACGATGAACGGCAATAGAAACCTCAATCCGGCCCCCAAGATCAATTCATTGACGGCGACCATACCCTCGGGAGGTTGGTTGGCGCGTTCGTTCTCCGCGGGCACATACAATGAAACATCAGAGGGGATATGGGACTCCGCCCTCCAACGACTCAAGTCCTTCCTGGTCGATGAACTCCGGATCTGACTGAGGGAACACGGGGAGGGCTCCGTGGCCCGAAATGACGTCTGCTTCACGGGATCATAGGGGTGGGCAACCGAGTAAGCACCGAAATCAAATTGGGGATGTGGTTCGGCCAGCCTCTCCATGAGCTCAGCAAAATCCAAAAAGGCCCGGCCGAACACACTGTTCTGCTCCCAATACAATCTCACCGCCTCATCCTCGTCTATCGGCGAGTGCTTCTGCTCCGCCGCAGCCGACCTCGCCGCGTTAGTCTCGTTGAAAAGCTCTTTAACCTCCGTGGGTGCAATTCCCGCACGAATGGCCTTGACGGCCGTCTCCATGTGAAGAGCCGCAGAGGTTTCATCTTGGGCAGGCGAAGTTGCGGCGGCGGAAGTGCTACCTGCCTCATACACTTTGGATCCTCCTCCAGACATGTTCGAAGGAAAAGGGGGAAGAAAATTTTTTGTTCTTACCTAGAGAGAACGTCGATCGGCGCAAGAAGCTTCAAGGAATTTCGGCAGAGTCTTCGTCTAAAGGCAAGGGCGCATAATGATCTAAACTCCAGTAGCCCTAGCCCTTTTATAGGTGAGAGCAGGGACCTCTGTGCAAATAGGCGGAATCCCGGGGGCTGAAGTGCAACCGTCGGGAGAGACATATTTAATGCAGCCCTCGAAACCCGCATATGCATCGTTTCGAGGCACGCCAGATGACAAGTCTGACAAAAACCGTCGGACTCCCCCAATGGGAGCGCGATGCATGTCCCTGTGACGTTTCGAAAGCCCACCTCCACTTCCCGCTATTTCCAACGCATAAGGAGACCGTACGAATTCAAAACTAGTTCGTCCAGGCGACGATCGTCCACTTCGTAAGTAGGTGAGTCATTCGTTTAAAACCAGGCGATCGCCAGCAGTGCCACCTCAACCCACGTCTTCAACATCGGAGCGAGCTGGGGGGCAATTTTTGTGCGGCGATTTATACGCCTCGATGGCGATCGGCATAATGGTCAGGAGCCAGCTAAATAAGACAGACGCTGGGCAAGCGCCTAGCGGTCGACGTCCAAGGCGATCGTCTATTGGCATCTGGCGATCGCCCTTAATGTCCGACTGGAGACGATCGTCCCATTCCATGTGTGAATCCGACACCCGTCAATGTCTGCGAAGACCGAATCTCGGGTGAAGACCCACGTGCAGATCCGCAAAAGGCGCTGCGAGAACAGGCCCTACTCCAGCCCATCAGCAGCTGTCAGTGATAAGGACGGCCTCACCAACCGACAAACCCGCCGAAAGGACCTAAGGTGGGACCGCATTGGACAGCAAGAAGAGGCATCTGTCGCCTCCTCATTGGTTCGCGCATCTGGCAACCAGCAGCAGCTGCGGACTTTAAGGAAATAATCCCACGTGCTGGGATGATCGGCCGCCTTATTTAAATACAGGAAACGGCGGTCGCCCGCAGCGGACAGGAACATCCCAGCAACCCTTTCTCCTATAAATAGGAGGCCTCCAGCATTGACAGAAGGAGAGTGAAAAAACATTAACACAGACAGTTTACAACGTTAACACATTACGCTAAAAGCAAACAATATAGAGAACTCTCCATCTTTGTAACAAGAACTCACAGAGCTTCAACTCTGGTTCTTCCAGCAATATTCAGCACTCGATAGCTAAGATAACTAGAGTCTTTACACCCATTGTAATTGTACTCTAACATTAATATCTGTACTCACAAGTATTCATATTAATAACATCTTGCGAGAGCATTCAAGCTGGGGACTAACAACCCCGGCAAATCTTGTGTTATTTATTTCCCCACGGACATGCTCTTGCATTTTGTTTGTTACTCGTCCATTCCAGCAATATCATCTCCGGATAATATTTTGGGTAACAGGAGGACGATTGGAAAGAATTCAAAAAGACTCATGAGGACCCTACTTGGGAGGTAAATCTGAATTCAAAAGACATTTTCTGTGGCTCGATTACTTGCATATTTCCTTACATATTATTTCGATTCCTTGCAAATAATTTTCTATAGATCAATTCCACCTCTTGTTTCATTTACTTACATATTATTTCGATTCCTTGCAAATATTTTTTTCCAGGAAAAGAGAATCAAGAAACAAGATATAGCGAAGATGAACAATGCTCCCCATACTATGGCTCGAGGCGGATATGATTTTGTGGAGGTACATGAGATGGAGAGAAAGATGAAGGAGCGTAAAGAAGAAGTGTCAAAGTCTGGAGAAGATGTTATTATTGATCCTCCATCTCCTCCTTCACGTCATCAGAGGTGGAAACTTGGTCGCCAAAAAAGATCTAGAGGAGTGTCATCAGATGCAGCACGAGAGATTATTACTAAGATCGTAAGTTTAAAAAATCATTTAATATTTGACAATGTACTTAAAATTAAATAAACTTAGTTTTCTTATCTTTTCAAAAGTTGATTCTGGAAATTTTTGTTTTGCAATTAAATTCTATAACTTAAATTTTTGTTGTTGAAAAAAATAAAAGTCGTAATATTTAATTTGAAATATTTAAAGGTTGTGAATAAAATTTTAAAAGTTCACTTTTATGTTTCACTTATGAAACAAAGTCTTTTTTTATCCTTACATCAAAAATATTAACTGTTCATTTATGTGCTTCACATTTGTGTTACACTTACGAAAAAACGTTCTTTTGTAGGATGAGTTGGAGGCACAGTGTACACAGGGCAGCTTCACTCCCGAGGGACGACATGATATATAGGTCGAGGCCATTGGGAGACCGGAGCACCCTAGCCGTGTTCGTGGGATTGGATTTGGTGTAGGCATTCTAGATTATTTTGGACGATCTTCACGTCGAGCTGCATCATCAAGTGTGTTGGAGGAACTAATGAAGAAGATCACACATGATGTGACACAAAATTTGATGAAGACATTTGGCCAAACATTGGAGTCTTTGGGTTCCCATTCACAGCAGCCCCACACCGATCTACGTACACCTGATGATCATCATGTTACCCGTGTTAGTATGAAGGGGAGTTGTGCCGATGATGTTTCTGGCCCTTCACGAGGGAAGACTCCGCCTCGGTACACTGGTCAATTTGGATTTTATGTGTACGAGCGTCCTCCTCGTCTAGTCGCTATCGGTCGAGTTCATCATGATGATTCTACCCTACACTGTGCACCTTTACCAGCTCATTTGGTTAAGGTAGTAGTCGAGGAGGCCGTAGATGGCGGTGCCAAAGTTCCTATATCTACTGAAGAGGTAATCTTAGTGAGGGAAGCTCTAGGTACCTTTATTGCATGGCCAAAGGATCTTGTAGTTGCCGACTTTATCAAGGTATATTTCTTTCATGTTTTAATATTAAATCTAAATAAATGATCCTCCGTTATAGTTGGTTTTTACACTGCTTGTCCTCAAGAAACTAGCTGAAAATTTAGAATATTTGGAATTTAGAAAATTAAGAATAAAATTTGTAGTAGTTTTTAATATTAAAATCTAAATAAAAGATACTACGTTTACAATTAGTTTTACAGTTGGTTTTTACAGTTTTCATGTTTCTTTTATATGATTTAGGATATTGAGCGGCCTGAGCCACCTAAGAAACATGCTCGTCAAGATGACCGGTCGAGTGACAGTGATACATTGAGAGAGTTATCTAGTGTTGCAGCGGCTCTCTTTAGTGAGCCGTTACAGGTGCAATGGGATACATCTTCCTTTGGTTGTGGTGGTGATGACGTTCCCTTGTACATAAGTTACAATGATCTTTTGGAAATCATTCAAGACAAGCAGTGGCTTAGCTTATCGATTCTACAGTTTTGGACTTTGTAAGTAATTCTTGACATGCATATTTATGTATTTTTATCAAAAATTCATAGTTTGAAACATAAATAAGGTAGTAATATTTTGTTTAACAAATTAGGTACTTATCGAAATTGAACGTGGGCATGATGGACGAGGATTTGTATGGATATTTTGATCCTCAATCCATACAAAATATGGGAAATAAGGGAGAGGAGGCCTCCAGATACATCGCTTCGCGTATGTCGGATGCCAGAAAACAGATATACCTTGGAGCTTACCATCATGAGTAAGATCTAACATATTCGTCTCACTACTCTCTTTTTTTCTCTAAAAGTCTTAATATTTATTTCTTGTCTTTGTAGATTATTATATATTAATAATTATGTAAGTAGATGTATTTAGATTGATTATGGAAAAATTAAATATTCCGTTTGTTAATGCAGTGAGCATTGGCAACTTTTGGTCGTTATTCCGGCAAAAGCCGAAGTTGTGTGGTTTTGCTCACTACACCGTAAGCCCGACAATCGTATTAAGGTCGTAGTCCAGAAGTAAGTTTTATCTTGTAGCATTTACTTGAAAAATATATATTATATATATGTGTGTGTTATTTAAATAAAAATTAGTGGAAAAAATGAATTTTTTATTAAATTAAATTAGGATGGATTTTAGCATGAATGAAGTATGTATTGCGATAATTATTACATACTACTAACAGAAACTTGGTCAATTAATTGATAATTAATTTGGCAGTATTAATGTGGGCTGATGTGCTGACAACATACTCAATGTTTTCATTTCACAATACATCATTACTTCTTTTAAACAGTGCCGTGACCGCGTATAAGGTGATGGGGGGTATGCATACAAGTAGATCCAAACAGACGATTACTTGGATATATCCCAAAGTAAGTAATACATTCACACACACACACACACATATATATATATATATATATATATATATATATATATATATATGTGTGTATGTATATAAATATATATATATATATATGTGTGTGTATATATATATATATATGTGTGTGTATATATATATATATATGTGTGTGTATGTATATATATATATATATATATATTAGCTATATATGTATATATTATTATATATTATATATTATATAATTGAGCAACATATTCTTTTTAGTGTAATAAACAAAATGGAGGTTGGGAGTGTGGGTATTACGTCATGCACTGGATGTCGACTATTGTCCGAGCTCGTATTATCGATGGATGGATGGAGGTGATAAACTTTTATTTCAAATTATTAAATTATTTAAATTAATTTTAGTTTTCTAAATTATTTCAGTTTAAAAGTGATTCGTTTAAGTTGATGAGTTTGTTAATTTATATGTATGTTTATATGTACAGATGTTTGATGATGTTGCGGCACTTACTATAGATAGTATTCGTGCAATTCGAACCGAATGGGCAAAACAATTTTTGGAGGTTAAGGACCGTTTGTGTGCGTAGACCTTTGACATTTAATTTTGTAAGAATACCATTGTTTTGTTTTGTTAGTTCTTGAATTGTATTCGTTGTTGTGTTCTTATTCTTCCTTTTCTTTGTGCTTGATTTTGCTTGTTGTTGTTTGTTGCCGTTGTACTTGAATTGTGTTGTATTTTTTTTGAATTGTATAGAATGTTATTGTATTTGATGGTTGGATAAAAGTTATTTAGTTGTATTGGTGAATGGATAAAATAAAGTTGTGTTGTTGAGGTATTATTTGATGTTTTGTGGTTGGATGCTGTTTTTAGTGTTTAGGATGCTGTTTTATGTGTATGTGTAGCAGGTTGGAAATAAAAATAAAACCTGGTATTTAAAAAAAAAATAGAATTAACAGCGGTTCTTTGGAGAAACCGCTGTTAATATGCAGTTCACATTTAACATCGGTTTCTGGTGGGAACCGCTGTTAACTGGACGTTTAACAGCGGTTCCCGTAAAAACCGCTGTTAAATAACAGCGGTTTTTACGGGAACCATTGTTAAATGTCGATTAAATGGTATTTAAAAAAGCGAATTAACGGTTCTTTAGAGAAACCATTGTTAATATGCAGTTCACATTTAACATCGATTGGTAGAACCATTATTAGGACGCGTTTAGCCAGTTCCGTAAAACCGCTTTTAATTTAACAGCGGTTTTCACGGTAACCGCTGTAAAACGTCCGCTAATGTTTTTTAATCGGAACATTGTTAAATGTGCGATAACAATGTTCACTACAAGAATCGATGTTAAATTAACGGGTTTCTCGAACCGCTATTAAATTAATAAAGACCACCTTTATGGCCAGGTTCGAAGCATTAATGTGGCTCCAGAACCGCTGGTAAAGGCCCAGTTTTGTAGTAGTGAAGATGCGTGAGGTGCCTCATGAAGGAACATCACAAGTCAATGAGACGAAAATAAATATGCTCCTCCATGAATACGAGCTATTTATGATGAAATGTGATGAGTCCATAACGAACATGATCGACCGATTTTTGGTCATCACTAATAGACTAGATTGTTTTGGGAAATCATTAACAAGTACTGAAAAAGTGAAGAAAATCTTACGATTACGTGTTGAATGGGCGGGACGGTTACGGATATAATGGAATCAAAAGATCTCAATAATCTTGATTTTAGCGCCCTCATCGGATCGCTAATAAACTATGAGATAGTTCTTAAATCTCGAAACGCCAAATCGAAATTGAAGGAAAAATTCATAGCTTTGAAAGCTAAGATGTCAAAGAAAGAAAAAATTCCGGTAGATGAATATGATGAAGAATTGGCATATTATGCCAAAAATATAAATAAGTACCAAAACTTATTAAACCAGCGAAGAAACGACATCAACTCGAGAGAGTCAAAGAAATTCGACAATAATTGTCGAAATTATGGTAAACCAGGCCACTTTGCTAGAAATTGCCGAGGCTCGACTTCCAAGAAGGAAGTTCTCATAGCCACATGGAGTGACGAAGAGGATGACGATGAATTTACTCAAAATAATCTCGCACTCATGGCAAGGAGTTCATTCGACGAAAGCGACGCTGAAAGTCAGGTTAGTACCTCGTCTCACGACGAATTATTTGAAGCATTCGAACTTTTACATACTGATTTTCAAAATGCTTTACTTGATAATAAATCCCTCAAATCAAAAATTAAAATGTTGGAAATCGAAATTTCCAAAATAAATAGAAAAGGAAAATTTATAGAAACCGATCATTCTCAATGTCTTGAAAATGAAAATAAATTAAAGAATGATCTTTTAAAAGTTCAAAACAAACTTAAAAATTTAACGAATAAATTTTCGTTTGGTAACCACAAATTTGAACAATTACTTTATGTTCAAAAAATTTCGTTAAATAAACAAGGGTTAGGATTCAAACCGTGTAATATAACCAAATTCTTAAATTTTAAATTACCCTGATGTGAGAAATGTTTAAAACTTGGGCATCATGCCTTGATTTGCAAAATCTCAAGACGGGCGATTAAAATTAAAAAAGTTCGGATTCCAAAAGGAACCATTATACCGAATATCGTTTATGTTTCAAAAGAAAAATCAACTCTCGGTTGGATCCCCAAAAATCAAATTTAATATATTTCCATCAATTGGTATTTTGATAATTTATATTTTTAACAGTTGCTATTTAACTCAGGGGGAGTTAATTTTGTTAAAATGGGGAAATCTATTTTTCAGGGGAAGTTTTACCAGATTAATTGTCATATTTAATGCATCAAATTTTTTAATTTACTATGAACTTTTTGATTATGACAAAAAAGGGGAGAGAAAGTCGAGAAAAATGATGGGAGAAGGAGAATATGAGTTATGGAAGAATGACGAGAAAAATGAAAATAATATCCCGATCATGAAAGGGGGAGAAAAGGACGAAGGAGAATAAAACGAGAAAATAAAAGAAGAAAGTTGAAAAAGAAAATTGAGAAGAAGTTGAAAAAGAAATGATGGGGACAAGAAAACTAACGAAATGGAAAAATCCAAAAACTTTGATCTGTAATTGTTTATATTTTGCAGGTATAAAATCCCATCGAAGATTGTTGTTTTGTCATGATCAAAAGGGGAAGATTGTTGGAATATTCTATTCTACATAATTATAAAATAGTTTTGATGGTTAGTTATTGATGTATTGTTGATCAAAGAAAACAACAATAGAATGAACCAAAACAACAAAGAAGTGGAAGACGCACAAGCTGGGCAATAAAGCAGATAGCACACACAAGTAAATCAGGCCAGCGCACACTAAATGGAGCAGTTAATGTATGTTATGTATATAGTGTAACACACGCTAAAAAAAAGTCACATGATGTCTCACTTGAAGTCACCTGATGGATAACGTACACAACACATTGTGAATAACGCACGCTAAATGACTGAGTTAGCGCACGCTACAGATAGAGGTTAACGCACGCTAATGAAGGAATATATCCGTTGTAAAGAATTTCAATGCTGAGATCACGTGGTCAGTCAACGAATCTAAAAGTGAAGTTTGAACAATATAGCGCACACTACAGAAGAATACTTAGCGCACGCTAAGTTTGAAATATGCCCGTTGGATCAAAGACTTTCAAACATCCGACCACTATAAATGAAGACCAGATAGCGCACTCTAAGAGTGAAAGTTAGTGCATGATAATGAAAGAAGCAGTAGTTACTGGACTGAAGAAAAGAGCAGTTAACGTACGTAACCATGCAACATTAACATATGTAACATGGAATAGCACACGCTAAACAGGAAAAATAGCGCACGCTAATGAAGACAACAACTAACGGCTATTTGAGAGAATTTTCCTATAAATACCAAGTCATTTGGTATCATTCAACCCAACAACTCCAAATCAAAGTCTATACACTTTATATATTGTTATAATCATCCTTGTTGTTGTATTTGAACTTAATTGATAAGTGTTTGAGTGTTCATACACGAAAACATACACGAGAGGAAAGATATGGATTGTAGATTGATTCAGTGTTACTAGGATCGTTGATCCGGCATTATTAGAATCATATCTAAATCCAAGAGAGGTTTGTCTAGTACCAATAGAAATCTAGATAGGTTGATTCCCTGTCTGATAGAAAAGGAAAACGGTTTATCTTGGACCGACATAAAGACAAGAGTGTAACAGTTTACCTCGGACCGATAGAAGACAAGACGGAAAAGGTTGATCTTGAGCCTATAGAAAGAGATATTGAGAGAGGACATAGGCACGTTTGGCCGAACCTCTATAAATATTGTGTCATTTACTTTCCACAAGTTCATTATGCTTCCGCAATGCAAAAGAGTTTGAAAACTCTACTCCGCGATATTATCCACCATTCTCAGTGGGGTGCTAATTTCCCAACAATACATAAGTCATTCATTATCGCGCACTCTCTGACAGATTACTCTAACATTATAGTAATAACAAGAGAAGTATATTTCGTGAGCATACAGCAGATCCAAGCGAAGAAATATACCAAGTCCTCAACGCAAATAGCACAGCATACAACAAACGTTCATCAAAGATAAAGCTACTATTTGAGGTTTGTTCTACCCTTACCATTGAGATTATCATTAGCCCTGTGTAGACTAAGGATCCTTGCGTATTCCGACCTGTGTTGGAATAATAGAATTGAAGATGAAGCTTCGATCTGTATTAGAAGAAGCAAGTCGAAAGAGCTCATGCCAATCTGTGTGAATGGCCCAAAGCTACAGTCCCTATATCAATCTGTGTGAGCGATATAGAGACAGGTTTAGTTAAAGTCACGGAGTTGTGTACGTAGTGATTTTAATAAACTCTTTACTCATGTGTGGAGGACAAGTGGACGTAGAGGGGTTTACCTCGAACCACTTTAAACTGTGTGTTATCTACTTTATGTTCTTACTGTTTTTCATTCTATTCTGATTTATAAGTATATATTGTAAAACCTTGTACGCATCAAGCAAACATAAGATCACCCAGTTGTTGTATTTACAACAACTCACCCTACAGACTTCCGCTACACAAATTAACTTCGAAAATCGTACAGCTTATTATACCCTTACTTTCTAAGATGTTTATTGTATACTTAGTGGCCAACAAGTGATAATGGAGTGGTTGATTCTAAAAAGAATTAATCGATTTTTAACTGAATTAGATCCCATAATCACTAGATTTTGAAAAATTCGTTTTAGACTTTTATCATTTTATGTATCAAATGGACTCATCTATGATAAACAAGGTCCCTATGTTTTCGATTAATAAGTTTGATGACTAGAGAATCAGGATGGAAGCCCATCTTGCGGCCATGCACTAGGAAATGATTTATGTCATCCAGGAAGGACCTATCAAAATTTTGAAGGTCAATACAGCCCCAAGGATGGAAGGGCAACCTTACGCCGAGATGCTCGCGAAAGAGCGCGATCAGTGGATGGCTGATGAGCGCAAGTGAGCCAATCTGGAAAATGTCACGAAGAATGCATTATTTGTCACTATTGACAAAGGCACATTCTCAAAGGTAAAAAGCTGTAAGACAGCTAAGGAAAACTGGGAAAAACTCAAGCTAATTTGCAAGAGTACTGAGCTCTCGAAAGAAAATAAAATTTTTAACCAATGGAAACCCATGGCCATTGCAACTCCCTTGACTGCTTAGCACCTCCTGATTCAAAAACCTTGGCCTCAACAATGCTCGAGTTGTCTATCACCTTCCAATCAACAACCTGTGGATGTTATTACAGTCTCTTTACTTTCAAGAATCTCGTTCAAGAAAGCAACCCTGTACTCAAGTTTTTAGACAAGAATTTTTGTCTTCTCCAACAAAGAGCTTCTTTGGATATGATCTCTTAATCTTGCTCTTTCACGAAGCTATCAAATGCTTTTAATTGCTTGAATGCTTGATCGCTTGTAAGTTTTGCTCGCACTGATGTTTGCTTCGTGTCTTGCTCAATTCATATCTTCAGATACATATAGTACGATCCTTGAGGTTCCTTCATAGCCGTTGCACTCCTGAAACAAATCCGTCCGTTGGAGAGTGGACTTCTTTGTTTATCTTATCAATCTGTTGTAAGGATTGATTCCCTTTTCAATTCCTACCGTTTGAAAGACTTTCTTGAGGGCGCCGTTATTCTTGATTAGAATAAGTATAAAGTCTACAGAGCGCGGATCTTGATGAATATTAAATTCCTTGCTTTCCAAGAATCATTCAAGTTTTTCTCCTACGTCCGCATGTGACTTTCCGTGATTTCTGACTTTTCAACGCTTGCTTACGTAGACTGAGTATCTTGGCTGAACTGAGAACCTGTCTAAGATAACTTGGTTAAAGATGCTGAAGTGCAGTCAACCTTATCTGATGTAAAGTGCTCTGATATGAAGTCCTTTAAGGTTCTTTGGCCTGAACTTCTTGTCTTGAGGTTCTCTGATTTGAAGTTCTCTGAGTTTGTGCTTCTCTGAGATGAAGTCCTCTAATTAGGAATGAACTTCTCTGATCTTCTCTTATCTGAACATTTGAAATAAAGTTCTCTGTTCTGTACTAAGTCGATTTTACAACTAATCAATAATACTAAGCTTAAAAACTTAAGTCCTATTGAAGATACTCATTTGGTTATTCTTTACATTTTGCCAAGTATTTTAAACATACATCTGAATAATGAATTAATACAGGGATGACATCATCAAAATCTAATAGGTATTCCTAACAGTCTGCTCTGCAGGTGTGTATTTATCGCCTGCAGTTGGAATAGGTACGGTTGGAGATCCTATCTGATCTGTAGTTGGGTCTTCATACTGATCTATAGTTGGGTCTTCTGGGTGATTTGCAGTTGGGTCTTCAGGTGAGAGCATCATTCCTATGTCATGGATGATAATTTCTTCTGGGGTGGCGGATTTGAGCTTTTTCACAATTGATTCCACCTGTTTCCTGTACTCAACAGTGGACTCATCAAACACAACATGGGGTGTTTCTTCAACAACTAATGTCCTTTTATTAAATACTCTGTATGCCTTGCTTATTTGTGATTATCCCATAAAGAGGCCATCATCAGTTTTAGCATCAATGGCATTCAGTTGGGTTTTACCATTGTTGTGGATGAAACACTTACAACCAAATATATGAAAGTATGCAACAGTTGGTGTTCTGCCATTCCAAAACTCATAGGGAGTTTTACCATGTCTCCCTACTATCATACTCCTGTTCTGAGTATGGCATGCTGTGTTGACAGCTTCAGCCCAGAACCTCTTTGGCAGGTCAGCTTCTACAATCATAGACCTGGCTGCTTCCTTCAAGGTCCTGTTTCTTCTTTCAGCGACATCATTTTGATGTGGTGTGCTTGTGGCAGAGACTTCATGATGGATTACATTCTGGTCACTATATTGAGTGATTGCCTTGTTGAGAAATTCTCTACCTCTGTCTGATCTGATCTTGATGATGGAGAGGGATTTCCCATACTGAATCTTCCTCAGCAGTTCAGGTAGCTTTGTTAGTGTTTCACTCTTTTTATATAGGAAAAAAACCCATGTATATCTCGAGTATTCATCTACTACTACTAAGGCATGCTTCCTTTTACTCAATATCCTTGGCTACATGGGGCTAAAAAGATCCATATGAAGTATATCTAAGACTCTGGTGGTGAGAATGGTAGGTTGAACTGGTTTGAAGGTTGCTCTGGTCTGCTTTCCTTTGACATGCATCATAGAGGGATTATTTCATTAATGCTTCTTCTAGAAGTCCTCTTACCAACTTTTGAGAACTTATCTTGTTGATGGCTTTGAAATTCAGGTGACATAATCTTTTGTGGCAAAGCCATTTATTCTCAGCAATCGTTTTTGATAAGAAACAAGTGTTTGGAGTGCCTGTATTCCAGTCTATCATGTGTAGACGTCTCTTCTTCTGAATCCTTGTAGCTTCACTTTTCCAGATGTGATATCAATCACCATGCATTTCCAAATAGTGAAGACTACTAGGTTCTTTTCATCACAGAACTGACTTATGCTCAAAAGGTTATATTTGAGCCCTTTGACATAATGTACTTTAGATATGATTATGTTTCCTCTGTGCAGTTCCCCAAACACTTTTGTCTGACCTCGAGAGCTATCTCCAAAGGTTACATCGGGACCTCTTTCTTTGATGTAGTTTGAAAGCAACTTCTTATTCCCTGTCATGTGCCTTGAGCATCCAGAATCTTCAAACCATTCTTCACCTCCTCCTGTTGAACTTGAGATGACATGGCAGTAGCCCTTCCACCTTTTCTACAATCATACAAGCAGAGATTTAGGTACCCAAATTTGAGTGGGTCCTTTAGGGTTAGTGGGCTTCTTGGAGAATTGGTTTCTCTTTGGATCCCTTAGGAGAGAGTGTGTGTTGTCTAGGTCTATATCCTTGGTTAGGATTGTATACTGAATATGCCTTATAAATGCTCTGGTGTGGGCCATTTCTAAATCTTGGCTGAGACCATTTGTAGAATATTTGGGGTCTCCACACCTGTTCATTTTGAAATCTTAGATAACCTTGAGGTTTCCACTTACCTATCCCATTTTGAAATCTTTAGGGAGTCTTTGGTAATAGTTAGAATAATATTTTGGCTGCTGCTTCTGCTTTGGCCATTGCCTAGTCTCCTGTCTAGGTTGCCTTGAAAACTTTGGCTGCTGCCTAAACTTTTGACTGGGCTACTACCTATTTTGAAATACGGGTTTGTTTATAGGCTCAGCAGTCGGTACATAAGTTTCTGCCTTGACAAAAGTGGTTTTTGAACTAGAGGGAGTGTTGGGGTCATATCCAAGGCCTGACCTTAAATAAAGTGGCCTCTTGTTCATACACAATTCATCCAGGGTTATAGATGTTTTTAAGGATGTTATTTCCTTAGCTTGTCTACTACTTAGCTGTGTCGGTTTAGCAAACTCAGATTTGACATGAGCAAGTGCAGCTGATTTCTCACTGTTTAAAATAGTTAGTCATTTAATCTCAATTGTGGTATTATCAGCTGAGTTTTTCAATTTGTTTTCAGCCTATTTTACAAATTCAGTTTGGATTTTTGCTAACTCTAGGCTGAGCTTATCTTCTCCAATGAAAGTTTTCTTTTTGTACTCTTTTCTGCCCACTTCTTTCTTGCCTTCATCCTGGTTGAGTTTTGGATAGTCGAACTGGATGTGTCCTGTTTTGTGGCAGTAGTAGCATTCCACCTTACAGTTGCCAGCCTTTTGGTTCCTCCTTGGATTGTCCTTGTAATTCTTCTTGTACTTAGAATAGTTTTTCCTGAAATTGCTGAACCTCTGCATTATGAAAGCCATCTCTTCCTCAAAATTCAGAGGGTTGGGGGGACTGACTTCAGCTAGGCTCTATGCAGATGATTCTGCTGCAAATGTTATCCCTTTTTCAGCTAGTTTATTAGATGATGAACAGGGCAGTTCAAACTCAGAGGCCTTCAGATCAGAAAACATCTCCTGGATCTTTATTTTGTTGAGATCCTTTGATTCTCTCATGGCCACAACTTCCATGCTCCATTTGGGGTTGAGAGATCTTAAAACTTTTAGAGCCATCTCCCTGTTACCATAAGTCTTTCCAATGGAGGTTATTTCGTTGATAATCTCAATGAATCTTGTGTCCACCTGGTCAATTGTTTCTCGAGTCTTCATCTTGAAGTCGTCAAATTTTTAGTGGTAATTGACAAATTATTTTCCTTGATCAGCTCGGTTCCCTCACACATTACAGCTAATGTGTCCGAGATTCCTTTGGCATTCTTGCAATTTTTAATTTTGACCATGGTTGCCTTGTCAAGAGTCTGATATAGAACATCTCTGGACCAGTTGTCAAGATTGGCCAGCTTTCTTTCTTCATGAGACATCTCAGTTATCTTCTTGGGATTCTTCTGTGGCTTCCTAGCTGCAACTTCTTCTGGTGTGTTGTCCTTCTCAAATATGAAAGGTCCATCCTCAATAACACACCACATGTCATCATGAGATGAGCCTGCATTCTTATTAAGGTCATATTCATCCACATAAAATACAGGTAATCTAGAATGCATGTGTTGCATGTGTTCCATTATAATATGAGAGATTAATATATATATACTCAAGTATATGGATCTGGTTCTGTAAATTGAACCAACCTCTCTGATACCACTTGTAGGTCACAAGTCGTCAGGAATAAGTCTACAGGGGGGGTGAATAGACTTATTAAACTCTTTTCCTTAATCAGGTGAGTTTCTTCAGCTGTATAATATGCAGCTAACAACCCTTAGCTGCAGATGAGTAGTGAGGAAGCACAGCTGGTAACACTGCAGATGACTTATATCATCTGGAGGTGACTTACGTCAACTGTAAAGACGAAGCAATACAGAAGGCAGTTGACTATTAAATGGAACAGTAAATATGAATGCAGCAGATAGGTATGATGAATGCAATAAAACACATAAGCTCTTATAGTGGTTTCAGAGGTGGGGTAATCCTCTACTAATCCACTTTTCTCTAAACCAATTGGAGATGAATTCACAATAACTTTCAACCAATGGTAAACGTTACAATGATTAAACCAGTTACAACAGCTTCCAACCAGTGGAAACCCGTGGTCGTTGCAACTCCCTTGACTGTCTAGCACCACTTGATCGAAAACCCGTGGATGCCTCAACAACTCTCGAGCTGTCTATCACCTTCCAATCAAGAACCTGTGGATGCCTTATCAGTCGCGAAACTTCTGAAGAACCTCGTTCACAAAAGTACCTTGTACTCAACTTTTAAGACAAGAGTGTTTGACTTCTCCAACTTAAGAGCTTCTCAAAATATGATCTTTGAAACTTTTCTCTTCACGATGTTATAGTTATCTTGATAGCTTTGATTGATTTGATTGCTTAGATTGCTTGTAAGTATTGTTCGCATCGTACTTTTCTCAATTCTCATCTTCAGATATTTATAATGCGATTCTTTGATCTTCATTTATAGTCGTTGCATCTCCTGTAACAAATCCGTCCGTTGGAGAGTGGACTTCTTTGTTTATCTTATCATTCTGTTGCACGGCTTGATTCCCTTTTAAATTCTGACCGTTGGAAATAATTCTTTTGGTTGCACCGCTTTTCTTGATTTGTATATTCATAAGCCTTCATAATGCGGATCTCAAGGAATATTTTATTCCTAACTTTCCTGGAATCTTTTCGGTTTGTCTCCTTACGTCTGCATGTGGATTTCCATTATTGTTGACTTTTGAATGCTTGCTGACGTGAACTGAGTTTCTTAAACTTGGATGATATCTTGTCTGAGAACTCATCTGATATCTCTCGGTCAAACCTGCCAGATTTGCGGTCAACCCTCTCTATTGTAAAACTTCTATGTGTAGAAGTTCTCTGAGATAAAGTCCTCTGATCTGACTGAAGTTCTCTGACCTGATGGATGTTATCTGATCTGATGGTCAAACTTCAGCTAATACTTGTTTTGACCATACCTCATCTAATAACTCTTCTGTAGTTGGGTTTTGGCCAAACCTCTCTTATATTCCTGTTTGACCAATACTTGTCTGATGTATCGCCTTTTTCAGAACTTAACTGCAGCTGGGTTTTGGTCAAACCTCTCTGATGTTTGCATTGACCAAAAACTCGTCTGATAATGAACTTGCCTATGAACTTCTTTGATATATTAGTAGTTCTATACTTGGTCGATTTTCTTAGTGATCAACACTTGATCAGGACTTAGCCTAAATTTTAAGGCATATAGAAGATACTCATTTGATTATTCTTTACAATGCCAAGTATTTAGAACATAAATTTGAATAAATCACAATACAGGGATGACATAATCGAACAAGTTTTCCTAACAAAATATACACAGTCAACATGAACATCACATCATCAGCCTAAGATCATCAATCATTCAAGTTGCTGTTCAAACCAGTGATTTAACCATTGTTACCTTTGAGTAAGCTTACCCCTGTGTGGACTAAGGGAAAGATATTCTGAACTGTGTGGTACGAATAGGACAATGCTTCAATCTGTGTGAGAAGAAGCAAGTTAAATAAACCTAAAGCCAATTTGTGCGAACGGTTGAAAGCTGTAGTCTTTGTATCAATCTGTGTGAACGATACAAGGATAGGTTTGATTAAAGTCACGTATTTGTGTACGTAGTGATTTTAATAAACATTCTAATCATGTGTGGAGGACCAGTGGGCGTAGAGGGGTTTACCTCGAACCACTTTAAATTGCTTTTTATTACCTTCAGTCTTTATTGCTTTCATAACTGTGATTTATATACAAGTATACATTGCAAAACCATGTACGCACTAAGCTAATAGGAGAAAGCCTATTTGCTGTATTTACAGCAACTCACTTAAATGAACTTCCGCTACGCATTCACATTCGAAAACCGTACAGCTTGTAATATTACTTTCCAAGCTGTATACTGTATACTTAGTGGCAAACAAGTGGTATCAGAGCAGTTGATTCAAAAAAGAATCAGTCGTATTTTTAACCGAATTAGATCCAAAAATCACTTATATTTTAAAACAGTGTTATCTTTCCTACTTTCTCTATGGATACCTCAATGATAAATTAGGTTCCTATGTTTTTTATTAATGAGTTTAATGACTGGAGAATCAGGATGGAAGCTCATCTTTCTTCTATGCATGAGGAGATGATATTTTCATCCAAGATGGCCCCATAAAGATAAAGAAGGTTAATCCTGCCGCAAGGATATAATGACAACCTCATGTTGAAATACTCGAGAAGGAGCGTGAGCAATGTATGACCGATGATCGCAAGCGTGTGAACCTGGACAATGTTGCTAAGAATGCGCTGTTTGTCACTCTTGACAAAGGCACATGCTCGAAGGTAAAGAGCAGTAAGACAACCAAGGAAATCTGGGCGAAACTCAAGATGATTTGTGAGGGAACTGAGCTCTCAAAAGAAATAAGATTTCAAAACTCACTCAGTAATTTGAATCACCTGAAATGAAATCTTCTGAAACTCTTGAGGAGGTTGACCTCAGATTCACTGGCATTGTCAGTGCACTTGAAGCATTGGGTAAAGTGTATACCCAAAGGAGAAAAACTTGAAAATCTTTAGATCACTCCCTGCCCGATGCGACATTAAGACTACAGCTATGCGTGTGTCATGTAATCTTAATGTGATTTCAACTTTCGACTTATTCTCTGACCTCAAAGCTTTCGAGTATGATATTGACATGAGAGAGAAGGCCGAAGAGTCACATGCTAAGAGTACAACACTAGCCGCTATATCTAACATGAGACATAGTCTACCTAGCACATCCAAGTCCGCCCATAAGATTGCTGACAATGATTATGATATCCTGTCACAAGATGAAATGGCCCTTCTGATGCACAAATTCAAAAAGTTCATCAAAGAGTCTGGAAAGACTCCTTACAAGCCCAAGCCTTTTCACAAGGTAAGTCCCGAATTTCCTTCTGGTGATTCTAACCTATGTTACAACTGTAGGAAACACGGACACTATGCAAATAAATGTCCGCACCCAAAAGTGCAAAAGTTGCCGGAAGCAGAGCAACAAGAAAGGATGAAAGGAGTCGTGCTTGAAAAAACAAGGTCAAGACCGTGATTGGCTAATCAGAAGCCTCGCCCGCATCAACCAGGACCGAGGAGTGTCTTCAGGCAGTCACTCACAGTGACTCGTCCGATGATGAGCTCGAAAATAAATCCTATATATGCTTTATGGACAAAGAAATAGAGGAAGACGAAGACAATGATGATGAGGTAAGCTAAACATCAACTACTCATGTAAGTGAATCTCATACCTTTGAAAATATGATGAATGAATTCAAAAATATTCAAAAGGCCCATGAGACGTTGAAACGAGAAAACATACAGTTCCAAATTTCTAACTTAGAGTTGAAAGAAGAAAATGACTTGCTGAAAAGTAACTACGAAAATATGTCTATCGATTGTGAAAACAATAAAGTCACACTTGAAAACCTAATGGAGAACAATCATCAACTTGCCCACGATCTAAATGAGACTAAGTTTCATAATGAGAGCAAGCTCTACTCAAAGCTAAAGTGAAGACTCTCGAGAAGCGAGAAGAAGAATTGGAGACAATCTCGAAATCATTCGAGAAATCCTCTAAACGAATGGAAGAAATTCTAAGCACCGGTCAACGTCCTCTTGATAAAAGTGGCTTAGGATATAACTCATTCTCCAACAAAGGAAAAACTAGTACGGTGTTCGTCAAGGGTGTGGAACCCATTCCTGTACCTAAAGAGACCCCGAGTCCCACAAAGGTAATAGTTGCCCTGCGTTCAGCAAACGCTGCGATTCTGCCAACATGTTCATATCATCGACAGCGGAAACCTCATCCTCAAGGATCTGTAAGGCGTAACCAACAGCATGCTCCCCGGCCAT
This sequence comes from Orobanche coerulescens, assembly GCA_033398695.1. NCBI lineage: Eukaryota > Viridiplantae > Streptophyta > Magnoliopsida > Lamiales > Orobanchaceae > Orobanche > Orobanche coerulescens. The sequence continues at coordinate 83,955,142 of CM065805.1, forward strand.
ATTAGAAGTGCCAACAGCCATTCAGAAAGAAGGCTGTATCTAAATATCAAAGGCCTACACAGCAGTACTGCCAATAGTATAGTGCGCCTAGATATTGGATACAGGAGCCCCGTTATCCATCAAGAAATCAGGTCGCTACGTAATATCAGCAACAGCTTTGGGAATTCGACTGGAGATCCAGAAGGCAAGCTGTAAGGCCTAAGAAAATGGCTCCATCTCTAAGATGGCAATCGTACTGGAATAATAATAATAACCCTCGATTTTACATGCATCATAATCAAGGTTACAGCGAATACGTTCCTGCCCCACGTAGTCATCGCAAAAACGGACCAAAAGTAACCTACAGTAAGCTAATTAGTTTCAGGTAAATTTGGGTACCAAAAGGCACTAACATACAAGGACCCAACAATCAAAGGGGACCTAAATCTACTTAATTTCTTTGCTTACAGGACATCAAAGAGAAGGACATATGGTACTTCGACAGCGGATGTTCTCGGCACATGACAGGAGATATCAGCAAGATGTCAGATTATGTAGAAGGTCAAGGTCCAAAAGTGCGCTTCAGTGATAAGTCCAAAGGAAGAACAAAAGGGAAGGGAAACCTTCTTGTAGGAAAATTCAAAGTCACCAATTTAGCTTATGTTGAAGTCTTACATTATAATCTAGTTATTATTAGCCTGTTCTGTGACAAACAGTTCTCGGTGAAATTCTATAAAGATCACTGTAGAGTCAAGAACATTCTGACCAAAGAAGTTGTGCTCACAGGAAGCAGGTCAGGTAACATGTATATTGCTTACTGGAAGCCTACGAGCTCCACTATTCTATGTTTTGTTGTCAAAGGCGCTGCAGATCAAAGCTGGCTATGGCACAAGAGGATATCACACATCAACTTCAAGACAATCAAAAAGCTCGCTAGATAGGGAATGGTTAGAGGTTTGTCCGATGAGTCATTCCAAAAAGACATCGTCTGCAGACCCTATCAGAGAGGTAAACAAGTCAAAACCACCCTGAAAAGTAAATCATATGTCCACTCACAGAGTTCTGGATATGCTACATATGGATCTCTACGGTCCTGTATACCCTGTAAGATTGGGAGGTAAGAAATATTGTCTAGTTATTGTTGATGATTATTCCAGGTATGCTTCGACAATCTTTCTGAGCAAGAAGAAAGAAACCACAACAAAGCTGCCCGAGCACCTGAGAAAGCTTCAGAATGAGAAAGGGTTCAGTATCGTGTCCATTCGTTCCGACAGAGGCACTGAATTCACTAACCGCTTTATAGAGCAATACTGTTCGAACAATGTAATACAGCACGAATACTCAGCTGCCCGGACTCCTCAACAAAATGGTGTTGCCGAGCAAAAGAACAGAACACTCAAAGAAGCAGCAAGAACCATGATTTCCGCAAGCAAGTTGTCGCAGCGTTTCTGGGGCGAAGCAACAAATACAGCATGCTATACACAAAACCGCTATATCATGAACAAGCATTACAACAAAACAGCATACGAGGTATGGAACAACAAAACTCCACTAATTTCCAATTTTCACATATTTGGATGTAGATGTTATGTTCTGAACAACAGGAAAGACCAACTCAAGACTTTCAACGAGAAGTTGGATAAAGGGATATTTGTAGGATATTCCTCTGCCAGCAAGGCTTTCACAATCTTTAACAAAAAGAAGATGACAATCGAGGAATTTGTACATGTCGTGTTCGATGAACCTCACTATGATCCTACAAGGGTATAAGACCTGACCTAGAATATCCAAACACTTTCCATTAATGATCCTCCAACTCTAATAGAGCCTGTCGTAGACTTAGAGATCAACCCCGCAATTGTAAGAATAGAAGTAGTTGAAGCTAATGATGTACAAGCTGAAGCCGAAACTACATCACCTCAAGATACAGTACGGGATGCCGAACTTGAACCCGAAAGAATATTGATAGATCACCCACATGAGTTAATCATAGGAGACATTGATGCTGGAGTATCTACCCGCAGGAGAATACAAAGTACACAAGAACTGTACTGTGTGCGCAAGAAGAACCTGATTCTGATAAATCTCCATTTCCTATATGGAAATCTCAAGTTGAACTTAGAAGACTAGCCATGTGCACCCTATCTATATTCTTAGCTCAATCCGAACCTGTTTCTACCCATGAATCTCTGAATAACTCTCGCTGGATCACTTCTATGGAAGAAGAGCTTAATGGTTTCGAAAGAAACAATGTATGGTATCTAGTACCCAGACCTGAGCATCGAGTTGGAACTAAATGGGTATTAGGAACAAGAAGGATAAGAATGTGCTTGTTATTAGGATCAAACCTCGTCTAGTCGCACAAGGTTACATATAGGAAGAAGGCATAGACTATGATGCAACATTTTCCCCTGTAGCCAGACTAGAAGCCATCAGGATATTTTTAGCTTTTGCCACCCATAAAAACTTCATAGTATATCAAATGGATGTTAAGAGCGCATTCTTAAATGGAGACCTCGTCGAAGAAGTCTATGTTGAACACCCACCAGGGTTTGTCAACAAGGGAAGGCGGAGACCTTGTATACAGACTACGGAAAGCTCTTTATGGACTAAAGCAAGCCTCTAGAGCGTGGTATGAAACCATCTCCCTGTACCTAATAGATAATAGATTTGAGAAAGGGGTTATGGACAAGACTCTATTTAAGATACAGGAAGGAGACGATCTGTTAATGGTTCAAATATATGTAGATAATATTCTATTTAGTTCCACTAACCTTGCTTTATGTTAAAGGTTCTCCCATCTCATGTAAAGTAAATTTGAAATGAATATGATAGGGGAACTTAGTTATTTCCTAGGATTTCAGGTAAAGCAGTTGCCTACAGGAATCTTCATCAACCAAGAGAAGTACAACAAGGAGATACTCAACAAGTTTGGGATGAATAACTCTAAATCATTCACCTAACAGCTAGCAGACCCGATATCCAGTTTGATGTAGGAGTGTGTGCTCGGTATCAAGTAGCACCTAAAGAATCACACATCACAACAGCCAAACAAATCCTTAAGTACGTTAAAGGAACAGTTGATGCAGGATTGTGGTATCCTAAGGAAGGAGGATTCAATTTAGTTAGCTACAGCGACTCGAATATCGGAGGCTGCAAACTAGATAGGAAGAGTGCAAGCGGTACTTGTCACTTTCTTGGACCTAGACTAGTGTCATGGTACAGTAAGAAGCAATTGGCAAATTCGCTTTCTACAGCTGAATCGGAATATTATGCTGCTAGAAGTTGATGTATGCAGATTATCAGGATGCAATAACAGTTATCAGATTATGGAATCATTGCCAAAGAAACACCGATCATGTGCGATAGCACGAGTGCAATTGCAATAACGCGCAATCCTGTATTGCACTCGCGAACTAAGCATATTGATATAAAGCATCACTTCATCCAGAATCATGTTGAGAATAAGGATGCTCGGATCGAGAAAGTTCATACATACATCCAGCTAGCCGACATCTTTAGAAAACCTCTCAGCACAACCAGATTCTGTATGCTGCGACATGAATTAAGAATGCTACAGCCTGAATCACTGTAAGTTTTTACGCTTTTACTCATCAATTGAGGAGGAGTGCTGTAAGATCCAAGAATATAGTATCCACCATTAATTAACTGTATACTCAGATAGTCAACATCACTGTAGGACAACGAAGACATGAAACCTTCCTACAGCTGATGTGTGCATTAATTAAGGGGGAATACAGTACGACCCATAAATACTGTATTAATCCAAACATTGCTATAAGAATTGAATCATGTATGTACCTTTTAAGGGGGAATGTTGTATTATTCGAGGATACAATACATACACTATGGGACGTCAATTAATATATATTATTATTCTATTCATACTGAAAACAGTTTTTAGTCCACGTGCCCTGTTTTAAAATTCAAACGTTTTATCTTTAATGATTTAAACAACATCTGGACTTTATTACCTCAAACACCGTGATATTAATAATTTGAAAACTGCCATTTCATGCAATGGGGGAGACGAACTGTCAAAAGTGGGACCGGTTGTCATTTCAAAATAAGATGGATAAGATGTACTTGTTACTCTAAGTTCATCCTGTTCGTTCTTTTAAAAGACGGTTCCCATCCCTTAAATCTGACCGTTCACTGTAAGTAACCCTAGTCCTCCCTGCACAATATAAGAGGACGATACATTGCTCCCTTTGACTCTTTATGCTTTCTGCAAAATTAAACGAGTTCAGGGCAAACAGCCTACATTCTCTGCAAATTTTCTGCATTCTTTTTCTTTGTTTCTTGAAATCCTTTCTTCGCAAACAATGGCAACTTAACAGACTTCATCTCAATATCTAAAGAAGAAGGAAGCCATCATCGACGAGCGAATCTTCGCCAGATCTGTTGTCATGGAGAGAGTTTATGTTGAAACTGAAGACACTGATGGAATGGAATGAGTCGTTTCCAGAATCAAGCAAAAAGGCTTATACCACCTTGGAAGTCAACACGCTGAGCTCTACGATGAGAGTATTGTTGAAGAATTTTACCTTGATGCCTCCATCAAGTTCTTTTCCTAGAAAAGAGGAGGAGATGTATCTGACATCACGGCTACTGTTCGCGGAATCGAAGTTTTGGTGAATCGAGAGCTTTTGCAAAACTTGTTCACGCTACCATCCGATGGCCTGAGAATGGAAAAACTCAAATCATTCGGGTCAGATGAACTGTTAACGGCCTACTGGGGGCTGTTCACAGGTGACGGGTCCGACAAGAATGCCCACCCCTCATGTCACAAGAAAAATTTCTGCCTACAGTACGTGTATCTTCATGATTTTTGCTGCCGAGTCATTGAGAATATGACTGGAGCATTTGAGATGTGCAATAACCTTCGCTTTAGAATGATGGTAGCCATCATGTCCGGCGAACAATTTAACTGGTGACAAGTTGTTCTGAAGAGGTTACAGGAAGAGGCCGCCAAGCCTGTGTCGCAGAAGAAATCCTTTGGACTCATCCTTAACTACATCTTAACTCACTGTGGTGTCCCGCAGTCTAGAGATGCCAAGAAGATTGGCCCTGAAAAATTCATAGGTAGGAGCAAGCCCTCTGTATTAAACAGAGCCGGTCTATTCGAAAACAGGCCTCATCCATGAACCATGCCTATATCTAATGATCCCATGGATGTTACAATCAAGGTCGTGTGCGAGGAGAAGAAGAAAAGAAAAAGAAGTATCTCTGACAGCAAGTCACCTGAGGCTGCAGAGAAGCCAAAGAAGAAGCTCAAGAAAGCTTCCAATACCAAACCTACAGCGGCTATAGCGGTCACTGTAGATATGCCAACGGCGCAACCCGCTGTTCAAATCCCCAAGGGCGCAACCCATTTGGAAGAGATAGTTGCTACACAATCCGCTGATCCCGAGCCAGTGGCGGCTATGATGAATGATCAACTATTTACCAAGTTGGAAGGCACTGGCGAATCGGCTACCAATTTGGAGCCGAGAGCCACCTCTCCTGTAAGGGAACCCACACCCGTACAAGATTCCTCTCCAATCAGTGTACCAACCCCTGTTAGGATCCCTTCTCCAATATAGGCACCTATACCTGTTGCGGATCCCACCCCTACAGTAGACCCAATCACTATAAGGAGTCCCTCCCCGACAGTACTCATAAATGAAACTCTTCTCCAGTTACAAATTGACCAAGCCTTTGAGCGCTTTATATCTTGAAAAAACTACAGGGTCAGTCCTTATGACATCCTGTGCAACTGGGTAGAGTAGAAAGAAGAAGAAAATTCTATCTGGAAAAGAACGGGCTCGATTGAAAGGGAAATCCAAATCCAATGGCAGAACTCCCTCTAACAGCCATCCGACCGACCCAGACTCAGATACCGACGACGACGCTCTTCAGGAAGGTTTGAGGATCAGCTATAAAGAAGCATGGGAAGGATAAATGTCCATTATGCAGAGCCAACAGGGTTAGGGGACCTCGGATAGACATCAGTCCCCCATCCCTCAACAGGAAGCCACTCAGGACAAACAGGAGGAATCAGTCCCTCATGTACAACAAGAAGTTCCTGATCATGGAGACAAGCCTGTCTCTGACCAAGGAGAAGAAGCCAGCCCCATCCGAGAAGAGGAATCAGTCCCTCTGCCGGAGCAGGCGGAATCCGAGAGTCAGCAGGAGGATTCAGTCGCTCCTGTATGTCCGACTACAGAAAATCAAACATCTCAGGAGGAATCAGTCCCTCCTGTTTCTGAAGCACCTGCTTCCGAAGCACCTTCCGCTAACGAGCCCACGCAAGATGCCCCTGCATCACCCATCTCCATAAGCTCCAAGTCAGAATACGATGACGGATTATTGCAAGACAATAGAACACGACGCCGTCATCACCATGTGGTTCTACGTCAACTCAACGAGCCCGAGGATGAAAAGCTAGCGCACCCTGGCTCCCCACGCACTAAGGCCCGAATAGAGAAACTCCATGCAATCGGACGACACACTATATTCATGCAAGACGTAGTGAAGGCACTGTACGATGTCGGAAAAGAGATTTATTGGATGCGAGAGACAGCTCAGGATGAGCTCTCTATTCTGAAGAATGCAATCTCTAACGTTGAAGACGAGTTCCGTCTAATGTCTAATGCATTATGGAAAGCACTCAATTAACTACAAGTGTATCAGGAAAGACTCCTTAGGCAAGAACAGGAGAAGCTTAGAGTATCCGAAGCCAAGACTATCGCCCCCCTCCAAGAGACTGGATCCAGACTGTCAAGACATGATAAGAAAATAGATGACATGTCTCTGATCCTCAGTACTCTTGTTGACAAAATCACGAATCTGGAGACCAAACAGAACGATGCTATGAATATCCTTGAAAGGATTGATGCAAAGGTCATATATCTTGATGATGCCAAAAAGGGGGAAGAAGCCATAGAGGCTGGCCGGCAATGGAGGATAGAGAGAGAGAGAAAGAAATGGACGCTGCTTTAGAATAAAGCGTCGCTGCTACAATTGGCCGTCTGGCCATGCCTACAAGAGGATACAGGGTATCTGGTTCTCGTCTAGAGTTCCATGATCCCAATGTACCCTGGAAAAACAATGTACAGAAACCAGCCGAGATTCTTCTGCCAACTCACTGACAGCCTACAATTGATGAAGTCAAGAACTGGAGGAAGAACAAACTGATGAGATACATTGTTAAACTCATCAGGGAGTCCGCCATTTTCAACAAGTTCAAATCGCTGGCGGATGCTGCAGAAGAATTCACGAAGACGCTAGCAGAAGGAAAGCTTCCTATGAAAATTCTGATGAAGTCAAGGCACTGGAAAGGTGATCGACTCAACCATCCATACGACTCGATGCTTGATTTCGACTAATCTGCTGAAGGATGAGCGATCTACAAAGATCAAGGCAAGGATTCCCTGGAAAATTGGTGGAGAGGAACCGAGAATGATCCTGACAAGAGACCTTGGAGGCTTTCGCAACATAGGAATTAGCATATCCCTTCTCATTGTATCCATTCTATCCTTGCAGTATGCACTCTCTGTAACTTTTTCTTTAAAGCATTATAATTTTCTGATCATTATCAATAAAATTCAATTTCTCTTGAAAGATTACAGCTCATAATCTATGCTTACTATTTTTACTGTTTTGATTACGAATTTATTTTCTGCAAATAAATAAGTATAGAACATGTCTTAAAGCTGTAAGAACTCATCTGTAAATAGTTCATAGGTTAAGTTGTATTCAACATAGACATACACTGTACGATTGTGCCTGCGCGCCAATCATAAGTTAAAAGTTGTAATACACATCCCTGTAGATGATCTCAATTTTTAGAAACTTGCCTACGAGCAGTTCACATTTTTAGACTAAGAACTAAAGATCAGATCATTCGACAGAAGACCAATTTATCTTAAAGAGGTTTTGGCATTATCAAATAGGGGGGAATTGTTGGGATAAACAATCCTATTTTGATAAAGTGCCAACATACACCAAGTAGTCCCAAAAGAAGATCATAAACTGTTGGGATAAAACTTCTCATGGAAGCTGTTAGAACTTACCATACAACAAATAAGTCGAAAGAGTCGTGCTACCGCTAAGTATGGAAGTTGTCTGGAAACAGCCCCTTACATACAAAAATCGAAGATCTCATGACGTCTATCCCACAGAGCCTAAAGTTACAGCAAAAGACAATGTGTCGGATACAACAATCAAGCTGTAAGATGTTTTACTTGGAAAAAGTAAAACACATCCGATAGGCCTGATTAAAAGTGTTGATATATGCAACAGGACTGAAGACCATTATGAGTATTCACAAAAGTCAAAACACTGTTTTGAAAGAAGTATTTAAATACTGATTGGATAAAGTATTTAAATGTCAACCGACAAGTATCTTCAGACAAAGAGAAAAATCCGGATCAAGCATCTTGAAAGTCAAATAGTCTGATATCAACCAATCAGAATGGAGTTATGCTCACCAACCAGTAAACGAACATATTTGTAACGGATTTATTCCAAAGTTGAAAATAGTCTATACAAGATAAAAACGATTAATGATTGATTAATTCATTTATCGCAGAAACTCTGAGAAGATTATTCTGTCAATCAAGCTTATAAGAGAAAATATATTTCTTCGAGCATATAACAATATTTGAGAGAATAAATATACACAATCAACGTGAACAGCACATCATCAGCCCAAGATCATCAAGCATTCAAGCTGTTGTTCAAACCAGTGATTTCACCATTATTACCTTTGAGTAAACTTAGCCCTGTGTGGACTAAGGGAAAGATATTCTGACCTGTGTGGGACGAATAGGACAAAGCTTCAATCTGTGTGAGAACAAGCAAGTTAAAGAAGCCTACAGCCGATCTGTGTGAACGGTTGAAAGCTACAGTCTTTGTATTAATCTATGTGAACGATACAAGGATAGGTTTGATTAAAGTCACGTAGTTGTGTACGTAATGATTTTAATAAACATTTTACTCCTGTGTGGAGGACCAGTGGACGTAGAGGGGTTTACCTCGAACCACTTTAAATTGCTTATTACCTTCAATCTTTATTGTTTTCATAACTATGATTTATATATTAGAATACATTGCAAAACCATGTATGCACTAAGCTAACAGAAGAAAGCTTAGTTGCTGTATCTACAACAACTCACTTAAACGACTTCCGCTACGCACTCACATTCGAAAACTGTATAGCTTGTTGTACTATTACTTTCCAAGCTGTATACTGTATACTTAGTAGCCAACTTTGCCAAAGGCACTGCAAATCAAAGCTGACTATGGCACAAGAGGATGTCACACATCAACTTCAAGACGAGGCAAGCAAGTCAAAACCACCCTGAAAAAGAAAATCACAATTGCCCACCCACAGGGTTCTGGATATGCTACATATGGACCTCTACGGTCCTGTAGACCCTGTAAGTTTGGTGAGAAATACTGTCTCGTTATTGTTGATTTTTCCAGGTATGCTTGGAAAATCTTTCTTAGCAAGAATAAAGAAACCACAACAAAGTTGCCTATGAGAAAGCTTCATAATGATAAAGGGTTGAGTATCGTGTCCATTCGTTACGATAGAGGTACTGAATTCACAAACCGCTTTATAGAGCAATACTATTCGGAAAATGGAATATAGCACGAATACTCAGCAGCCCAGACTGCTCAGCAAAATGGTGTTGACGAGCGAAAGAATAGAACACTCAAAGAAGAACAAGAACCATGATTGCTGCTATCAAGTTTCCACTGCGGTTCTGGAGACCAATACAGCGTGCTATACACAAAACCGTTGTATCATCAACAAGCATCACAACAAAACAGCATATGAGGTATGGATTAATAAAAGTCCATTAGTTGCGTACTTTCATATATTTGGATGCAGATGTTACGCTCTGAATAATGGGAAAGAGAAACTCAAGACCTTCGATGATATGTAGGATACTCCTCTGTCAGCAAAGTTTTCAAAGTCTTTAACAAAATGAAGCTGACAAAAGAGGAATTTGTTCACGTACTGTTCGATGAACCACACTTTGATCATACAGGAGTAGAAAACTTAACCCAAAATATTCAAACACTCTCCATTAATGACCCTAAATCTCCTATAGAGCTTGTCGTAGACTTAGAGGTTAATCCCGCAGCTGTAAGTTCAAAAGTAGTCAAAACCGACGTTGTATAAGTTGAAGCTGAAACTACAGCACCACAAGATACAATACGGGATGCCGAACTACAACCTGACAGGAGATGGTAGGAGATCACCCACAGGTGTTAATTATAAGAGATATTGATGCTGGTGTATATACCCGAAGAAGGATACAGAGTACACAAGGAACTGTACTGTGTGTGCAAGAAGAGACTGATTATGAGAAATCTTCATTTCGTGTATGAACATCTCAAGATGAACATAGGTGATTAGATATGTGCACCTTAGCTATATTTTTAGCTTAATCTGAACCTGTTTCAACCAATGAAGCTTTGAATAATTCTCACTGGATAACTTCTATGGAAGAAGAACTTAATGGTTTCGAAAGAAACAATCTATGGTATCTAGTACCCAAACCTGAACTTCAAGCTGTAATTAGAACCAAATGGGTATTTAAAAAAAGAAGGATGAGAATAGACTTGTTATTAGAAACAAATTCCGTCTAGTCGCACAAGGGTACATACAGGAAGAAGGTAGAGATTACGATGAGGCATTTGCCCCTGTAGCCAAACTAGAAGCCATCAGGATATTCCTAGATTTTTTTGCCCATAAGAGCTTTATATTATACCAAATGGACGTTAAAAGTGCATTCCTGGACGGAAATCTCGCCGAAAAAGTCTATGTTGAACAACCACCAGGAGTTGTCAACACTAAAGGTGGAGACCTAGTATACAGTCTACGGAAAGCACTGTATGGACTTAAGCAAGCACCTAGAGCTTGGTATGAAATCCTGTCCCTGTACCTTACAAACAATGGATTTGAGAAAGGTGTTCCGGACGAAACCCTATTTAAAATACAAGAAGGAGATGACCTATTAATGGTACAAATATATGTCGATGATATTATATTTAGTTCTACTATCCTTGATTTATGTCATAAGTTCTCTCATCTCATGCAAAGTAAATTTGAAATGAGTATGATGGGAGAACTTAGTTATTTCCTAGGATTGAAGATGAAGTAATTGCCTACAGGAATCTTCATCAACCAGGAGAAGTACAGCAAGGAGCTCCTCAACAAGTTTGGGATGAATAACTCCAAATCCTCATCAACCCCCATGAGCACTTCCATACAAATTAGTGCTGATGAAGCTGGAAAGTCGGTTTATTAATCACTCTACAAGAAGCTTATTGTCTACCTCCTGTACCTAACGGCTAGCAGGCCCGATATCCAGTTTGTTGTAGGGTGTGCGCTCGGTATCAAGTAGCACCTAAGGAGTCACACTTCATAACAGCCAAACAAATCCTTAAGTACGTGAAAGGAACAGTTGATGTAGGATTGTGGTATCTCAAGGAGGGAGGCTTCGATTTGGTTGGCTATATTGACTCGGATCTCGGAGGCTGTAAGTTGGATAGGAATAGTACAAGCGGTACTTGTCACTTTCTTGGACCTAGACTTGTGTCATAGTTTAGTAAGATGCAATTGACCAACTCGCTTTCTACAACTGAGTCGGAATACTATGTCGCGGGCAGTTGCTGTATGCAGATTCTCTGGATACAGCAGCAGTTACAAGATTATGGAATTAGTATCAGGGAGACGCCAATAATGTGCAATAGCACGAGTGCAATTGCAATAACACACAATCCTGTGTTGCACTCGCGAACTCAGTATATTGATATGAAGCATCACTTCATCAGGAATCTTGTTGAGAATAAGGATGTCCGGCACGAGAAGATTCATACAGACATTCAGTTGGCTGACATTTTACAAAACCTCTCAGCACAACCAGATTCTGTATGATTCGTCAAGAATTGGGAATGTTACACCTTGACTCCCTGTAAGTTTTTACGCTTTTTACTCATCAATTGAGGAGGAATGCTGTAAGACCCAAGCATACAATATCCACTTTAATTAACTGTACACTCAGAACAAATAAATTTGTACTATAGGACATGGAAGGCATAAAGTCTTCCTACAGCTGATGTGTGCATTAATTAAGGGGGAATATAGTATGACCCTTCAATACAGAATTAATCCAAATATTGGTGTAAGAATTGAATCATGTATGTACCTTTTAAGGGGGAACGCTGTAGTGATTCGCGAATACAACACATATTGTAGGATGTCAATTAATATTATATTATAACTCTATTCGTACTAAAAACGTTTTAAGTCCACATGCCCTATTTACATTTCAAATGTTTTATCCTTTAATATCTTAAAGACACCTGGACTTCAATGCCTCAAATACCGTAATTTTTAATAAATTCAAAACCGTCGTTTCGTGCAAAAGGGGAGCCGAACTGTCAGAAGTTGGACCGGCTATCATTTCAAAAATAAATGGATAATACGTACAAGTTACTTTGAACCCATTCTGGACGTTCTTTAATGAAATGGTTCTGATCCCTTAAATCTAACCATTCACTATTTAAAACCCTAAACTTCCCTGCACCCTATAAAAGGACTGTATTTTGCTCCGTGACTCTTTATGCATTTCTACAAATTTAAACGAGTCTCAAGCAAAACAGTCTACATACTTCCAAATTTTCTGTGATATTTCCCCGTTTCTTCAATCTTTTTCTGCAAGAATTTCGACTTCCCAGACTTCTTCCCTTTCCATGAAGAAAAGAGGATCTATCATCGACAGACGCATCTTCTCCAGGTCTGTGGTGATGGAGAGAATCCAACTCGAAGGAGAAGACTTCGTAGGAATGGAGGTGGTCATTTCATGTGTGGAACAGCAAGGGCTATACCACCTTGCAAGCCACCACACTGAGTTGTATGTCGCTGGTGCTCGGTACACAAGATAGATGATATGTCGCTGGTGCTCGGTACTCTGCTTGAGAAAGTCAATAATCTAATGACCAAACAGGACGAGTCCATGAAGATCCTATAGGAGATTCATTCAAATGTATCAGATATTGATGGTTCCATAAAAGGAGAGGAAGCTAGAGAGGCTAGCCATAGATGGAGATTAGAGAGAGAGAGAGAGAGAGGTGGAAGCAGCACTAGAAGAAAGTGTTGCCATTGCTATTGGTAGATTGGACTCACCCGGGTCTAGTCAAGCTTCAAGTGGATACAGAGTATCTGTCTCTCGACCTGAGTTCCAGGATCCCAACATCCCCTAGAATCATAATGTGCGAAAGCCTGCCATGATTTTGCTGCCCACTAACCGACAGCCTCAACCGATGATCTGATGAATTGGAAGAAAAATGAACTGATGAGATACTTCTGTACGCTCATCAGGGAGTCTGCCCTCTTCAACCGATTCAAGACACTGCAGGATGCCGCAAATGAATTCTCGAGATTTTTAACAGAAAGAAGGCTCCCTCTGCAAATGCTGATGAAGTCAAGGCACCAAAAGGGTGAACGGTTCACCCACCCGGAAGACTAGATACTCGCGTTCGATAAATCCCCTGAAGGAAGGAGTATCTACAGGGATCGAGGCGATAACTCCCTAGTCAACTGGTGGAAAGGGACAGCGAATTATCCTGACCGGAGACCTTGGAGGCATTCTCAGCATAGGAGCTAACCTATTTTCTTTTTCATTGTATTTGTTTCTTCGGTAAGCTTACCATTGCAATATGTATCTATTTAGCTTTAATCTTCTCAAGAACTTGTAAATTTCCCATTCATATCAATAAAGTTTCTTTTTCTTGAGATATTACAGCTCGTAATCTGTGTTTACTGTTTTTACTGTTGGATTACGAAATTTTGCTATATTTGAACAAGATAAAACTTGTTAAGTCACAAAGCTATAAGAATTTGTCTGCGAACAGTTCATAGATTAAGTTGTATTCAAACTAGACTACATTCTGTAAGATTGTACCTACGCACCAATCATAAGTTCAGTTGTAATACACTTAAACACGTATGATCTTTCATTTTAGAATTTGCCTGCGAGCAGTTCACATTTCTAGACTAAGTATTGAAAATCATATCAATCAGACAGAAGACTTGAAGACAGCCTCTCTGTATATAGAAGAAGATATCTAAAGGAAGTTTTGGCATTATCAACAAGGGGGAAATTGTTGGGATAAACATTCCTGTTTTGATAATTACCAACATCCAGCAAAGAAATCTGAAAGAAGTCGTAATGCCATCAAATGTTCATTAAAATAAAGTTGCTGTCTGAGATTTGTTCTACCCTTACCATTGAAATTATCATTAGCCCTGTGTGAACTAAGGATCCTTGCGTATTCCGACCCGTGTGGGAAGAATAGTATTGAAGACGAATCTCCAATCTATGTGAGAAGAAGCAAGTCGAAAGAGCTCAAGCCAATATGTGTGAACGGCACAAAGCTACAGTCCCTGTATCAATCTGTGTGAATGATACAGAGACATGTTTAGTTAAAGTCACGTAGTTGTGTACGTAGTGATTTTAATAAACTCTTTACTCCTGTGTGGAGGACCAGCGGACGTAGAGGGGTTTACCTTGAACCACTTTAAACTGTGTGTTATTTACTTTATGTCATTACTGTTTTCATTCTATTGTGATTTGTAAGTATACATTGTAAAACCCTGTACGCATCAAGCAAACACGAGATCAACCAGTTGCTGTATCTCACCCTACAGACTTCCGCTACGCAAATTAACTTTAAAAATCGTACAACTTATTGTACCCTTACTTTCTAAGCTGTTTATTGTATACTTAGTGGCCAACACATAAGGACAACAACAAAGCTAACAGAAAAACCGTGGCAGGGAAATGTGTAATACCCGGATGCAATTCAGTAATTATCATTCAGTATGTATCATTCAGTAAATTTCACTCATTAATGATCATTTGTCACTCACATTCAATCATGGTATTCGTCATTCAGAGTAATTGTATCGTGTATCAATCGTCATTCATCACTATCTTAATTGGAGTTCCGTGCCGTGTTTATCATCTTTGTCATTTTTCATTGTGGGTTGTGCGTGAGGAGTAGCGCACGCTACGTACTCTTTCTAGCGCACGCTAATTGAGTACAGGTAGCGCACGCTACCACTCAGCATTAGCGCACGCTAATGTTACCCTGGCTGCAGTCCAGAAGGTACTGGACTGCAGATGAGTTATAAGTAGCGCACGCTACGAGTGGTAAGTAGCGCGCGCTAGTGGGTTGTAGTAGCGCACGCTAATAATTGCTGTAGCGCGCGCTAAGGACGGATCAGGTTGAGTCCAGTGGCTACTGGACTGCACTGGATTAATTCATAGCGCACGCTATGAGTGATATTTAGCGTACGCAAATGGTGTAGTAGCGCACGCTAAATATTGGTTGTAGCGCACGCTACCGAGGTCAGATCAGAGGACAGACGGTTTCTGGATTCCAGTACTGGGCATCTAATAATTCGTTAGCGCATGCTAACCATGGGTATTAACGCACGCTAATGGTATGGTTGTAGCGCATGCTACAAAAGGTACGTAGCGCACACTACCGTGTTCGGACAGTGGGTACTGGACTACCCAAAACACCCGTTAGCGCACGCTATGAGTCGAAGCTAGCGCGCTAAACTGGGATTGCTATAAATAGGACAGTTCAGCCCTTAATCCGTCATTTATCATTTCTCTTCGTTTCTTCGGCGGTTTCGGGCGATTCCGGGCGATTTAGAGAGTGTTCTTCGGGGAGTAATAATCAAACATCATCTTCAAGCTTATCTTTTGGATAAATCATCATTTCAACATCCTCATCACATCGAATCTAAGGTATTAATCTCTTGGATCTAGAATTTTGGATTTTTGGGTTTTTCCTTCCGATTTCTTCGTGTAAGCTTGGATTATCATTGGAATATGTTAGATATGGATTATATACCTTGGATAAATATATTCCTACGGATTTAATGGCTATTTTCGGAATTATTTCAAGAACCGTTGGGGTTGACTTCGGTTAATTGGGGATTTTCCGATTGATGTGGTTGTAATCTTGAATTGTGGATTCCTATTGGATTATTGATATCATTGAAGTGTTTTGTTAGTTCGAAATACTCATTTTGGTGTTGGTTTCAATATATTCGGGATTGGATATTTTCGAAGTTGTGTGGTTGGTTACGTATTCGTTAGAATGCCCCTATGAGTTTGATTATCGTTGTATCGACCTTTGGATTAGTCGTGTTTTGTTGCTTGATACGTGTATTGAACGGTTGTTGGTACTTATTGTTATTCAAGGTTGTTCGAGCGACCGGTATCTCGATTAGGACGTTGTTCGTGGAAGGACATTGTCATCGGTATTGTGTAAGTTAACTCTTACTCGGTTAAAAGGATACTCATTCCTTTTGTTGTTGATTGCTCATAATCATAACTCATTCATCATGATATTAATCATATTGAGACTTGTAATTATCGAATAATCATTTCATTCACGAGGAACGACGGTTCCAAATCATTTCATTGGGTTATCAATCAAGTCACTATTATTTTCATCTCGGTGAGTCATCTTGGCCTTGTCAAATTATTATTCATTGGTATTCATTGTGGTCATTCTCGTTCACATGACCTTCTGGGTTCATATTGCGTGGCCGGGTGTGGCTGTGTGGAATTTTTAGTCGGGCACACGATGGTCATGTTTTGGGTTCACCGATACATTGGACCGTGCACACGGTAACGCTTACCTCCGTGAGACTAATTAGGTAAAAGGACGGGTGTGTCCGGTCATTCGTCTTGTACACTTGCACAGAACATTACGGGCATACTATGATACTCCTCTTCAGCGTAATTCATAACTAAGGATATTTCATAACTTCAGTTAATTCATGATTGTGTAATTTCAACCCTTGAGGATTGTTGTTACGTATGGCGGCCCGTTGGGATTTTTGTTTTCAGGTCACGGCAAGGCAAAGGCACGGGAAGAGCATGTTGACGGCGAGGAGTCCCAGTGATACTAGTAGGGGGCCCCATTCATTCCGTTTGTTTCAGTCATTTCAGTCATTTCCGTCATTTGTATTTTTCGGCTGCAAATTCCGTTTGAGATGTTTAACTGTTGAGGGTGGTGTATTTTATCTCCATATAAAATATACTAGTATTCGGTTTTGTCCTGGTGTGTTGTACTTAAACTCCTCATCGGAGTACTCGGTAATATAATGTGGTTCGGTACTACAATTATATTATTTAATTCATCAATTTCATTTGCCTGGTGGATCCCAGTCGGGGATTCACGGCACTGTAATATCCGCCTAGTTTGGGGTGTTACAGAGTTGGTATCGGAGCGTGGTTTTGAATACTACCCTCCAAGTCATGTCTCGTTTGAAATCATCGTCATCGGACTAGTATCATTGGACTTTCACGTCACGTGTGACCTGTGCAAATGCCGAGCCAATCAGACCAAGAAATGTAAGATTTCTAATGCCATGGTATAATTTCTGGCAATAATCATTCATTCATAATTCATCAGTTAACAATCCTCAATCATCATTGTGATTTTGACCAGGACGGTCAGGTTAACTCATTAATCACTCAATTCATTTTATTACTCGGTTGTTGATCTGGAAGATCATATCATTAATCTTGTTAATTTGTTCAAGATAATCATTTCAATAATTTCATCAGATAATCATGTCACCTCTGTTAATCATTCATGTAATCACTGTGTTAGAGCGCGTATGCTCATTTTCATCATCTCATGTCATAATCATAACGTGATATTCATGCGGGAAATATAATCATCATGTGACTTTCCTACTTCAGTATGGAGAGAGCAAGAAGAGGACGTGGAGGACGAGGCCGTGGAGCGGGCCGAATCCCGAGAGCTCGTGTGAATACACGTGCAAACGCGAGAAATAATGCTAATTCATCGAGCAGCGACGCTGCCACTCATTCACCTGGACGCGATCATTCACTAACGGGGAGTCGTACCCGGGACACGGCTCAGTCAGAAGGTGTCCGGGTTGACCCACTCGCTTTTATGCAGGGCATGATGGCCCAAATGACCCAGATGGCACAGCTGATGGAGACGATGCATAACTCCGTCAATCAAAATCAACAGGCTCCTCCGCCGCCACCTCAGAGGCAAGAGAGGAATGTGAGCAATATCATCGGAGACATCTCTCACCAGAGGCCACCTACTTTTGAGGGCTCGTCTGAGCCGGCGGATATTATTCATTGGCTCGAGCATTTCGAGAAGTTGTTTGCTATGGTAGAGTGTCCCGAAGGACACAAAGTTTCGCTGCGGCTTACTACCAGGTAAGAGCGCACATTCTTGGTGGTTGTCGTTGAAGCCCACCGAAGGATCATGTACATGGGATCGGTTCAAAACTCTCATGATGGAGAGGTATTATCCGCCCCGCTCGAGAGGCCAAACTGTCAGAATTACTCACCCCCGATCCCTCAGCAGACGAGGATGTTCTCGCCATTGCCGAGAAATTTCAGGAACTTCTTCCGTTCGCCTCATCTATCATTCATTCCGAGGCAGATAAGATTAAGTATTTCAGCAAGAGGCTGAAACCCCGTATGAGACTACAGTTGCTTAATCATAATTGCACCACGTTGGCTGAATTCATTGAGAAAGCTCTTACCTATGAGCTTACTGCTAAAGAGATTGCTAAGCAGCAACCTTCGTCTGCTACCAAGAAATCGAAGAATCGTAATCAGTCTGAAGGCGGTCAGACAACCTTCAAGAAACCCCGTGCGGGCTCTGCTTTTTCTGAGCGACCTCCTATGTCGTCTAAACCCGCGGAATCTCAGTCTCGAGCGGCCAGTTCGGCCATCACCTGTTTTAACTGTGGGGATCTTGGTCATCTCAGTACCAAGTGTCCGAGACAGACTATCACGTGTCATAATTGTGGGATTGCTGGGCATAAGGCCCGTTTTTGCCGTAGGGACTCCAAACCTACTCAGACGTCATCTCAGGCCTCTAAGCAGTCAGCCGTTCAGAATCAGGCCACTCAATCAGCGTCGTTTAAAACGACAGGAGCGACTAAAGGTGGAGCATATAGCCAGCAGACGGGAGCATCCGGTGCCGGGACTAGCAAGCCCCGGATTTATGAGATGAAGAAGACCGATGATACAGAGGCCCGAATGATCTCAGGTACACTCGATATTCTATCTCAACCTGTGTGTACCCTTTTTGATACTGGTGAATCACATTCATTCATTTCCGAGTCATGTTTGAGTAGACTACATCTGGGTAGTGCTACTAATTGTGAGCCTTATGTCATTGGCCTACCTGATGGTAGACGAATTATCGTGTCGTGAGATTGAATTGTCGATTGATTTCATGGTCGTGTATGGCCAGCGGACCTAATCGTAGTTGATTTGCCGAGGGACGACGTCATCTTGGGTATTGATTGGATGGATCGTCATGATGCCATCATTAGTGTCCGTAAGCGTATGATCACTATCATTTCAGACGATGGGGTTGAATGTATGTTTCAGGGAGGTAATCCCGGTTGTTCTGGTAAGGTCATTAATTTGATGAAAGCAGTACGATTACTCAGTCAGGGATGTGTTGGTTATTGGTGCTACATGACCAAAACCGAGAAATCATCAGTAATGTTGACGGATATTCCAGTAGTGATGGAGTATGCCGACGTTTTTCCAGGCGAGTTACCTGGTTTGCCTCCACAGAGAGATGTGGAATTCACGATTGAGTTGGAGCCTGGTACGTCTCGATATCGAAGGCACCGTACCGGATGGCCCCGACCGAAATGCAGGAATTAAAGAACCAACTTGAGGAGTTGTACGAGAAGGGTTATATTCGACCGAGTGCGTCCCCGTGGGGAGCACCAGTGTTATTTGTCAAGAAGAAGGATGGTTCTTTTCGCTTGTGTATCGATTATCGGGAGTTGAACAGGGTGACAATCAAGAATAAGTATCCCTTACCCCGTATTGATGATCTCTTAGATCAACTTCAGGGAGCTTCAGTATTTTCCAAGATCGACTTAAGATCTGGATATCATCAGTTGCGGATCCGAGAGTCGAACATCGCGAGGACGGCATTTCGAACACGCTATGGTCATTATGAGTTTGTGGTTATGCCGTTTGGATTAACTAATGCACCTGCGATATTCATGGAGTTAATTAATCGGGTTTTCATCGAATTTTTAGATCAGTTTGTTGTTGTCTTCATCGATGACATTTTGATTTATTCTCGTGACCGAGAGGAACACGAGGTTCATCTTCATCAGGTTCTCGACGTGTTGAGATGAGAAGAACTTTATGGGAAGTTTTCCAAATGTGAGTTCTGGATGTCCGAAGTAACGTTTCTCGGACACGTAATTTCTTCAGACGGAGTTCGTGTCGATCCTCAGAAGACGGAGGCTATTCGTGATTGGCTACCTCTGAAGAATGTTAAGGAAATCCGAAGTTTCCTCGGATTAGCGGGTTATTATCGACGATTTGTGGAGGGATTTTCTATAATCGCTCAACCCTTGACGAACCTTTTGCGTAAGGATAAGAAATACACGTGGTCCGACGCGTGTCAACGGAGTTTTGAGGAACTCAAGAGACGGTTAATGTCAGCACCTGTACTTTCCTTGTCGCAGGGGACGGAAGGATTTGTGGTTTATAGTGATGCGTCCGGACAGGGTCTCGGATGTGTGCTCATGCAGAATGGAAAGGTTATTGCATATGCTTCACGGCAATTGAGACCTTACGAGGTTAATTATCCGACACACGACCTGGAGCTAGCAGCCGTGGTGTTCGCTTTGAAGATTTGGCGTCATTATCTTTATGGCGTTACCTATCAGATATTCACCGATCATAAGAGTTTAAAGTATATATTTACTCAGAAGGAGTTAAATATGCGACAAAGACGGTGGTTGGAATTAATCAAAGATTATGATATTGAGATCCTTTACCACCCGGGCAAGGCAAACGTTGTCGCCGACACCTTGAGTCGTAGGTCTGTTCAGGAGCAGATGCTTGCTTGTTTAACAGTCCAGAAGGAGCTTCAGCAGGAATTCCTTAGACCCGAGATCGAGGTCTGGCTTCAGCGAGTTCAGGGACAACTTTGTATGTTAGAGATTTCATCGTCACTCGAGGAGGCAATCCGAGAGAATCAAAGTTCAGACCCTTCATTGTTGTGCATCCGTGAGGATGTGACTCAGGGGAAAGCCCCTGGATTTGTGGTCCATGAGGATGGACTTTTGAGGTTTAAGAATCGGTTGTGCGTACCGGCGAATGACGAGTTGAAAAACTCGATTTTGAAAGAATCTCATGCTACCCCTTATTCTGTTCATCCGGGGTCTAGCAAGATGTACAAAGACTTGAAACAGAATTACTGGTGGAGTAATATGAAGCGAGAAGTCGCAGAATTTGTTTCGAGATGCTTAACCTGTCAACAAGTTAAGATTGAACATCAGCGACCGGCGGGTATGCTGAAACCTCTTCCTATTACCGAATGGAAGTGGGAAGACATTTCTATGGATTTCATTACGAGTTTGCCGACGAGTCATCGTGGCATGAATACGATCTGGGTGATCGTGGACCGCTTAACTAAATCAGCTCATTTCCTTGAGATCAAGGATACTTGGGGTCCCGAGAGACTTGCCCAGTTATTCATCAAAGAGATAGTGAGACTGCACGGTACCCCTAAAAGTATCGTTTCCGATCATGACGGACGGTTTGTGTCGCATTTTTGGAAATCAGTTCATCGCGCTATGGGAACTCAGCTTAATCTCAGTACCGCTTTTCATCCTCAGTCCGACGGGCAATCAGAGAGGACTATTCAGACATTAGAGGACATGTTGAGGGCATGCGTCCTCGATTGGAAAGACGATTGGGAAGCCCAACTTCCATTGATCGAGTTCACGTATAATAATAGTTGGCATGCTTCGATTAAGATGGCACCTTACGAGGCCTTGTATGGTCGTCGTTGTCGATCTCCGTTGTGTTGGGACGACCTATCAGAATCAATCGCACCGATCCCGATATGCTTATAGCCACCCGTGAGAAGGTAGCTTTGATCAGGAGTCGTTTGTTGACCGCTCAGAGTCGACAGAAATCATATGCAGATAACCTTCGTCGACCATTAGAGTTCGAGGCAGGTGACCATGTGTTGGTCAAGGTATCCCCGAGTCGTGGGATCTTCCGTTTTGGGAAGAGGGGTAAGTTGAGTCCGAGATTCATTGGACCGTTTGAGATTCTGGATCGAGTAGGCGAGTTAGCTTACCGATTGGCTTTACCTCCGGCGTTGAGCCGAATTCATAATGTGTTTCACGTCTCTCAGTTGCGGAAGTATGTTGCCGACCCGAGTCACATACTTCAGTTCGACGAAATCGAGATCGCCGACGACCATTCATATGAAGAGCGTCCTATACGAGTTTTAGAGCGGCGAATCAAACAGTTGAGGAATAAGACGATTTCTTTGGTTAAGATTCAGTGGTCTAGGCACGGAGTCGAAGAGGCTACTTGGGAAACTGAGGATAGTATGCGGGAGAGTTATCCCGAGTTGTTTGACCCTTAGTTTCGGGGACGAAACTCTTTTAAGGGGGGGTGTATGTAATACCCGGTTGTAATTCAGTAATTATCATTCAGTATGTATCATTCAGTAAATTTCACTCATTAATGATCATTTGTCACTCACATTCAATCATGGTATTCGTCATTCAGAGTAAATGGATCGTGTATCAATCGTCGTTCATCACTATCTTAATTGGAGTTCCGTGCCGTGTTTATCATCTTTGTCATTTTTCATTGTGGGCTGTGCGTGAGGAGTAGCGCACGCTACGTACTCTTTCTAGCGCACGCTAATTGAGTACAGGTAGCGCACGCTACCACTCAGCATTAGCGCACGCTAATGTTACCACTGCTGCGATCCAGAAGGTACTGGACTGCAGGTGAGTTATAAGTAGCGCACGCTACGAGTGGTAAGTAGCGCGCGCTAGTGGGTTGTAGTAGCGCACGCTAATAATTGTTGTAGCGCGCGCTAAGGACGGATCAGGTTGAGTCCAGTGGCTACTGGACTGCACTGGATTAATTCATAGCGCACGCTATGAGTGATATTTAGCGTACGCAAACGGTGTAGTAGCGCACGCTAAATATTGGTTGTAGCGCACGCTACCGAGGTCAGATCAGAGGACAGACGGTTTCTGGATTCCAGTACTGGGCATCTAATAATTCGTTAGCGCACGCTAACCATGGGTATTAACGCACGCTAATGGTATGGTTGTAGCGCACGCTACAAAAGGTACGTAGCGCACGCTACCGTGTTCGGACAGTGGATACTGGACTACCCAAAACACCCGTTAGCGCACGCTATGAGCTGGGGCTAGCGCGCGCTAAACTGGGATTGCTATAAATAGGACAGTTCAGCCCTTAATCCGTCATTTATCATTTCTCTTCATTTCTTCGGCGGTTTCGGGCGATTCCGGGCGATTTGGAGAGTGTTCTTCGGGGAGTAATCATCAAACATCATCTTCAAGCTTATCTTTTGGATAAATCATCATTTCAACATCCTCATCACATCGAATCTAAGGTATTAATCTCTTGGATCTAGAATTTTGGATTTTTTGGTTTTTCCTTCCGATTTCTTCGTGTAAGCTTGGATTATCATTGGAATATGTTAGATATGGATTATCTACCTTGGATAAATATATTCCTACGGATTTAATGGCTATTTTCGGAATTATTTCAAGAACCCTTGGGGTTGACTTCGGTTAATTGGGGATTTTCCGATTGATGTGGTTGTAATCTTGAATTGTGGATTCCTATTGGATTATTGATATCATTGAAGTGTTTTGTTAGTTCGAAATACTCATTTTGGTGTTGGTTTCGATATATTCGGGATTAGATATTTTCGAAGTTGTGTGGTTGGTTACGTATTCGTTAGAATGCCCCTATGAGTTTGATTATCGTTGTATCGACCTTTGGGTTAGTCGTGTTTTGTTGCTTGATACGTGTATTGAACGGTTGTTGGTACTTATTGTTATTCAAGGTTGTTCGAGCGACCGGTATCTCGATTAGGACGTTGTTCGTGGAAGGACATTGTCATCGGTATTGTGTAAGTTAACTCTTACTCGGTTAAAAGGATACTCATTCCTTTTGTTGTTGATTGCTCATAATCATAACTCATTCATCATGGTATTAATCATATTGAGACTTGTAATTATCGAATAATCATTTCATTCACGAGGAACGACGGTTCCAAATCATTTCATTGGGTTATCAATCAAGTCACTATTATTTTCATCTCGGTGAGTCATCTTGGCCTTGTCGAATTATTATTCATTGGTATTCATTGTGGTCATTCTCGTTCACATGACCTTCTGGGTTCATATTGCGTGGCCGGGTGTGGCTGTGTGGAATTTTTAGTCGGGCACACGATGGTCATGTTTTGGGTTCACCGATACATTGGACCGTGCACACGGTAACGCTTACCTCCGTGAGACTAATTAGGTACAAGGACAGGTATGTCCGGTCATTCGTCTTGTACACTTGCACAGAACATTACGGGCGTACTATGATACTTCTCTTCAGCGTAATTCATAACTAAGGATATTTCATAACTTCAGTTAATTCATGATTGTGTAATTTCAACCCTTGAGGATTGTTGTTACGTATGGCGGCCCGTTGGGATTTTTGTTTTCAGGTCACGGCAAGGCAAAGGCACGGGAAGAGCATGTTAACGGCGAGGAGTCCCAGTGATACTAGTAGGGGGCCCCATTCATTCCGTTTGTTTCAGTCATTTCAGTCATTTCTGTCATTTGTATTTTTCTGCTGCAAATTCCGTTTGAGATATTTAACTGTTCAGGGTGGTGTATTTTATCCCCATATAAAATATACTAGTATTCGGTTTTGTCCTATTGTGTTGTACTTAAACTCCTCATCGGAGTACTCGGTAATATAATGTGGTTCGGTACTACAATTATATTATTTAATTCATCAATTTCATTTGCCTGGTGGGTCCCAGTCGGGGATTCACGGCACTGTAATATCCGCCTAGTTTGGGGTGTTACAAAATGCACCTCATGGACAGCCTCAAGCTCAAGGAGGCAACAGTCAGGGACGGCGGATGGTTCCTGCTCAGGGAGTATGTCCTAAGTGTAATAAGCAGCATCATGGCGCTTGTCTGTTGGGCACTAGAAGTTATTACATGTGTGGTTAGAAATGCCATATCATGAGGAATTGTCCTAAACAATAATAAAGAGATAGACCAAACCACCATGGTCAACCCTAGCCACTGAGGGCACTATATGGACAGTCGCAACTACCGCCACCTAAATAGCAGAATCATAATGCTAGGTCATATGCCATTAATCAGAAGAAATCGAGAAGAATAAGGGTAACTTGGCAGGTATGGGCAAATTTATGTAATTATTTTATTTGATACTGAAGCATCACATTCATTTATTACTAGAGCATGTGTGGATAATCTTACCATTATGCCAGAATGTGCTAGTCACGTCATGAGATATCTACGCCACCACGAGGAATTTCAACTACCCCAAATATTTGTTCTAATCAAAATTTAGAACTCGTAACTCTTAAAGTGGTAACTAATAATCTGAATGTTCTGATGATGTGGGATGTTGATATAATCCTAGGAATGGACTGGTTAGACGAGAACTATTCCATAATTCTTTGTCATGAAAGGAAATTTACTTTCGAACCACTGGGAGAAAGGAGACCATAGACTTTCACGGCATTAGAATGGGTAGAGGAGCACCCGCCATCTCTGCCCTTCAAGAAAAGAAGATGATGATAAAGAAGGATTTTCAGGCTTTTCTTGTTTACCTGAATGGGGAAGCTAGAAGATAAGACAGTAGGAGATGTGTCAATTTTGCAGAAACTTGAGGATGTATTTCCAGAAGTGTTACCAGGTTTACCACCAGATAGACAAGTGGATTTGAACATCGACCTGGAGCCAAGTTCAGTCCCAGTGTTGGAAGCACAATACAAGATGGCATTGAAGGAACCATAGGAACTCAAGATCCAACAACAGAGCTATTGGATTTCAGACAGAGTGTTTCTCCATAGGGAGAACCTGTCCTTTTTGTGAAGAAAAATGATGGCACGCTAAGAATGTGCATAGAGTATAGGGAGATGAACAAGCTCACATTCAATAACAAGTATCCTTTGCCAATGATAGATGATTTGTTTGACCAACTCAAGGGAACAATTGTGTTTTCTAAGATAGACCTTAGGTCTGGGTACCAACAGTTGAAGATTAGACCGGATAATATAGCCAAGACAACAATTGAGCTAAGGTAATACTTCTTTTTCGCATTACAATTGATATCAACCAGCGTTACCGTAGATATGATTAGGTGTCTATTGTAACACAAAAAGGTGGTGTTGTTGGTCTTTTAAGTAAATGTTATGAAAATTAAAAATTAAGGTGGGATTATACCAAAACAACGGGTCAAATTTAAAAGACTGAAATTATTTGGGTGGCTAAATTAGTTTGACTAACCAGCCCAATTATTTTTGCTCTATCTCCGTCGGCTCTCTCACTATGAAATAAAAAGGCTTTAATGACACTTGTATTTTGATATTTTTTGTTATGTGTCACTAAATATATAAAATAAGATCAATTCTCGTATTCCGTATCTAAGCGTCACTGATTGCTCACACTGACGTATCACTAATCTAGGCATCAGTAATTCCTGACACTAAAGTATCAGTAATAAAAAGAAAAACACTCAAATATGGTCTAATTGATATTCGAATTTGATTTATCTTAGCTGAAAGTATAAATTTAAATAAAAAGACTAATTTTTATGTTTAGTGACACAAATATCTTACGGATTTGTGACATTATAGTATGAGTAATAATTATCAATAATTTGTGGCAATATACTATTAGTAACAAAAATAAAAATCAATCCAATCCATTAAATTAAAGCGAACGTGTTGTGTCGAGAATTACACTCTCCGACCGGCAATCGCCTCGGAGATCGGGCGACCTAGCCACTGCCGAGCAGCCGAGACAGAGCTGCCGACCGGCGACCAGGCGGCCTAGCCTTAGCCCCGCAGACGACATGAATCGGCCAACCGAAGGTCCCAGGACAAGTCCCGGTGCCGAGCGATCGACATCCAATACGATCATCTCTCGGCGCCTGGCGACCGAATTATGGACGATCATCTCTCGGCGCTTTGCCGACCGACCCTTGGTAACCGACCAGTGCCGACCCTCAGTGACTGGCCGAGGACGACCCTCGGTGTCCAGCTAGAGACGACCGCTTCATGCCGATCAGGGCCGATGGCCATCCAGTCGGCAAAGGCCGAGCCACAGGACAGCACCCACGTCCAGATCCACAAAAGGCGCTGACAGACCTGTCACCTACCTCACCTACCAACAGGGCCGCAGACCTGCAAAAGGAGCTGACAGACAAGACCTGTGACCACAGCCTGTCACCTACCTCGCCTACTGACGAGTCCGCCGAAAGTAACAAAGTGGGACCACAGCGATGCCTTAGGACGCGTCGGCTCCTCATTGACCGCATACCGGTGCTGCCATTGTAGCCTTGGACTTTTGGCAGACTGCCCACGTGACCTTTAGGACGATCGCCCCATTATATTAATGGCAGAAAGACGATCGCCCGCTAGGAGACAAGGCACCTCAACCCCTATATAAAGAAGGCAGCCTGCACTTGGATTTCTCGCTGGCATTCTCGCATTTCACAAGTAAAATACACATCACTTGGCTATCTCCAACTCTTGGCCACAGCTATCATTCGGTCCTTCTTCTCCCGGCCTCTCTCATCAAGCAGTCGATCGGCAGGGACGAAGAACACCGAGCTTCGCTCCAGAGCCGGATTAACAGAGTCTTTTTACACTCATTTATCTATATTTCTCACATTAATACTTGTATCCACGAATATTTGTATTAATAACATCTCGCGAGAGCATTCAAGCCCGGGCCTAACAAACCCGGCAAATCTTGTATTATTTATCTTCTCTCGGAAGTGCTCCCGCAATTGTTGTTTGTTGTCCGTCTCCAGCAGTATTTAATCTTCGGATAGATATTTTGGGCAACAACAATTGACGCTAGAAGAAGGGGCAATCTAACCCTCAATTTTTATTCCTACCGTCTCGAAAAACACTCACTGTTCTCGGGGCAGATACTTCAAGTGACACTTACTGCACTTCAAAGAAATCTTTCAGAAATCATGTCTTGCGCCTCCGCGTAGAAGAAAGCCGTCGGACAGCCGGCCGGACGCCGCGTTCCATCCCAGTCCGAGCCATAGCCGATGGTGGAGGGTAGCCGCCGCGGTCAGAGACGCTCGATCCCGCCCCTGGACGGCGGCCCAAGCCTCTCGCTCGATCGGTTCCGAACCAAGGAACAGATTGAAGGGGCCCTGGCCGTCCTACAGGAGCGACGGAGTGCTCTCGACGCGCCTCCTGCTATCACCCCCTCGTCCGTCCGCCGGAAGTCCAAGTGGAAGCTCAAGGCGTTACTGGCCGAGCGATCGCCAGGAGGCTCCCGTCCGCAAGAAGAGGCGCTCGCCAGCCGGGGCACCTCTGTCTTCGATCGCACAGGCGGTGACCCGACACAGCAGCGGGCAGTCCGGCCCCAGCTACGAGACGATGGAGTTTGAGTCCGTCACCAGGAGCTCGGCCTACCCGACTCCCAGAAAGCAGCCCAGCCGTCTGGCTCCCCCTCGCCAAATAGCCGAGGCCGGCAGCAGCGGAGTCCGGAGATAGGTACACGAGCGCCTCGGCTCCTGCTCCCGGAGCTGATTTGCAAGCGACCAAGCCACGGTGATGCCTGCGATGCAACGTCAACTCGACGACATGAAGGCGCTCCTGGAATCCAGGGCAGGCGCCAAGAAGACGATCGTCGGGCCAAGCGAGCCGCTCACGATCGACATCGAGCTCTCCCCCGTGCAGCACAAGATCGCTCCCCCGCAAACACCCATGTACGAGGGGCGATCGGACCCCCAGATGCACCTGAGGAAGTTCAACATCTACATGACCGGGTGTGGGGCTTCAGACGCGACTAGGTGCCGAATGTTCCCTCTGACGCTGGACGACCTCGCCCACAGGTGGTACGCCTCGTTGCCGCCTCGGTCCATTGGCTCTTTTAACCAGCTGGCGCACGTCTTCACGGAGTACTTCGCCACCAGGGTCGTCCGGCCAGAAGGTCCCCTTCGCATGATGCAAATCAAGCAGGGAGAAGAGGAGTCCGACTCGGACTACATCGACCGGGTAGACGTGATCATCCTCAAGGGCGAGCCCGTAAGCGATGAGACCGCCCTCTACGCGGTCCTAGGAGGATTTCAGGGCTTTTCGCCTATGTTTAGGCATCTCACAAAGACCCAACCTACAACCTACGCGGCCTTCCGGGCTAGAGCCGCATATTTTCTGGCCAGGCAGAGGTTTCTTCTTAGCCTGTGAGCAGCGCGATCGGCGCCCGGACGACTATCTCCCGCCTGATCGCCGATATCGACCTACGAATAAAGCGATCGGCAGCCGAGCGACGATCACCAGTCTTCCAGCCCGATCGCCGATCATCACGCTACATCATCAGCAACCCGGAGGACATGATCGCCCTCTACAGTCCAGCATCTAACATGACGGACTAAGGCATAAGATCGCCTCCACCGCACATCATAAAGCCATGGTCCTGGTAGTCGATGGAACCGGCTGCTTCGGCCATGCAAGGTCCCTTTCGGCCGAGATCGCCCGCCCTTCGTTTAAATACGAGGCCGGCGTAGTCTGAGGGCTCTCCAAATTTAATCAGTGGGCACATGCCACAACCCCCGTCTCAACGTACACCGTCGAGGTTCGCCATCTTCATGGTGGGCCGAGGTGGAAGCAGAGCTAACAAGCCGCGGGCGTGGAGTTGATTCATCCGACGCTGCCCCGCGCAAGGACTCCTCTAGACCGAGACCGCACGCCCTTCGTTTAAATACGAGGCGAGGCGCAGCCTAACAGAGGACCCTCATAATAAAGTGAGTCACGAGACACTCAATGTCTTCGCGCACCAAGACATGGTCATGGAGTCGGCCCATCGAAC
Organism: Orobanche coerulescens; assembly: GCA_033398695.1. Taxonomy (NCBI): domain Eukaryota; kingdom Viridiplantae; phylum Streptophyta; class Magnoliopsida; order Lamiales; family Orobanchaceae; genus Orobanche; species Orobanche coerulescens. The sequence continues at coordinate 83,985,154 of CM065805.1, forward strand.
TTCGCGATTGTGCACGATTCCTCAAACAAGCGAAACCATCAAGTTTCCGAGGGGGATCGGCCAATGTTGTTTTTGCAGGTACAAAGACCGAAAGATAGCTAGCCAATCGACTAGGATAGCCCAAGTCCGAATCATAAGTCAGCTCAGCAAGATCGCCCGTCCTCATCCTTACACAATCGCCAGCAAGAACCACCTCGCCCCATGTCTTCAACATAGGAGCAAGCTGGGGGGCAATTGTTGTGTCGAGAATTACACTCTCCGACCGGCGATCGCCTCGGAGATCGGGCGACCTAGCCACTGTCGAGCAGCCAAGACAGAGCCGCCCGGCCGCGACTGTGCGGCTAGCCTTAGCCCATGAGACGACATGAATCGGCCACCGAAGGTCAGGGAAAATCTGCGGTGCGAGCGATCGACATCCAATACGATCATCTCTCGGCGCTGGCGACCGACTTCGCGACCGACTTATGGACGATCATCTCTCGGCGCTTTGCCGACCGACCCTTGGTGACCGACGGTGCGACCCTCGATGGCGGCCGAGGACGACCGGTGTCGGCTAGAGATGACCGCTTCATGCCGATCGGGGCCGATGGCCATCCCGGTCGGCAAAGGGCGAGCCACGGGGCGGCACCCACGTGCGAGATCCACAAAGGCGGCGAGACCTGTCACCTACCTCACCTACCAACAGGGCCGCAGACCTGAAAAAGGAGCTGACAGACAAGACCTGTGGCCACAGCCTGTCACTAACCTCGCCTACTGACGAGTCCGCCGAAAGTAACGAAGTGGGACCACTGTGTGATGCCAGGACGCGTCTTTGGCTCCTCATTGGACCTTGGTGTTTGCCATTGTAGCCTTGGACTTTTGGCAGACTGCCCACGTGACCTTTAGGACGATCGCCCCATTATATTAATGGCAGAAAGACGATCGCCCGCTAGGAAACAAGGCACCTCAACCCCTATATAAAGAAGGCAGCCTGCACTTGGATTTCTCGCTGGCATTCTCGCATTTCACAAGTAAAATACACAGCACTTGGCTATCTCCAACTCTTGGCCACAGCTATCATTCGGTCCTTCTTCTCCCGGCCTCTCTCATCAAGCAGTCGATCGGCAGGGACGAAGAACACCGAGTTTCGCTCCAGAGTCGGATTAACAGAGTCTTTTTACACTCATTGTATCTAGATTTCTCACATTAATACTTGTATCCACGAATATTTGTATTAATAACATCTCGCGAGAGCATTCAAGCCCGGGCCTAACAAACCCGGCAAATCTTGTATTATTTATCTTCTCTCGGAAGTGCTCCCGCAATTGTTGTTTGTTGTCCGTCTCCAGCAGTATTTAATCTTCGGATAGATATTTTGGGCAACAATAGAACGTTTACAATTGTGGATTTAATTTTACTTTTGTTAAAGGAATAATACCCGTTGTGTGCCTAAGTTTGTTAGTTTATGGGCTTTCCTAGATAGAATTTGGCTGAGGCCTGTTTGTATGTACTTCACCATATTTAAGGGAACTCAATGATGGAATAATACAACAACACTTTGCCCTACTTTCTTGTCTTGTGTTATTTTCCCTTCAACACGTTATCAGCACGTGTCTAACCAACTGAGAAAAATCCCGGCCGAAAATTCTGAAAAAAAAAAATCGAAAAAAAAACCCTAGCGACTCCGCACACCCGCCGCCGTCGCCTCCTCCAGCTCGTCGCTGCTCATCCTCCGTCCACAACCAGACCAGATCGGACAAAACCCTAGCGACTCTGCACATCCGCCGCCGTCGCCTCCTCCGGCTCGTCGCTGCTCATCCTCCGTCCACAACCAGACCAGATCGGACGAAACCCTAGCAGCAGTCCGCCTTCTACAACCCCCGCACAACATCGCAACCCCTTCCCTCCCGTCCGACATTGCACCAGATTCGCGAACGCCACGACCTTCGTTTTCCCCCGGCTCCTGCTCGTTTTTTTTCCCCCGGGCACCGCGACCGTCGCCTGCTCGTTTCTTCCCCGACGTCCGACCTCCGCCGTCTGCAATCGAAGCCCGTGACTCGTCGTCGTCTCCTGCAATCGAGGCCTGTCGCCGGTTCCCCCAAATCTCCAGACCGTGACATCATCCCCGCGACCCAGACCCAGAAGGAGAACACTGACCCGGTTGCTGACGAAACCAGATCCGGTTGCTGACCCGACCCGCACGCAGTCTTGTTTTCAGTTCGTTTCTGCTCCAATTTGCGAAACAAAGTACACAAATACGAACCCTACTATCTGCAACGTGCGAATTTACATTTTTTTTTAATTAATTACTATTAATTGCATATTGTACTTCGAATTTATTTATGCTTAATTTAACCAAAAGCATGATGCATCCATAATTTTAATTAAATTAAAATAAATTGCTTAAGCAACTTGAATTAAAATAAATTCACGTTGAATTAATAATAATTGCGGCATAAGATACCTCTTTGACTGCATATATACGTGTATAGATATACTCATAGGGCTATGTGATTATATCTATAATTATATATATATTTTGCATGCATTATTAGTTATGGCATGTATATTAAGTTCATCATTAGTAGAACTTAGAGGACTTATTTCTACTATTTATATCAACTCGAACCGTGATAAAGTAATTTCATCGGTATAAAGCCCAATAGCATCGAAAGTAATTTTGACCATATCTTGGTTCTGAAAAATAATAACCCTCCACATTATTGAAAATTTTATCATGGAAAGTACTCATGATATACTGTGAAAATTCATTTTCCTTTTTTTCTTGTCTCAAGATGGCTGATCCAACTCGTCCCGAATTTGACATCTTGGACTCAGAAGGGCTTGAGTACCATAGATGGGTTTCTGACGTAGAGACCACTTCTATCGCTAAGGACTATAGTGCTACTATCTTTGAAAAAGCAGGCGAAGCACCGTCTGACAAGACCAAAGCTAGTGCATTAATGTTCCTTAGGCGACATATCGACCCGAGCCTAAGGTGGGAATATCTGCAGTTGAAATCCCCGAAAGAACTGTGGGATGCCCTTAAGGGCCGTTTTGGGAACATCCACAATACTTTGCTCCCAGAGTTGACCGTGCAGTGGAATGAAATCCACTTGCTTGATTATAAACGGATCAACGATTTCAATAAAGATATGCTCCGTCTGAAGTCACGCCTTAATTTCTGTGGAAAGGACCTCACAGAAGATGATATGATTCAGAAAACTCTTTCCACTTTCCCTACTTCCGCCCTTATACTAGCGAACCAGTATAGGCTGGAGTATGACAATAAACGCATCACTACCTTCAATAAGCTTATCAACCTACTGCACGTGGCTGAGAGGCACAATGAAGTATTGGTGAGCAACAATGCCGGGACAAAGAAAGTTCGAGGCCAACTATGGCAAAGTGAAAGGTGGAAAGAAACCCAATGCACAGGGACTGGTCATGGCAACCCCAAACCACAACGTGGAAGAGGGCACAGTGGTCGAGGACGTGGTCGAGGACGTGGGGGTTCTTCCAATGTAATGAGTAGACTTGGTGCTCCGGCTCTTACGGCCAAGGAAACAAAGCACCTACCCCCATGTCGCTCCCAAAGTCGAGTTGGCAATGAACCGTCTATCGATGTGGAGATCTTTGGACATTGGTACAAGAAGCGCCATGCAAGTAAACAAGTCGCGGACACTACAAGAAATATAGAGAGTCCAAAGAACGGAGGCTCACTATATGGAGGAAGATGCTCTCGACGAGTCCCCGACGTCAATTTCACGATCACCGATAATCGCAATGAGCCATACGTGTCACGATCATTAGAGGCACCCCTTTATGACTGAATGTTTTCATTATGTTTACTTTCTCGTTTACATTTGGCATTGTTAACTCAGAACGATTTTTTCGATGTTTTATTTTCAATAATGGTGTGATGAAACTTTATTTTTCTAGAACAAGATATTATTATTGCTTACGTTATATCCATAGCTTTATTTCGAAGAAATGAATATTGCTTACATGTTTATGGTTCGATTTTTTTTTCTCTCCTTTTCGTAGGAATGAATCGGGGAGAACTTGAATGTTTGGTTGACAGTGGGACCACCCACACCATTCTTAGGAATAGGCTTCTATTCACGGAATTAATTGCATGTCAAACCTCGGTAACCACGATGACTGGGTCCTCCCAACTCATCCAAGGGCGAGGCAATGCCCGATTTTTATTGCCTAACGACACTCTTATCCGAGTTACCGATGCTCTATACGCACCTAGGGCCCCTCGAACCTTACTAAGTTTTAAAGATATACGTAGCAATGGTTTCCACGTCGAAACCCACTGTGAGAATGGAATCGAGTTCCTTTATATTACATCAAATGAATGTGGACGTAAACGCATATTAGAAAAACTTAAGAGTCAAAATAGTGGACTGTACACCACAACCATTAGGATATTCGAATCCTATGATGTCACCATAAATGAAATTTGGGACAAAGACTCATATAGGCTTTGGCATGATAGACTAGGTCATCCTGGTCGAGATATGATGATCCGTATCCTAAAGAACTCGCACGGACATCCTTTCTTTCGAGCGAAAAAGGGGCAACAACTCAACACGAAGAACAGTAGTGATGTTAATCATGCTATGTCATCTAAAGAAATAGAGGCATATACCCCTTCTAAGCAATTGACTATGTCAAAAGCACATCGCTCATTCTGCAAAGCCTGCTCTTTAGCTAAAGTAGGAGCGAGACCTTCCTACACTAAAGATACTAAAGCGAACATCCCATTCTTACAACGTATACAAGGAGATATTTGTGGACCCATCCACCCAGAATGCGGACCATTTAAGTACTTTATGGTATTGGTGGATGCTTCGACACGCTGGTCACATGTCGCACTCCTTTCCACTCGAAATCCGCATTTGCAAAACTCCTAGCTCGCATCATTCGTCTAAGGACTCACCATCTGATCACCCTATCAAGTCTATTCGACTCGATAATGCAGAGAATTTACATCTAAAGTATTTGATGACTACGCATGTCAATCGGAATCGATGTAGAGCATCCGTTCCCCATGTGCATACACAAAATGGTCTCGCAGAGGCAACCATTAAAAGAATCCAAATGGTAGCACGAGCATTGGTTTTGCGCGCAATCGCCCATCTCTGCTTGGGGATATGCGATCCTACATGCGGCCGTACTTATTCGTTTGAGACCCCGTTGGCCAACCATTTTCTCGCGTACGGTTGGTAGCTGGATATGAACCGGATATTTCACATCTACGCATATTTGGTTGTGCAACATATGTGCCGATTGCGCTCCACAACGCAATAAAATGGGTCCTCGAGAGGCGTTTAGGTATTTACGTTGATACGAATCCCCAACAATTATCCGCTACTTAGAACCCTTGACAGAGATCTCTTTACCGCACGTTTTGCGGATTGTCACTTCAATGAGTCGGAATTCCCGTCGTTAGGGGAGAGGAGAAAAGAAGTTTCTCAAGGAACAGCGAGGAATTGTCTGATGCGTCCAGTCTGTCTCATTATGATCCCGTACCTCACTATGTGATCGTGAAGTACAACGAATCCTCGATCTTGAGCGTGCGCATTCGATGCACGATGCGTTCTTGATATCGCCAAAGTGACAAGATCACACATTCCGGTGCAAATGTGCTGCAAGGTTAGAAGTCCCGAATAAAGGGCACATCACCAACGTCTGCAGTGATGCGATCGCACCCGGTGGAAATGCGATCGAGGCCGTGGCTCCCAAAGGAAAAGGGGAGGCCACCGGTTCGGAGACACCCGCCCAAGGAAGAAAAGGGCGGTGAGGCACAAACCAACCCATTAATCATCAATACCGGGAATCCTTCCCACGAGATCATCTCGACTATAGCTATGTCCACGAATCATTAATGGGGACGCCTGAGATCGATTCGAGATTAGAAAACAAAGAGATCTCGATCAATTATGAAAGTGCGTCGATTTGATGGAACGATCGACCACTCATATTGATGATGTGTTTGCATACACAGTTGCTCAAGAAATCATAGAGCACGATGATGTCGAACCACGCTCTGTTGAAGAATGTCAACAAAGAGCCGATTGGCCTAAATGGAAAGAAGCTATCCAGAAGAGCTTGACTCTCGACAAAACGCAAGGTACTTGGCCCGAGAGTGCTAACTCCGCCAAGTGTAAAGCCCATTGGACACAAATGGGTTCTTGTCGAAAGCGTAATGAGAATCACGAAGTCCCGAGGTACAAGGCTCGCCTTGTTGCACAAGGTTTCTCACAACGCCCGGTATAGATTACGAGGAAACGTACTCCCCGTAATGGACGTTATTACGTTCCGCTATATAATCGGCTAGTTATTTAGAAGGATTGGAAATGCGGCTAATGGACGTGGTCACTGCGTATCTCTATGGGGATCTAGATACGGAGATTTACATGAAAGTGCCCGACGGCATTTCATTGCCCAAATCAAGTAACTCCAGGACCACGGAGTGCGTATTGATTCGTTTGAAACGCTCACTTTACGGCTTGAAACAATCCTAAGGATGTGGTATAACCGTCGAGTGAATACTTGATTGGAAAGGGATACAAGAACGATGAAGCTGTGTCCTTGCGTCTTTATAAAGAAAACAAGTTCGGATTTGCAATCATCGCGTGTATGTCGACGATATGAATATAATCGGCACTCTTGATGAAATAAGAGAAACCACGGATACTTGAAAAGCGAGTTTGAGATGAAAGATCTTGGGAAGACTCGTTTTGTCTTGGTATTCGAGATAGAACATAGAGTGCATGGAATTCTCATCCACCGATGCCTTATGTCCGTAAGATGCTTAGACGCTTTAACATGGACAAAGCACACCGGTTAGCACTCCCATGATCGGTCGTAGCTTGGATGCGAAGAAAGATCCATTTCGTCAAAGGAAGATGACGAAGAGCTTTTGGGAGCTGAAATTCCCTACTTAAGTGCAATAGGCGCTCTATTGTACTTAGCTCAATGTACGCGACCGGACATCGCCTTCTCGATAAACTTACTAGCTCGATTTAGTTCAAGACCGACGCAACGTCATTGGAATGGTATCAAGAATATATTCCGATACCTAAAAGGAACCATTGACTTGGGACTATTCTTTCCCTACAAGCGTGCAAAGGAAGCTGCTTGTAAAGGCAAATGCTAAAGTAAATGCTAATGCCATAGAACCTACTCCGTGAACGTATTGGTAGGATTTCTTTGATGCGGGGTATCTCTCAGACCCACACAAAGGTCGTTCCCAAATCGCTATGTATTTGCTATTGGGAACACCGCTATATCTTGGAGATCCACAAAGCAAACCCTTGTAGCTACCTCATCTAATCACGCCGAAATTATCGCTTTGCATGAGGCGATGCGTGAGTGTATTTGGTTAAGAGCTATCATTACACATATCCGAGGTAACAGTGGACTAAGTAATGTCACCGGAGCACCCACATGCATATATGAAGATAATGCACTTGCATCGAGCAGGATGAAGCTTGGGTATATCAAGGGGATAACACAAAACACATATCTCCAAATTCTTCTATAATCGGCAACAACGGGCTCTCCTCAATATTCAAGTAAAGCAAGTCGGATCGAGGAGAATGTGGCCGATTTGTTCACCAAATCTCTGCTAAGGCCGTGTTTGAAAAACATGTGAGAAGTATCGGAATGCGGAGAATTTCCGAACTCCCGAAATCGATGTAAAGGTAGAGGGAGAAGGGTGAGTCATAAAGAAACTTACTCACCGACGTTGTACTCTTTTCTTTGACCAAGGTTTATTTTCTCCCACCGGTTTGTTACTTGGCAAAGTTTTTAATGAGGCAAACGACACATGCACAAGTTTTTCAAAGTATCCTTGATTGATGTACAAATCGGGGAGATGTAGACTTGAGGGAGTCTTACATCCACAACGTCGTTATACTCTTTTCCTTCCAAGGATCATTTTTCCCACGGGGTTTTTATCACTTGGAAAGGTTTTTAACGAGGTAACAAGATGTACGATTTTAGGGATCGATGGAATGGTCACCTTAGTAGCGCTATGATCAAATGTAACGATCATATGAGAGGATAGATTCAAAGGACGAAGTCTAAACTTGATGTGTCAGATCTTGTCTCTTTTCCTCTGATCAAGACATTTTTCCCACCGGGTTTTGCTTGTGAGGTTTTAACGAGCTGACATGACATGACTTGTAGACTAGGCACAGGGGAGTGTTAAAGGAATAATACCCGTTGTGTGCAAGTCATTAGTTTATGGGCTTTCCTAGATAGGATTTGGTGCGCATTTGTATATCTTGCTTATTTAAGGGAACTCAATGATGGAATAATACAACAACACTTTGCCCTACTTTCTTGTCTTGTGTTATTTTCCTTTCAACAACTTTTAACCGCCGTTTATATATATCAAAGGACGACATTTCAGAAAATCATTAATTCTACGCAACTTCCAAAATTTTCTGGCGGAAAACATACCATTCAGATTTATTTTTGGAGCCATAATTTTCATTTTTCTTTTTTCTTTTAGAATTATTTTTTCATCTCTTTCTCCCTGAAACCCTTGGTCTCTTTCCCGCCGCCTCATTTTTGCCTCTCTCTTTATTTTCCAGATTGAAATCAAAACTCCGTTCATCAGTAGTGTACCTAATTAGTTAGATCGTCCGCTCCTCCCTGCTTTATATTGCCATCGTCTCTCCCCCTGCATTCTCTCGGGCCGCCGTACCACCAACCCTGTCCTCCTCTCTTTGTTGCTCTGTTGTATTTTTATTCTCCATTGCGTAGCCGCCGTCCGCCCCTTCTCCATCCTGCATCATCGGCTGCTATATCAATACTTTTTCTGTGCTTTTTACTTGATGTGGATCGGCAAGACTTGGCTTTACTTGGAAAGTTTGGACAGAAGCAAAGAGGCCTAGGAGTCGTTGTTTCGCCTCTGCTTTGTTTTGAGAGTTATTTTGCTGTTTATTTTTATTTATTTTTGAATTCCTAACATAGGCCCTTATACTCTAACAATACGCTTACCCGATAGATTCATAATTATAAAAAAATGACTATTGGATATATAATGTTGTGGCTGTAGTTGAGATCTTTTTCTCTTGAGTGATATTCAAATTTCATTGCCAAATCGTAACTATGAGGCAAACAGTAAAGCGTACCTTAACTACTCTCTCTCTCTCTCTCAAACACAGAGATTCGCTTTTTTATTGTTATTTTTAGCATAATTTTTCTTCGTTTTTCTCTAATCAAAAGGAGGGATTTTTTTCTATCCATCAGGTTCTTACTATTGGGATTCGGTGCCTAAATCAAATGACCAGCGAAAGCGGTAAAATGAAAATTAATTCGATCTGAATCTCTACGAGAATCGATTGAGCTACATATATACGAATATAAAAACGAAACATAGAAGATACGAGAAACATATCCTCGTAGTCCGTTGATTAAATGATGATCTTCGCTTGAGCGATTCCCAAAGATTTAGGCGATCTCCCTGCAATTCCAATCCGCTCCAAGCTCTTTGATGATCTAACGCCGAAAGTACCGCGTCTCAACTTGTCACGCGCTAAAGGAACGAACGAAACGACAACGTCTTGCTATCCTCCAAGGATACGGCTAGAGCAAGGTTGTAGAAGCTTGTATATTAAGATTATTGCACTGTAAGTGTTTTAATCTTACTCTCTCTATAATCTCTTGATTTTTCTTCCAAGCAAAACAAGAAGAAGTGAAGAAAAAGAAGACTTTGAGAAAGAAGTTTTCTCTCTCTTTTCTTGCTATGCTTGAACGGTAGGAATCTCACACCAAGTTGCAAGTGAGTTGTCCTCATTATTCTTCTCTTCCACCTAATAAAAACACATTTCTCTTTATAATAAGAGATACAATATCTCTAAATTCCATTTAAAAAATGGAGACAAAGACTAAAGGAAGGTGGGTGAAAATGGGGCGGCCATCATGAAGAAATTGGACGAGTTCGGTTCGTTTCGGACTCCCGTGACTTCAAACAGATAAATTCCGATTCCGTTTTGATATATTATATCAATTAATTAATCTAATTAATTAATCATATCAAATACAAAATAACATAATTAATTTCTCCAAGAAATAATTATATTCATGAATTAAATTAATCACCCAGTAATTTATTTAATTTATTAGGCCGTAAATTAATTTATCCTACAAATCAATTTAGACATCCAATGTCCCAATAAATTAGATATTCAATATCTAATATTTATGATGAGAGAATTAGCTCGATTCATTCCGTCGTCAAGGTAGGTCCGTCTCAATTAGCAATGGGAGGAACCAAAGAGTAGTAGCACCACCTAGACAGCCTGGCGGCCTACACTGTACCACAACTGAGAACGAATGATTGAGATCATTCAAGAACCATTCTTTTGTGAATACCAGTATACGTATAAAGCCTTCTTTAAAATGTCCTGATCAAGTTATAGGGTCACAGTCAGTCAAACCCTATCTGTACTTGACACTATGCATGAGTTAATGCAAATCGAGATCATCGTGCTCTCGTGTATCCAATACAACTAGCTCCAATGTTTTGGCCAAAGACTTATGATCTCATCTGCCAATAACCGCATAGGACATATGACCCGTTCACTAACAGGAGAAAGAATTCTATCTTGTTATTTAGTAGGACCTGCTATTTGCCCGTCAAGACGCACGTCGAGGTTGACCCACGCCTTTCGGTTTACAGGGTCGAACTACTCTAATGAAAATCTTGACGTCACAAGCACATCCCTACTAAATCCTCAAGTCCAAGGTTCACGAATATCTATCACAACCTTTCGATTCCGTCATGTGACGAATCGAGGGTGAGTCGGTTCGAGCATACTAATCCAATTAGCATACCTATAACGTGTACTCCTACTAACCATTAGTGTTCGACAGACACTATCCATGTCAAAGAACACGTCATACAAGTCTTCACATAAACTTAACGCACAGTCAAGTTTTATCGGTTTGCGAACGATTAAATATTTGAGCTATAAACCTTTCCAGTGCTGACCCTCTTATCCAATAAGGAGTGGAATGTTTTGCTCTCAAATATACGAACTAGTTTCTATATATATATTTACGAGTTAGGAATGCCAGTAACTACCAGTAAATAAAGAAACATCCATTTGCCTTATGATAATGAATTACATAATAACAAGTACAATGCCCTCACTCAACATCCTCTGAGTGGCATTCGAGGGCATACTCCTAACAATCTCCCACTTGCACTCAATCCACACACTATGGTATCTAATACCCATGTTCTCCTGATGACGCTCCAAGCTAATATGAGGAAATGACTTGGTTAGTGGATCAGCGATGTTGTCGGATGCGTCTACTCTATGAAGCACAATGTATCCCTCGCGAACAAATTCTCTTAATTTATTTGGTACTGTTGTGAAACCTCGGCTCCTTGGCCTGCGCTACAGCTCCGTCGTTGTCGCAGTACAGCGGAAAAGGCAGCTCTGCACATGGTATCACTTGAAGTTCTCCCAGAAACTTCTTAATCCAGAACCCTTCCTTGGAAGCCCCCGCGGCTGCTTGATACTCAGCCTGACAGGTGGAAGCAGCAGTCACGCTTTACTTGGCGCTACGCCAAGATACTGCTCCTCCATTAAGAGTAAATATATAGCCAGAAGTAAACATTGAATTGTCCTTCTGTCCTTGGAAGTCCGAATCAGTGAATCCCATCACATTCAATTCTTTACCGCCATACATCAGAACCATATCTCTAGTCTTTCTTAAGTACTTCAGAACGTTCTTTATGACAGTCCAATATTCCCTACCTAGGTTTGCCTAAAACCTACTTACCACGCTCACAGCATGCGCAATATCAGGTCTTTTACACAACATAGCATGCATAAGGCTACCCACGGCCGAAGCATATGGTATATTACTCATTTCTTTTTGTTGTTCCTCACTTTGAGGACACATCTTTGAGGAGAGTTTTATTCCATGTCGCATCAGAAGGAACCCTCTTTTAAAATCATCCATCTTAAATCGTTTTAAGATTTTATCTATATAGAGGGCTTGGAAAGGCCTATCATTCTCTTTGCTCTATCCCGGTAGAGCCGAATACCAAGAATATAGGATGCTTCTCCCAAGTCTTTTATGGAGAAATTACTTGAAAGCCAAGCTTTCACAGAACTGAGGATTCCCACATTATTTCCTATAAGTAGAATGTCATCTACATATAGTACTAAGAATGTGATCTTGCTCCCACTAACCCTCTTATATACACAAGGTTCCTCTTCATTTTGCATGAAGTCAAACTCTTTTACCGCCTCGTCAAAACGAAGGTTCCAACTACGCAACGCTTGCTTCAGTCCATAAATAGACGCTGAAGTTTGCACACTTTCTGAATATCGACCTTGGACACAAAGCCTTTAGGCTGCTCCATATAGCTTTCCTCCTCTAGAAATTCATTAAAGAAAGTCGCCTTTACGTTCATTTGTCATATCTCATAATCGTGGTAGGTAGCTATAGCGAGTATCATGCGAATAGAGTTGATCATAGCTACGGGCGAGAAGGTATCGTGGTAATCGATCCCTTCCTTTTGGGTATAACCCTTTGCCACAAGCCTAGCCTTATAGGCATCAACCTTGCCATCCCCATCAATCTCCCTCTTGTAGATCCACTTGTTCCCAATAGGTAATATGCCCTCGGGGCAGTCTACTAGAGTCCAAACCTGATTGACATGCATCGAGTCTATCTCAGCTTCCATAGCTTCACGTCATTTCACGGACTCTACATCCACCATCGCTTGGTCATAGGTCATTGGGTTGGTCTCTTGGCTATCACTTGGAACCTCGTGGAGACTCAGCTCATCCGAGTGCACAAGGCCATATCTCTCAGGTAAATGAGACACCCTACTAGACCTACGAGGTGGTTGTACTTGTGTTTCAGAAGGTTCGGTTTCAATTTCTTGCACAGGTATCTCTTGAGGAGTTTCATTGTATTTTTCCAAAGAAATACTTCTACCTGCTCTGCCTTTCTGAATGAACTCATCTTACAGGAAGTGTGCGTGCAAAGCAACAACGATCTTTCAATCTTCGGGCATGTAGAATAGATAACACATCATCCTTGATGGGAATCCAATGAAACGTCCCTTCGCGGACCTCTCTTCTAACTTTTTCACCTTAGCCTTCTTAACATAGACGGGACATCCCCAAATCCTAATGTGATTAAGACTTGGTTTCCTGCCCTCCCACATCTCATGTGGAGTTTTAGGAACCGAATTAGAAGGACATTTGTTCAAGATATAAGCGGCAATCAGGAGTGTATACCCCCAAAGGTAAATCGGTAAGTCAGTATAGCCCAGCATGGAACGGACCATGTTCAACAAGGTCCGGTTCCTTCTTTCTGACACACCATTTAACTGAGGAGTACCTGGAGGTGTTAGTTGTGATACTATTCCATGTTCCTTATAGAACTCATCAAATTCCGTACTCATATACTCGCCACCTCGGTCCGACCGAAGTTCTTTGATATGATTTCCAGTTTGTTTCTCGACTAGGGCCTTAAATTCCCGGAATTTCTCAAAGGCCTCGGATTTATGTTTCATTAAGTATACATAACCATACCTAGTATGACCATTTGTAAACGTAATGAAATACTGATATCCATCACGTGCTGCTTCCAAAGCACCATATATATCAGTATGGATTAATCCTAGTTTATCAGCGGCTCTTTCAAAAGTCCCTGTGATGGGGGACTTTGTCATTTTGCCTTTAAGGTAAGATTCACAAGTAGGAAAGGCATCCGATCCCAATGGACCCATAAGTCTATCCTTTTCTATTTTTTAAACCTTGGTCTGACCAACATGACCAAGTCTAAGATGCCATTTCAAAACTTGATTAGTTTCATTCCCACCATGCTTCCTAGTCATAGTATTCACAACGACTTTGTTACTGAGGTTTAGATGATACAATCCATTTAACAATGTAGCAGTGCCCACTAGTTTATTTCTAAAATAAATATTGCAGGAACCATCACCAATGAAAAATGAAAAGCCTTTCTGATCCATGACCGGAATGGATACAATGTTTTTATGCCCCTTGGGCAGAACAAGTACATCTTCTAAAGTCAGAACAAAACTGGATTCTAAATCCAAAAGAAGTGATCCTATGTCGGTTGTCTCGACATTATGCCCGCTTCCTATAGTGATCATCACTTCCCAGCTCCGAGCTTCCTACTTTGTTCTAGATCCTGATTCACAGTACAAATATGAGAACTAGCACCAGAATCTAGTATTCATGAAGTAGAAAATACACTGGCAGAACAATTTATTTCCAAAACTAAAAGTTCTATACCTGAAGTGCCATGAAGAATTGGACAGTCTCTAGCGTAGTGGCCCAGCTCACCACATTTGAGACAAACATCCTTTTTCTTGCTTTTCAGAACCATCGGGGCCTTGCCCTTACCCTTGAAGTCCTTGACTTGTGGTCCCATCTGCTTCTTGGTCTTTTTCTTCTTATTCTTATTCTTAGACCTCCGAGGTCCAGAAGAAATCACAAGGGCAGACTCCTTCATCCGCGGAGTCTTCATTTGAGACTGAGCGGTCACCAGTTTGTTCATTAGCCCAGCTAAGTTGCACGTAATCTCATTGTAGTTGAAGTTCATAACAAACTGTGAGAAGTAATCAGGGAGAGACTGTAGGATAAGGTCGGTCTGAAGAGAAGCATCCATCTTAAAATCAAGAGCCTCCAATCTCTCGATCATAGATATCATTTTGAGGAAGTGTTCCCCAACCTTCTCACCTTCCTTAATCCTTGCACCGAACAGTTGATTGGATATCTCATATCTAGCAGTTCAACTGTGATCACCATAAAACTCGGTCAAGAGAGATAGAATCTGCCTAGCAGAGTCATTTTCTCATGAGCTCTCTAAAGCTCATTAGATATAGAAGCCATCATGTAAGCATGGACTTTTACGACATCCTTAACCCACTTTTCGTGGTTTTCAATCTCTTCCTGATTGGCTCTTGTCCGCACTGGGGGCGCCGGAATGTCCGTCTCCAAGACGTATCCCACTGCCTCTATACTAAGGACTATCATCATATTGCGGAGCCAATGTCCGATTAAGGTGTTCTTTTCAAGTAGAATTGCGAGTGGGTTCATTGACATATTAAGAGTTATGTCTGCATTAAGTACGACAAATTAATTAGTGACTCATTTAATTATGATCTGAATATAGAATTAAGGTCTTTTCTATTCTTATTACCCAGCTCCCACTATTTTTATCGGAATAACACAGTCCCATGTGAAATCCGGAAGTATCGTTCTCTCTACTTCATAGTGGTGATCGAGTTCTTCATAAATCTTAATAGAGGGCAACCGAACAGGTTTCTAGTCTATTAATTTTCATAAAGTGGTGTCCAACATCAACCCATCTAATGGATGATTCTATCTTCTTGTTCCCCTTGTTCACTCCCCTCAACCTATACGGTTTCTATGGTTCGTGAACAAGTTGAGTTTATACCATCGACGCAAATCAGTTTCACAATTGAATCTTATCCGTCAGCCTATCAGGTTTCTAGGGATAAAATTTGCTCCAACCGAAGGCATCCAATGCTCTCCCTGTAATTTATCCATCCTCCCCGAACGACTACCCCGATAACTCGGAAGCATAGCACATCCAGTTTGGATTTCAATTTTCCGAAAGCTCGATGGAGGGAAAGAAAACCTGAAACCTTATAAACTTAATAACTTTTTGTCGGAGAATTTCCGCGATTAATGTTACACTTTGCACATTAATTCATTTAAGCGCATTCGTAGCATTCATACCATATGAATAAACATTCACAACCTAATTTCTACCAACATGTAGTTCATGGACCGTTCCTAGAATCAAAAACTCCATAATCTAATTACAAGTCTTCGGTCTTGAATCTCCGTATTCTCGAACGGATCTTCCTTCGGTTTTCGTTATTACATATAAATTTTACATTGAAAAATTGCATCCTAGATACAAATATTTCTAGTAAAATAAATAGGTTCAAAATAGCCTTTACAACTCAATCGAATAAAACCGAACGATTCAAAACTAAGTCCATGAACCGCATCCCCATTCAAAAGCATTCATCCAATAAATACTATATAAATCGATTGCGTAGAAATACATTGATCCAATCAACATATAAACAATAAATAGAATCGACCCAATTAATTCACACAACCGGTAATATGAAAACGTTTAAAATAATTCGGTCGTCAACAAGTATTCTAATCAATCAATACTCCCTTATAAAATGAAATACCATAAATCATTTAATCACATTAAATCCAATTTAATACGCGGGAGATTAATTTTTTGGAATACACGAAAAAATCGAGCCGTAAATCGCCTTGCCGAACATGGGCGTGGCCGATTGGGCGATCGAGTTGTCCCGAGTATCCTGCATCGCTGCCGGACACGGCTCATGCCTAATGGCACGGTCGGGTTACCCCGACAGTCTTTGAGACTGGCCTGCCTGGCACGGCCCGTGCCAAATGGCACAGTTGGGTTACCCCGACAGTCTCCGAGACTGGCCTGCCTCGCATGGCCCGTGTCAATTGACACGAGAATATTTGAGCATAAATTACTTAAATATTTGTGTGATGTGAGAGATATAGATTTTGTATGTTTAGGTTTTATACCTATAATAGGCTTGTTTTATGCATTTGTAAGAATCAAAACGTAAGTGAAGTTCAAAAATCATCAAGGTGAGTAACTCCCTGGTGCATTCTTAAATTCCACACCTTTCGAGTTGCTACCACGAGTCATTATGAGGTTCGAAAGTAAAGCCCCCCATTGTATTCATTTTCTAACAAGTCCCTGAAAACTTGTGATATTTTGGATTTACACATTCCGATTGCTACGACACGTCAAGTATGTAATATCCGCATTTTTCCTTTTTCGATATTTTTTGTTTTGGAAAGTCACCCCGGTACTTTTCTACCCCTCATCCGAAAAGTCGTCCAATGACGATTCGGGGCTAGATTTTCGATCGGATATCCAATATCAATATTTTCCGACTTTCATATCTTCACTATAAATCACATTCCCAGAAATTAAAGATTTATATTTAGACACAAATTTACGAAAAATAAAACTTTAAGTACGAATATAAATACAAAATATAGAAGATACGAGGAAAGGTTATGAAAATGAGGAAGATTCACATAATGTGTCTACAAAAAACTAAGTGGGTTGGCGAAAAGGCAAGAGTGTTAGCTCATTGGAGTTACAAGCTTTGGTACTCTGGAAAAGATAAAAGTAGAAATGGAGTGGGTATCAGCGACGTTGTCGGCTGAGTCTACTCTATGCAGCACAATGTATCCCTTGCAAACAAATTCTCTTACGATATGATACTTCCTCTCATTGTGTTTGGTACTGTTGTGAAACCTCAGCTCCTTGGCCTGCGCTACAGCTCCGTCGTTGTCGCAGTACATCGGAATAGGCACCTCAGCACATGGTATCACTTGAAGTTCTCCCAGAAAATTCTTAATCCAGAACCTTTCCTTGGAAGCCTCTGAAGCTGCTTGATACTCAACCTGACAGGTGGAATCAGCAGTCGCGCTTTGCTTGGTGCTACGCCAAGATACTGCTCCTCTATTAACAGTAGATATGTAGGCAGAAGTAGAAATCGAATCGTCCTTATGTCCTTGGAAGTCCGAATCCGTGAATACCATCACATCTAATTCTCCACCGCCATACATCAGAATCATATCTCTAGTCCTTCTTAAATACTTGAGAACGTTGTTTACGGCAGTCCAATGTTCCCTACCTGAGTTTGCCTGAAACCTACTTACCACCCTCACAGCATGCGCAATGTCAGGTCTTGTACACAACATAGCATACATAAGGCTACCCACGACCGAAGCATATGGTATATTACTCATTTCCTTTCATTGTTCCTCACTTTGAGGACACATCTTTGAGGAGAGTTTTATTCCATATTGCATCGGAAGGAACCCACTTTTAGAATCATCCATCTTAAATAGCTTTAAGATTTTATCTATATATAGGGCTTGGGAAAGGCCTACCATTCTCTTCGCTCTACCCCGGTAGAGCCGAATACCAAGAATATAGGTTGCTTCTCCCAAGTCTTTCATGGAGAAATTACTCGAAAGCCAAGCTTTAACAAAACTGAGCATTCCCACATCATTTCCTTATAGTAGAATGTCATCTCCATATGGTACTAAGAATGCGATATTGCTCCCACTAACCCTCTTGTATATACAAGGTTCCTCTTCATTTTGCACGAAGTCAAACTCTTTGACTGCCTCATCAAAATGAAGATTCCAACTACGTGATGCTTGCTTCAGTCCATAAATGGAACGCTAAAGTTTGCACACTTTCTGAATATCGACCTCGGACACCAATCCTTTAGGCTGCTCCATATAGATTTCCTCCTCGAGGAATCCTTTAAGGAAAGCCATTTTTACGTCCATTTGCCATATCTCATAATCGTGGTAGGCAACTATAGCGAGCATCATGCGAATAGACTTGATCATAGTTATGGGCGAGAAGGTATCGTGGTAATCGATCCTTTTCTTTTGGGTATAACCCTTTGCCACAAGCCTGGCCTTATAGGCGTCAACCTTGCCATCCCCATCAGTCTTCCTCTTGTAGGTCCACTTGTCCCCAATAGGTACTATACCCTCGGGGCGGTCTACTAGATTCCAGACCTAATTGACATGCATTGAATCTATCTCAGCTTCCATAGCTTCACGCCATTTCACGGAGTCTACATCCACCATCGCTTGGTCATAGGTCGTTGGGTCGGTTTATAGGCTATCACTTGGAACCTCATGGAGACCCAGCTCCTCCAAGTGCACAAGGCCATACCTCTCAGGTAAATGAGACACCCTACTAGACCTACGAGGTGGTTGTACTTGTGTTTCAGAAGGTCCGGTTCCAATTTCTTGCACAGGTGTCTCCTGATGAGTTTCATTGTATTCGTCCAAAGAAATACTTCTACATGCTCCGCCTTCCTGAATGAACTCATCTTCCAGGAAGTGTGCTTGCAAAGCAACAACGATCTTTCGATATTCGGGCATGTAGAATATATAACCCATCATCCCAGATGGGAATCCAATGAAACGTCCCTTCACAGACCTCGTTTTCAATTTTTCCACCTTAGTCTTCTTGACATAGGCAGGACATCCACAAATTCTAATGTGATTAAGACTTGGTTTCCTACCCCCACACGTCTCATGTGGAGGTTTAGGAATGGATTTGGAAGGAAATATGTTCAAGATATAAGCGGCAATCCGGAGTGCATACCCCTACAAGTAAATCGGTAAGTCAGTATAGCCCAACATGGAACGGACCGGTTCCTTCTTTCTGGCACACGATTTAACTGAGGAGTACCTGGAGGAGTTAGTTGTGATACTATTCTATGTTCCTTAAGCAACTCGTCAAACTCCATACTCATATACTCGCCACCTCAGTCTGACCGAAGTGCTTTGATAAGATTTCTAGTTTGTTTCTCGACTAGGGCCTTAAATTTCTGGAATTTCTCAAAGGCCTCGGATTTATGTTTCATTAAGTATACATAACCATACCTAGTAAGATCATCTGTAAATGTAATGAAATGCTGATATCCATCACGTGCTGCTTCTAAAGCACCACATACATCGGTATGGATTAATCCTAGTTTATCAGCGGCTCTTTCAAAAGTCCATGTGAAGGGGGACTTAGTTATTTTTCCTTTAGGGCAAGATTCATAAGTAGGAAAGGGATCCGATCCCTATGGACCCATAAGTCCATCCTTTTCCATTTTGTAAACCTTGGTCTGACCAACATGACCAAGTCTAAGATGCCATTTCAAAACTTGATTAGTTTCATCCCTACCACGCTTCCTAGTCATAGTATTCACAACAACTTTATTACTGAGGTTTAGATGACAATCTATTTAACAATGTAGCAGTGCCCACTAGTTTATTTCTAAAAAAAATTTTGCAGGAACCATCACCAATGAAAAATGAAAAGCCTTTACGATCCATGACTGGAATGGATACAATGTTTTTATGCCCCTTGGGCAAAACAATTACATCTTTTAAAGTCAGAACAAAACCGTATTCTAAACCCAAAAGAAGTTATCCTATGTAGGTTGCCTCGACACTATGCCCGCTTCCGACAGCGATCATCACTTTCCCAGCTCCAAGCTTTCTACTTTGTTCCAGATCCTGATTTACGGTACAAATATGAGAACTAGCACCAAAATCCAGTATCCATGAAATAGAAAATATAGTAGCAGAACGATTTGTTTCTAAAACTAAAAGTTCTGTACCTGAAGTGCCATGAAGAATTGGACAGTCTCTAGCCCAGTGGCCCAGCTCACCACATTTGAGACAAGCGTCCTTCTTCTTGCTCTTCGGAACCATTGGGGCCTTGCCCTTATCTTTGAAGTCCTTGACTTGTGGTCCCGTCTGCTTCTTGGTCTTTTTCTTCTTATTCTTATTCTTAGACCTTCTAGGTCCAGAAGAAATCACAAGGGCAGACACCTTCATCTGCAGAGTCTTCATTTGAGATTGAGCGGTCACCAGTTTGTTTATTAGCCAAGCTAAGTTGCACGCAATCTCATTGCAGTTGAAGTTCATAACAAACTGTGAGAAAGAATCAGAGAGAGACTATAGGATAAGGTCGGTCTGAAGAGAAGCATCCATCTTAAAATCAAGAGCCCCAAATATCTCGATCATAGATATCATTTTGAGGACGTGGTCCCCAACCTTCTCACCTTCCTTCATCCTTCCACCGAACAGTTGCTTGGATATCTCATATCTAGCAGTTCGACTGTGCTTACCATAAAGCTCGGTTAAGTGAGATAGAGTCTGCCTAGCAGAAGTCATTTTCTCATGAGCTCTCTGAAGCTCATTAGACATAGAAGCCATCATGTAAGCACGGACTTTAACGTCATCCTTAACCCACTTTTCTTGGTTTTTCATCTCTTCCTGATTGGCTCTTATCCGCACTGGAGGCGCCAGAATATCCGTCTCCAAGACGTATCCCAGTGCCTCTATACTGAGGACTATCATCAAATTGTGGAGCCAATCCATAAAGTTAGGTCCGATCAAGGTGTTCTTTTCGAGTAGAATTGCGAGTGGGTTCATTGTCATATTGAGAGTTATGTCTGCATTAAGTACGACCGATTAATTAGTGACTCATTCAATTATGATCTGAATATAGAATTAAGGTCTTTTCTATTCTTTAACCCAGCTCCCACTATTTTTATCGGAATAACACACTCCAATGTGAAATCCGTAAGTATCGTTCACTCTACTTCATAGTGGTGATCGAGTTCTTCAGAAATATTAATAGAGGGCAACCGAACAGGTTTCTAGTCTATTAATTTTCATAAAGTGGTGTCCAACACCAACCCATCTAATGGATGATTCGATCTTCTTTTTCCCCTTGTTCACTCCCCTCAACCTATAAGGTTTCTATGGTTCGTGAGCAAGTTAGGTTTATACCATCGACGGAAATCAGTTTCACAATTGAATCTTATCCGGCAACCTATCAGGTTTCTAAGGATAAAATTTGTTCCAACCTATGGCATCCAATGCGCTAACGGTAATTTATCCATCCTCCCCGAACGACTGCTCCGATACCACTATTGGGATTCGGTGCCTAAATCGAAGGCCCAGCGGAAGCGGTAAAATGAAAATTAAGTTGATCTGAATCCCTACGAGGATGGATCGATATATACGAATATAAAAACGAAATATAGAAGATACGAGAAACATACCCTCATAGTCCGTTGATTAAATGGTGATCTTCTCTTGAGCGATTCCCAAAGCTTTAGGTGATCTCCCTGCGATTCCAGTCTGCTCCAAGCTCTTGGATGATCCAACGCCGAAAGTACCGCGTCTCTACTTGTCATGCACTGGATAAATGAACGGAATGACAACGCCTTGCTATCCTCCAAGGATACAGCTAGAGAAAGGTTGTAGAAGTTTGTATATTAAGATTATTACACTCTTAGTGTTCTAATCTTACTCTCTGTATAATCTCTTGATTTTTCTTCCAAGAAAAACAAGAAGAAGTGAAGAAGAAGACTTTTAGAAAGAACTTTTCTCTCTCTTTTCTTGCTATGCTTGAACCATAGGAATCTCACACCTAGTTGCAAGTGAGTTATCCTCCTTATTATTCTTCTCTTCCACCTAATAAAAACACCTTTCCATTTATAATAAGAGATACAATATCTCTTAAGCCTTTGTCTTCCATTTAAAAAATGGAGACAAAGACTAAAGTAAGGTGGGTGGAAATGGGGTGACCATCATGAAGAAATCGGACGAGTTCGGTTCATTTTGGACTCTCGTGAGTCAAAACAGATAAAATTTGATTCTGTTCCAATATATTTATATCAATTAATTAATCCAATTAATTAATCATATCAAATACAAAATAACATAATTAATTTCTCCAAGAAATAATTATATTCATGAATTAAATTAATCACCCAGTAATTTATTTAATTCATTAGACTGTAAATTAATTTATCCAATAAATCAATTTAGACATCCAATGTCCCAATAAATTAGATATCCAATATCTAATATTCATGATGAAAGAATTAACTCGATTCATTCTGTCGTCAATCCTATTGTGCGACTCGGTAGGTCCGTCTCAGTGTATGGCGGCCTACACTGTATCCCAACTGAGAACGAATGATTGGGATTATTCAAGAACCATTCTGTCGTGAATACCAGTATACATATAAACCCTTCTTTAAAATATTCTGATCAAGTTATAGGGTCACGGTCAGTCAAACCATATCTGTACTTGACGCTATGCATGAGTTAATGCAAATTGAGATCATCGAGCTCTCGAGTATCTAATACAATTAGCTCCAATGCTTTGGCCAAAGACTTATGATCACATCTGCCAGTACCCGCATAGGACATATAACCCATTCACTAATAGGAGAAAGAATTCTATCTTAGTATTCAATAAGACCTGCTACTTGCCCGTCAAGACGCATGTCGAGGTTGACCCCCACCTTCCGATTTAAAAGGTCGAACTACTCTAATGAAAATCTTGACGTCACAAGCACATCCCTACTAAATCCTCAAGTCGAAGGTTCATGAATACCTATCACAACCTTTCGATTCTGTCATTGACTATCCCGGAGTGAAATCTGTGTGACGAATCAAGGGTGAGTCGGTTCGAGTATACTAATCCAATTAGCATACCTATAATGTGTGCCTTCACTAACCATTGGTGTTCAACAGGCACTCTCCATATCAAAAAAACGTCATACAAGTCTTCACATAAACTTAACGCCCAATCAAGTTTCATCGACTTACGAACGATTAAGTATTTGAGCTATAAACCTTTCCAGTGCTGGCCCCCTTATCCAATAAGGAGTGGAATGTTTTGATCTCAAATACACAGACTAGTTTCTATATATATATTTACAAGTTAGGGATGCCAGTAACTACCAGTAAATAAAGAAACATCCATTTGCCTTATGATAATGGATTACATAATAACAAGTACAATGCCCTCACTCAACATCCTCTGAGTGGCATTCGAGGGCATACTCCTAAAAATCTCCCACTTACACTCAAGGCCACACACTATGGTATATAATACCCATGTTCTCTAGATGACTCTCCAAGCTAATCTGAGGAAGTGGCTTGGTCAGTGGATCAACGACGTTGTCGACTGAGTCTACTCTATGCAGCACAATGTATCCCTTGCGAATAAATTCTCTTACGAGATGATACTTCCTCTTAATGTGTTTGGTACTGTTGTGAAACCTCGGCTTCTTGGCCTTTGCTACAGCTCCGTCGTCGTCGCAGTACAGCAGAATAGGCAGCTCAGCACATGGTATCACTTGAAGTTCTCCCAGAAACTTCTAAATCTAGAACCCTTCCTTGGAAGCCTCCAAGGCTGCTTGATACTCAGCCTGACAAGTAGAATCAGCAGTCGTGCTTTGCTTGGCACTAGGCCAAGATACTTCTCCTCCATTAAGAGTAAATATGTAATCAAAAGTAGACATCGAATCATCCTTTTGTCCTTGGAAGTCCGAATCAGTGAATCCCATCACATCCAATTCTCCACCGCCATACATCAGAACCATATCTCTAGTCCTTCTTTAGTACTTGAAAACGTTCTTTACGGCAGTCCAATGTTCTCTACCTGGGTTTGCCTAAAACCTACTTACCACGGTCACAGCATGCGCAATGTCAGGTCTTGAACACAACATAGCATACATAAGGCTACCCACGGCCAAAGCATATGGTATATTACTCATTTCCTTTCGTTGTTCCTCATTTTGAGTACACATCTTTGAGGAGAGTTTTATTCCATGTCGCATCGGAAGGAATCCACTTTTAGAATCATCCATCTTAAATTACTTTAAGATTTTATCTATATAGAGGGCTTGGGAAAGGCCTATCATTCTCTTCGCTCTATCCCAGTAGAGCCGAATACCAAGAATATAGGTTGCTTCTCCCAAATCTTTCATGGAGAAATTACTCGAAAGCCAAGCTTTCATAGAACTGAGCATTCCCACATCATTTCCTATCAGTAGAATGTCATCTACATATAGTACTAAGAATGCGATCTTGCTCCCACTAACCCTCTTGTATACACAAGGATCCTCTTCATTTTGCATGAAGTCAAACTCTTTGACCGCCTCGTCAAAAATAAGGTTTCAACTACGCGACGCTTGCTTCAGTCCATAAATGGAATGCTGAAGTTTGCACACTTTCTGAATATTGACCTCGGACACAGAGCCTTTAGGCTGCTCCATATATATTTCCTCCTCAAGGAATCTATTAAGGAAAGTCGTCTTTACGTCCATTTGCCATATCTCATAATCATGGTAGGCAGCTATAGCGAGCATCATGCGAATAGACTTGATCATAGCTACAGGCAAGAAGATATCATGGTAATCGATCCCTTTCTTTTGGGTATAACCCCTTGCCACAAGCCTGACCTTATAGGCGTCAACCTTGCCATCCCCATCAGTCTTCCTCTTGTAGATCCACTTGTTCCCAATAGGCACTATGCCCTCGGGGCGGTCTACTAGAGTCCAGACCTGATTGACATGCATCGAGTCTATCTCAGCTTCTATAGCTTCCCGCCATTTCGCGGAGTCTACATCCACCATCGCTTGGTCATAGGTCGTTGGGTCGGTCTCTTAGCTATCACTTGGAACCTCACGGAGACCCGGCTCCTCCAAGTGCACAAGGCCATACCTCTCAGGTAAATGAGACACCCTATTGGACCTATGAGGTGGTTGTACTTGTGTTTCAGAAGGTTCGGTTCCAATTTCTTGTACAGGTGTCTCCTGAGGAGTTTCATTATATTCTTCCAAAGAAATACTTCTACCTGCTCCGCCTTCGTGAATGAACTCATCTTCCAGGTAGTGTGCTTGCAAGCAACAATGATCTTTCGATCTTCGGGCATGTAGAATATATAACCCATCATCCCAGATGGGAATCCAATGAAATGTCACTTTGCGGATCTCGCTTCCAACTTTTCCACCTTAGAATTCTTGACATAGGCGTGACATCCCCAAATCCTAATGTGATTAAGACTTGGTTTCCTGCCCTCCCACATCCCATGTAGAGTTTTAGGAATGGATATGGAAGGACATCTGTTCAAGATATAAGCGACAGTCAGGAGTGCATACCCCTAAAGGTAAATCGGTAAGTCAGTATAGCCCATCATGGAACAGACCATGTTCAAAAAGGTCCGCTTCCTTCTTTCTGACACACTATTTAACTTTTGAATACCTGGACGTGTTAGTTGTGATACTATTCCATGTTCCTTAAGGAACTCGTCAAACTCCATACTCATATACTCGTCACCTCGGTCTGACTGAAGTTCTTTGATATGATTTCCAGTTTGTTTCTCGACTAGGGCCTTAAATTCCCGGAATTTCTCAAAGACCTCGGATTTATGTTTCATTAAGTATACATAACCATACCTAGTATGACCATTTGTAAACGTAATGAAATACTGATATCCATCATGTGCTGCTTCCAAATCACCACATACATCGGTATGGATTAATCCTAGTTTATCAGTGACTCTTTCAAAAGTCCCTATGAAGGGGGACTTAGTCATTTTTCCTTTAAGACAAGATTCACAAGTAGGAAAGGGATCCGATCCCAATGGACCCATAAGTCCTTCCTTTTCCATTTTGTAAACCTTGGTCTGACCAACATGACCAAGTCTAAGATGCCATTTCAAAACTTGATTAGTTTCATCCCCACCACACTTCCTAGTCATAGTATTCACAACGACTTTGTTACTGAGGTTTAGATGATACAATCCATTTAACAATGTAGCAGTGCCCACTAGTTTATTTCTAAAATAAATATTGCAGGAACCATCACCAATGAAAAATGAAAAGCCTTTCTGATCCATGACCGGAATGGATACAATGTTTTTATGCCCCTTGGGCAGAACAAGTACATCTTCTAAATTCATAAGAAAACTGGATTTTAAATCCAAAACAAGTGATCCTATGTCGGTTGCCTCGACACTATACCCGCTTCCGACAGTGATCATCACTTTCCCATTTCCAAGCTTCCTACTTTGTTCCAGATCCTGATTCACGGTACAAATATGAGAACTATCACCAGAATCCAGTATCCAAGAAGTAGAAAATATAGTAGCAGAACGATTTGTTTCCAAAACTAAAAGTTCTGTACCTGAAGCGCCATGAAGAATCGGACAGTCTCTTGCCCAGTGTCCTTCTTCTTGCTATTCGGAACCATCGGGGCCTTGCCCTTACCCTTAAAGTCCCTGACTTGTGGTCCCATCTGTTTCTTGGTCTTTTTCTTCTTATTATTGGACCTCCGAGATCCAGAAGAAATCACAAGGGCAGACTCCTTCATCCGCGGAGTCTTCATCTGAGACTGAGCGGTCACCAGTTTGTTCATCAATCCTGCTAAGTTGCACGCAATCTCATTGTAGTTGAAATTCATAATAAATTGTGAGAAGGTGGCCCCAACCTTAAAATCACAATGGCCCCAACCTTAAAATCAGAATGGTCTCATTGAAGTATCCATCTTAAAATCAAGAGCCTCCAATATCTCGATCATAGATATCATTTTGAGGACGTGGCCCCAACCTTCTCACCTTCTTTCATCATAGCATCGAACAATTGCTTGGATATCTCATATCTAGCAGTTCGACTATACTCACCATAAAGCTCGATTAAGTGAGATAGAATCTGCCTAGCAGAAGTCATTTTCTCATGAGCTCTCTGAAGCTCATTAGACATAGAAGCCATCATGTAAGCACGGACTTTTATGTCATCCTTAACCCACTTTTCGTTGTTCTCAATCTCTTCCTGATTGGCTCTTGTCCGCACTGGAGGCGCCGGAATGTCCGTCTACAAGACGTATCCCAGTGCCTCTATACTGAGGACTATCATCAGATTGTGGAGCCAATCCACAAAGTTAGGTCCATTCAACGTGTTCTTTTCGAGTAGAATTTCGAGTGGATTCATTGTCATATTGAGAGTTATGTCTGCATTTAAGTACGACAGATTAATTAGTGACTCGTTCAATTATAATCTGAGTATAGAATTAAGGTCTTTTCTATTCTCGTTACCCAGCTCTCACTATTTTTATCGGAATAACACACTCCCATGTGAAATCCAGAAGTATTGTTCGCACTACTTCATAGTGGTGATCAAGTTCTTTATAAATTTTAATAGAGGGCAACCGAACAGGTTTCTAGTCTATTAATTTTCATAAAGTGGTGTCCAACACCAACCCATCTAATGGATGAGTCAATCTTCTTTTTCCCCTTCTTCACTCCCCTCAACCTATACGGTTTCTATGGTTCATGAACAAGTTAAGTTTATACCGTCGATGCAAATCAGTTTCACAATTGAATCTTATCCGGCAATCGAATAGGTTTGTAGGGATAAAATTTGCTCCAACCGAAGGCATCCAATGCGCTCCCGGTTATTTATCCATCCTCCCCGAATGACTACCCCAATAACTCGGAAGCATAGCACACCCGATTTGGATTTCAATTTTCCGAAAACTCGATGGAGGGAAGGAAAAACTTGAAACCTTATAAACTTGATAATTTGTCGTGGGAGAATTTTCGCGATTAATGTTGCACTTTGAAAATTAATTCATTTAAGCGCGTTTATGAATTCATACAATATGAATAAGTATTCACAACCTAGTTTCTACCAACATGTAGTTCATGGACCGTTCCTAGAATCAAAAACTCCGTAATCTAATTACAAGTCTTCGGTCTTGAATCTTCGTCTTCTCGAACGGATCTTCCTCCGGTCTTCGTCATTACATATGAATTTTACATTTGAAAAATTGCATCCTAGATACAAATATTTCTAGTAAGATAAATAGGCTCAAGAAGGCCTTTACAACCCAATCGAATAAAACCAAACGATTCAAAACTAGGTCCATGAACCACATCACCATCCAAAATTAATGCATCAAACACATTAAAATAAATGGCATTCATAATTAATCTAAATATTGATCCAATTAATATAAATTAATCCATCCAAATGAATTAATCCAATTAATTCAAACAACCGTTAATTTTAACTTTCCGGACGAGAAAATATTTCATTAAATTAATTCTACTAAGAATAAAATTACCATAATAATATATTAGTCAAATTAAATACAATTTAATTTGTGGGAAATTAATTATCGAACGAAATATAAAAACGGAGTCGAAAAACACACGACCCGGGCCAAGACG
Organism: Orobanche coerulescens; assembly: GCA_033398695.1. Taxonomy (NCBI): domain Eukaryota; kingdom Viridiplantae; phylum Streptophyta; class Magnoliopsida; order Lamiales; family Orobanchaceae; genus Orobanche; species Orobanche coerulescens. The sequence goes on from CM065805.1 coordinate 84,013,849, forward strand.
CGGCCCGGCAGGGGGCTGTCCAGCCCAGCCCAGCAGCTATGATTCGTATTTATATTCACTGATCCTTATTTATTGGCTCTTTTACGGGGAGATCAGAAAAAGTGAGGGAGGTTATGAAAAGGAGGAGGATTCACATAATGTGTCTACAAGAGACTAAGTGGATTGGCGAAAAGGCAAAAGTGTTAGCTCCTTAGGGTTACAAGCTTTGGTACTCTGGAAAGGATAGAAGTAGAAATGGAGTGGGTATCGTCATTGATAAAGAAATCATTGTTGATGTGGTGGAAGTGTCAATAAAGAGCGATAGAATAATGAGTATTAAGCTTGTGATTGGGGATGAGTTTCTAACTATCATAAGTGCTTATGCACCACAAGTAGGATTGGATGCATCGATCAAACAAGAATTTTGGGAAGATTTAGAAGAGGTTGTCGAACGAATTCCTATGGGTGAGAAATTGATCATTGGTGGTGACCTCAATGGGCATGTCGGTGTTAGCAGAGATGGCTTTGAGAACATTTATGGTGGCTTTGGTTTTGGGGATAGGAATGAAGCAGGAAATGGTATATTGGATTTCGCATTAGCTCATGACTTGGGTATTATGAACACTTGGTTCGAGAAAAGGGACTCTCATTTGGTGACATATAGAAACGGAGGTAATGCAAGTCAGATTGATTTCTTTTTAGTAAGGAATGTTTGGAGGAAAAGTTTTACTAATTGCAAGGTGATACCCGATGAGAGTGCTGCAATGCAGCATAAGGTTATGGTGCTTGACTTTCGAGGTAAGAGGCACTTAAGAAAGTGAAGACCACAAGTTGACCCTTGAATTAAGTGGTGGAAGCTCCAAGGAGAGAGTCGACATACTTTTGTGGATAAGATTGCTGATAGTGGTATTTGGTCTGATTGCACGGAGATAGATATAGATTCGATGTGGAACTTGTTGGAGCATAACATAAAGGAAGTTGCAAAAGAAGTCCTAGGAGAATCTAAAGGAAACAGACCATCAAGTAAGGACATATCTTGGGGGAATGATGAAGTTAAGCAAGCGATAAAGACCAAACCTGAATATTATAAGGTACTGGATAAATGCTCGAGCGATGAGAATTATGAGGAGTACAAGAAAGCTCGAACAGAATCTAAAAAGGCAGTGCGAAATTGATTTTTATTTTTTTTGGAAAACCCAAAAAAAAATAATAGAACTACATTATAAAGCCGCCCTTAAAATTTTGCAAAAAAAAACTAAAAATTGAAAATATTTTTCAACTCTTAAGATGCTGCTAATAGAAAAATCGAACAAGTGCCAAAGGTTGTGAAGAAAATGAAAGGGGCATCAAAGGTTGTGTATTTTGTCATTATTAACCTTAAGCTTAAAATGACGCAGTTTGAATTTTCGATGGCGACAGCGTCCACATAGGATCCACGTATGACCCAATTTGGAGGTAAATCAAAATTATGGAAAAATCGAATAAGTGCTAAAGGTTGTGGATTTACAGGAATGTTGGAAAGGTTGTGGAAAAAATGAAAGTCACGAAAAGTTATGGATTTTGGCATCATTAACCCATAAAGTTTTAAAGGGATATTATTTCTAATAGCTTACTCTTTCATATGCTTACTTCTGATGGTTTTCTGTTATAGAAAATGCCCACATGTTTAAAAAAAGGAATATCAAGTATGCTTTTTGCAGCACCTATGTGTGCTGATATTCCTGAGTTATTGGCAATTCGAGACATTTTTGAGAAGAAATATGGAAAAGATTTCGTAACCGCGGCGACTGGTCTATGACCTAGCTGTGGTGTAAATTGCATGGTAAGTTTCTTCACAAGTACAACTATGTGATATTTATGTCTCTATAGTACAAGTATATGGAAAATGAAAACTGTTGTGGGAATTTCATCAACGTTGCTATCACTTTATGTTCATAAAGAACATATTAAAATATATTCAATCTAAACCACCAATTGTCTAAACTGTGGAATAAAAAGTAAAGATTTAAAACAGCTTTTGCAGTAAGATATTGAATAAAGCTCTACAAACTTAAGGTGTTGATGCAGCTAATAAATTAGTTCATGATGGCACTGAACAGAGCCGGTCTTGGCTAATTGGAAGGCTCATTCAGAACAAGGAATCTATTGGGTTTATTTGGTCCAAATGATTAATATTAATGAGGGCCCAAATATTAAATCTCCTGTTGCCCACCTCAAAACGGACCCGGCCCGGTATCTTTGGAAGCAGCCCATTATGACCGGATTAATCCTGGCCATTTATTTGGCTCCCTTTAATCCTGGCCATCAGTTTTATATCTTACCCTAATATAAAACCCCAAACCCCAGCTAACCCTACCCCTTATTTCTCCTTTTCTGCCGTCAGTCTCCACCCTCCCTTATCTCTCCCGATTTTCTTTCCTCTTCTCCTCGGTTGACCCTGTTCTTCGAGATGGAAACTAAATCTTTTCCGATTTCCTCTCCTCGTTTGTTGTTCCGATTCTCCTATAAATTTCGATTTCGGGTGAGATGAAAGCACAACAAAATGAAGAGAGAGCAAGTGATATTTTCTGATTACCTCGATTTTTCTCTGTGAAATAATTGAGTGTTTTGTGGGTGAGGCTTGTGAGAATTCGGGATCTGAGTTTTCTGGGGTTCGTTTTGGTTGAATCTTGCTGAGTGCTTCGATTCCTCCGGTGGTTGCTTCCGATCCGGTGGTGGATTTCGTTTTCTTGTGTTGGCCGCGGGTCATCTGAGTCCTGGACGTGGCTACGGAGACGGAGGACTGAGCCGGGCTATTTTCCGACAGTGACATCACTTTCCGATTGGCTGCGGCCGTTTGGTTTGCATTTTTCTTCACCCTCTGTTCTTAAATTTTTCAGTATTTTGTTTGATTCATTTAAATAGAAGTTGTGTAATCCCTAATCCCTATCCCGAGTAGATTTGTGTAATAGTTATATTTGTTATAATTACTGTAATAATTTTGCCACCCGACTCGGACCAATACTCAACATTGGTACCGGAGCTTTGGTTCGGATTTGTCTGAATCGGTTCAACCCGGATCGCTCAGGTATATCGGCTTAACCCTCTCCTTATTTTCTGTTTTTCCCTTGCTCGTTGTTCTTTGTGATATTATTTCCGATCGTTGTTCTTGGTGATATTCTTCCTTTGTGATATTTGTTCGGGTCTTGCTGCCCTTCGTGTTGCTCTCGGCCCACTATTCTTCGTGATAATATTTTGGGTTGACTGTCTCGGCCCTGTTGTTATTGCTTCTGCTGCGTATGTTAGTTGACGCATTGTTGGTAATATTCTGTGTGTTTATTACTGCGATATTACTTCGTGTTTATTTTGAATCTGGAATTTTTCATAATCGGGCATTTAAACCCTCCTGCCTAGACCGCTTAAGTGTCCTCGGATCTTGTAGGGGCCTGGTATTGAATTTTTCAGATTCGTTTAATTTTATTTATCTGTGTGATTTTATTGACTACTTTGTGTTTCTGAGTTTTGATAAAATAAACCGCTTCCTCCTTGTTTGTGTTTTTCACAAATTTTCAAAAACTTTGTTCATTTTGAAAATTAAAATGGGAACGATCTCTGCCTTCTCGGTGGCCCCATTTGATGGAAAAGGTGATTTTGCCATTTGGCAACAGAAAATGAAAAGCATACTCATTCAACAAAAATGTTTCAAAGCTATTGATAATTCTTTCGCTTCTAATGTGACGGCGGATAAAAAGGCTGAACTTGATGAGTTTGCTTATTCTGCAATTATCTTGAACCTTTCTAACTCTGTGATAAGAAAATTAGGTAAACATGGTTCGGCTAAAGAATTATGGGAAAAATTAGAAGAAATGTATACTGAAACTTCGCTGCCCAATAAACTGTTTCTTCTTGAAAATTTTTTCCGCTACAAGCTTGATCTAAATAAAGACATTGATGCTAATTTAGACGTGTCTACAAAACTAGTTCAAGATATAAAGTTAACGGGAGATAAAAACATCGATGATTACACTCCGATTATTCTTTTGAATGCTATTCCTGATTCTTATAGTGATGTGAAATCTGCCATTAAATATGGTAGAGATCAAGTGACCTTGGATATTGTTGTAAACGGCTTGAAAAGCAAAGAGTTATATTTGAAAAACAATAAAGATGTTGCCCTTAGAAATCTTGGCGAGGTTAATTTTGTAAAAGGAAGACCACAAAAATGTTTTCAAAATAAAAAGTCTTCCAATAGTCAAAATAACCAAGTCAACAAGAAAAAGGGCAATGAAAAATTTCGGTTTAAACCTAGACCTACTAATCGTAAATGTTACAATTGTGGTGAATATGGTCACTACATTCAAGATTGCACTAAACCTAAGAAAAACCAGCAATCTGAACAGGCTAACTTAGCTGTCGGTGAAAATCTAGGTGATGTGTTTATGATTTCTGATGCTATGCATGCTTCTGTGAACTCTGTGTTAGCTGACCTTGGTGAAAATGATTGGCTGGTTGATTCTGGATGCACATTTCACATGACTCCACACAAACAACTTTTTTCTAGCTATCATGATTTGAAAAATCGATATGTGTCTATGCCTGATCATGTAAAACGAGATGTTGCTGGAATAGGAACTGTGTGCCTTAAATTCGAATCTGGAAATTCGATAACTTTGGAAAATGTTAGGCATGTTCCTCACTTAGCTCATAATTTAATGTCGTGTGCATGTCTTGAAGATGATGGTTTTGAAGGTACATGGGGTAAGGGTGCAATGAAAGTTACGAGAGGTCCCAAAACCTTTTTTGTCGCCATTCGTAAACTGAACTTATATATTTGTTCCACTGTAAGTAACTTTTCCGTTAATGCAGTCCATGGAGATAAAACTGAAATCTGGCATAAACGGTTGGGTCACATTAGTGGTAAAGGTCTTGAAATACTGCACAAAAATGGTTGTTTTGGGAATGATAAAATATCTGACTTGCCATTTTGTGATAATTGTGTGTATGGTAAGCAACATCGTGCAAACTTTCCTCATTCACCTTCCCCAAACCCCCCTAAGAGTTCAAATGTGTTTGAGTGTCTACATGCTGATGTGTGGGGGCCTGCCAGTGTTCCGACACATGGCGGAAACCGATATTTTCTGTCTGTGATTGATGATTATTCCAGGAAAGTCTTTGTGTTTCTCCTTAAGAACAAATCTGATGTGTTTGACACGTTCAAAACGTGGAAAATTTTAATTGAAAATCAGACCGGTAAGAAAATTAAAATTTTGAGAACTGACAACGGCCTGGAATTTTGCAATAATTTGTTTGATACTTTGTGTGCGGAAAGTGGTATTCAAAGGCATAGGACAGCACCCTACACCCCCCAACAAAACGGAATCGCTGAGCGCATGAACCGAACCCTCCTTGATAGGGTAAGGTCTATGCTCGTCAGCTCCGGATTGTCAAAATGTTTTTGGGGTGAGGCTTTATCTACAGCTGCCTATATTATAAACAGATCTCCATCTGTCCCTTTGAATGGAAACTATCCAGAATCTGTGTGGACTGGTAGTAATATTGATTTCTCAAATCTTCGTGTATTTGGGTGTGCTGCATATGTTCATCATAAACATGATAAACTAGAACCTAGATCGATAAGATGTGTGTTCTTAGGCTACCCGGAGGGAGTTAAAGGATTTAGGTTATGGCTTAAGGGCGAACCAGGGTTTAAGGTGCTAATTAGTAGGGATGTTATATTTAATGAAGATGAATTTCCTTGTCTTGAACATCCTGCACCCGCACCCATGCACATGCCTGATCCAGAATTTGTTTCTAACTACCCTACTTTGAGTGAGGTGGAGCCTGAAAATGATGAAACTTTGCATGCTGAAAATGAAAATCATTCCGAAAATTCTAGTGATGAAATAATTGAGAATGTTGATGAAAGTGCTGATCTGACCAACTTTCAATTAACTAGAGATAGGCCTAGAAGGGAGAATGTTAGGAGGCCTCATCACTTTGATGATTTTCATATGATGTCTCATGCTTGCAATGTGTTTGAATCTTTAGATAATAACGAACCTAAAAGCTACAAAGATGCTTTAAAATCTGAAAATGCTTCTGATTGGTTAAGTGCTATGAATGATGAAATGAATTCCCTGCATGTTAACCAAACCTGGACTCTTGTTCCAAAACCTGATCGTTGTTCTCTTGTGGACTGTAAGTGGTTATTTAAGGTTAAGAATGAAGTAGAGAATATCATATTTAAAGCTAGGTTGGTTGCTAAAGGTTTCACTCAAAAGGAAGGAATTGATTATACTGAGATATTTGCTCCTGTTGTGAAATTCACCACCGTGCGTATCATGCTTGCTTTAGTTGCTCACTTTAATTGGGAATTAAAACAAATGGATGTTAAAACAGCCTTTCTTCATGGTGAATTAAATGAGAAAATTTATATGAGGCAGCCAGAAGGTTTTGTCGACTCTAAGAAACCTGATCATGTTTGCCTTCTTAAAAAGGCTCTTTATGGCTTGAAACAGTCTCCAAGGCAATGGAACAAGAAATTTGACTCTTACATGCTTTCTTTAAAATTCAAACGTAGTTCGTATGACCCTTGCCTCTATTTTAAAGAAAACACCACTGTTCCTATCTTCTTGCTTATCTATGTGGATGACATGTTACTTGTGAGCCCGTGCATGAAATTGATTGATCATGTTAGATCGTGTCTTAGTGAGAAATTTGACATGAAATACCTTGGAGATGCCTAGAAAATTTTAGGCATGAACATTGTTAGAGAAAGGAAAAACTGTTCTTTGTTTCTAAATCAGTCTTTCTACATTGAGAAAATACTTGAAAAATTTTCTATGACTGCTGCAAAACCTTTTTCTGTGCCTCTGGCTGCTCATTTTCTATTATGCAAAGATCAATATCCGAAAACTAGTGAAGAAGAAAAATCAATGGAAAAAATTCCCTACGCTAATGCTATAGGATCAGTCATGTATCTCATGGTTAGTACCAGACCTGATATAGCCTATTCTGTTAGTTGCTTGAGTAGATACATGTCTAATCCTGGTATGCCACATTGGGAAGCCTTGAAGTGGCTTCTCCGTTATCTGAAATCCTCTGTGGATGTTGGTATTAAGTTTTCTAAATCTGGTGATGGTGTTAAACTTGTTGGATATGTAGATTCTAACTTTGCTAATGATCGTGACAATCGAAAATCCACGACCTCTTATGTGTTTACCCTTTGTGGCTCTTGCATTAGTTGGAAATCTCAGTTACAGAATGTTGTTGCTTTATCTACAACTGAATCTGAATATGTTGCTACAACTGAGGCATTTAAAGAAGCCATATGGCTAAAGGGTCTTTTATCCGAAATCGGTTTTCTGAAAGAAAAAGTCGTGGTATTTTCGGATAGTCAATCTGGAATTCAGCTATGCAAAAATCCTGTCTTTCATGACCGCACTAAACATATTGATGTTAAATTTCATTTTATTTGTGACATTGTTGAAAAAGGTGAACTTGAGCTTGGAAAAATTCCTTCAAAATTCAATCCTGCAGATATGGGCACCAAATGCTTGCCTTTGGAGAAGTTCGTGTCCTGCACCGACATGCTGAACTTGGGAACTCAAGACTAACTCTTAGTATTTGCCTTCTTTGTGATGGCTTTGCATTCTTAGTGAATTATTATGCTATCTTTGTGATAGCCCTGCTGTCTTAGTGATTGCTACCTTTCTTTGTGATTACCTGTACTTACTTTGTGTTTTGTGTGCAGGTGATGTCCTACGGCGATGATGACCTCCGTCTCCCTTATGTACTCCGATGACTCATTTGGCCTAGGTGGAGAATTGTTGGGTTTATTTGGCCCAAATGATTAATATTAATGAGGGCCCAAATATTAAATCTCCTGCAGCCCACCTCAAAACGGACACGGCCCGGTACCTTTGGAAGCAGCCCATTATGACTGGATTAATCCTGGCCATTTATTTGGCTCCCTTTAATCCTGGCCATCGGTTTTATATCTTACCCTAATATAAAACCCCAGACCCCAGCTAACCCTACCCCTTATTTCTCCTTTTCTGCCGTCAGTCTCCACCCTCCCTTATCTCTCCCGATTTTCTTTCCTCTTCTCCTCGGTTGACCCTGTTCTTCGAGATGCAAACTAAATCTTTTCTGATTTCCTCTCTTCATTTGTTGTTCCAATTCTCCTATAAATTTCCATTTCGGGTGAGATGAAAGCACAACAAAATGAAGAGAGAGCAAGTGATATTTTCTGATTACCTCGATTTTTCTCTGTGAAATAATTGAGTGTTTTGTGGGTGAGGCTTGTGAGAATTCAGGATCTGAGTATTCAGGGGTTCGTTTCGGTTGAATCTTGCTTAGTGCTTCGATTCCTCCGGTGGTTGCTTCCGGTCCGTTGGTGGGTTTCGTTTTCTGGTGTTGGTCGCGGGTCATCTGAGTCCTGGACGTGGCTACGGAGACGGAGGAGTGGCCGCTTTTAAACAGTGACATCACTTTCCGATCGGCTGCGGCCGTTTGGTTTGCATTTTTCTTCACCCTCTGTTCTTAAATTTTTCAGTATTTTGTTTGATTCATTTAAATAGAAGTTGTGTAATCCTTAATCCCTATCCCGAGTAGATTTGTGTAATAGTTATATTTGTTATAATTATTGTAATAATTTTGCCACCCGATTCGGACCAATACTCAACAGAATCAAAGTCAGAGTCTTCTGCAACATCATGTACATCGTCCATTCCAGATCAGTTCGTGTCAGACTTAACCGCAAAGATTCGGGCTTAACTCCAGCTAGAGATGGATGAGAAACTTTACCAAAAAGTTTGATAATGATGAAAAGATTGGCCGACAGAAATCTAAAATTTGAAGATAGACATTGGCGACTCTGAGAAATCAACTGAAATGTCTAATGATGATGACAACATCCCTGCTTGAGTGATCACATGGATTTTACTGTTTGTTAAGTGAATTTTATCAGTATTTAGGTTATTTTTCAAATTGTGATGGTATTAATGTAGTAGTACTTATGTTAGCTTTTGGATGGTATTTACGTTAGATTTTGGATGGTTTGTTCAGTTGAACAATGATATTGTCATGGTTTATTTTGATGGCTTTGTTTATGTTTATGTGAAACTATTTGACATATTTGTTGTGAGGTTAAAAGTATGTTTATAGTTCATTTGTTGCCCTTTTAGCTTACAAAGTGTTAGTAAACAGGTGCATAAATATGTTGCCATTGATTTAAGTATTAATCTATATATGTTGGCAAAAACATAACAAACTGTTGCCATAAAATTAAAAATATTTAAAATAAGTGTTACAATAATAGAAAAGGTGTTGCTGAAAAAACAAAATGTTTCATAGTATGGTGTAGTTGTAGGATGAGTGGTGTTTCCATGGGGTTTGTTCTAACACTTTTTGAGGTGATACAATAGATGAATTGTTGGTGTCATCAACACTTTTATGAGTGTTGGTACAGAGGTGGAAGTGTTGGCATTGGGGGTCTATAGTAACACTTTTTTTACGTGTTACCATAAACTAAAAATGTGTTATCATAGACTCCTATGGTAGCGGCCAAAATTGTAACATCCTCAAATTTGGAGAAAGTGTTGTCGTGGCCTGTTTTTTTATTTTCAGCAACATTTTTCTACCAATTTTAACACTTTTTTTTAGGTTTTGCTGAAGGCCATATATGGTGTAGTGTTAATTAATGCTCCCGCAATATTCATGGATCTCATGAAGAAAGTATTCCACCCGTACTTGGATAAAATTGTCTTGGTGTTCATAGACGACATTTTCATTTACTCTAAGAGTGAGAAAGAGCATGAAGAACACCTCGGGATAGTGTTGGAAACATAGAGAATTGAGAAACTGTAAAATTCAGTAAGTGCAAATTTTGATTGAAAGAAGTAATGTTCCTTGGGTACATTGCGTCAGCATATGGTATTAAGGTGGACCTGACTAAAGTGGAAGCAGTACATGACTAAAATCCACCAACCAACCCTAGTGAGATTAGGAGTTTCTCGGGTCTAGCTGGGTAGTACCGAAGATTCATCAAAGTATTTTCCAAGATTGCTAGACCGATGCCACAACTGCTGGGAAAGGGAATTAAGTATTTAGGGATGGATGAATACGATAAGAGTTTTTAGGAACTCAATAGAATATTGACTACTGCGCCAGTTTTAGCAGTAGCAAAAACAAATAAGGAATATGTGGTTTACACTTATGCTTCCAAGAATGGGCTAGGTTATGTGATGCAATATGGGTAAGTGATGGCTTACACATGAAGACAACTTAGGCCACATGAGGTAAATTATCCCACGCATGATTTGGAACTAGCCGCAGTTGTGCACTCATTTAATATTTCAAGCCATAACTTTATGGAGTAAGGTGTGGATTTTGTATTGATCACAAGAGTTTAAAGTACTTCTTCGAGCAGAAGGACTTCAAAATGAAACAGAGGAGATGGCTCGAATTGGTAAAGGATTACGATTGTCGTATTAACTGTCACACTGGGAAGGCTAATGTGATAGCAGATGCCTTGAGTCGTAAGACTCAACCACAGTTGGGATACCTACTTTCCCTAGAAGGGGAACTAATCCATAATTTTGAAGAAATAAGTTTAGAGGTTGTTCATCCACTGAAAATGATAATGGGTCGTGGTGCAACATTAGTGACGACACCAGAGCTGAGAGGATGGATAGTGAATACGCAGAGAGACGAAGAATTTGATAAATTACATATGAGAATTAGATCCGATAATTCACGAAGTTATCGTGAAGCGGCTGATAACGGAATTATGTTCGAAGAGAGAATATGTATTCCACATGATGAGGAGCTATAGAATGAAATCATGAGTGAAGCTCTGATAATCCCTACACCACTCTCCCAGGAAGTACCAAGTACTAAGACCTGAAGAGAAACTTCTTGTTGGACGGTATGAAACGGGTTGTAGCTGTAACATCTCCAAAACTATATGGGAATATTACACGTCGTAGATCTTTTCCATAAGGATCTATCAGGCTAAACATTCCAGAACGACCAAATGCTTGCCCGACCAGGGTCAAACAATATAGTAATACAGACTGTTAAGGTCAATTACAAGTAACTACATGGACCGATGAGGTCGCACAACTCAATCAGCAGAAACTAACTTTATACAATATTACCCACGCAGGGGTCGAAGTACAATACAGCGGAAGACTGATTACAACTTTGACAATACAACATAACTCTACCAAACTCTCAACTCTTGATTAGTATCGTAGCTCGTCACTTCCTGTGCCGATCTTGGAACTGCTCCTCAAGAACCTGCATGTACCTGGACGCAATATAGACATCCACCCTCCAATTACTCGGGGGTTAGTAGAACTCCACTGTTTTACTAGTGCAAGTATCAAATCATACGAAATGTACAAGCAAACATCAACCATGGATCAGATACAATAACTAAGTACCAAATCATTCCCGAGAGGTTTTAACAATTTAGAAAACGAGCAAGGAATTATTCGCAAGTAAAATTCTCATCTCGAGTATTTTTAGAAATACAAAACCTTTAGGACCTCGAGTCCTGATTTGTAAAACCTTTTCGAAAACCTTAGGGTTCTAACCCAAATCTCGATTCATATTTCGGCAATTTAAAGTACGAAAACATTTTCATAAATCTTGTGGGGCTCGGCCCAACATTCTTTTCTTAAAACTTTCTTTCGAATCTAGGTTTATTAAAACATAATCATGACTCCGAGATCTCCTACCACGAGTCTCCGTAGGTTCGACAACCCACATGGAAGGAATCAAACACATTAATCACAACAACCTGTCATGATCCCGTGAACCTGTGTCATGTGTCACTGTAGGTTCTGCCGAACCCGCACGGTTGGAATCAAGCACATCATCACAACAACCAATCCCGACCCCGTGAACCTGTGTCACGTGTCACCGTAGGTCCCGTCGAACCCGCACGGTTGGACGTACTGTGTCCTGACCTCATGGACCTATGCCATGTGTCATCGTAGGCCTCATCAGACCTGCACGATTGAACCTCAGCACCGCATACTAAGTTCTTATCCCATGGACCTGTGCCATGAATCCTCGTAGGCCCCGTCGAACCCATACGAGTGAACTTAGCATTCCGGCACACAACATTCACATTCACATCACACCAACACGCTCACAATCAATCAACCATCTTGTCTATTACAACTTCACACAACTAGCACACATAGCACGAAATCGACATTACAACCAATACGAGCTTTACACAACCAAACACACATAACACAATATTGTCATCCAAATCACCGATGAAATCAATGCCACATAACTCACGATCAATACCTATAACACGATACACATCCAAGTGTACAATCGACCAACATATACATTTCCAAGTTACACATCCAAGATTATCACAACTAACCACAAATCATTCATTTCAACATGTAAGTCATATTCACAAGGTACAAAACATATAAGCAAGATACTTGCCTCGATAGTCGACACCCGAATATTCCCACATACACGGCACAACCCGGAAAACCCTGGACACCTACAATCCCCCGTGAAAACACAACGGAAACATGATTACTACGAGTATAACGATTGAAAACAATAGAAAACATGAGCAAGAACAGAAGGGAACCCTTTGAGACATTTAATCGGGCATTAAATGTTCAAGGTTTCCTTAGAACACAAAAAATCCTGATTGGGTTCCAACGAACTCGAAATACGGATATACAATCTGTAGAACATGCTTGCAATACTCAATAACATCAACTGATTCATCAAAATCGGATGAACAATGAAATCAAGAAGGAATTCCCGAAAGTCAACCCTAGGAGATTTCAAGAAATTACCTCGATTCGATGAAGAATAACAGATTAGATGATGTTACAATCACCTAAAACCCTCCAAAACACCTTGGAATTGAGTAGAATCGACCAAGAACTTATACCCTAGTCTCATTCATCCGTCAACCGCGAGAAGAAGAGAAGAAGGGGAGAAATGAGGTGAAAAACTCGTCTATCCTCTTATATACATCAACGACGCACAACCAAAACCCACGATCAAGTGTTCATGTGTCTGGTCATGCGCTAGGCATCTGCCCAGCCTTCTGCCATCATGCACGAGCACCGCGCACGAGCAGCTGCTATGTGTCCTGCTCGTGCGTCCCTGAAGCTCACTGTCGAGCACTGGTTGCGCACGAGCACCTGCTCATGTGGCTTGATCGTATGCTATAATCAAGGGCTAACATCGAGCTCAACACGGCTTCGAAAGCACCTAGAACATAACCACCTCGAAAGGGAACAAAAACAAGAGCTCACAACGCCCTCAAAGAGACAAAACGACAACGGAATACAATATGTCATGTCATACATGCGTACACACGATCTGTACGACTTACACAATAAAATAAGTTGTATCCGACGAATACCACAACATGGTACATTATACCTTACACAACCGAGAGGAAATTCCAAATAGTCATTAATGAAATAAAATAACCGGAACAAACGACAAATAATTCACAATAACTGGAACGAAAATCTCGGGTATTACAGTAGCTTGATTTGTTGAGCGATGTCTGGCTTGTCATCAAGTGATAGCACTACACCAATGGCCTTATGGAAAGTTACAGTGATTGACCATTCTAGAATGGAAGTGGAAAGGAATAGCGATGTATTTTGTGATTAGTTTTTCGAGTACCACACGAGGAAATACTGTTGTATAGGTTATTATAGACAGACCCACAAAATTAGCTCACTTTTTGCATATTCTGATCACTTATGGATCTGAGAAGTTAGCACAGTTATATGTCCATATAGTTGTTCATTTACACTAAGTGCTGGTATCAATCACATTAGATCAAGATCTAAAATTTACCTCTAGATTTTGGACGAGCCTATAGAAGGAATTGGGCATGCACTTGAACTTTATTACCGCTTTCCACCCGTAGACCGATGAACAATTGGAAAGGCTAATTCAGGCACTAGAAGACATGTTGAGAACTGTAATGCTGGATCAAGGTGGAAATTGGGAGTGTGTTTTTCCGTTAATGGAACTAGCTTACAAAAACAATCGTCGGGCAACGATACATATGGCCCCTTATGAAGCCTTGTACGGTAGAAAATGTAGATCGCACTTTATTGGGATGAAGTGGGTGAGAGAACGATTATAGTGCCAGACACAGTTAGCGAGGTTATCGAGATTATTTGCAAGATACAACAGAGAATACAAGAGGCCCAGACTCTACAGAAGTCATATGCTAGTACACACCGAACTGAATTGCAATTCAAAAGTGGGGATAAGGTTTTCCTCAAGGTTTTCCCTTCTAAGGGAATAATCAGATTTTGCGTTAAAGGCAAGCTTAGTCCATGTTTTATAGGGCCATATGAAATTCTTGAGAGAATTGACCCAGTTCATTATAGGTCTGCCTTGCCACCTAGTCTTGGGAATGTTAACAATGTTTTCCATCTTTCTTAGCTGAGAAAGTATGTAATCCCAAACATGTGATTCATCAGAGTGACATAATCCTTAGTGACAATATGAGTTAAAAAGAGAGGCATGAAGTTATTTTAAATTAGGAGATTAAAAAATTGAGGATTAAGTTGATTCCTTGGGTAAAAGTATTATGGAGTCACCACGGTCAGGAAGAAGCTACGTGGACACTCAAAACCAAGATGATGGAGAAATACCTAGAACTCTTTGATGAGGTATGTAAATTTTGGGACGAAATGTTTTGGGAGAGGGGTAAAATGTGATGCCCCGGTCTTTTAATGCCTGATTAATTATAACCTCACTTGTGACATTATGGCTTTTGCATTCCGAAGTAGTGATTTTTTAACTATTTAAATAACTTAGACTTATTTACATGTTTTTAATTCATAAATCAGATGTTCGGTTATCTGGTTGGGACTCTCGTCTGAGTTTGAATTTTGTTTCGAGAGACAGAATCGTGATTCTGCCACCTTTTACGTACACTATTTTTACGTTGCGAGTATGATTTTCAAAAGTTTACTTTTTGAATTTTCGGGTATATTATATGTCGAGTCGTTTTCTTGGAAAATCCGCGTTCTGTAAAACTTTTCTCCAACTTTAAGCTGAAAGTTCGACATGATAATTTTAGTATGAGACATACATATGTTACTCGGGTAATTTTATCTATGAGAATGTTACGTTGGTCGTGTGGTCGCACAATGTTAGATAGAATTGCGAACGGGGTTTTCAGGAACGCGCTGGAAGTGGCGCCCATTTCAGCGAAAGTTAGGGAAGGGAGATTGAGATGGTTTGGCCACGTCCGCAGGAGGCAGGCATCTACTCCGGTGAGGAGGGTCGAGAGTTTAATGGTTGTCGGGGAGAGGAGGAGAGGCAGACCGAGGAGGACGTGAGAGGAGCAACTGAGATTAGATTTGAAGGCCTTAAACCTTTCTGAGACCATGACTGTTGATAGGTACGCTTGGAGGCGCCAGATCAGAGTTGTGGATTCTTTTGTAGGGAGCGGTGCTGTAGTTGAGAGCCTCAGGGTTGGGTTGTCTCGGTTAGCTTTGACCTAGAGCATTGCATTTTTACTTTTATTGTATATTTTTGCGTGTGGTGTATTTTTGACAGGAAGCTATGCGCAGAGCCAACCTCTCTTTTGTTAGAGCAGCGTTCATCGGGAGTGAAGTAGCCAAATTCCGCTTAGGTAAGTCCCATGTGGATCAAGCCATAGGCTCAGGTATGGTCTCGAGCTTTTTTGAATCATATGTTTTCCTTTATATTTATCACACAAGATTCTGTTGTGCACTAAGCTGGGGGTCTTCACGGAAATAGCCTCCCTACCGTAATAAGTAGGGGCATGGTCTGCGTACATCCTACCCTCCCCAGACCCTGCTCTGAGCGGGATATACTGGGTATGTTTGGTTTGGTTTGGTTTGGTTTATTTAACTTTGTATATAAAGGACCTCATCCCTTTTCCTCTTCACTTCTTCTCCTCCCCCATTGCCCTCCCCCCCCCCCCCCCCCAAGAGAGAGAAATAGAGATTCTTCCATTTCCTCCATTTTTACTCCATTAAAGCTCAAGTCCCAAGCTCGATTTGTGTTCCAAACTTGAATCCAACTTCATATTCTAGTAAGTTAGCTAATCCCCTTCAATTCCATCCAAATTAAAATGATTTTTAGCTCACTTTAAAAGTTGGAAATTTATGAATGAATTGGGTTTGATGTTATAATCTTTTATATGTTGTTTCTAAGATGATTCTAAGGTACTTGGGAGTGTTTAGAACAAGTTTTAGACATACTTTGATTTTCTCATATGGGCCGATTTGTTTAGGGTGTTATAACCTAACTATGTGTTGTTTTCCTTTAGATTTTCTTACTCAATATGTTTTTATTTGATAAGATGATGCTACGATGAATTTATGATTTTTATAAAATGTTTAGTATTTTGAAAGAGAGGAACAATCATACTTAGTCCTTTATATGTTTATGTTATGTTAGAAGTGTCTTGATATTAGTGATGATATATGAAAGGAGTACATGATATGTATTTATGAGATTTTTAGAAAATGTATTGAAATTTTGTTGAAAGCAAAGACATAATGATTTATGAAGTTGAATATGTGTTAGATATTGAAGTTGATATAATTAAGGAGCATCTTATGTATTGAGGATTTATAAAGCATGTTTAGGTCATTCTCATGTTAGGGCCGAAACATTGACTACCAACATGAGTATTGATTAAATTAAATGTGTTGTTTGATGTTGATGATGTCTAATGTTTGATGATATTGAAATATGAAAATGTGTTCGTAGTAATTTTTCACAAAGGATTATGAAATGGAGTCCGTAGTGTCAAGAAGCATGCTTGTATATCGATATCTATATGCGTTATCAGTATGATATGCATGATTAGAGTTAGCATGTTTAGGGTTTTCATTGCTAGATATGAGCTCTAGGTGTTGGAGTTCAAGCCATAAATCGAATATGCAGCAGAAATATAAGTCACACAAATTGTGCTCATCCGAACTCCTAAAGAGGATCGATCAAGGATCGTATAAACAAATAAATAAAAGAATCGATATAATACCCTCGTAGACCCGACTTATTTATCTGGTGATGACAAACACGAATCGGATCCATGAAGCTTTTGGAATTCTAAGGTCGAAGATGCCGAACGTATCTACGATTCATGCGTCGGAAAATGCCTAGAACAAAACTCTACTATTCTAGTTCTCCAAGAACACGGCTAGAGAAGATAGAGTAAGCCTCAACAAAATAAAATCTAAGTTGCGAACTTAGTTTTTCTCTCTCTTTTGTTTTCTGCCGTTTTCACTCCCCGTAGGCTTTAAGTTGTCTCTTTTGTGTTATTTGCAGTGTTTACTTACTGTAGCTTCAAGTATGTGAAGTGTAGAATTTTATAAGAAATCTTCTCTATGTAGACACTTTATTTTTTTATTCCATCACATGCTACAAGCATGTGCAAAAATTAAGTCTTAAAAATATTTTGAATACAAAGAAGGGGGCAGCCATATAAGTTGACTGGGTGGAAGTTTCCACTAAATTTGTGTTCGGAACCCTCGTGTATCTAGTCCGTTAGATAAACCTTGGTCCCTCACAGCATATTTATATCAATTAATTAATTTGATTAATTAATTATATCAAATACATTATAATTAATTTCTCTAAAAAATAATTATTTTGCATTAAATTAATTACCAGTAATTATTTAATTCATCTCACCGATTTAATTTATCCCATAAATTAAATTCAATTAGACATCCAATATCCAATATTCATTAAGAGATAATAAGATTAATCTAATCCATCATTGATCCTGTATAAGTGCCTCTGTATGTTCTTCTAAGTCAGCAATGGGAGGATCTAAATTGTGTGAGGAACACTGAGCTAGTCCATGGCTCACATCGTAACCCAATTGACAACGAATGATAGGAATCATTCCAAAACTTATTATGAACTGTATACGTATAAACCCTCCAATCATATGTCCCGATCAAGTTTTAGGGTCATGGTTAAGTCAAATCCTCTCTATACTTGACTATATGCATGTGTTGGTGCAAATCAAGATCATAGAGCTATCGTGTATCAAATACAACAAGCTCAATCGCTTTATCCAAATACTTTTGATCTCATTTGCCACTACCCGTATATGCTATTATCGTTTTCACAGGAGAAAGAATTCTTCCTTGGTATTCAGTAAAGACTGCTACTTGTCCATTAAGTGCACGTCGAGGGTGATCCCTACTGACGGTGATTGGATCAAACTACTCTAATAACTAACTTAACGAAACAAGCACATCTTCTAGTGAATCCTCAAGTAAAAAGTTCACGAATACCTATCATAACCTAACAATTCAGTCATTGACTATCCTACAGTGAAATCCATGTGACCGACATCCAATTAGTATACCTATACCGAATGCGCCTACTACTCCTGAGTGAAGATATGCATATATCCAAGCATGCGATATATAAGTCTTCATTAGAATATAATGCCCAATTAAGTTTTATCGACTTGCCGATAACTTACAAAATTGAATTCTAAATACTTTCAGTGTAAGACTCCTTATTTCATAAGGAGTGGAATGTTTCCACTCAAAAGCACGAACATCATTTCTATTTATTTTTATCAAATCAAGAACATCAATGATATACAATAAATAAATAAATAATCACATTCTTTTATTAATGATTTCATAATCATATATAAATGCCCTAACTTTCTTATCCTTAGAGCGCCATCCGAAGGCATATGCTAACAATCTCCCACTTGCACTCAATGCCACATATTATGATATCTAATACCCGTATTATCCAGATGTCGCTCCAAGACAATATGCGATAGTGCCTTAGTAAGCGGGTCAGCAAGATTATTTGCTAAGTCTACCCTCTATATTTTAATGTATCTATTATTTACCATCTCTCTGACAATGTGATATTTTCTCTCAATATTATTGGTCTTATGATGAGACTTCTGTTCTTTAGCATGTGCAACAGCGTCTTCATTGTCGCAGTAAAGCGGCACCGGTAGCTTTGAGCTTGGGACCACTTGAAGATCTTCAAGATACTTCTTGATCCAAAATTCTTCTTTTTTCACCTCCAAGGCTGCCTGGTACTCGGCCTGGCAGGTGGAATATGCAGTCGCATCTTGCTTGGAAATCATCCAAGAAACTGCTCCACCATTCAAAGTAAATATGTACCCTGAAGTGGACTTTCCTTTGTCTGCATCACCATCAGAACCAGAGTACTTTAGAACGTTCTTTATGGCTGTCCAATATTTTTTACCCAGGTTTGCTTGAAACCGACTGACTACACTCACAACATATGCAATGTCTGGTCTCGTGCCTAACATTGCGTACATGGGGCTACCCACATCCGATGAATAAGGTACTTGTCTCATCTTCATTAGATTTTCCTCACTTTGAAGACACGTCGTTTTGGAGAGTTTCGAACCATGTCGCATAGGTAAAATCCTCTTTTAGAATCTTCTATCTTAAATCTCTTTAGGTTCTTTTCTATATAGAGGGCTGGGGAACATCCTATCGTTCTCTTCGCTCGACCCTTATAGATGCGAATACCCAGAATATAGGAAGCTTCTCTTAAGTCCTTTGTTGGCCACTAAGTATACAAAATACAGCTTGAAAAAATGTTAGTACTACAAGCTGTACGATTTTCAAATAAGAGTGTGTAGCAGAAGTTCGTTTAAGTGAGTTGCTGTAAATACAGCAACTAGGTTTTTCTCCTGTTAGCTAGGTGCGTATAGGGTTTTGCAGTGTATACTTGTATAAATAATCACAGTAATGAAAACAATAGATGCAGAAGGTAAATAACACAGTATTTAAAGTGGTTCGAGGTAAACCCCTCTACGTCCACTGGTCCTCCACATAGGAGTGAAAGAGTTTTATTATAATCACGACATACACAACTACATGACTATAACTAAACCTCCCAAACTATCATTCACATAGATTGATACGAGGGCAGAAGCTTTTCGCCGTTCACACAGATTGGCTAAAGCTTTCACTTGACTTGATTCTTCACACACAGTTCTGAAGCTTCGTCCTATTCGTCCCACACAGGTCGGAATAGCTTTCTTAGTTCACATAGAACTAGGTTTTACTCAAAGGTAAAATGGTAAAGTAGAAGGTTTAGAATATCAACTTGAACACGATGATCTTGAGCTGATGATGTGCTGTTCTTATTGACTCAGTATATTTCTTCTCTTCAGATATGGATAGATACTTAAAGAAATATACTTGCTCTTGTAAGCTTTGATTTGACGATAGTGAATATTCAGTCGTTCGATATGAGATTGTGATTCGTTATATCGATCGTTCGTTCTTTCATTTTGTTGTTGTTCTGCAATGACCTCTTGCATGGACTATTTATAACCATGGAATAGATCCATTATAAATATGTCCGTTGGCTGTGTTGGTGAGCTGAGATCCATTATGACTGGTTAAATTACTTTCAAGAACAAGATCCGGATTTTGCTCCTTGTCTGAAGATTCTTGCCGGTTGGTATTTAAATACTTTATCCAGTCAGTATTTAAATACTTCTTTCAAACGACATTATGACTTTAGCGTATAAAGTAGATTCCTTCTCAACGGTCTTCAGATCTGTTGGATAAGTGTTTATTATCCTAACACTCAGCATGTATGATCTCTTTAGCATAGTACGTCTTATTGCTGTTAGCTATAGACTTCAACGCTGTAGACTATCTCCCATGCTGTATGGCAGTTGCTGTATGAAGGTTCAAGACAGCTTCCATACTTAGCGGTATATCGAGTCATTCGTTGTATAATGGCAAATATTTTGAAGATAGCTTGTTGTATGATGACTTGATAACATGATGTATGATGGAAGTGCTAAATCCTGTTGTATGTTGGCACTTATCAAAACAAGGTACATGATTATTTTTCCTAACAATTTCTCCCTTTTTGATATTGCCAAAACCTCTTTATTGATGATGCCAAAACCTCTTTATCGATAGCATCTTGATCCGGACAGGCTGACTTCTTGATCTTTTGTCGAATGATCTGGTCTTCAGAACTTAGTCTAAAAAAAATGTGAACTGCTCGCAGGCAATGTAACACCCCAAACTAGGCGTATATTACAGTGCCGTGGACCCCCGACTGGGACCCACCAGACAAACAAAAATTAATGAATTACACAATACAAATGTAGTACCGAACCAGATTACATCATCAATTACTCCGATAAAGAGTTTCAAGTACAACACACCCAGGGAAACACTGAATACATGTATATTTTATATGAAGATAAAATATACAACACCGAACAAATGACAATCCAAAAGGAAGTGCAGCGGAAAACACATAACAAGAAAATGTGAATGAAATGAAGAGACTGGGGCCCCCTACTAGTATCACTGGGACTCCTCGCCATCAACGTTCTCTTCCCGTGCTTTTGCCTTGCCATGACCTAAAAACAATATCCCCAACGGGGTCAGTTATACAGAACAACAATCCTCAAGAGTTGAACAATATACAATAATCACATGAATGAATCAAGTATTAGAGTTGAATGATGAGTATTACAGTATGCCTGAATGGAATGTGTGAGTTCACAAGTAGTCAAGTGTCCGGAGTCCCGCATATACACCCGCAGCTTGGCCCAATTAGTCTCACGGAGGTACTTTACAGTGTGCACAGTCCAAATGTGTCCGGAGTCCCGCATAAACACATGACCATAGTGTGCCCGACTAAAAATTCCACACATACGCCACCCGGCCACGAAACACAATCCTGGAAGGTCGCAAGAACAAAAACGACCAAGATGAGAGGTAATGAATAAAATCCGACAAGGATAAAGAACGACTCACCGAGATGACATAATGATACAACGAGTGATAGCTTCAATGAGAATAATTTGGAACCGTCGTTCCTCGTGAGTTACATGATTAGTTGATGATTACAACATGAATGATATATTATGATTGAATTACATGTATGAATGAACAACAACATAAGGAATGAATATTCCTTTAACCGAGTAAGAATATACTTACACAACACCAGTGAAGAATGTCCTTCCTCGAACAAACGTCCCAAAATGAGATGTCGGCCACTTGAACAACCTTGAATAACACAATTACCAATAATCCGCTTAATAAATGATTCAAATGTGATCATAACCCACTTCAAAAGTCGATACAACAATATCCAAACTCATTGGGGCATTAAGACAAACACTTAGCAAACATTTACCCTTTGATTATAATCAACTCCAATTATATCGGAACCAAACTCCAAAATGAGTAGTTCAATCCAATAAAACACCTTCAATGATATCAATAATCCAATGGGAATCCATAACACAAGGTCACGACAACTATAATCGGACATCCCCAAAAATATCAAAGTCAACTCTAATGTATTCTTGAATCAAACCCCAACATTCATGAAATCCGAAATATATGCTAATAAATCCGTAGGAATACATTTATCCAAGGTAGACAATCCATATCTAACATATTCCAACTTAATAGCAAGCTTACATGAAGAGATCGGGAGGAAAACATTCAAAATCCGAAATTCTAGATTCAAGAATCATTTACCTTGATTAGATGTATTGAAGAGGATGAAATGATGATTAATCCAACTCAGAAATTTGAAGATGATGATAGGTGAGTGCAGCTCGAAGAGATTCTTCCAAATCGCCCGAAATCGCCTGGAATCACCCAAAAACGAAGTGAGAAACGAAAATGACAAAACTGGACTGGACTGTCCAATTTATACTATTCCCAGATTAGCGCACGCTATGACCTTCTATTTAGCGTGCGCTAGTGAGTTAACCGGACAGTCCAATGAACTCTGACTACATCGTTAACGTACGCTACAAACTTGGTAGTGTGCGCTAACACCTCCCCGATAGCGTGCGTTAACTCCAAATGTTAGCGTGTGCTAACTGAATATCTGATGCCCAGTACTGAAGTCCAGAACCTTCTGTTTGCAATAGCATGCGCTACACCCATAACTCGGCGTGCGCTACTATACTATTAACGTACGCTAATATATACTCATAGCGTGTGCAATGAAGTATTCTAATTCAGTCCAGTACCCACTGGACTCTGCCTGATCGACCCTAGCGCGCGCTACACCGATTGTATAGCGTGCGCTACCCCAAACTACTAGCGCGCGCTACTTACCATTCGTAGCATGCGCTACTACAACTCAACTGCAGTCCAGTACCTTCTGGACTGTCTGCCTGAACCACATTAGCGTGCGCTAATGCTGAGAGGTAGCGTGCGCTACTCGTACTCAATTAGCGCGCGCTAAAGAGAGTACGTCGCATGCACTACTCCTCACACACAGCCCAATACAAAAATGACAATGATGATAAACACGGGTTGATCCTCCAACCAGGTAGAAAGACGAATAATAACTGATACACGATACAAAATTACTCTGAACGGTGAATACAATGATCGAATATGAATGATGACTGATTATTAATGAGTGAAATACTGAGTGGCAATTATTGAATGATAATTACTGAATGATAATGAGTGAATTATAACCGGGTATTACAGGCAAGTTATAAGCATTAGGTAAGACATATACAGGGATGTGTATTACAACTTAAATTAATGATTGGCGCGCAGGCACAATCTTACAGTGTGATCTAGTTGAATACAACTTAACCTATGAACTGTTCGCAGACAAGTTCTTACAGCTTGATACTTAACAAGTTTCATACTTGTTATTTGGAGCAATATAAATTGAATTTAAATTTGTAATCAAACCGTAAACGTAGATTACGAGCTATAATCTTTCAAGACAAGGATAGAGTTTTATTGATATCAGTCCAAGATTACAATGATAGAAGAAATAAAGATACAGAGATTTTATGCTACTAAGTTCATTGCTAAAAAGGATCCTCCATGCTAGCTCTTGTAATGAGCGTGTCTCCAAGGCCTCTTATCAGGATCATTTTCGATTCCTCTACACCAGTGCTCTAATAAATCCTTGCCTCGATCTAGATAGATTACACTACGTGACGTACGTTACGTCTGTGTCTTAGCGTACATAAGCTCTTATGCTTAACGTACGCTACGCTTGACAAAGTCTGTCACGCCCCCAACATCGGGAAGGACGAGGGTGCGACGCACCGGTCGATCAATCAATCAAAATGCAACAATAAATAGCGGAAGCAAAATAACGATTGGATAATATTTCAAAACAACCATCTTAGCCCGATGTACTAAGATTTGCTGTGACAAAGCTAATAATCTAAATTACACTGTTCATAAGTTTGCAGTGGAAAAATACCAAACGAATTAAGTACGAAGCATAATTAACTATTACAAGTTGGGATAACAACAAAAATTCTAAGAACAGAAGCCCTAAATCTTGAAGGTAATCTTCTATTCGGCCTCTTCCACGAAGCCTTCTTCGTCCTCTGCTATTTCCTCATTCTCTGGTTTAAAAGGGAAAACGGTGGGGTGAGACAAAAGGTCTCAGTGAGTGGGTGATTGTGTTCGAGTGTCGTTCTTTCCTTTGAAAATTTTTAAGTGATGCATAATTTTATCAATTATGAAAAAAATGAGAACAATTACAATTACGTCGAAATTTTATAAACAATAATCATTGTGTAGTTGTAATATTATAATCCTGTCCCCGTCGATGGATGTCAAGTCAAGCAGTCGGTCAATCAGTCGATCAGTCAATTCAGTTTCGAATCCTGCCGATGTGGACTTTGGATTCTAGAATCTCCTTATTACTCCTAGCAATATAGGCCGTCGCCCCAAGATTTGGACCGTCGCCCCAATAGTTGAGCCTTCGCTCTCACACTTAGCATGTGCTTCCTTATCTTTTATCTGGGTTCGGTATGTCCTTAGTTGTAGGTCACTACCTGGATCACACCATAATCGCGATTATACCCCAAGTCTACGACCCAGGTCTCTAGGAACACTCTGTTCCTTGGTTATGGGAATAGAAAACAACGGTAGCCTCGTTCATGAACCGCAGCCGCGCTGCTCGATCCAAGACTCGATCTAACCATACCGACACGATTAAGGACTCTAGAGGTGTCTCCTACAGCTCAAGAAGTGCCCCCCGGATTGTAGGTCGGCTCTCTATTTCGTATAGGCTCAAGAGGTGACCCCCGCCCGTCGACGTGGCACTTTGTTCCGATAGAGTTAGAGGCGGACCCGTCCGTGGCACTTTGTTTGTATAGCACTTAGTTCCCGGACAGTCACAGTTATCAATTTGATGCATTTCACGAGTATCACGTAAATGTTCGGTCCGTGAGGTTAATAGCGTCTTTTGATTAAATATGGAATATGGTTAATTATATTTGTGGCCCGGTAATGCGGAATAAGACTTGTATATAAATTCAAAAATATTCTCAATAATTTATTAACGGTCTGATGGGTTCAGATCAGATATATTAAATGGGTAGGTTCGACGAAATGAAACGAGAGTTTCCGAAATAGTTCGAAAGGACGTTTTTACCCATAGGTTCAAACCTAAGCGTTTGGAGTATGAAACGAAATCGGATGGTTATGAAATTTTATGAGGAAGCCAAAAATAATTCCTCGACTCCAAATTTAAAGAAAATTCAGAAATTTCCAGTTTCGGGACTGAAATTTCCAGAAATTATGATATTACCCCAAAACTTAAGAAAATCGTTCTGAGGCTTATAGAGCTATGAATTTGGCTCGTAATTTAACGAAATTTTACGAGATGACTTATGATGAACCTGGAATTCCAGATTTGTGAAAATTCCAGAAAATTTTGGACTTGATCCAGAAGTTTGGAATTCTTGCATTTTGACCCCGAAATTATTTAAAATTTGCGATTTGGACTATTAAGTGTAGATATCGAACTCCGAATCACTTGAAACTTTATGGACAGCCTATACATGGTAAAATATGTACTGTCCAAGGTACAGAATGTTTTATTTTTGAAATTTTCAGTTTAGTCCTCAAACTTTAAAAATTTTAATTTATGCCCAGAAGCTCCGTTTACTC
The DNA here is from genome assembly GCA_033398695.1 of Orobanche coerulescens. Lineage (NCBI taxonomy): Eukaryota > Viridiplantae > Streptophyta > Magnoliopsida > Lamiales > Orobanchaceae > Orobanche > Orobanche coerulescens. The sequence goes on from CM065805.1 coordinate 84,039,795, forward strand.
GTTTCAAGTCCTATTTTGGCCGCAAATAATTATCCATATATCATAACATAATCATATAACACAATATTTCAGATTTTGGTAGGGTTTCAACGACATATAGAAGAAAACATATAACTTTCAATTTATCACAAAATCAACACCCGACTACCAAATCGGTTGTCGTTTAAATTCAATAAATCGTATTATATGTTGTTATAACCATAACATACATCATTAAAATATGTATTTATACAATAATTTCAGATTAGTACATACTTTCACATTTTTCATAATATTTGAGGATTATGTTTAAGAAAAACGAATTTCACATAGTTATACACAAAATCATAACATGTAATTTTAACATGAAGAATTTAACATAGATCATATCAATAGAATCTTGAAATAATTCATATTTAATACATGCATCACAAGAAAAATAAGAGATTTCTACTTTAAAGTTTGAAAGAGTGAACCACCTCGATCTTGTCGGATTTAGTCGGTTATAGGTCTTGAAAGTTGGAAAACGACTTCCCCTCTACCACTATATGGTTTGGCCGATCCACATGCACCCCAAGGTGAGAATTATGTTTGCATGTATTAAGATTAAAGTTAGAGAGATTTTCATAAGAAATTATGGAAATAGTTATAAGGGATGAGATTACCTATTTCTTGTTGAAAATTTTCTTCCTCCTCCTTCACTCTTCAATGGCTCGGCCCTCTCTCTCTAAGTCTCTCAAAATGCAGATTTTTGGTTGTGTGAAATGAAGAGTAGGTTAAGTGTAAGTGTGTATATTTAAAGGTGATATTGGGAAGAGAAGTGGTTTGGGAAGAGAGATAAGTTTGGGAAGAGAAATGGAAGTGAATGGCTTAGCATGGGAGGTGAAGATTCTTCTCTCTTTTTATTCACCTTGGACGCCCATTATACATATATTTATTATATTTTTTTGTTATATTAGGAGTATAATTAAAATGGTAAATGATTTAATTAGTTGGGTTGGGCTTTGAATTGTAACTTCAAGTCTTATGATTTTATTAAGTTGGGTTGAGTCCATTAGTGAGTCTATATGTAATTAGGTGTTGACAAATAGACCAATAGGTGAATCAACACATTATTTTAAATTTTTATTATTTGGTTTATTAAATAAATTACAAAGTTAAATAGTAAAATAAAATAAAATAAATGTAGGTTGTCATAAAATAACTATTATTAAATTACATCATGATTTAGTACATTGTACATGTGATAAGTTATCGAATTTAGGGGGTTTTACATCCTCCCCTCCTTAGAAGAATTTGGTCCCCAAATTCCTACTTGAACAACTCAGGGTAAGATTTCTTCATTTCTTCCTCAGCCTCCCACGTCGCATCTTCCTCTCTGTTGTGATTCGACCAGACGACTTTAACCAAAGGAATTCGCTTCTTCCCCAATTCGCGTACTTGACGGTTGAGGATCTTGATTGGCTTCTCTTCATAAGACAAGTTATCCTTGATCGGTGGAATGTCAGAAGTAAAAATGTGCGTTGGGTCTGGATGATACTTATTTAATCTCGAAACATGGAAAACGTCGTGCATTCCAGACAGATTGGGTGGTAGTTCGAATCAGTACGCTAGTCGTCCAATCCTTTCCATGATTTTGAATGGTCCTACATATTGGGGACTCAGCTTTCCTCCTTTTCTTGACACTATCAAACCTTTCCGTGGTGTTAACCTCAGGAAGACTTGATCTCCTACTTCAAATTCTAGATCTTTCCGACGTTGACCGGCGTAACACTTCTGTCTGCTTTGCGCTGTGCGGATCCTATCCTTGATTAATCATACTTTATCTACGGCTTCCTTCACCAAATCTGTACCCATTGCTGAAGGTTCTGATCGTTCAGTCTTCGACGTCCAATGGTCATCAATTTCCCAATGGAGCGGGGATCGACACTTTCTCCCATACAGAACTTCATAAGGTGCCATTCCGATTGTCGCTTGGTAACTGTTGTTGTATGCAAACTTGGCTAATGGCAGGTGGTGATACCAATTTCCTTGAAAGTCTATTATGCAAGCTCGTAGCATGTCTTCAAGGGTTTGAATGGTTCGTTCAGATTGCCCGTCGGTCTGGGGATGCGCACTAATGCTGAAGCTTAAGCAAGTTCCTAATTCCTTATGAAAGACTTTCCAAAAACGAGACACAAATCTAGGATCTCTGTCCGATACTATGTCTGCGGGTACTCCATGAAGTCGAACGATTTCTCTAATATAGGTCCTAGCCAGCTTTTGCAAACTGCCGTCCTTTTTAACCGGCACGAAATGTGATGATTTTGTCAGTCTGTCGACGATCACCCAAATGGTGTTATAACCTCCTCTTGTGGTCGGTAAATCCGTGATAAAATCCATGGTTACCATTTCCCATTTCCATTCAGGGACTTCTAGTGGCTGTAGTAGTCCTCAGGGTCGTTGATGCTCAGCTTTGACTCTCTGACATGTGAGGCATCGCGCCACGAATTCTGCCACTTAGTTCTTCATGTTCACCCACCAAAAGTGTTTCTTCAAGTCTCGGTACATCTTGTTACCTCCTGGGTGTATCGTATATCTCGAGCAATGAGCTTCCTCGAGAATTCGTCTTTTGAGCTCCCCGTCGTGAGGTATGCATAATCGTCCCTTAAACCTTACAATTCCATCCTTGGTAATTGTAAACTCGGGTTTATCGCCCTTAGCGATCTTGTCCTTAAACTCTTGAAGTTTTGGATCTCTCTCTTGGGCTAATCGAATATCGTCCAATAGATTCGGTTTAACTGTGAGGTTGGCGCAATTTAAACAAGTACCTTCATGAATGGGTTTCAGGTAGCTCAGTTCCTCGAGAGCTTGCCATTCTCGGACCATGAGTCGGGCCACTCTAGCCTTTCTACTTAGGGCATCGGCCACGACATTCGCTTTCCCTAGGTGGTGTTGAATTTCACAATGGTTATCTTCTAAAAGCTCTACCCATCTTCTCTGTCGGAGATTAAGTTACTTTTGAGAAAATAGGTACTTGAGACTTTTATGATCCATAAACACGGTGAATTCAATGCCGTATAAATGATGTCGCCATTTCTTTAAGGTGAATACTATTGCAGCAAGTTCGAGGTCATGCGTTGGATAATTCTTCTCGTGCGTCTTGAGTTGCCTGGAAGCATATGCGATAACTTTACCATTCTGCATCAGTACGGCACCGAGGCCATCCTTTGAGGCATCAATATATACGACAAATCCTTGGGTTCCTTCTGGAAGTGTCAGTATAGGTGCGGTGGTAAGTCTCTTCTTGAGTTCCTGGAAACTTGAGTCGCATTTATCCGTCCATTCAAATTTTACTTGTTTCTAGGTTAGCCGGGTGAGGGGTCACGCTATCTTCGAGAAGTCTTTGATTAATTTACGGTAGTAGCCCGAAAGTCCAAGAAAACTTCTAATCTCAGTTACATTTTCTGGCCTATTCCAATCCATAATAGTTTCTTAAGGATGTTATAATCACACCACCGATAATATTAGGTTCCATAGATGATTTATACAACCAAACATCATGTTTAGAGGTTGGGATGATTATGCTTAAGTTATCATTGTTGAGAACATTATAATTAGAGTCTTGTTATGGAAAACAATAAGAGTAGTGTTCTGAGATTGATAATCTGTATCGAATAATGTTGTCATAATAATCGTAGGCTTGGTATGAATATCACTTTTGCTAAACCGACCTAAGAAAAGGATCATCGAAGGTTGTATCATTTCGTATAAGTTGGATTGGTTAATTAATCTTCATGATGAAGTTTGAATGAATTGATGATATTGGTAACAAATGTATCAACCTTAGATTAGCCGAACTACGTTAGAGAATTTGTAATCAAGATTGGAGTATGACATCATGATGATATGCTTATCCTTGATGTTGGAAGACATTGAACATCATTAGATCATTCAAGTTTGCATGAGTGTAACATGTATGAAGACAACATACGTTAAACACTGAGAATTTCGTGCGACGAGTCATTCGTCTGATCAGTGTGTTAGGAGTATGCCCTCGAATGCCACTCAGAGGTTGTTGAGTGAGGGCATTGTACTTGTAATTATGTAAATCATTATCATAAGGCAAATGAATGTTTCTTTATTTACTGGTAGTTACTGGCATTCCTAACTCGTAAATATACATATAGAAACTAGTCCGTGTATTTGAGAGCAAAATGTTCCACTCTTTATTGGATAAGGGGGTCGGCACTAGAAAAGTTTATAGCTCAAATACTTAATTGTTCGCAAGTCGATGAAACTTGACTGGGCGTTAAGTTTATGTGAAGACTTGTATGATGTATTCTATGACATGGAGAGTGCCTGTCGAATGCTAATGGTTCGTGGGAGCACCGTTATAGGTATGCTAATTGGATTAGTATACTCGAACTGACTCACCCTCGATTTTCGTCACACGGATTTCACTCTAGGACAGTCAATGACGGAATCGAAAGGTTGTGATAGGTATTCGTGAACCATCGACTTGAAAATTGAGTAGGGATGTGCTTGTGTGGCCAAGATTTTCATTAGATTAGTTCGAACCTGTAAACCGTGAGGCGGGGGTCATCCTCAACATGCATCTTGGCGGGCAAGTAGCAGGTCCTACTGAATACCAAGATAGAATTCTTTTTCCCGTTAGTGAGCGGGTTATATGTCCTATGCGGTTATTGGCAGATGAGATCATAAGACTTTGGCCAAAGCATTAGAGCTAGTTGTATTGGATACACGAGAGCTCGATGATCTCAATTTGCATTAACGCATGCATAGAGTCAAGTACAGATAGGGTTTGACTGATCGTGACCCTATATCTTGATCGGAACATTTGAAAGAAGGGTTTATACGTATACTGGTAGTCACGACAGAATGGTTCTTGAATGATCCCAATCATTTGTTATCAGTTGGGGTACAGTGTAGGCCGCCAGGCTGGCTAGGTGGTGCTACTACTCTTTGGTTCCTCCCATTGCTGACTGAGACGGACCTACCGAGTCGCGCAATAGTATTGATGGAGGAATGAATCAAGCTAATTCTCTCATTATGAATATTAGATATTGGATATCTAAATTTGGGACATTGGATGTTTAAATTGATTTATTGGATAAATTAATTTACGGCCTAATGAATTAAATATATTACTAGGTAATTGATTTAATTCATGTATATAATTATTTCTTGGAGAAATTAATTATGTTGTTATGTATTTGATATGATTAATTAATTGGATTAATTAATCGATATAAATACATCGGAACGGAATCAGAGTTTATCTGTTTGGACTCTCGGGAGTCCGAAACGAATCGAACTCGTCCGATTTTCATCTTGGCCGCCCCCTTCTCTTTCCACCTATCTTCCCCTTGTCTTTTGTTTCATTCTTAAATGAGTGATAATGACTTGGTGGGACAAGACTTTATGTGACATGAGTTGTTCACATGAGGGTGGAAATAATATAAGAAGATGTCTTTAGACAAACTCTCAACACACACATTACATTCCAACGTGAAAGAAAGGTAGAGAGAGAGAAAAACCATTTTCTCAATTGTCTTCATCATCTTCTTCATATCATCTTAATTGTTCTTGGAGAAAATTGAGAGATTCATCTAGAGTAAGTGAGTTATACACTTAGAGTATTGTAATCACAAAACAAGAGCTTCATCACCTAGATCTAGCCGTATCGTCATCTCATTCGTTTCTCCAGCACGTGGCAAGTAGAGGTGTTGTATTTTCGACGTTGGATCATTCAAGGGCTTGGAGCACATTGGATCGTAGGGATTTTCAATTAAATCTTGGGGAATAGCTCAAGAGAAGGAATCCATTTAATCAACGGACTACAAGGGTGAGTTTCTTACATCTCTTGTGTTTTTGTTTATATATTCATATATACGTAGCTCGATCGATCCTCGTAGGGATTCAGATCGAATTATTTTTTGTTTTACCGCTTCCGCTGGGCCTTCGTTTTTCGGCACTAAATCCCAACAGTGGTATCGGAGCGTATGTCTTGCGATCGTATATACGATATTGGCATTTGGAATGCTCGATTAGATGGTGAATAATTTGGAATCATTTTAGTCATAATCGTGGTATATGTTTTACATTCGTTATAGTTATATTTTTCGTAAGTTTATATCTAAATATAAATCTTAAATTTCTGGGAAATATGATTTATATTGAAGATATGAAAGTGAGAAAATATTGATATTGGATATCCGGTCGAAAATCTAGCTCTGAATCGTCGTCGGACGACTTTTTCAGACAAGGGCAGGAAGCTGCCAGTGTGACTCGGTCATCTCCTGGGCGACACGGGCCGTGTCTGGCAGTCTGCAGGCCATTTTCGAGACGACCCGGCCGTAGCAGGCGACACGGGCCGTGCCAGGCAGGACGACCTAAGCGTGTCTGGCGACACGGGCCGTACCTGGCCGGCAGGCTGCCGAGCATGACTCGACCATGCCTTTTGGGACAAGGCGTGTCTGCCAGCAGGATGCCGAGGGTGACTCGGCCAGGCAGGCCAGTTTTCGCCCCAGCGCGATTTTTTCGTGTATTCCAGAAAATTAATCTCCCACATGTTAAATTGGATTTAATAAGATTAAAATGATTTGTGGTATTTCATTTTACAAGGCAAATTTGATTAATTGGTATATTTATGGGTGACCGAATTATTTGAACGTTTTTCATATTACCGGTTGTGTGAATCGATTGGATCGGTTCGTATTGTTGATTGGATCAATGTATCTTTACGCTTTCCATTTATATAGTATTTATTTGATGAATTCTTTTGAATGTGGATGTGGTTCGTGGACTTAGTTTTTGAATCATTCGTTTTATTCGATTGGGTTGTAAAGGCCGTTTTGAGTCTATTTATTTTACTAGAAACATTTGTATCTAGGATGCAACTTTCAATGTAAAATTTATATGTAATGATGAATACCGGAGCAAGATTCGTTTCGAGAAGACGGAGATTCAAAACGAAGACTTGTATTTAGATTATGGAGTTTTTGCTTTCTAGGAGCGGTCCATGAACCACATGTTGTTAGCAACTAGGTTGTGAATGGTTGTTTCATATTATATGAATGCCACAAACGTGCTTAATTGAATTAATGTGCAAAGTGTAACATTAATCGCGATAATTCTCCCACAACAAATTATTAAGTTTATAAGGTTTTAAGGTTTTCCTTCCCTCCATCGAGCTTTCGGGAAATTGAAATCCAAACCGGATGTGCTATGCTTCCGAGTTATCGGGGTAGTCGTTCGGGGAGGAAGGATAAATTACTGGGAGCGCATTGAATGCCTTTGGTTGGAGCAAATTTTATCCCTAGAAACCTGATAGGTTGCCGGATAAGATTCAATTATGAAACTGATTTGCGTCGATGGTATAAACTTACTTGTTCACGAACCATAGAAACCGTATAGGTTGAGGGGGGTGAACAAGGGGAAAAAGAAGATCGAATCATCCATTAGATGGGTTGGTGTTGGACACCACTTTATAAAAATTAATAGACTAGAAACTTTTTCGGTTGCCCTCTATTAAGATTTATAAATAACTCGATCACCACTATGAAGTAGAGCAACGATACTTCCGGATTTCACATGGGAGTGTGTTATTCTGATAAAAATAGTGGGAGCTGGGTAAAAAGAATAGAAAAGACCTTAATCCTATACTCAGATCATAATATAACAAGTCACTGATTAATCTGTTATACTTAATGCAGACATAACTCTCAATATGACAATGAATCCACTCGCAATTCTACTCGAGAAGAACACCTTGATTGGACCAAACTTTGTGGACTGGCTCCGCAATCTGATGATTGTCCTCAGTATCGAGGCACTGGGATACATCTTGGAGACGAACATTCCGGCGCCTCCTGTGCGGACCAGTATCGAGGCACTGAGATACACTTGGAGTGTTGTAATTAAAAGCTTCATCATCAAGCTCTAGCCGTATCCTTAGAGGATAGAAAGGTGATAGTCATCCCATTCGTTTCTCCGGCGCATGGCATGTAGAGACGCGGTATTTTCGGTGTCGGATCATCCAAAGGCTTGGAGCACTTTGGATCGTAGCTTGGGGAATAGCTCAAGAGAAGAATACCATATAATCAACGGACTACGAGAGTATGATTTCGGATCTTTCTTTGTTTATTTTATATTCGTATATGCGTAGCTCGATCGATCCTCTTTGGGATTCGGATCGAATTAATTTTCGTTTTACCGCTTCCACTGGGCCTTCGTTTTAGGCACCGAATCCCAACAGTGGTATCAGAGCGAGGTCTTGTGATCGTATAACCGATATTTAGCATTTGGAATGCTTGTTTTGTGATTTAGAATCACTTTAATAATCGTAGATATTTTATTGTTCGTCGTAGTGTCGTTTTTCCGTGATTTTATGTTATGGTATAAATCAGGTTTTTCTTGGAAATATGATTTATATTAATAATATATAGATCAGGAATAACATGATTTTAGAAATCTGCTGGAAAACGAGTTGTATGCAATCGTTGGACGATATACCATATAGCTGCCTGACAGAGGCCGAGCGTTGCTGTAGGCTGCCGAGTCAGTGCCGAGCGGGTCTCGTAGGAGGCCGAGCGCGTTGATGTATGCGGTCGAGCGTTGTTGTATGCGGTCGAGCGCGTTGCTGTATCCGGCCGAGTGCTTGCTGTATCCGGTCGAGCGCTTGCTGTATGCGGCCGAGTGCTTGCTGTATCCGGTCGAGCGCTTGCTGTATGCGGCCGAGTGCTTGCTGTATCCGGTCGAGTGCTTGTTGTATCCGGTCGAGCGCTTGCTGTATGCGGCCGAGCGCATCCTGTATGGAGTCGAGCGCGTCCTGACAACGGCTGGGCACTTGCTGTATGAAGCCGAGCGTGTCCTATAGGGAGCCGAGGATTTCCTTTAGGCGGCCGAGCATGTCCTGTAGGCTGCCTAGCAGGGTGCCTGGTGCTGCTTGGCAGCTTCCAGGCTGTCGGACATTGGGTCTTGTTTTTCAGTATATTTTCGATTGTTGATTTTCCCAGTATTAAAATCATTAATTTGGAATTTTTGATGAGGGAAAATTCAAAGAAAATATTTTAAGGGTTCACTAAGGACGAAAATTAATTGTCGATTATTGTTGAATTGATTGGATCATTTATTGTTGATTATATATATTGATTAGATCAATGTAATCTTCTCGCTATCCATTTATTTAGTATTTATTAGATGAATGCTTTTGAATGGGGATGTGGTTCATGGACTTAGTTTTAAATCATTCGTTTCGATTCGGTTGTAAAGGCCGTTTTGAGCCTATTTATTTTACTAGAAATATTTGTATCTAGGATGAAATTTTTCAATGTAAAATTTATATGTAATGACGAAGACCGGTGGAAGATTCATTTTGAGAAGACGAAGATTCAAGATGAATACTTGTAATTAGATTACAGAGTTTTTGTTTTCTAGAAACGGTCCATGAACCACATGTTGGCAGCAACTAGGTTGTGAATGGTTGTTTCATATTATATGAATGCCTCAAACGCGCTTAAATAAATTAATGTGCAAAGTGTAACATTAATCGCGATAATTCTCCTACAACAAATTATTAAGTTTATAAGGTTTCAAGGTTTTCCTTCCCTCCATCGAGCTTTCGGGAAATTGAAATCTAAACCGGATGTGCTATGCTTCCGAGTTATCGGGGTAGTCGTTCGGGGAGGATGGATAAATTACCGGGAGCGCATTGGATGCCTTCGGTTGGAGCAAATTTTATCCCTAGAAACTTGATAGGTTACCGGATAAGATTCAATTGTGAAACTGATTTGCGTCGATGGTATAAACTTAACTTGTTCACGAACTATAGAAACCGTATAGGTTGAGGGGAGTGAACAAGGGAGAAAATAAGATCGTATCATCCATTACATGGGTTGGTGTTGGACACCACTTTATGAAAATTAATAGACTAGAAACCTGTTCGGTTGCCCTCTGTTAAGATTTATAAAGAACACGATCACCACTATGAAGTAGAGCGACGATACTTCCGGATTTCACATGGGAGTGTGTTATTCGATAAAAATAGTGGGAGCTGGGTAACAAGAATAGAAAAGACCTTAATTCTATACTCAGATCATAATTGAACGAGTCACTAATTAATCTGTCGTACTTAAATGCAGACATAACTCTCAATATGACAATGAATCCACTCGCAATTCTACTCGAAAAGAACACCTTGAACGGACCTAACATTGTGGATTGGCTCCACAATATGATGATAGTCCTCAGTATAAAGGCACTGGGATACATCTTGGAGACGGACATTCCGGCGCCTCCAGTGCGGACAAGAGCCAATCAGGAAGAGATTGAAAACCACGAAAAGTGGGTTAAGGATGACATGAAAGTCCATGCATATATGATGGATTCCATGTCTAATGAACTTCAGAGAGCTCATGAGAAAATAACTTCTGCTAGGCAGATTCTATCTCGCTTAACCGAGCTTTATGGTGAGCACAGTCGAACTGCTAGATATCAGATATCCAAGCAACTGTTTGGTGCAAGAATGAAGGAAGATGAGAAGGTTGGGGACCACGTCCTCAAAATGATATCCATGATCGAGAGATTGGAGGCTCTTGATTTTAAGATGGATACTTCTCTTCAAACTGACCTTGTCCTACAGTCTCTCCCTGATTCCTTCTCACAGTTTGTTATGAACTTCAACTGCAATGAGATTGCATGTAACTTAGCTGGGCTAATGAACAAACTAGTGACCGCTCAGTCTCAGATGAAGACTCTGTGGATGAAGGAGTCTGCCCTTGTGATTTCTTCTGGATCTCGGAGGTCTAAGAACAAGAAGAAAAAGACCAAGAAGCGGACGGGACCACAAGTCGGGGACCTTAAGGGCAAGGCCCCGATGGTTTCAAAGAGCAATAAGAAAAAGGACGCATGTCTCAAATGTGGTGTGCTGGGCCACTGGGTAAGAGACTGTCCGATTCTTCATGGCGCTTCACGTACAGAACTTTTAGTTTTGGAAACAAATTGTTCTGCTACTGTATTTTCTACTTCTTGGATACTGGATTCTGGTGCTAGTTCTCATATTTGTACCGTGAATCAGGATCTGGAACAAAGTAGGAAGCTTGGAGCTGGGAAAGTAATGGTCACTATCGGAAGCGGGCATAGTGTCAAGGCAACCAACATAGGATCACTTCTTTTGGATTTAGAATTCGGATTTGTTTTTTAGAAGATGTACTTGTTTTGCCCAAGGGGTATAAAACATTGTATCCATTCCGGTAATGGACCGAAAAGGCTTTTTATTTTTCATTGATGGTTTCTGCAAAATTTATTTCAGAAATAAACCAGTGGGCACTGCTACGTTGTTAATGGACTGTATCATCTAAACCTCAGTAACAAAGTCCTTGTGAATACTATGACTAGGAAGCGTGGTAGGATGAAACCAATCAAGTTTTAAAATGGCATCTTAGACTTGGTCATGTTGGTCAGACCAAAGTTTACAAAATGGAAAAAGATGGACTTATTGTAACACCCCCAAAACCCATTAGGTTATTACGATGTCGTGGACCCCACACCCGGAGATCCACCAGGCGAACATGACTAAAATACATTAATTTAACCAACAAGGGTGATCACAGTCCCTACCATGATATCCGACACAATATTCTGATAAGGAATTTCAACGACAACGGTGGGCCTACATGGCCAATATAAAAATACAACAATATCCACGAGCATCTGCTCGGGTAATACATAATGACAATGACTGACAAACTGGAGAACACTCCAACTGACTGACCAACATGAACAACTCGGACTAGTATCTCTCGAATGCCTCGTCGCCATCATCATTCCCCTGTGTCTCAACTCTCTCCTCACAAGCACCTAAAATATGAAAACATGTTCCGTCCCCACAGGGTCAGTCATCCAGATAACGAACATCAAATACATGTATAACATGATATGCATCCAAAGGCAGAATGAAATGGTACAATGATAATAATAATACGAGATGCCCACAAATCAAAGTAAGAACCGAGCATTCGTGAAACACTATACCCACGGCATACTATTAATATCTGCTCAACATGTTAGAACATAAGCGCCCAACGGCAAATCATCGATATAGAACACCACAATAATTACACGAAGATGAAACAAACCAGAATTGAATTAAATATGAATCACAATGCCCGAAGGCTCCAACGAAAATACCAAGACATCACAAGGGCCTGAAAGTCACCCAGCCGAAGCTGTCAATCAACACAATCACCTGAACCAAAATAGCCCGAAGTTGTATTAATGAGGGCCGAAACCACGGCATGAAGCCGTATCGCAATGAGACCATCCAATGGCCGTGACCTACTGAGCTGTAGGTGTTGGGAAACCAACCGTGAAGGTTCAAGCCCCAAACTTACCCATAATGAGATCATAAATATGACCATGACCTACTGAGTTGTAGGTGTTGGGAAACCAACCACGGAGGTTCAAGCCTCAAGCTTACCCATAATGAGGTCACCCAGTGACCGTGACCTGCTGAAGTGCAGGTGATGGGAAACCAACCGCGAAGGTTCAAGCCCCAGACTTACCCAACGAGCACTAGCAGAGACTAGCCTCCAAAATACAATTAACCACAAACGGCAACGATTCGAAGATTACCGAATTCACAAGAATGGTAGTGTGCTGCCTTGAGTCGGCCAACACAACGACAGTAATTCACGGATGGGCACCGTCCTCGATAGTCCCAATTCAATACCTCGATTGCCTTAGAATGGCCAACCGATAACAATGATGCAGCGGATGATTCAACACTTCGATTGCCTTAGAATGGCCAACCGATAAAAATGATACAATGAATGATTGAACACTTCGATTGACTTAGAACGGCCAATCGATAACAATGATACGAAGAATGCTTCGGCACCTTTAATTGGTTATCGACGACAAGGATGAGAAATGAATTACGCACATGCCTTCAACCGGCCAATACAACATCAATGACAAAACACCAGCATCCATAACAATGATTACAACGATGTCCTAGATCGATATCATTATCAACAACAACAACCGATACATCGATACCGCGAACCGGCTATCGACAATAACATTAACAACGAGTATACCAATGCATTAAACTAGCCATTAATGAATGATAATAAACATTTGGCATAATTGCCGAAGAGTATCGTATCGAACGATCCCTCAATATCAATAAATTCATGAAGAGACTATGTCTCGGAATGATACAACACATTCATACACATATATGATACCATTAATCTCATTGACTAGTACAAGTATAAAACTTGCCTCAAACCAACGACGAGAAAGTCCTTCCACGGGCAACGTCCTTGAAGTGTTTATCGGTCCTCGAAACAACCTTAAATAACACAATTACCAACGATTCGCTTAATATACGAATCAAGCATGATCACAACCAACTCAAAAGTCGATACAACAATGCCCAAACTCATTGAAGCAATTCAACAAACACATTGTAGACAACCTCCAATTGTTTACAACCAATCTCGATTATATCGATACCAAACCTCCAATGAATGATTCAATCCAACAAAACATCTTATATACAATCAATATTCTCATAGGAATACACAATTCGAGATTCCAACAACAACTAATCGAAACCCCCAATTCCAAAATTAACATCCAACATATTCTTGAATAATCCTCCAACAATCCAATGATAATTCATAAAAACTCGTAATCATACATATATCCCTTAACATATCATGATTACAACATCCAAATCATCATATTCCCATTGAAAAATCGAAATCTAGGGTTTGAAGAAATTACCTTAGATTTAGGATGAAGAATCCAAAAAGATGTTGTTAATCCACACCAAGAGCTCAAGGAGGATGAAATATCTAAGATTGATGATCATAAATGCCCAAAAATCGCCCACAAGATCGCCCAAGGAGAGGAGAAGGAAGGAGAATGATGAAATGAGCATTCATCTCACAAAATCCGCTGAAATAAGCTAAACTGCACTGTGTGCCGCGGCACAGGCTGTGTGTGCCATGGCGCACGGCCAAATAAAGCCCAACAATCAGCTTAGTGCCGCGGCCCGGCCATCAGGGGCTGCGGCCCGTGGTACAGCCCGCTCCAGTACTAAAAGGCACATGGTGCAATCTTAGCTATTTCGACCATAACTCCTTCGTCGGGACTACGATTGACTCACCATTTAAACCATTGGAAAGCTAACTTGATGATCTATAATATGGAAAAGATTCAGAATATTTGGAGTTTCCAAGAATTAATGGTGATTTTACAAAGTCGAACTCATACGTGGAAAAGTCGCTTAGGAACACGGAACTCAATAGAACGACACCGAGACAAACTCGGATGACAAAAAGTGTAGAATTAATTATTTTCGGAATGACGAAATGGTCACAATAGAGTCGCTAATATGAACTTCCACCAAAAAAGAAAATTACTGGAAATCAAAATTGCGGATATTACATACTACCCCCCTTAAAAGAAGTTTCGTCCCGAAACTTAAAACAAGTAGGGAGAAGCAATATCCCACCAGGAAAACTCAACGAGATACACAAGAACCGAAAACTCGCTTCTCATCGGCATCGGACGCCCATACAAACACTGATTCACGCCTCCAAAAAAAAAATAGCAATGCACATATAGTCCTCGGGACCATATCAATCGCACGCCCAAGTCTCCATGACTTTACGTCTCGAATCACAATGAACAATTACCCAGATTATCACGAAGTCTCGGGTACAACACAAAGAAAGAAAATACATCAAATGACCCAAATCTCAAGATTCTTAAATACGATCATTATAAAATAAATCAACAATAATGCTCCACAACCACGATACATTATTACAGATTAAGCTACATATTAATCCGAAAACAGAGAAAGGAAAATAAAAAAATTAAGGCTACATCTCAAATGTACCCAACATCGATATCCTCCAGATAATCGATCTCCTGGATCTCACCGATTTAAGGAGACCTAAATTTGAACTCATTGCTCAATATGATCCCGGGAGGTCACAAGAACAAGAATGATCATAATGAATAATAATGAATCGAAATCCGACAAGGATCAAGAATGACTCACCGAGGTGAATAATGACGCAATGAATGATAGCTCAATTAAATGATTGGGACCGTCGTCCCTCGTGAATTGAATGATTATTTTTATAATTACAAGACTCAACATGATTGATATATTATGAATGAATTACATGCATGAATGAACAACAACGAACGGAATGATAATCCTCTAACACTGTGATGAATGTCCTTACCTCTGGCTCTCGAAGCCTGATAGGACCCCTTGAATGAAGTACGGGTTGGAGTAACAAAATCTCTCGAGGCTTGCGATCTCTCTCGAAATCTACTGGTACTAGAACTCCTGCAGTATTTCTGAAGGTGTCCCTGCCTCCCACACAGAAAACAAACAACGACATGGATCGAGCACCGGGTACTGCGGTGTCCTATTGTATCACAGTTAAAGCAAACAACGGTCGAACTCGTCGCCTGAGAAGAAGATGCTCTCCTAGCACGAAGACGACTAGAAAATGACTTCTTGGGCGTCGGAGCTCGATGTCCCTCAGAATAAACCGGCATCCTAGTCCTCTCACCAGAAGAAACTGAAGGGTGCTTCTGAGTAATCTCCTTGATCAAAAGCTCTGCTCCAAGAGCCTTCTCGATAAACTCACTAAATGAATTACAATTTTGATTGAACAATTGCATCCTCAACTGTGGATTTAGCCTCTTGCTAAAATACTTGATCTTATCTACCTCAGTACGGATAACAGATGAAGCAAACTGAAGTAGTCCCTGAAACTTCTCAGCAATGACAATAACACCCTCGTCTTTGAAGAATTCGGGGTTCAAAACCTCTGATAACTTGGCTTTAGAAAGTGGAGCCGGATAATACCTCTCTAACATGAGAGTTTTGAACTCACTCCAAACACAATCATGATCGGTGGGTTTCACAGAAAGCCACCAAGAATAAGCACCCTTACTCAAGTAGTAAGCCGCTACTGCCATTTTACTCTCTTGCGGACACTGAACCATGTCGAAGAGTTTAGCAAGATGCTCAAGCCAATGAACAATATCAGCTGGTTCCAACGAACCCTCAAAAGTAGGCGGCCTCTGATGAGAGATATTGCCGATAATCTGGCTCACTCATCCAGTCTGTCCATGAAACGGCACCTGGAATCCCTGCTGTGGTGGACCATGAACCATCGAGGTCTGCATGCTCTCCACTATCCGCGTCATCTGAGTCATCTGGGCCATAATGCCCTGCATGCATATGAATGGGTCCATCTGAACACCTTACGATTAAGCTGCTTCTCGGGTACGACTCCCTGACAATGAATGATTATCTGACAGTGAATGAGTAGCATAGCTAACTGATGAACACAAGTTATCCCTCGCATTTGAGAGGGTATTGACACGAGATCCCGGGTTTCGTCCCGCACCGTGGCCTCTTCCCCTGCGTCCCCTGACAGCTCTATTTATACTGAAGCAGGAAAGTCACATGATAATTATAGATCCCGCATGAATATCGTATTATGGTTACGTTACGGAATGATAATGATGAGCATACACGCTTATCACAATGAATGAATTAATAGTGCAATAAAATGATCATCGACATTACGCCGGAATATGATAATATCGCATGAAAGATCAAGTGAGGTGACATGATTATCTGATGAAATTCCTGAAATGATTACCTTGAACAAGTTAACAAGGTTGATAATTCGATCCACAAGATCACAACTGAGCAATGAGATTGACTGAATGATTAATGAATTGACATGATCGATAAGATCAAAATGATGATTGAGGATTGTTGACTAATGAATGAGTTGATCCTTAGCACTTACACAGGTCACACGTGCTCCAACACAATTAGTCATGAATCAATCGTAACACTAATGTCACATATAGGTTTCAACAAAGTATGTATAATTAATGACATGATGAAAGTATGAACATAAAGAGAATCGAGTCCTTACACAGGTCATACGAAGCTTTTAGGTCTCGCGATACTAGTCTTCACTGACGACGACTCGATGAAGGAATAACTCGTGCAGTCGTACTAATATTACGACTCACAAAATCCGACTGTCCAGATTGTCATAACCTGACAGTCCCACTACTACCGCGCCGGTAGAGCCACATAACTCACATATCAGGGTATCTCACAACCCAATGCTCTGATACCATCTTCTGTAACACCCCCAAAACCCATTGGGTTATTACAGTGTCGTGGACCCCACACCCGGAGATCCACCAGGTGAATATGACTAAAATATATTAATTTAACCAACAAGGGTGATCACAGTCCCTACCATGATATCCGACACAATATTCCGATAAGGAATTTCTACGACAACGATAGGCCTACATGGCCAAAATAAAAATACAACAACATCCACGCGCATCTGCTTGGGTAATACATAATGACAATGTCTGACAAACTGGAGAGCACTCCAACTGACTGACCAACATGAACAACTCAGACTAGTATCGCTCGAATGCCTCGTCGCCATCATCATGCCCATGTGTCTCAACACTTTCCTCGCAAGCACCTAAAACATGAAAACATCTTCCGCCCCCACGGGGTCAGTCATCCAGATAATGAACATCAAATACATGTATAACATGATATGCATCCAAAGGCAGAATGAAATGGTACAATGATAATAATAATACGAGATGCTCACAAACAAAGGTAAGAACCGAGCATTCGTGGAACACTATTCCCACGGCATACTATTAATACATGCTCAACATGTTAGAACATAAGCGCCAAATGGCGAATCATCGATATAGAACACCACAATGAATTACACAAAGATGAAACAAACCAGAATTGAATTAAATATGAATCACAATGCCCGAAGGCTCCAACCAAAATACCAAGACATCACAAGGGCCTAAAAGTCACTCATCCGAAGCTGTCAATCAACACAATCACCTGAACCAGAACAGCCCGAAGCTGTATTAATGAGGGCCGAAGCCACGGCACGAAGCCATATCGCAATGAGACCATCTAATAGCCGTGACCTACTGAGTTGTAGGTGTTGGGAAACCAACCGCGAAGGTTCAAGCCCCAAACTTACCCATAATGAGATCATAAACATGACCGTGACCTACTGAGTTGTAGGTGTTGAGAAACCAACCACGGAGGTTCAAGCCCCAAGCATACCCATAATGAGGTCACCCAGTGACCGTGACCTGCTGAAGTGCAGGCGCTGGGAAACCAACCGCGAAGGTTCAAGCCCCAGACTTACCCATAATGAGATCATAACCATGACCGTGACCTACTGAGTTGTAGGTGTTGGGAAACCAACCGCGAAGGTTCAAGCCCCAAGCTTACCCAACGAGCACTAGCCGAGACTAGCCTCCAAAATACAATTAACCACAAACGGCAACGATTTGAAGATTACCGAATTCAGAGGAATGGTAGTGTGCTGCCTTGAGTCGGCCAACAAAATGACAGTAATTCACAGATGGGCACCGTCCTCGATAGTCCCAATTCAATACCTCGATTGCCTTAGAATGGCCAACCGATAACAATGATGCAGCAGATGATTCAACACTTCGATTGCCCTAGAATGGCCAACCGAAAACAATGATACAATGAATGATTGAATACTTCGATTTCCTTAGAATGGCCAATCGATAACAATGATACGAAGAATGCTTCGGCACCTTTAATTGGTTACCGACGACAAGGATGAGAAATGAATTACGCCCATGCCTTCAATCAGCCAATACAACATAAATGACAAAACACCAACATCAATAACAATGATTACAACGATGTCCTAGATCGACATCAATATCAACAACAATAATCGATACATCGATACCGCGAACCGGCTATCGACAATAACATTAACAACGAGTATCACAATGCCTTGAACCGGCCATTAGTGAACGATAATAAACATTTGGCATAATTGCCGAAGAGTATCGTATCGAACGATCCCTCAATATCAATAAATTCATGAAGAGACTAAGCCTCGGAATGATACAACACATTCATACACACATATGATAACATTAATCTCATTGACTAGTACAAGTATAAAACTTGCCTCAAACCGACGACGAGAAAGTCCTTTCACGAGAAACGTCCTTGAAGTGATTATCGGTCCTCGAAACAACCTTGAATAACACAATTACCAATGATTTGCTTAATATACGAATCAAGCATGATCACAACCAACTCAAAAGTCGATACAGCAATGCCCAAACTCATTGAAGCAATTCAACAAACACATTGTAGACAACCTCCAATTGTTTACAACCAATCTCGATTATATCGATACCAAACCTCCAATGAATGATTCAATCCAACAAAACATCTTATATACAATCAATATTCTCATAGGAATACACAATTCGAGATTCCAACAACAGCTAATCGAAACCCCCAATTCCAAAATCAACATCCAACATATTCTTGAATAATCCTCCAACAATCCAATGATAATTCATCAAAACTCATAATCATACATATATCCCTTCACATATCATGATTACAACATCCAAATCATCATATTCCCATTGAAAAATTGAAATCTAGGGTTTGAAGAAATTACCTTATATTTAAGATGAAGAATCCAAAAAGATGCTGTTAATCCACACCAAGAACTCAAGGAGGATGAAATATCTGAGATTGATGATCATAAAAACCCAAAAATCACCCACAATATCACCCAAGGAGTGGAGAAGGAAGGAGAATGATGAAATGAGCATTCATCTCACAAAATCCGCTGAAATAAGCTAAACTGCACTGTGTGCCGCGGCACAGGCTGTGTGTGCCACGGCCCACGGCCAAAAAAAGCCCATCAATCAGCTTAGTGCTGCGGCCAGGCCATCAGGGGCCGCGGCCCGTGGTACAGCCCGCTCCAGTACCAAAAGGCACATGGTGCAGTCTTAGCTATTTCGACCATAACTGCTTCGTCCGGACTACATTTGACTCACCATTTGAACCATTGGAAAGCTAACTTGATGCTCTATAATATTGAAAAGATTCAAAATTTTTGGAGTTTCCAAAATTAATGGTGATTTTACAAAGTCGAACTCATACGTGGAAAAGTCGCTTAGGAACACGAAACTCAATAGAACGACACCGAGACGAACTCGGATGACAAAAAGTGTAGAATTGATCATTTTCGGAATGACAAAATGGTCACAATAGAGTCACTAATATGGACTTCCGCCAAAAAAAGAAAATTACTGGAAATCAAAATTGCGGATATTACACTTATGGGTCCATTGGGATCGGATCCCTTTCCTACTTGTGAATCTTGCCTTAAAGGCAAAATGACTAAGTCCCCTTTCACAGGGACTTTTGAAAGAGCCACTAATAAACTGGGATTAATCCATACCGATGTATGTGGTGCTTTGGAAGCAGCACGTGACGGATATCAGTATTTCATTACGTTTACAGATGATCATACTAGGTATGGTTATGTATACTTAATGAAACATAAATCCGAGGCCTTTGAGAAATTCCAGGAATTTAAGGCCCTATTCGAGAAACAAACTAGAAATCATATCAAAGCACTTCGGTCAGACCGGGGTGGCGAGGATATGAGTACGGAGTTTAACAAGTTCCTAAAGGAACATGGAATAGTATCACAACTAACACCTCCAGGCACTCCTTAGTTAAATGGTGTGTCAAATAAAAGGAAACAGACCTTGTTGGACATGGTCCGTTCCATGCTAGGCTATACTGACTTATCGATTTACCTATGGAGGTATGTACTACTGACTGCTGCTTACATCTTGAACAGATGTCCTTCCAAATCCGTTCCTAAAACTCCACATGAGATGTGGGAGGGCAGGAAACCAAGTCTTAATCATATTAGGATTTGGGGATGTCCCGCCTATGTCAAGAAGACTAAGGTGGAAAAGTTGGAAGCGAGGTCCGCAAAAGGACGTTTTATTGGATTCCCATCTGGGACGATGGGTTATCTATTCTACATGCCCAAGGATCGAAAGATCGTTGTTGCCTTGCATGCACACTTCCTGGAATAAGAGTTCATTCAGGAAGGCGGAGCAGGTAGAAATATTTCTTTGGAAGAATACAATGAAACTCCTCAGGAGACCACCTCGTAGGTCTAGGAGGGTGTCTCAATTACCTGAGAGGTATAGTTTTATGCACTTTGAGGAATTGGATTTCCACGAGGTTCCAGGTGATAAATAAGAGACCGACCCGCGACTAATGATCTAGCAATGGTGGATGTAGACTCCATGAAATAGACTGTAGCAGTCTTCATGTAGTTGGGACCTTCGTTTTGACGAGGCAGTCAAAAAGTTTGACTTCGTGCAAAATGAAGAGGAACCTTGTGTATACAAGAGGGTTAGTGGGAGATAGATCGCATTCTTAGTACTATATGTAGATGACATTCTACTAATAGGAAATGATGTAGGAATGCTCAGTTCTGTGAAAGCTTGGCTTTCGAGTAATTTGTCTATGAAAGACTTGGGAGAAGAAACCTATATTGTTGGGATTCAACTCTACTGGGATAGATCGAAGAGAATGATAAGTTTTTTCCCAAGCCCTATATATATAAAATCTTAAAGTGATTTAAGATGGATTATTCTTAAAGAGGGTTCCTATCGATGCGACATGGAATAAAACTCACCTTGAAGATTTGTCCTCATAGTGAAGAACAATGAAAGTAAATGAGTAATATACCATATGCTTCGGAATTTGGGTAGCCTTATATATACTTATTGTGTACGAGACCTGACATTGTGCATGCTGGGAGCATGGTAAGTAGGTTTCCGGCTAACCCAGTTAGGGAACATTAGACTGCCGTAAAAGAACGTTCTCAAGTACTTTAGAGGGACTAGAGACCTGGTTCTTAATACGGCGGTGGAGAACTTAATGTAATGGGGTTCACTGTATTGGACTTCCAAGGATAGAATGACTATTCTATGTCAACTTCTGGCTACATTTACTCTTAATGGAGGAGTAGTGTCTTGGCATAGTGCCAAGTATAGCGCGACTGCTAATTCCACCTAATAGGCTAAGTATAAAGCAGCTGCGGAGGTCTCCAAAGGAAGGATTTAGAATTTACTGGGTAAACTTCACATGACACCTTGTGTTGTGCTGCCAGAGCGGTAGCACATGCCTTGGAGCCGAGGTTTCACGATAGTACCAAACATATTGAGAGAGTATCATCTCATAAGAGAATTTATTCGCAAAGAGATACATTGTGCTGCATAGAGTAGAGTTAGCCAATTACGTCGCTGATCCACTGACCAAGCCACATTCTCAAATTATCTTGGAGCGTAATCTGGAGAACATGGATATTAGATACCATAGTGTGTGGCATTGAGTGCAAGTGGGAGATTGTTGGGAGTATGCCCTCGAATGCCACTCAGAGTATGTTGAGTGAGGGCATTGTACTTGTAATTATGTAATTCATTATCATAAGGCAATGGATGTTTCTTTATTTACTGGTAGTTACTGGCATTCCTAACTCGTAAATATATATATATATATATATATATATATATATATATATATATATATATATATAGAAACTAGTCCGTGTATTTGAGAGCAAACTGTTCCACTCCTTATTGGATAAGGGGGTCGGCACTGGAAAGGTTTGTAGCTCAAATACTTAATCATTCGCAAGTCGATGAAACTTGACTGGGCGTTAAGTTTATGTGAAGACTTGTATGATGTGTTCTTTGACATGGAGAGTGCCTGTCGAACGCTAATGGTCAGTGGGAGCACATGTTATAGGTATGTTAATTGGATTAGTATACTCGAACTGACTCACCCTCGATTCATCACACGGATTTCACTCCGGGACAGTTAATGACGGAATCGAAAGGTTTTGATAGGTATTCGTGAAACTTCGACTTGAGGATTTACTAGGGATGTGCTTGTGACGTCAAGATTTTCACTAGACTAGTTCGACCCTGTAAATCGGAAGGTGGGGGTCAACCTAGACGTGCATCTTGACAGGAAAGTAGCAGGTCCTACTGAATACCAAGATAGAATTCTTTCTCCCATTAGTGAGCGGGTTATATGTCTTGTGCGATTATTGGTAGATGAGATCATAACTCTTTGGCCAAAGCATTGGAGCTAGTTGTATTGGATACGCGAGAGCTCGATGATCTCGATTTGCATTAACGCATGCATAGCATCAAGTACAGATAAGGTTTGACTGACCGTGACCGTATAACTTGATCGGGACATTTGAAAGAAGGGTTTATACGTATACTGGTATTCACGACAGAATGGTTCTTGAATGATCCCATCATTCGTTCTCAGTTGGGGTACAGTGTAGGCCGCCAGGCTGGCTAGTTGGTGCTACTACTCTTTGGTTCCTCCCATTTTTGACTGAGACGGACCAACCGAGTCACGCAATAGGATTGACGACGGAATAAATCAAGATAGTTCTCTCATTATGAATATTAGATATCGGATATCTAATTTGGTACATTAGATGTCTAAATCGACTTATTGGATAAATTGATTTACGGTCTAATGAATTAAATAAATTATTGGGTGATTAATTTAATTCATAAATATAATTATTTCTTGGGGAAATTAATTATGTTGTTATGTGTTTGATTTGAATTAATTAATTGGATTAATTAATTAATATAAATACATCGGAACGGAATCAGAGTTTATCTCTTTGGACTCACGGGAGTCCGAAACGGACCAAACTCATATTCCTCTTCTAGATGGCCGCCCCCCAACTCACCTCCATGTGAGTCTTTTCATGTCCACATCATGTTAGGTGGAAGGGCAAGACTATGGGAGACATGATATCTTTTAATATCATTTTGAGTTAGAACCTTTTGTCTTGATTGAAGAATAAAAGAAAGGAAGACCAACTCTCTGTAAAGAGTGATTCCATCTGTGAGTTAAGTGAACAGAGAGAGAAAACTTCTTTTCTCAATGTCTTCTTCTTTTCTTTTTCTTCTTGTTCTCTCAGAGAGAAATTCAAGATATATTGAGATATATATTATACACTTGGAGTGTAGTAATCAAAAGCTTCATCATCAAGCTTTAGCCGTATCCTTAGAGGATAGCAAGGTGATAGTCATCCCGTTAGTTTCTCCGGCGTGTGGCAAGTAGAGACGCGGTATTTTCGGCATTGGATCATCCAAGGGCTTGGAGCACTTTGGATCGTAGCTTGGGGAATAGCTCAAGAGAAGAACACCATATAATCAACGGACTACGAGGGTATGATTTCGGATCTTCCTTTGTTTATTTTATATTCGTATATGCATAGCTCGATCGATCCTTGTAGGGATTCGGATCGAATTAATTTTTTTTACCGCTTCCGCTGGCCCTTCGCTTTAGGCACCGAATCCCATCAGGATGAAGGAAGGTGGCTTTTAATTTTAAAATGGATACTTCTCTCCAACCGACCTTATCCTACAGTCTCCTTCTGATTCCTTCTCACAGTTTGTTATGAACTTTAACTGCAATGAGATTGCATGTAATTTAGCTGGGCTAATGAACAAACTTGTGACCGCTCAGTCTCAGATGAAGACTCCGCGGATGAAGGAGTCTGCTCTTGTGATTTATTCTCGACCTCGGAGGTCTAAGGGCAAGAAGAAAAATACCAAGAAGCAAACTGGACCACATATCAAGGACTTCAAGGGCAAGGGCAAGGGCAAGGCCCCAACGGTTCCAAAGAGCAAGAAGAAAGACGCTTGTATCAAGTGCGGTTAGCTAGGCCATTGGGCTAGAGAGTGTCCAATTCTTCATGGCACTTCAGGTATAGAATTTTTAGTTTTGGAAATAAATTGTTCTGCTACTGTATTTTCTACTTCCTGGATACTGGATTCTGGTGCTAGTTCTCATATTTGTATCGTGAATCAGGATCTAGAACAAAGTAGGAAGCTTGGAACTGGAGGAGTTATGATCACAGTCGGGAGGGGGCATAGTGTCGAGGCAACCAACATAGGATCACTTCTTTTCGGTTTAGAATCCGGCTTTGTTTTGACTTTATAAGATGTACTTGTTTTGCCCAAGGGGCATAAAAACATTGTATCCATTTCTGTCATGGACCGAAAAGGCTTTTCATTTTTCATTGGTGATGGTTCCTGCAAAATTTATTTCACAAATAAACTAGTGGGTACTGCTATATTGTTAAATGGATTGTATCATTTAAACCTCAGTAGCAAAGTAGTTGTGAATACTATGACTAGAAAATGTAGTAGGGATGAAACCAATCAAGTTTTGAAATGGCATCTTCGACTTGGTGATGTTGGTCAGACCAAGGTTTACAACATAGAAAAGATAGACTTATGGGTCCATTGGGATCGGATCCCTTTCCTACTTGTAAATCTTGCCTTAAAGGCAAAATGACTAAGTTCCCCTTCACAGGGACTTTTGAAAGAGTTGCTGATAAACTGGGATGAATCCATACTGGAGTATGTGGTGATTTGGAAGCAGCACGTGATGGATATCAATATTTCATTACGTTTACAGATGGTCATACAAGGTATGGTTATGTATACATAATGAAACATAAATCCAAGGCCTTTGAGAAATTCCAGGAATTCAAGGCCCTAGTCGAGAAACAAACTGGTAATCATGTCAAAACACTTAGGTCGGACCGAGGTGGTGAGTATATGAGTACGGAGTTTGACGAGTTCCTTAAGGAACATGGAATAGTTTCACAACTAACACCTCCAGGTAATCCTCCGTTAAATGGTGTGTCAGATAGAAGGAACCAGACCTTGTTGGACATGGTCCGTTCCATGCTAGGCTATACTGACTTACCAATTTACCTGTGGGGGTATGCACTTCTAACTACCGCTTACATCTTGAACAGATGTTCTTCCAAATCCGTTCCTAAAACTCCACATGAGATGTGGAGAGGGCAGGAAACTAAGTCTTAAATATATTAAGATTTGGGGATGTCCCGCCTATGTCTAGAAGACTAAGGTGGAGAAGTTGGAAGCTAGGTCCGTGAGGAGACGTTTTATTGGATTCCCATCTGAGACTATGGGTTATCTATTCTACATGCACAAAGATCGAAAGATCATTATTGCTTTGCATGCACACTTCCTGGAAGAAGAGTTCATTCAGGAAGGTGGAGCAGGTAGAAATATTTCTTTAGAAGAATACAATGAAACTCCTCAGGATACACCTGTACAAGAAAATGGAACCGAACCTTCTATAACACAAGTACAACCACATCGTAGGTCAAGTAGGGTGTCTCATTTACCTGAGAGGCATAGTTTTATGCACTTGGAGGAACTAGTTTTTCACGAGGTTCCAGGTGATAAACAAGAGACCGACCCGTGGTCAATGACCTAGCAATGGTGGATGTAGACTCCATGAAATGGACTGTAGTAGTCTTCATGTAGTTGGGACCTTCGTTTTGACGAGACAGTCAAAGAGTTTGACTTCGTGCAAAATAAATAGGAACCTTGTGTATACAAGAGGGTTAGTGGGATCAAGATCGCGTTCTTAGTACTATATGTAGATGACATTCTACTAATAGGTAATGATGTGGAATGCTCAGTTATGTGAAAGCTTGGCTTTCGAGTAATTTCTCCATGAAAGACTTGGGAGAAGCAACCTTTATTCTTAGTATTCGGCTATACCGGGATAGAGCGAAGAGAACAATACGTCTTTCCCAAGCCCTCTATATAGATAAGATCTTAAAGCGATTTAAGATGGATGATTCTAAAACAGGGTTCCTACCAATGCAACATGGAGTAAAACTCTCCTCGAAGATGTGTCCTCTGGGTGAGGAACAATGAAAGGAAATGAGTAATATACCATATGCTTCGGTCGTGGGTAGACTTATGTATGCTATGTTGTGTATAAGACCTGACATTATGCATGCTGGAAGCGTGGTAAGTAGGTTTCAGGCAAACTCAGGTGGGGAACATTGGACCACAGTAAAGAACATTCTCAAGTACTTTGGAAGGACTAGAGATCTGATTCTTTAATATGGAGATGAAGAACTTAATGTGATGGGCTTCGTTGATTTAGACTTCTAATGACAGAAAGACGACTCAATGTCTAGTTCTGGCTAAATTTTACTCTTAATGGAGGAGCAGTAACTTAGCATAGTGCCAAGCATAGCGCGACTGCTGATTCCACCAGTCAGGTTGAGTATCAAGCGGCCTCGGAGGCTTCTAAGGAAGTGTTTTTTGATTTAGAAGTTACTGGGTAAACTTCACGTGACACCATGTGCTACGCCGCCTGTTTTTGTTTTTATATGAGAACAATAGAGCAGTAGCACAGGCCTAGGAGCCGAGCTTTCATAATAATACAAAACATATTGAGAGAGAGAGAGAGAGTATCATCACGTAAGAGAATTTATTCGCAAAGATATACATTGTGCTGCATAGAGTAGAGTCAGTCAACTACGTCGCTGATCTACTGACCTAGCCACTTTCTCAGATTAGCTTAGAGCGTCATCTGGAAAAAATAGGTATTAGATACCATAGTGTGTGGCATTGAGTGCAAGTGGGATATTGTTAGGAGTATGCCCTCGAATGCCATGTTGCGATATTTCGTTTAACGCAAGTGCACGTTATCGTAGACAAGTAATAAAGTGGTGAGTGAGATATCGTTCCCAAGAGGACTGAATCACTAAGTACCAATTTATATGTATTCTAATTTTATTTGAACTGTCGAAATTTGGGATGCAAATTAATAACTAAAGAAAACCAATAAAAGAACAAATAGTAAAAACGATCGCTTGAAGAAAGAAAATCAAATGATGAATAAGTCTAGGATTGTGAATCCACCTCGGTTTATCCGAATTTACTCTCGATTATCTGAAGTTAATGATTTCCTCAATTTATTGAAGGCAAAGATTGCTAAAATACTCTACTGCCTCTCCCGAGGTCAGTAGATTTTTCTAATGCGAATAATACACTCTATCCCTAGGTGAATTAATTCGACAATAGGCAAAAAGCACAAAATCTTCAAAAGGCCACATAGTTCCTATGAGTATATTCCTATCTCACAAGATAAAACGGTTCTCACCAATAGTTCCTCACCAACTCTCCTCTCCTGATTCCAGTTGCGTAATTAAAGCAATCCAATTATAGGCCACACAATTGAAAGCATTAAAAACGATTGGGAAAACTCAACAGAAAAGAGAATTATATAGATAATCAAAAGCAAATTAGTCAAAACTTTGGTTTCATCAAAATCCTAGAACAAGGTTTTAGCCTGACATGCTGAAGAATAAAAATACAGAAATAATGAATGAAAGCATTGAAATCAAACGCAGATGAAGAACTCGGATTCCTCCGTCCTTCTGGCTTCCGCTCTCTGCTCTTGGATGTCTTCTGCTTCTTCTCCTTGATGATAATCGATTCCTCTCTTCCGCGATCCTCCTCCCCCATTTAATCTGACCTTCAATGTTTATTTATAACTTCCCTCAGCCTCCAAAACGCGTCCGGGTGATTAGGTCGAGAATAGGCTCCAAAACGGCCCAAAACCGCGCAGAACACATCAAAACCGCCCCGTGGGCCGCGGCTCACTTAATCTGTGCCGCGGCTCACGGTCTTCAGCGCATTGCCTGGGCACTCTATTTTTCTCCTGGGCCGCGGCTCAGCATACTTGTGCCGTGGCTCAGGGTACAGTTGGTTCGGCCCCTTTCAGGTCGCCTTCTTGTGCCGAGGCTCAGCATCCTTGTGCCGCGGATCCGGGCCAAAATTTGCCGTTTTCGCCTGTTTTCATTGTTTTAGCTTCCGGACTCCAATTTCCTACGAAACATAAAAGAATAGGGCATAAAAAGCTCATTTATGCAGATTTAATTATTAAAAGAATACATAATAATGATAAATAAGCGTATAAAAATACGCCTAACAAAGACCCCCAAACATGAGCCTTTGCTTGTCCTCAAGCAAAAAGAATTGATTACAAATAAAAGAATAATAGTGAATAATCGTGCAATTTCATAGTGCTCAACCTAATCAATACTACCCTTAAAATTTTGAAGAATAGTACAAGTATCGTAATAGTGAGTCACATCCAGGACACTGATTCCACGAAGTAACCAATTTCAGTCCTAATCAATCGTGCATGAAGAAAATCTAGCTCAAAGATTAACAAGCGTGAATTTGACCGACCGTCAATATGAAGGGTTAAAATAAAAAAGCTAACTCGCCCAGTCCCACAGTCTAATGGCAAAATTTTCAAGAGTTTCATCATCAAATATAACCCTCGGACAGTATTCCCTTATATATATGATCAATAAATTGATTCGAGTTGACCACTAGATTCGGATCTCGGGATGTTTCATCGGGATAATCCTAGGGTGGAATTCCATTCTCATGTATTGGGGAACCGTTTGACGTAAAAGACACTCATGGGGCACATGGATGCTTCTAGTTACTAAGTTCCCCTCCACAACGGAGAAACAACTCGAATAGCTATTCCCGCATGTCCGATTCAAGGTTGCTGTTTTACACGAGAGTAAACAACGGGTCACGCAAATACCCCCGGTTACTAGGCTCCCCATCATCGGCACATGTGAATTCTCAAAACCACTAGTCTAATCAGGGTTGTCGTTTTACGCGAGAGTAAACAATGGGTCACGTGAATACTCCCGGTTACTAGATTTCCCATCATAGAACAAATAATATCTCGACTTTTTGGGAAAAACTGCCCGACTCTAAACTCAACTTAAGTGCCACAAGACTTATGTTACTGGACAACTAGCTAACCGAAAAATGTAACCAAACGTATAGACGGCGATTTGAAAACACGTATGTCTCTTCTCTTATCTGCTAAGATTTCTACAAAAACATAAAATTTCGGACCTGGATGAATACTCAACAGAAACAGATATCACTGACTACAACTCAACTAAAACTCAACCGTTTCTTCAGAGAGAAATCAGTATCATAACATCATTTTTACAAAAAAATAAGTACGAAAAATTCACGACTGTAAATAATATCACGACAAGAAAGGCTAAGAACAAAAACATAACGAAAGTGCAAACGAAAAAGTACAGCAATAAGTATAGCAACATAAAGTAAACCCCCCCAAACTTAGGACGTACATTGACCTCAATGGACAAAAAGAATAATATGCAATAAAAGAAAAAGGTCAAGTACTCCCCTACAGTCAGCTCACGAACTGGTGTCGGCGTCGTCCGGCGAGGAGGGTGGCGTGGCTAGGCGAACGGGTTGAATGAATGGCCCGTCCGAGTGCATAATGTGGGCCGTCCATGCAGCAAGATGCTCCTGGTGGTAAGCATCTCTCGCTGCCAGGCGCCTCATCTCATGTCAGTTGGCCCGGCAGGCCTGCTCTCTCATCTCATCTTGGACGGCTGCCAGGATGCTCTCTCTCTCCGTCCGCCTCTCCTCTCTCAGGGCAGCCAGAAGGCTCTCTCTCTCTCTCCTCATCTCCTCTCTCTCTCTCCTCATCTCCTCTCTCAACCCATCGAACATCGCCTGCAAGTGCTCTCTGTCGGGCGACGGGCTGGACTCCATCTGCCCCTGCGTCAGAAGAAGAGGATCGGGGGACTGCTCGTGTGCCTCATCAAGTAGAAATCCTCGCCCCCGAGCGTGTGCCGGTGCTCCACCCCACTGGCCGAAGTGCGAAATGATGTGATGATCAATCGGACCCTGGGGGGATAACATCGGCTCGTCATCCGACCACGTCATCCCCGACTGCCGGCATAGAGCGCAGATGAGCGAGGGGTGCTTCAGCCCCATCTTGGCCCCTCCCTGAATGCATAGAAGAATAGATCGGACCAGGAGAGGAGCCACATCGAACCGCAGCCCGGAAGTGATAGCATATAATGTACGGGCTCGAGAGAGTAAAACAGATCGGATCTGCGAGGTGGGATCAACACGAGCGCAGATGAAATACAACTAGGCTCGCCCGAGCCGACTGAGGCGCGAGCT
This sequence comes from Orobanche coerulescens, assembly GCA_033398695.1. Taxonomy (NCBI): domain Eukaryota; kingdom Viridiplantae; phylum Streptophyta; class Magnoliopsida; order Lamiales; family Orobanchaceae; genus Orobanche; species Orobanche coerulescens. The sequence goes on from CM065805.1 coordinate 84,070,662, forward strand.
CTTAAAGTAGAAGGCCGAGGAACCCGGAGCGCGCATCTCCCAGACAGATCCGGGCTGTGTGAGTGTCTCAAGCAGGGCCTCCCTCGTGAGGCCACTCATAGCTCGCGTATAAGTTGTCTCATCCACCACAAGCAGCTCGAATAATCTCCGTATGGTAGCCACCGAAAAATCTACTGTAATGCCTCGGACGACGACCTGGGTCCGAGTGTCTGACTGCGGTATCATCTGCCCCGCCCGAATGTGCTTCAACAGAGCGCTCGCATAAAACTCCTGTACAATGGAGATCACCGCTGGCTCGGGAGGCGCAGCGAAACGGGCCCATCCCATCTCGTCTATCATCGTCAGAAGCTCCCCGTCCTGGGGGGCTGGAGTGAATCCCCGCTCCGGTATCAAAGGTCGAGGACGGATCTTTTCATTGAAGATTTTATGAATCTCCGGGTCGGAGAATTGGTGCGCCTCCAACTCGGCTCGGCTCTGTGAAGTTTCCCCTCGTGTGGGGAACGACTGAGTCCTGGTCCTTGTGCTAACTTTTCTCTTTCTAGCCATAGCGAGTCCTGAAAAGATAAACACTGGAGTTTACTTACTTAAGCAATAATGAGAACGACACTACTCGGCTAAGGATATGCAAAACATGAATCAAGAATTGAACGAGCTTGCACCGTTGTGAAGGAAAATTAAAATTGAGCATTTCACGTTTAAAATTGACGTAAGGGTTGGGGTTGCTATAAATCCAGAAACGAATTCGTTGTACATAGTTTCAAAACATTGACTTAACAAGTAAGAATTTTTCATTCAATCATTTCATCAAACACCTTAAAGGCATGAGTTCAAATGAAGAACAATCATTGTAATAGCTTGATTCAATCCCCACAAATAACATCCTCACATCGATCATCATAACAAATGTAATCAATTCATTCGTAATCGAAAAATAATCATCAATAATCAATTGAAACTTCATATTCCCAATTCAATTTTTGATAGAACTTTGAAAAAAAGGAAAAACTAACAACAAAATCATAACCATACCTAACCTCTCAAATCATGCATGAACAAGGATTAAGGGATTTAGGATTACCTGGGTTGGATTGTAGTATGCAAGAAAAAGAAGAAGATGAAGTTGAGAAGAAGGTCGGCCGATCGATGTGCGAAGAAAAGAACAGAAGTTACCTGGGGAGTGTCGGCCGATCTGTTTTATAAGGGTACCTGGGCCTGCTCAAATTCCGAACGGGGGCCGCGGCATAGCTTAAGTGAGCCGTGGCCCAGAGTACAGCCTGTTCAGGCTCCTTTGTTCCATCGCCATGTGCCGCGGCTCAGCATACGGGTGCCGCGGATCAGAGTGTTAGTGTGCCGCGGCTCAGTAATGTTGTGCCGCGGCACAGAGTATAGGCAGTTTAGCCTTTTTGTGTCCACTTATATGTGCCGCGGCTCACTCTCCTTGTGCCGCGGCTCAGGCCTGAATTTTTCCCAGGGGTGATTTCTGCACAGAATTTTCAACAGAAAACAACAAGAGCGTGAGAGATAAGCATATCCAAGCTAAAATGACGAAAAATAAAATCCAAAAATGCAAAGAAATACTGAAACACCAAAAAAACTACAACTATAGCTCGGGTTGCCTCCCGAGAAGCGCTAAGTTTATAGTCTTCAGCCGTACTTTTTGAAGATCAGTTCGCTTTTCGCAAACACCATTTGAACTCCGCCCCGTTCATCGAACCGTTAATATGTGTTTTAAAATTTTGACCATTGGTCTTTAACGATCCGATTTTTGGTTTGGACACCAAATGTTCTTTGCGAAAAGATTTTAACGAAAACAACTCTCCGAAGCACCCATTTTGCACATGACTTGGCGCCCGTTTGACATCCGGCTTAATTTTCAACTCCACGGGCGAATTTGGGACAGAAGGAGAATTTTTCGATTGTGGATGAACGGATGTAGAAGACGACATATTCAAATGCCTAAGATATGCAAATTGCTCTTCATTCTTATTAGGCGTCGAGGTAGCTGAAACAAATTCTGACTTTTTCGACGATAATTCTTCCGGTGTCTGTCCTTCGCAGAGGTATCTACACTTTCAATTTGCGAGCTCTTCTCAACACTACTTGGACATGGAAAAGATTTAAATACTTTAAAAGTGACTTGCTCATCTTGAACACGCAGAGTAAGTCTCCCTTTTTCCACGTCTATGAGAGTTCGGCCGGTAGCTAAGAATGGTCGTCCCAAAATAATTGGGATGTCTTGATCCTCCTCCATGTCGAGCACAATGAAATCGGTCGGGAAGATGAACTTATCTACCTTTACTAAGACGTCCTCTATTACTCCCCTTGGATATTTAATCGATCTATCGGCTAATTGCAGCGAGATTGTCGTCGGCTTTGCTTCCCCAATGTTTAGCTTCTTAAATATGGAAAGTGGCATCAGATTAATGCTGGCCCCGAGATCGCACAACGCCTTATCAAAAGAGAGATTCCCTATTATGCAAGGTATATTGAAGCTTCCCGGATCCTTCAATTTTGGCGGAAGCTTTTTCTAAAGAATAGCGCTGCACTCCTCCGTCAATGCGACTATCTCATACTCCTCGAGCTTTCTTTGGTTTGACAAGATTTATTTCATAAATTTCACGTAACTCGGCATTTGTTCCAAGGCGTCGGCAAATGGAATGTTGATATGCAGTTTCTTGAAGACGTCGAGAAACTTAGAGAATTGCTTGTCCACCTTTTTCTGTTGTAATCGCTACGGAAATGGGACGGGTGGCACATATGCCTTCGGATTATCCGTAAATAGTATCGAGGGTCTAGACATTTGTGATTCCTCAGTCGCTGAATTTTTCTTCTCCTCATCCTCACTTCTCTTTTTGTTCTGCCCGGGCAGCTCACCCAATTCTTTCCCACTTCTCAACGCAATGGCATTGACACTCTCTCTGGGATTTGTTTCGGTCGTACTTGGCAAGGTACCCTCCAGGCGGGCTGTTACTACATTAGCAATTTGGCCTAGTTGTACTTCCAAGTTGCGAATATAAGCCGAATGGTTTTGCAAGGTTGCTTCCGTAAGGGTCATAAACTGACTCGTATTTGCTGCTAATTTCGCAATTGCTTCCTCTAGAGAAACTTTTGGAGCGGGAGGAGGCTGCTGTTGGTGTTGAGCAAACGGAGGCTGGTTCGAGTTTTGTCCGTTTCTCCATGAGAAGTTAGGATGATTTCGCCATCCCGGATTATAAGTGTTGGAGTACGGATTATTTTGCCGGTTCCCGTTCCCTAAGAACTAAGCTTGTTCCATCAAAGGTTGCTCGAAAGGGTTTCCGACTTGGCATTCTGCGCTAGGATGAGATCCGTTGCACCAATTGCATGATTCAATGGTAACGGGGGAAGGAGCATGTGAAAAGGCTTGAAGTTGCTGAGTTAATGCGGCGACTTGAGCTGATAAGGTAGAGATCGGATCATTATTGGAGATTTCCATTACTCGTTTTGGGTTTACTCGTTCGGACGGACATTGATAAGCATTTGCAGCCATAGCTTCCAATAGAGAGTGGGCTTCGGCCATTGTTTTTCCCATTAAGGCACCCCCAGCGGCTGCATCAACGAGAGTGCGTGTGGAGGCACTCAATCCGTTGTAAAATGTTTGAATTTGGAGCCAATCCGGTAAGCCGTGATGCGGGCATCTCCTTAGTAAATCCTTGTATCACTCCCAAGCTTCATGAAGCGACTCCATATCGAATTGCCCGAAGGTAGTAATTTCGTTCCTCAGTCTCGCCGTCTTTGATGGTGGGAAGAATTTAGCCAGGAAGGCTTGCGCTAATTCTGCCCATGTCGTGATCGAGCCCGGCGGTAAAGAGTTCAACCAAAATTTGGCTTTCTCCCTCAAAGAGAAAGGGAAAATCCGTATACGAATAGCATCATCGGTGACACTGTTGTTCTTGAAGGTGTCACAAATCTCGAGAAAAGACGCAATGTGTGCATTGGGGTCATCGTTCGGCAATCCACAAAACTGGCTAGCTTGCACCATCTGAATAATATCCGGCTTGATTTCGAAGTTGTTGGCTTGGATTGTCGGACGCCGAATCCCCGAAAAGTTCACATTTAATTGTGGCATAGCATAATCGCGGAGTGCTAATGCCGGTTGAACTTGCTGCACAAGATTATCTCCTCCGTGATTTTCGGTATTTTCAGCCATGGTCACTTTTGCTGGTAACTCTCTTTTCTCCTTCTTGCTTCTCTGAAGAGTGCGCTCGAGTTCGGTATCTAAAGGTAGTAGGCCTTCGTTACCGAACTTTCTCATGCACTAACCGGACTCTCCTGAAAGAAAAAACAAATAAATAAAATTACACAAAAACAATAAAAAATGTTCAAACTAAGACTAGAAATACTAAAATCGATAGTAGTAAAAAATCAGTCCCCGGCAATGGTGCCAAAAACTTTTTGCGATATTTCGTTTAACGCAAGTACACGTTATCGTAGACAAGTAATAAAGTGATGAGTGAGATATCGTTCCCACGAGGACTGAATCACTAAGTACCGATTTATATGTATTCTAATTTTATTTGAACTGTCGAAATTTGGGATGCAAATTAATAACTAAAGAAAACCAATAAAAGAACAAACAGTAAAAACGATCGCTCGAAGAAAGAAAATCAAATGATGAATAAGTCTAGGATAGTGAATCCACCTCGGTTTATCCGAATTTACTCTCGATTATCTGAAGTTAATGATTTCCCCAATTTATTGAAGGCGAAGATTGCTAAAATACTCTACTGCCTCTCCTGAGGTCAGTAGATTTTTCTAAGGCGAATAATACACTCTATCCCTAGGTGAATTAATTCGACAATAGGCAAAAAGCACAAAATCTTCAAAAGGCCACGTAGTTCCTATGAGTATATTCCTATCTCACCAATAGTTCCTCATTAAATCTCCTCTCGCGATTCGAGTTGCATAATTAAAACAATCCAATTATAGGCCACACAATTGAAAGCATTAAAAACGATTGGGAAAACTCAACAGAAAAGGGAATTAAATAGATAATCAAAAGCAAATTCGTCAAAACTTTGGTTTCATCAAAATCCTAGAACAGGGTTTTAGCCTGACATGCTGAAGAATAAAAATACAGAAATAATGAATGAAAGCATTGAAATCAAATGCAGATGAAGAACTCGGATTCCTCCATTTTTCTGGCTTCCGCTCTCTGCTCTTGGATGTCTTCTGCTTCTTCTCCTTGATGATAATCGATTCCTCTCTTCCGCGATCCTCCTCCACCATTTAATCTGACCTTCAATGTTTATTTATAACTTCCCTCAGCCTCCAAAATGCGTCCGTGTGATTAGGTTGAGAACAGGCTCCAAAACGGCCCAAAACCGCGCAGAACACCCCAAAACCGCCCCCTGGGCCGCGGCTCACTTAATCTGTGCCGCGGCTCACGGTCTTCAGCGCATTGCCTGGGCGCTCTATTTTTCTCCTAGGTCGCGGCTCAGCATACTTGTGTCGTGGCTCAGGGTACAGTTGGTTCGGCCCCTTTCAGGTCGCCTTCTTGTGCCGCGGCTCAGCATCTTTGTGCCACGGCTCCGGGCCAAAATTTGCCGTTTTCGCCTGTTTTCATCGTTTTAGCTTCCGGACTCCAATTTCCTGCGAAACATAAAAGAATAGGGCATTAAAAGCTCATTTATGTAGATTTAATTATGAAAAGAATACAAAATAATGATAAATAAGCGTATAAAAATACGCCTAACATGCCACTCAGAGGTTGTTGAGTGAGGGCATTGTACTTGTAATTATGTAAATCATTATCATAAGGCAAATGAATGTTTCTTTATTTACTGGTAGTTACTGGCATTCTTAACTCGTAAATATACATATAGAAACTAGTCCATGTATTTGAGAGAAAAACGTTCCATTCCTTATTGGATAAGGGGGTCGGCACTGGAAAGGTTTATAGCTCAAATACTTAATCATTCGCAAGTCGATGAAACTTGATTGGGCATTAAGTTTATGTGAAAACTTGTATGATGTATTCTTTGACATGGAGAGTGCCTGTCGATCGCTAATAGTTAGTGGAGCACATGTTATAGGTATGCTAATTGGATTAGTATACTCGAACTGACTCACCCTCGATTCGTCACACGGATTTCACTCCGGGAGAGTCAATGACAGAATCGAAAGATTGTGATAGGTATTTGTGAACCTTCGACTTGAGGATTTAGTAGGAATGTGCTTGTGGCATCAAGATTTTCATTAGAGTAGTTCAACCCTGTAAACCAGGAGGCGGGGGTCAACCTCGACGTGCATCTTGACGGCTAAGTAGCAGGTCCTACTGAATACCAAGATAGAATTCTTTCTCCCGTTAGTGAGCGGGTTATATGTCCTATGCTGTTATTGGCAGATGAGATCATAAGTCTTTGGCCAAAGCATTGGAGATAGTTGTATTGGATACATGAGAGCTCGATGATCTCGATTTTCATTAACGCATGCATACGAGTCAAGTACAAATAGGGTTTGACTGACCGTGACCCTATATCATGATCGGGACATTTGAAAGAAGGGTTTATACGTATACTGGTATTCATGACATAATGGTTCTTAAATGATCCCAATCATTCGTTCTCATTTGGGGTACAGTGTAGGCTTCCAGGCTGGCTAGGTGGTGCTACTACTCTTTGGTTCCTCCCATTGCTGACTGAGACGGACCTACCGAGTTGCGCAATAGGATTGACGGCGGAATGAATCAAGCTAATTCTCTCATTATGAATATTAGATATTGGATATCTAAAATTGGGACATTGGATGTTGAAATTGATTTATTGGATAAATTAATTTACGACCTAATGAAATAAATATATTACTGGGTAATTGATTTAATTCATGGATATAATTATTTCTTGGAGAAATTAATTATATTGTTTTGTATTTGATATGATTAATTAATTGGATTAATTAATTGATATATCAGAACGGAATCGGAGTTTATCTGTTTGTACACCCGGGAGTCCGAAACGAATCGAACTCATCCGATTTTCATTTTGTCCGCCCCCTTCTCTTTCCACCTATCTTCCCCTTGTCTTTTGTTTCATTCTTAAATGAGTGATAATGACTTGGTGGGACAAGACTTCATGTGACATGAGTTGTTCACATGAGGGTAGAAATAATATAAGAAGATGTCTTTTGACAAACTCTCAACACAAACATTACATTCCAACGTGAAAGAAAGATCGGGAGAGAGAGAAAAACCATTTTCTCAATTGTCTTCATCATCTTCTTCATATCATCTTAATTGTTCTTGGAGAAAATTGAGAGATTCATTGAGAGTAAGTGAGTTATACACTTAGAGTGTTGTAATCCCAAATCAATAGCTTCATCACCTATCTCTAGCCGTAGCCTTGGAGGATAGCAAGGTGATCGTCATCCCTTTCGTTTCTTCGGCGCGTGGCAAGTAGAGGTGTTGTATTTTCGACGTTGGATCATTCAAGGGCTTGGAGCACATTGGATCATAGGGATTTACAATTAAATCTTGGGGAATGGCTCAAGAGAAGGAATCTATTTAATCAACGGACTACAAGGGTGAGTTTCTTACATCTCTTGTGTTTTCGTTTATATATTCGTATATACGTAGCTCGATCGATCCTCGTAGGGATTCGGATAGAATTAATTTTAATTTTACCGCTTCCGCTGGGCCTTCGTTTTTAGGCACCGAATCCCAACACATGGAGGATACTGTCAGATGTATGTTTAGCGTGCGATAGGCTCTGTAGCTTACGTACGCTATCGGGCAGACTTAACGTATGCTACGTTGGGTACGTAACATACGTTATATCATCAGAAGAGTCAGTCGTCTGATCAGAGAGGAACTGTCAAATGCATGATTAACATACGCTAGGCTTTGTAGCTTACATACGCTAACAAGCATACTTAACGTACGCTATGGTTGGTACATAACGTACGTTATGCAGATCAGACAGGTTACGTTTTGTTGAACTTTCGGCCATAATTTAGGATGTTAGATGTTCATACGTTAGTTATTCGGCGTGAGATGAACTCTATATTATTTCTTCTGTTTAAGGTTCGAGCTTTGCAATGTGATTAATCGAAGGGGCGACCTTCGAGTGTATTGACATTCGTTGAAGTTTTATCCTTGTCATCAATTCGAGGAAAGTACCTTATTTATGTTTTACGTGTTGATGTTATACATATTTTCGTGCATATGTGTCGTTGTTGTATGTCCACCTCGTGTTGGTCCGACGGGATCATCTTGGGATCTATGCTAGCGTGCGCTGGATCATCGGACAGGTTTTTCCACCTCGTGTTGGTCCATCATCTTGGCATCTAGGCAGTGAACGCTGGATCATCGGAATTACCATGTGTATGTTGTGATGTCATGTTATGATTATTATTTGTGTATGGTACTTATGAGTTTTCTCGTAGGAAGAGGCTCATTGGCATTTTTGGTCATTTATGTTATTATTCGTGGGTCGTTGAATAATATGTTGTGGTACTTGTACTAGCATCGTTGTGCTAACCCCTTCGGGGGTGAACATTTATTTTTGTTCAGGTTATAGGAGAGCAGGGAAACAACCATTAGAGTCGCATGACGATGGGGGTGCAGAGTGATGTTCCGGCCGAAATAATTTGTGGAGTTTAAATATATTTTTAATAAAGTACTCGAGTACGTTGTCCTTTATTAAATTTGATTTGGGTATGTATTGACATTAATTGTTGGACGTTGTATTGTCGGCGTTGTTCCGGACTTGTTGTATTTTATTGTTGTTGTCATCGTTTATTGTTGTTTATTATTGTCATTTCATTTTCTCAGTCTTGTAAATTCTTACATAAAGGATTTACGGCGCTATAACATTCCTAAATATATTGGGGTGTTACAAGTAGACTCAGCGAATAATCTCATTATCCTGCTGACCAGACCACTATCGCATATTGTTTTAGAGAGACATCTATATAATATGGGTATTAGCTATCATAGTTTGCGGCATCGAGTGCAAGTGGAAGATTGTTAGAGTATGCCCTCGAAATGCCACTAGAGTTTGGACAGTTATATATAATTATGAATTATGTTTTATTTATTAATAGGCCTTTGTTATTTATCTATTTACTTTGTCATTGGCATTCCTAATTTGGTAAATAAATTGAAATAATGTTCATGTAATTGAGTAGAAACATTTCACTCCCTATATGGCATTAACTCAAGTGCTTAACTTGTCTGCAAGTCGATAAACTTATCTGGACATTGAGTTTAGTAAAAACTTGTATAATGTATGCCTCGACATATGCATATCTTCACTTAGAAGTAGTGGGATAATTCGCGATAGGTATGCTAATGAGATTAGTATATTGGATGCAACTCACCTCGATTCAATCACATGGTATTCATTCTAAGATAGTTGTTGGTCATGGTATACTTTAATGACAGTTTAGAAGGGAGGTGAATAAGTTTTACTCTTTTTCAAAGTTTAATATGCGTAGTGGAAGTCTTAATGTAAGATGATGTAAGTACAACAACTATATAGTCTCCTGTAGCTTGATGCTTACATGATTTTTAGAGTAAGTATAAAATAATCACAGGCAGTAATAAAATAGCAAATACATGAAGTAATAACACAAAGTTTAATGTGATTCGAGATAACTTTTTCTACATCTATAGGTCCTCTACATGGGAGTAGAAGTTTATTAAAGTCAAGGAGTACAAAAATGTATGAGTTTAATTAAACTAGTCACTGTATTGTTCACACAAATTGATACAGCTGACTGTAGCTTTAGGCCATTCACAAAGATTGGCTATAGGATTCCTTGAACTGACTTCTTCTTACATATATTGAAGCGTCGTCCCAAACTCTCTCCATCTTACACATGTCAGAAAGATTCCAACTAGTCCACAGAGGGCTAATGCACTCAACGTATAAGATTGGTATTCGAAGTATCAGAATAGCAACTTGTAGGCTTGGAGATCCTTGGTGTAGTGTGTTGGTCTCAGTTGAGGACTTAGTATTTCTTCAATCAAAGATAAGCTCTTTAGGTTTGAAGAAATACATTTCTCATCAAGATAATAAGTGCTTCAGATGCTTGATCAATCAGTAAATGAGCAATGTCCTATTGAGCTATTTATAACCTTGAAAATAGATCCATTGTAAATGTAGTCGTTGGCCGGTTGGTGAGATGCGGACATATCAGATTAATGGCTTGCTGAATGTTTGAACTAAAGGGATCAGTATTTAATGCTTTAGACATTCCTTTTGGACTTCACTAAATGCTCTTTAGTCCACAGTCTTTTCGACCGCATTAAATGTTGTCCTAACAGCATTAAATGCATCTTTGAAATCGTGAATACTTTGTGATTAAAGATGGACTTACTTCACAATGATTTAGAGGTCTAAGTATAAACCTGTTGCATTTGTATTTTATTTTCCTAAGTAAAATACCTATAACGACTTTGTTGTAGCCAACAGTCCAATTTGTTGTAAGCTGCACCTTCATAATAGGAAGTTGATCTTTGAGTGTTATATGAAGATTGTTGTAGGATCAGGCTGTAGGATGCATTTATCAAAACACTTGGGGTATAATCTATCCTAACAATACTCAATGACTGAATCATAAGGTTACGATAGGTGTACGTGAACCATTGACTTGAGGGTTTAGTAGAAAATGTACTTGTGATCTTAAGTTAGTCACTGGAGTGATTCGATCCAAATACCTGTTGGTAGGGGGTCAACCATAAAGTGCAACTTAATGGGCATGTAGTAGCCCTTACTGAATACCAAGATAGGATTCTTTCTCCTGTAAGTGAGCAGGTGAATGTCCTCTGCGGTTAGTGGCAGATAGATCATAAGTATTTGGCCAAATCAAATGAGCTAGTTGTATTTGATACACGATAGCTTGGTGATCTTGATTTACACTAACACTGTGTAGTGTCAAGTTGAAGTGTGTTTTGACTTTTTCGTGACCTTAAAACTTGATTGAGATATCTAAATGAATGGTTTATACATATACGGTGTTTTTAACATGACAGGTTTGAGGCTGATCCTAATTATTTGATGTCATTTGGGTTATAGTTTGAGCCACGGGTCTGGATATGTGTTACTCACACTCTTTATATCCTCATATTACTAACTAAGACGAACCTACAGAGTCGCGCAACAGGATAGATGTCGGATTAATATGAGCTAACTCTCTCTGCGTGAATATTAGATGTAATACCACGGGTATTTTATGCTGTTAAATTATATGTATTTCATTTTTAGCAATTATATATTGTGCTCCATCTCACGATGCCTGTACTTTTATACGTTGTGTTTAGACCGTGTCGTTGCAAACAAAACCTTGTCCACATTTATTTGTTACAGTGATGAAATTGTATGGTGTTGATGACGTGTCAGTGACGTGCCTTGATGACATTGAGCAATTACCAGTGCGAATATGACGGTGGCCAAGGTCTTGTTCTCTAAGGAAATTGCTTGACGCGTCTAAAGGAAGTCACGCTGTGATGGTTAAGTGTGATAAAATAACTAAGTGAATTAAACATATCTAACATACGTTACATTGTATACGATACGTACGCTACTCACCTCGTTTTATGGACAAGAATCTTCAATCATGCTTATCAGAACAACTCTCGGCGCACTAGAAGACAATCGAGTCAACTGACCATAATGTACGTTAATTAGTAAACATTACGTATGTTACATTAGAATTTTTATGTACTCTACTATATCATTATGTACGTAATGTTGAGTGTCATTCCGGGCAGAAGATTTTGAACATACCTTACATATGTTATCCGATAAGACATAACGTACGTTAAATACCTTACGTACGTAAACCTAAAGGCATAACTATGGTCGAGCAGCCCAGTTTCATTCATTTTTCCCATTTCTCCTTTTCCCTTCCGCGGATGGAGCCTTGGGGAACTTGAAGGTGTGATGTTAACCAATTAATCCATGAAGTTCCTGAGCCTATATCATCGATTGATAATCCCATAACATCCTTAGATCCAGGGAATCAAGGTTAGTTTTCCTAAAATCCTAGTTTTGGGAAAATTGGGGATTTTGTTTGATTTCGTCCATTTGATCCGTGTTAACTTAGATTAGTGATGGATTGTTGATTATTAAGTTGTATTCTACCCATTTCCTTGTCGTTCCATGGTTCGATTGCTAAAAATCTGTCGTTTTGTTGAGTTCTTATTCGACGCCTTGAAGGTGTCCGGTAAAATGTCACAAAGGGGATTCGGGTGTTCTACGATTTTTCTTCCTTGTACGATCATTGATTTTTGATGACATGATGTTAGGGTCAGGTTCCTTGCGAATAACTCAAGTCAGAACTCTTCCGTTCATCGTTTTCTTCAAGATTCCTCGATCGATCGTGTTATTATGGTTCCGCCCGGAGAATTGTAGGTGTTCAAGGTTTTCCGATTGAGCCATGTTCGTCGGAGTGTCTGGTATCAATTATCGAGGCAAGTATCTTGCCTATACACTTCATGTTTTGTAGCCGTAATAGTTGGTAATTGACTCTGTGTGCGATCGGAATGTTTTTAATGAACTTACAAAATAATTGGTATATTCTCGATAAAAGCCTTCACAAAGATCTACTTGTGCGTTTGTGAACGAATGTGTTGTTACGAGAATGTGTATTAGTGTTGTGCATTGGAGTGCCTTGTTTGCGTATGATACCGTTGTGTGTGATTTCATCGTTAGTGGACCTAAAGATGATGTCCTTTGGCAAGAGGTGTGTGTGTGTGTGGATATGTGTGTTTATTGATGAGAATGTGATGCTATCTAATATTGGTTGTGAGTATGTGTCGGATAAAGTGGCCATTCCTAGCAAGTACCTTGATTTTCATTTGATGTACTTCGGGAGAATGTGTTTTTGGTTAAATGTGACTTGTGCCATGTGGTTATTGAGCTGTGTGCGAGCCGAGTAAAACTAGCGAGGGTCCCCTGGGATCTGTTTAGACTTCGAGTTCTACTGATCACTCGGTTGGGCTATACACCAGGGAGGGCCTGACGAGGTGTCCCTTGGGTGTGTATCTTGCTCGAGAGGTACAGGGCCGGTATAGCTCGGGAGTTTGTTTTGTGATGATGTTTATGGCATGTTGTTGTTTTTGATAATTGTGATATGTCCGGAATATCACAATGCTTTCATTCTCGATGTGAGACATGTCATACGTAAGGTATTGGTACTTGGCTAGAATGGCACCAGTATTAGTGTCGTATATGATTCGTTTCTTGATTGTAATATTTTTGGCATAAGGATGCGGGCCATGTGATTGTATTTGTACATTGTGGTTTGGTTGTGTATCGAGTGTGACTATTGGGTTATTCACTCGAGTATGTGATGTAGATGATTGGGTCGTGGACCCTGTGTTTGTGATCGGATTGGTATTTTTGAGCAAAACAATTCTTTGGCCCGTGTCCCCATGTGGTTTGTCAAGTTGAAGATTCATTAGCCCATAAATGTCTTTCTAAAACTCCCGAGAATCCTTAAATACTTTTCAAAGAGTCTACATGTCTCATTACAACTTTTACGGTTTGAACTATTTTATCCAATGAAATATCTCGGGAAGTCTTCGTTGGGTTGAATTGTGGAATTAATCAAGTTATTATATTCTTCGAGTATGTTTTGTATAGATCGTGGTTGCACTTTATACTTGTACTAGCAAAACAGTGGAGTTTTGCTAACCCCTGAGTATGGATGTCTGTATTGCGTCCAGGTACTTGCAGGTTGCTGGGGAGCGAATCACAATATCTGTACGAAGGATGATGGAAGACGATGATACTAATCACATAAAGACCAGTGTTGAGTATTTTTGTAAAGCCTCGTTGTCTTATCTTTCCATTGTGGTATTTTCCCGTATTAGGGGAATGTTGATGTATTCTAACCCCTGCGTGGGTAGACGTTGTGGGAAGGAGTTACGTATGTTTGATGTTTATGTTGTGTCATAAGACCAAACCAGTACAATTGTTCATTATTTAGCCATGTCGGCATGTAATATGATGTATTGTTTTTATATTTAGCCTGGTAGGTCCTCACGGAGAGGATCTGCGACGCTGTAATATTCCCGAGTGGTTTGGGGGTGTTACACAAACGACCAACGCTCAACCCGGATCCATATTTTGATTTAACTAGGGCTGGGACTTTTAGAATCGAGAACCGATGAACCGATCCAAACTGCAAAGGAACCGTTGGTTCGGTTCGGTTCTCAAAAAATAAATTAAATTTTTTTGCAGTTCGGTTCAGACATATATTAAACAGTTTGGTTTGCGGTTCCAGTTAAAATTGACAAAAAAGAACCGGTAAAACCGCGGAACTGGTGGAACCGCGAAACCGCGGAACCGAGAGTATGCCTGCCTGTGCTGAGATTTATTGTATTCTACTATTCTTAATTCTACAACTAAACTTGAATATTAATATTAAATAAATATAATTGTATAACTTAATAAACACCCAAAGAAAGTTAAGAAACCCTACCACTCACTGAGTCGCCGCCTCTCTGCTCTCTACTCTCACTTCTCTCTAGCAAAATAGAGAAAAATAAAAACCCTACCTCTCACTGCTCACGGTCTCACCAAAAATAAAACAGAGAACTCCGATCGGCATCTTCCTCCAACCTTCCTTGATGGCATCTTCCTCCAACCTAGGTGTTAATCAAGTACCCTCAACTGAGAAATCCAATTCTCACAATGATTCATATTGTTCGTCGGATGAAGAACAAATCGGTAAGCACCAAAAACTAAATTTGATTGCTTAATTAGTTAACTTAATTTTTATTTTTACAAATCATCCAAGTGTTCTTTTGTTTTATTCTATTATTAAACCGAAAAATGAGATGTTGGCATACTTTTTATTCATATTATCCTGTTATTAAATCGAGTGCCATTTTATTTTTATATCTTCCCTTTTCTGGTTTGATTGAAAGAAGAAAGAGGACATGCTTGTCACCCTTCCATCGGTTAGCTTTCTAGTCAAACGGCTATGCATAAATAACAGCCCACTCATTGATTATTTTATATACGTATTGCTCCTTCTTTCTCCGATTAAAAGGTGAAACTTTTTTGCTGGGCTATGAGTAAAACTCTTAAAACTCATAAAGTGCTATTTTGTGTTAAAAAAAGGTTGGTTGAAAGTCTATAATTCTGGTAGCTACTGTACATTCTACAGTTATGTACGTTTCTTGATGTCATTTTCTTGGTGTTAAAAATGGGAATGGTGGTAAGAATTAGGAGTCTCGAAACCCTTTTGTATTTTTACTTTTCAGTTTATGCAATTTTACCCTTGTGCTAAGGCTAATTATATTTATGTTTTCATTTATTTGTTGTAGATACTAACGTGGAAGACTTCATTAACGAGCAAGAACTTACTATCGTAACAAGGAACAAGAAACAAAAAACAAGGAACAAGAAGAGGAAGATCACTACTGTAATAAGGAAAAAGAGACAGGGAATAGTGAAATCTGATGTGTGGCCTCACTTCACCAGATATAACGAGCCTCTCGTTGAAGTAGTTGATGGGGTGGAGAAGGTTGTTGGGAGAATGCAACTACTGTGGGACAACTTTTGCATGTGATTCTCGAGGTAACGGCACTAGTACCCTTATAAAACATACTGAGATTGTATGTAAGAGTTATCCGGGTAAAGTTAATATAGAAGAAGGGGGGCAGCAAATGTTAACTAAGAATAGCATTATGGTTGATGGTGTGAGAATGTTAGGTAATACTGTTTGGACTAAGGAGGCATGTACTGATGCAGCTACTAGGATGATAGTTATAGATGAGTTGCCATTTAGCTTTATTGAAAACACTGGTTTTAAGCATTTCTGTGATGTTGCAATCCCTAAATGGGAGCCTCCAACAAGGAAGATGATTGTTAAGAAGTTTTTGAAAATGTATGCTGCTAAGAAGGTTGAGTTGAAAGGTGAGTTACAGTCCCGTTCAGTGTGTTTGACAGCGGATACATGGACTAGTTGTCAAAATATTAATTATATGGTAATCACAGCCCACTTTATTGACCATGCATGGAAAATGCACAAAATGGTCTTAAATTTTTGTGTTATCCCTAATCATAATGGCACTACGATCGGAAAGATATTAGAGAATGCATTGCTTGAGTGGGGTATTGAGAATGTGTTGACAATTAGTGTTGAAAATGCGTCATCAAATAAAGTTTCCATTGAGTATCTTAGAACTCAAATGGAAGATTAGGACAACAGGCCACTTTGGGGGGGGGGGAGATTTATGCATGTGAGATGCCTTCCTCATATTGTGAATTTAATTGTGAGGTCTGGATTGAATTTAATGAAAAAACCAGTAGCTGCCATTAGGAATGCTGTGATGTATGTGAGAAGTTCTCCGTCTATAATGAATATTTTTAAAAATTGTGTAGAAAAGACAAAGCTAGAATATAAGAAAATATGCATTTTGGATGTACAAACAAGATGAAACTTGACTTATCTAATATTGGACACTGCCTTGGAGCTCAGAAGGGCATTTGATAGGATGGCATCCGAAGAAGATTCAAAAATAGGTAAATGAAATTCTATTAAAACTTCTATTAGTTATTTCGTCAAATTCAAAAATTCATGTATATTCTATATGTTCTTTACTTTGTAGGTCATACTTTGATGAGGATGATGCCGAAGACGAGGGGGATGAAGAAAGTCAGGAAGCAGAATGTGTTTTGCTCCAACATGGTCTAGAGCATCAAAGAAGAGGGTTGGGCCACCAAAAGCTACAGACTGGGCGAGTGCTGAAGTATTTGTAAGTTTTCTGAGGGTATTTTATCAAGTTACTGTGAATATGAGTTCTCAATTGAAGCCTACTGCTCAGTTAGCTTTTCATGATATAGTTTCGATTAAGGCCGAGATCGATGAGTTATATAAAAAGTCTATAGGTGAACAGTCTAGTGCAACTGATTTGTTATTGTATGATATGGCAAAAAAGATGAAAAAAAGTACAGCAAGTACTTTGACAAGGTAGATGATATCAATGAGTTATTTCTTGTGGCACTTGTGTTGGACCCGAGGTATAAGCTTAAGTATCTGGAAATAAATTTTAAGAAAATGCTTGACATGAATAGGGTAGAGGTCAAAAGAAGGTCAGATGGTGTGAAGGACATGTTGGTCAGTCTTTGCGATGGTTATAGCCAAAACACCACGTCACATACTTCCCAAAAGAGTAGAACTGAATCTAGTGAGGGTACAAGTCAAAGAACAAGAAGAAATATTTGTGGGAAGAAGAAGGACATGCTTGTGGACTGGAATAGGCAACTCGAAGAAGGTGAACAAATGGTGGTTGGGTCCGAGATAGATAGATATTTGCTTGATCCTATTGATAAGCCAAATGATCATGTTGAGTTCAAGATTTTGGATTGGTGGGCACGTAATGGCAGCAAATATCCCACCTTGGCAATTATTTCGAGGGATGTACTTGCCATTCAAGTTTCAGCCGCTAGTGAGTCAAGTTTTTCAACTGGAAAAAGGGTTATTGACCCGCATAGAAGCTCAATGACTCCTAAAACAGTAGAGGCTCTTATTTGCCTTTAAAATTGGCTGAAGTCGGATAGTGTCATGGAGCTTTCATATCTCCCAACTGTCGAAGAAATAGAATTTTATGAAGATGTTGAAAAAGGTAATCGTCCTTTGTATTTGATATTTCGTAGGATTTCAATCATGCTTTGTCCTAGATTTTTATCCTACTTTAGTCTTGCTTTTAATCCAATTTTATTTCCCAGGCCTTGTTCATTTTTCTATTTTCAATGTTTATTTGTTATTTCGTTCGATATGTTCATTGTTCGATTTTTTTTATTATGTATGCTGAACAACTTGAAGAAGAAAGAGATCAGCTTCAGAAATTTTAGAAAACTACTGAGCAACCAACAAGTGATTCAAAATGCGGAAAAGTGGAGTCCAGTTTGGCATCCAAGAAGTCATCCAAATTAAATAAGAAAATGAAAAGATGAATCTGATTGTTTAATCTCTTTGTAATGACTTGAATTTCAGTTTGAATATTGAAGTTTTGTATTGTGGATGTAATGACATTAATTTTGTTTATTGGTGTATTTTATCAAGCTACAGACATCAATTTTGTTTATTGATTTGCATTGCATGATAAATAGGAAGGTACAGGTTTGCATTGTATGATAAATAGGAAGGTACAGTTTTGGAAAAAAAATTCCAACACATGAATCGATTCCGGTTCGGTTCGGTTCCCACGCAGTTCGGTTCCGAATCGGTTTGAACAAAAAAATTTGACAAAACGCACTACACCATATATGGCTTTCAACAACATTTTTTTTTATGTTACAAGCAAAAGTGTAGCCTTAGATGCCTTAAAATTGGTCAAATTTGATTTAAGGCTACACATTTTTCTAACGTTATTATTGATATAAATTAGTGTTACCGTTGACCAAATTGAATATCTACGCTAACACAAAATTTGGTGTAGCCGTTGCTATTTAGAAAAAGTGTAACTAAACACTAAAAGAAATAGGCGGACTTGCTAAAATATTATAGGCGATCCAAATAAATTATTTTCAACTATAACGACCTAATTTTTCAAGGTATTTTATGAATCGTCCTAATCGGAGGGAGTAATGTAAGAGAGATGAGCATTAAATAAGTGGAAATATTGGTACTTTGATCATTAAATTGGAGAAATAATTATCTTTCTTAAAACATGTCAATAGTCAAAAAGCGAGAGTTATTTTGGACCAGATGGAGTAATTATTTATTTTAGCTCCTTTTCTATATGTACATATCTAGCTAATTATTATGTTATCATTAGAAATATATCATTTCTTTGATTAGGGAGATGGCGGCTCATGATTTCTACACGAGTAAGGAACCAGTTCATGATTGGAAAGCCCAATCCCCAACTACTAAATTGCCTGAGAGCACTAGTAGAATAAACATCACAGACTTCGGTACAATTTACTTCAGTTATGTATATTAGTGAAGTAAAAAACAAAAAAACAATTTCGCTTTCAATTTACTGAAGTAAAACACCCACGTAGACTTCAGTAAATGGTATCATACTAAAAAGCAGAAACTAGTTGGGAATTTTAAGATACAAAGACTTCACTAATTTGATAATTAATGAAGTTAACAGTGTGAAATTTTATTTTTTATCAGAATATTTTTACAAAAGCAAAATGTATGTGTTTTGACCGAGAATTAATATTTTCAACTTCATAATTTTTCATTTAACTCTTAAAAACACAAGTAAAATATTACCATTATTAATTTATATTGTCTATTATATTTTTTAATATCACTACAAGTAAAATTTCTGTTATCAAGAATTTATAATTTACGAAAAGATACCATTAATAATTTATGTTATGTATTAAATTTTAAACAGATTTTAATCATTATACGAAAAAGTAAAGTTTCTAACGATGTCTGTGCGATTCTAAAAACAAATCTCATAACACTCGCTCTCCATTATAGCAAACCCTTTGTTCTACTTAGGGGCGATTTACACACACAACCTAATCTAGGTTTCTCCTCGGCCGGTGGCTGTTGCCGCGGGCAACCGCCAGCCACACTTTGGTTTATAGTTGCTTCTTCCTTTTTCTTTACCTTTTAGTTTTTCAATTCACTGTCCTGTGATATATTAAATTTCTGGGCATTTTTATTCTTTATTTTCTGACTTCATTCATCCCGATTATATGTTTTTTGGGTCCTGTTTATCGCGATTTCATTGTGTATTTGAGTGGCTAGAATCGACGCATTGTTATCCCTAGTGATAGCTGCTCATCCTCATCGTGGCTCCACCATGGAAGGACCCCCGAGCGAGTGGGTGGTGAAACCCAGATCCGATTTGGATCTGCTTCTTTTCTGGAATGATGCTCACTCTCGGAAGATGCTGTTCCACCTCACGGTGACCTCCTGATGGTGCTCCCACGAGCCCGCCCTCGACTATGGCGGCGCTGATTTAGGTCTCCCCTCTCCCTATCTGAACCGGTTCAAGGGATTCATGAACCAGCCTGACCGAACCGGCAGCTATCATAAGTGCTTATCTGTTCTATCTTCTTATCGGCAAGACAAATCCGCCGCTTCTCGAGTGCTGTTTCAATTTCGATCGGGGTGTGATTTGCTACATAATTAACGGGTTTGTTACATTTCAACTCTCCAACTTGCACTAGCTGGTTTTTACATTTTTCATTATTCTTGGGTATTTATCTACCTTTGGTTGCTATTCGGTCAATTCGATGGAGGTATATCCTCACTTTGAATAGCTTGCCTTGGTTTGTAACTTTGATCATCTGCTACTATGTGATTCTATCAAGGCATGTGTTTGCTTTTATCGTACTTCCACAAAGAACAGCAGCGATGCGATCGTTCTAGCTGGTTTTGTCTGGACTTGAGATTGTAATTTTTCAAGAAATGTACACGGTATGGAATTTGTCTTTGGGTTGTACTCACAGATTTGATAGCTTTGAGTCGATGCATTGAAATCCTCCCCAGGGATATTTGGACTCACACTGATGTGAGGAGCGTTGGTTATCCGCCACGCTCAGGTTTCGTGTCTAAGGGCAACATGATTGGTAGCTTGACTTCTGTAGTATGTTCGAGAAAGCTCTAAACCGGTTACCTTCTCCTGTTGAACCGCCCAGTTCCAGTCTTATCTATTTGGCTTTGTTTTGCTGTATGAATGAGTAGAAGTTGGTGGACTTTACAGATTATCAAGATTAACTTTCTTGCAATTCCTTGGGAAATATGTGTTTTTCTAAAGGATTTTGTCCTGCTTAGTAGAGATATTATACACTCCGTGACAGTTAGATGCTTAAAGTATAAGAAAATCCCCAAGCAGTTGTGTGTGATTGTTACTTGTGCAGATCATGCACCATAGTTGGATATTAGAACCAGAGAAAGATTTTCGGAATTGTTTAATGAGGATTACCACTCTGATATATATCCGATTAAAGCCACTCAGGTTTGCGATTTATTTACATATAATGAGGCTTCCCATCTATTCATGACGTGTCTTGTATTCTGCTACTTGCTAAGAGGTGGATAGTCACTTGAAATTTTTGTCAGATCTATTAAAATTTCCTTCTCCAACCACTGTTTTCTGAACTTGCATGTTGTGATTCATTAGTTGCTAGTTCACATTGATTTTTTGGCCTGTCTGAATATTATTGGTATGACACGTATTTTTTGTTCTTAGTAATTAGTATGAGAAATTAGTATGACTACTTTGACTGGCAGCTTACTCGTAACTGAATGTTTACCTGTGATGGATTTATTAGGTTTCTTGAGCCTCGGCTAGTGCTGTAGCATTTGGCATGGGACTCTTTAGTGGTCGCGGAAATCTTGGATCAGGAAGTCAACGAGCTTTTACAGTTACAAGTGAAAACCGTGCAAGTGATATAACATTGAGATTTCATGATTGCTGTCAAAACTACAAGGTAAGATCATTTCAGAAAAGTTTGAATTCTGTTCGGAAGGTTTTATCCTAGATGGTTAGGAATCCTGGTACTCCGTCGCTTAAATCTCTTAATAATCAGTATGACACTACTTACATTACCCAAGTCAATAGTTTATGTGTTGATCTTATCTATTAAAATCTATGTAATGTTTACCTTATAAGGTTCAGAAAACAGTGGTTGGAGAAGGAAATTTTGGGGACCAACACTTGATAAATGTTCAAGTAATAACATATGTGAATATTTTGGGGACCAACACTTGTTCTAGCTGCTCAACTTGGTTATCAGGTTTCAGGATTTCAGTTTTCTTTTTACCCATTCATATTGCCTATAAGTTTTGAGTACTATGTATTCTTCGGTATACTAAGCAGTTTATTCCACCTTATGTAAATGATCAGGGAGTCTATGCTACCTTATGCAGAAAAGGTTTAACATTGATTTTGCAGTTTATCTTACCCTATACTCTATCATCTCTTCCTTGTGAAATTCAACTATGTCCTTCTTAACATAATGTGACATATCCTCATTCTTCTTACCAGTGAGTGTATATATATAGTCAAGAAGAGTATATTACAGAGCAACCAAAATCGAAGTCTTCAGCATCACCATCCGTTCAAGTTCCTGATCAGTATGTGGCGGACCTAACTGCTAAGATCAGGGCTCAACTTCAACAAGAGATGGATGAAAAACTTGACCAAAAAGTTCGATAAATGATGAAAATGTTGGCCGAGAAGAATCCAGATTTGAACTTAAAGATTGATGACTCTCAGAAATCAGTCGAGGAGTCCTATGGCGGTGACAATGTCACTCCTTGACTGATCTCATCATTTTATATTATGCTAGCTAAGTGACTCAAGTAGTTTTGTTATATTTGTGGATTGCGATTGTAACTTGTTCTTAGCTATTATGGATTGAATATTAACAGTCATGTATTTTGGATGTTGTTATGGTTGACATTGTTTTAATGGTATTGACTATTTTACGGTAATATTTATTTTCCAATATAAAATTTTGTTCGGTTCCGTCACTACATCATATATACGAAAAAACTGTGCGGTTCGGTTCCGGTTCCTCTATTTTGTTCCTTGGAACTGAAAAGTCCCAGGCCTAGATTTAACTAGTGATGGGAATTTTAATCCAAATTCTTGAACGACTACCTTGAGCATAAATTTCGAGCTCGAACTCACTCTACAAGTCTAAGTACACTGATCCACTCGTAGACCATTTTATCAAATTCTTCATCTACGCCTATGTTCTCCTCGTCCAAAATTCCAATACGAACACATACACACAACCATGACTACACACACATACATAATATATATATATATACATATATATATATATATATATATAGGGGTGGGTTCAGGTGAGAATGCAATTTAAGTTGAGAAATAAGAATGAATTTCATCCATAGATCTTGATAAATGGATGGCCTAGATTTATTCTCACAAAAAATTGAAGCATATAATGCAATATTTTGATGCACATAATGCATATTTTAATGCATTGCAATTTTGATGCACGAAATGCATATATTTCATGCATAAGTAGTACAAAACTCATGCATATTCGCAATTCGCATGATAAGAACCATTCTCATTTGATCCTGGATCTATATATATATAAATCTAGGTCTTCCATTTATCAAGATCTATGGATGAAATTCATTCTTATTTCTCAACTTAAATTGCATTCTTACCTGAACCCACCCCTATATATACACAAACTTATATAATATATATACACAACACACACAGACTCACGCACGGACGCACAGACAAACACATACAAACATACACAAACTTACACACACATATACATACTTACAGACACACACATACCGTATATATGATATATATATATATATATAGGTATGGGTTAAAATAAAAAGTCTCTTATAATAAAAAGTGTAGGAAGAATTGCGGGAGTGACATGTGTCATCCCCATTCCACATCTTATGACACATCATATGACATGTGTCACCCACCCCCAACCGCACCCCCCTCACCCCCACCCCCCCTCAACCCCCCCGGAAAAAAAATTTCCCGCCAAAAAAAATAAAAATTTTGGGGGGCAAAAAAAATAAAAATTCCGCCAAAAATTTTCCCGCCAAAAATTATTACTGCATCACAATTATGATTTAGTGCATTAAGGTTATAAGTTACTGCATCATATTTGATGCACTTAACTGTTAACTATGATGCAGTAACTTATAACTGTGATGCAGTAAAACTTATTAGTGTGATGCACCAAAACTTATAACTGTGATGCACCAATAAAATGGTGCATCCTAATTATAATTTTTTGGCGGGAAAATTTTTTGCGGGAAAAAAAAAATTTGGGCCCCGGAAAAAAAAAAATTTCGGAGGGGGGTGGGGTGGGTGCCACATGTCATATGATGTGGCATGATGATGTGGAAAGGTGACACATGTCACTCCCACAATCCTTCCCACACTCCTTATCTAAGAGACTTTTTAGAATAACCCCACCCTATATATATATATATATATATATATATATATATATATATATATATATATATATATATACGGTACACACATATATATACACAATCCTGCAAAACACACACACACTAACACCATGAATCTCACTGACGGAATCGAGTTCCGGCCACCTGAATCCAGCAACCCACGGTCAGACCTCATCTGCCTCCACTTTCGGTCGCCCAGCCCCCTGTCGTACTCGGCGGAATCAACCCCAAAGCTACCGGAGAGAGATTTGCTATTCGTAACTCCAAGTCTGAATTGTCATCTATATACCATCACCTTCACCTCAGCTATCTAAAGAATTCCGACTCAAACTCAGAATCCAGCCTCCTTCGAGCTCCGCCACATCGCCAACTTCCTGCGTCGCCGAAACCACCTGGACAGCTGTGCTCTAGCCAGCTCATCTCTCATCCGAGCCAAGAACCTGGATGTGATCCCTAGCATTCGAATAGCTGCATTCCAGTTTGGATCGCGTTCGAGATGCATGGTCCTTGTATGCTCGTTACCATCCGTAGTTTGCTGCCTGGAGCCCCGCCAAACATCTGACGCCCCCTAACATTCTCCCATTCGCCGGTGTTGTGGTGGGTTGTGGAGTTGCAGGCTACCAATGTAGAATTTCCCCGTGTTTAAGAGATGAGGGAGGCGGTAGGTGAGATTTTTTCAACGAGTGAAAATAAAGGAGCAGACAACCCTCTGGAGTACAAAGGATGCGGATAAGATTTGGGTGAGTAAACCTTTTAAAAATGGGCTCAATCAATTTGGAAGTAAACCTTTTACTTCCACTGGGATGGAGAACACTACTGTCCAAGATTATCAATATCTCTGTATAATTCCACACAGGTCGCTCTGGTCGGTAATTAAACTACTTATTAAAATAACAAAAAAAATGTCCACCAAATTTACGACTTAAAATTCCCGAATATTTAAAACACGGCCATGCAAATAGGATCAGCGAATAGATCTTACACAAATGGATAGTGCAACAGTGGCACAAATAAAATTACATCTATTTGGCAATTGTTTCGTCAAGAGATACTACTCAGAAATAATCTCCATCATTTATTATTTAGATCTCATCTCTCGAAGAGGCTATAAAAATTTCAGCTCCATCCAACTGCTAAATCTCCCAAATCACTCGAGATACTGAAGTTGCACAAAATAAATTTGAGGAGGACAGACTGCCTGTTGTTCACGTCTAGATCGGAATCAAACAAACTCCAAACTAGTCTCCACAATTCAGAATATACTACGAGATGTCTTAACATGCTTGACCAATCCAACGACTAACGAATCAGGAAACAAGATTTTTATGTATCCTCGCAGCAGAAAATTGACGCAATAGTTTTTTCTTTTTTTCGAATTTTGGGATCTTTTCTCTTTTTAATAGAAACTACGTGTTAATTACGTGTTTGGGGAAAAACAATAAATTGCAATAAAAAACTATGAAGAATTGTATTAATAAAACTGATAGTTTTATATAGAAATTATAAAGAGTCTTTAACTTAGGATTTCCATAAGATCCAATAGTTGCTAAAAGATCTACAATCCCTTAACATCAATGATAGCAAATGCAAGATACATCCAAAGAAAGAAGAAAATATAATTTCTTGGAAAGAGATTATATTTTATTCAATTTTACCTTTTTCTTTCACCACTCAGATGTACACAGTTTTAATAAAAAGAACCAACAAAAATCAAACCAATCATTATCTCCATTCACTCTCTCCATATACTTGTAAAACCACGTGTGATGGTTTTACTTTCACCTTGGATGCTTGACACGTGTCAAAGGCAAATATGAACCATCTGATAAGTTATCTTTTTTCAGTTTTCTTCACACGTGGGATGACAAATTTTTTTTTGGACGGATGGGGGATCACAGCTTGATTACGAATGTTTTGGGCATGTTGTTGTGTTTGACACAACCTTTCGAACTAACAAGTACAACATGAATTGTGCTCCTTTCGTTGGCGTTAATCATCATTGGAGGAATGTATTATTTGGTTGCGCATTTTTGAAGGATGAAAACACCACGACATTCATTTGGTTGTTTAAAACGTTCTTACAAGCCATGGGAAACAAAAAGCCACAATTAATTTTTACTAATGAAGATGCTGCGATGGCAGCTGCCATTAAGGTGGTTTTTCATGAGATTTGTCACTGTCTATGCTTGTGGCACATCTCAAAAATGCGAGTAAGAAAATTGGAAGTTATATGGCTATTTTGAGTTTAA
The DNA here is from genome assembly GCA_033398695.1 of Orobanche coerulescens. Lineage (NCBI taxonomy): Eukaryota > Viridiplantae > Streptophyta > Magnoliopsida > Lamiales > Orobanchaceae > Orobanche > Orobanche coerulescens. Next base: position 84,096,809 of record CM065805.1, read on the forward strand.
GAGATTATTTAACAAATGGCTTTATGGTTGTGAATCTGAGGCTGAATTGGTACACACTTGGGAACAAATGAAAGTGATGTTCAATGTTGAGAACATAAAGTGGATAAATGACAAGTGGTTAATACGTGAGAAATGGTCTCCAGTGTTTAGTATGGATTTGTTTTCTTGTATGATGAAGACTTCTCAAAGAAGTGAGAGTATGAATAGCGTTTTTCGAGACATGTGCAAGAAAACAATGACAGTAACTCAATTTGTTAATGAGTATGAAAGATAGAGTAATGACATGAGATTAACTAAATTAGAGGAAGATCATCAATCTGGCAAGGGGAAACCTCCGATGATTATAAAAAATAGTAGTATTTTGAATCATGCTGCGCTTATTTACACTCGAAAAATTGTTTAAAAGGTTTGAAAAAGGAGTTTATTTATAGTTTGTCAGTGAATATTTTAGAAGAAGAATTAGATGGTACATTCAAATTGAGTGCAGAATGTAGTGATAGAGTGCAGACCGTCAAGTATGATGCTAGTGATTGCACTATTTGCTGTTCTTGTAAAATGTTTGAATCTTTAGGACTCCAATTTCGAGCTCATTGGAATTCCAAATTCAAGTTTTACGGCTTTGCTTCAAGGGACTAGCTTACCTTCACCATACCTTAACGAGGTACGCGTGTTGCTTGTTTTAGCAAATTAATCCCAGTGTTGCTTGTTTTAGCAAATTAATCCCACATGTCTGTCTGCTTACATTTTTCTTAATATAAATCGAATTTGATTATAGAATTCAGGCACGGGATACTCTCCAGGTCAATATCAACATGTAATGTTTTCAAATCTTAACCAGGTATATACTTAGTTGTATTTTTTTCAATAAACTTGTTTATTTTTTAGCATATATCTAATTTTTAATTTAATTGTAGAACTCAATTGCGGAAAATTCTTCCGATCAATATCACCCTGCTATGTTTTCAAATCTTAGAGAGGTTTGTATTTTTTATATTTCTTGGATAAACTTATCATTTTTTTCTTTTTTATTAATATTTATCTGACTCTTAGTTAAAATTGGAGAATTCAAGTGTGGCATACCCTTCAAGCCAACAATATTTCCAAATCTTAGTCGGGTATGTTTTATTTTGTATGATTGATATTTGTATCATTTGTTTCCAAATCTTATTCTTGTAATTTCGAATAAAAAAAATTCTTTTGTAGAACTCAACCACATGCACTCGCTTGAAAGATTATGAATCCGGTCAACAATGATTAAATGATCTTAGACCTTTTATCATTTGGAATATGTTGTATTTTTTATGATTTTTTGTACTTAGAGATTAAGAGTGTTGGACTAACACATTATAATGATTGTAAGAGGTCATTTTTTATTTTGAACTAACACGTTTTAAGAATTCATATGTTTTTTCCTTTTTAGTTATCTCAATTTTTTAACAAGAAATTTTTTTTATAGAGTATTTGGTTCTTCACCAAATTAATCAAAAACAAAAAAAATTAACAAAATTGTTGGTTCTCTAAATCATCAAAAGATAACAATTAAAATTGGTAAGCAAATAGTAGAAGAAAAAAAATTGACTGTTAGTGAAAAATAAAAGAAAAAAATCGTTGCATGTTAGTAAAAAATAGAAGGAAAAAATGCGCACAACAGAAACCAAATATAAGTTAAGAAGGAGAAAAAAAAGCAGGTAAAAAATGCACGGGGAAAATTTCAAAAAAAAAGAAAAACACCGACAAAAGACGAAAAAAAAAAGCAGATAAAAAAGTACAGGAAAATAGTTTCTAACATGGTATAAACCGTCACGTGTCAGTTTATGAGTGAAGGTTAAACCATGTCACCTATCCCATGTGGTTTTACGGGTATATGTAATAATTTCTCGATATTGCCAACCTCCTTTCACTCTTTTAATCAGTCGGTTAGGATAAATTATACTTCCTCCGTTCTTTTATTATTGCAACGTGTTGACTATTACACTGTTCACATACTTTCTTTTGACCATCTTTTGTGATTTATACATTTGAAAAAATATAGTCATGTGAGATCTTGTTAGATTCACCTCGATATATACTTTCAAAATATCAACTTCTTATAATTTTTAAAAATAAAGAATTGAATATATTAATAATCAAAGTTGTGCATTGACAAGCGTGAAAATCCAGATGTTGCAGTTATAAGAGAACATAATTAGTACATTTTCTTGAGAAAATGACCCATAATACAAAATAAAAGGGTCGACCTCCCAAAATACCATCCCTTCAACTTTTTACCCCATCATTTTTTATCAAATAATTCAAACAAACTCATTCCCTCGTTCATTTCTCTCTCCTCTATCATCTCCGCCGTCTTTATTTCTCACCTCTCCCAACATTCTTTTTACTTTCTTTCATTCCTCTCATTTCACCTTCTCCCTCTTTTCTCTTTTCTTTTAGGCTTCTTCTTCCTCAAATAAAATCCATCTATCAAAACACACTTTGAGAAATCTACGCCATAAAAAGAGGAGGACCAAGCTGGTGAATGGAAACTCGAAGGCGGTGGCTGAAGAGGGGGTTTCATTGGCCAGATCTGGAATAAAATTAGCCAAGGTAGAGGATCTCGACGGCGGTCTGCAGGAGTTCCGACGGTGGACCATGGCGGTGGAGGTGATTTCTGGGTGGCTGACAACGATGGATCCAAAGACTTATGTGCTCTTGCCATTAAAGCTAGCACAACAAATGGTGGACGACGGCGGCGACTAGGATTTTGCTTTCTTGCTTCATTTTTTAGATCACCTTAGATAATTTGTGTTTTTTAGTTTTGAATTTTTGATTCATTTATTTGTGCGTGTAAATTATGTATTTCCTATTTTTTTATGTTATAAAGAACTTTTTGGCTACTCCATCTTTTTTTTTTTAATTTTCCTATTTTCTGAAATTTTTTGCACTAGTCAGAATGGTTGAAATACCGACGATATGTTGTTACCATATGATAATATACATATGGGTAATCTAAATCACCACTGGATAATTTTGTTAACAAGCCGGCCGTAGCTAACTGAAAGTGACCGGCGAGGGTGAAAAAATACGCACATGTATGTTGTTACTATAATAATTTGAAGTACTTATCATTAGTAATTTTGTTAACAAGCCCATCGTTGGTGACATGAAGTGGTCGGCGATGGTCAAAACACTCGTTAGTAATATAAATTACCAGATAGTGATTTTCATCATCGACCCTTGGCAATAAAAGAAATCTGAGGGCGGCTGCCAATGGTAGCCGATAGTGGTTGACCGGCTAGGGCGATGATCCACTTGTGTAAAATATCCCATTATATTTCAAATTTAAAGTGAGGGTATAAACGAAATAAGTACATGTTCAGTTAGAAGACTTGATTTTGGATAAGAAAATTATAGTTACATTCCTTTTGAGGATAAAATTTATTAGGTTATTCTCCCTTTTTTCTTTAATTCCACGATTAACTCACTTGCGTATTCTCAACCTCCAATTGCATTCAATTATTATTTGTTAATTCTACATCAAACCAACTACTATTGTTGCTCCCTCCGTCCCAAGATACTTGAGTCGTATTTCTTTTTTTGTTCGTCCCACGAGACTTGAGTCGTATTCTTGTTTCTTTTTTAAGACACTTTTATTACTCGTACAGCTTTAAATAATATATATTCATATCACCACTTTACACTACTCTTCAACTATCCTTAAATCCCATACCAAAAGTTGACTCAAGCTTTGTTGAACGAAGAGAGGATTAGTTTTCATTTAGAAGAACGGAAGAAAAAGTGCAACACAAATTGAGGGGCCAAAAGTTATCCACACTACATTCTACCTAATGAATTAATGTATATGCTTTCCTATCATTAACAAAAATAACTAAAAGTAAAAGCAAATGTATCAAGCGACACCGCATACATTTTCTAAGAATCTTATCTTTCAAATCTTACTGCTAGATCAGCCCTTTAAACTGCAACATACAATGGTAGATTCCCATATTATTGTAGGTTATCAAAACTGTTTCAAGAGGATTCAACAACTGTTTCTCATAAAATCCGTCCTCATTTCTAAAGACATTCTTTCCAAATAGCCTTACATTAGACATTGAGTATATCAGCATGCTAAGTGCAATAGGAACACCCAAAGTTCATACACATTATTAAGAATACAAAAGCCATCAAGTTTAACATGATAAATATTGCATTTCATAAATTCATCAAAGGATCTTCAAGTCAATACCGCTCAAACAAAATTCCTACAAACTCGGACCGAATGAACCAGAAAAAAGGAGAAAGAAAAACATTGCCGGAGAGATAACAAACCGACAGGACCATATACTTTCTATGAGTATATTGCTCGATGTCTTTTGTATAAAACCCAGCAAAAGAGGAAAATAGTCCATCAGCATACGACTTATGGTTTTCAGTTCCAAAATGATGTATATTTTGTGAAGTTACTCAAGTACATAATCAAAGCACAAATCCTTCCAGATGGAGCACATCCCTTTATTCAGTGAATATGATATATTAAAAACAAAGGGTTTACTTTACCGAGACAAGAGATCAGAGAATTAGACCATCTGCTGCATCCGGATTGGAAGAATGCAGCTGCTCTTCAGAATCGGATGCTTTAGGGGACTCGGATAAATGAACCTGAGCAAAGTCATCCACCATTTTTCTTTTCTGCTCATCTTCAGCCATTCCGACTTTCTCCTTCGTCTTCTGGCCAACTTCTCCGGCTGCCTTTGTGACTTTGTTAAAAGCGCCCGTCACCCATGTGGTCCCCGTGAGAACATATCTGTTTTTCATAATAGCAGATCCAGCACTACTAATTGTTTGCTCGGCAGCAGCTAATGCCGATTGTGCTTTCTCGGATACATGGAGTCTCTCATCCACTTCCCGCACTTTATCATTCACAATGGAAGTACCCATGGTTATCTTCTCAGTCAATCCGATCTTTTTATCGAATGAAGCAACTTTAGCACTTGCGGTGGAAGTTAATTGGTGCTTCTCATCGAAAGACTTTGCTTTGTTGACAGCATCTTTACCTAAGATAAAACCTTTTGCAAGCATGCCGGTGACTACGTCCTCGGCTTTTTGAATAGCAGATTCAGCACCACCGCCAGTTTTCTTATCTGATGGCTGCTTAAATTTGGACGGCAATTGGGTAAGGAAGCTTTTTTTATTTAATAATCGGTAAAGAAAAGAGAAGATTAAATTACTTGAAGAATCTATTACCAGGGCTGGTGCATAAGCAGCAGGAGGAAGCTTGTAATCTAGGTCCAGATTAAGGTCCACAGTCATGTCTACAATTGTTGCACCCTGAAAACGATACAGAAAGCTCTGTTAGAACTTGGTTTAGAATTTTATGATTGCTGAGTTCGAGAAAGTTGATTCTTCCAAAGCTGTGGTTCTGTTAATTACAATTTTATGGAGACATAGAAGAAGCGTCACTGGAGATAGAGGAACAGACAACCTTCACCGTTCATAATTAGATCTTAATTTTCATGTGTAGAAACAAAGGCAACTAGTTACTATTGCTAGCCATTTACATAAACATAAGGTGATATCTAGGAGTAACCTCGCTCTTGGGATATTAACTCGAATGAGTCATTTAGTGAAGCCCAATAAAGTACGGTTAAAACACAAATTAGTCACGAGGTAAAATGTATTTCATGGTGTTGGCATATATAAAAAGGCTCAACTATGGGACTAACAATAACAGGGTCCGGCTAATATATAAAATATGTAGCATTTAACATATTTCAAATATATTGAAGCAATAACAATCTTCTTCTTTCTCATCTGCCCAAATCCAAGTCAAACATGACGAACTATCATATCAAGATATGAGTGAGCTGTACAATAACCAAGCTTAACCAAAAAGTCATAATTTATGACTTGGTTAACATCAAACAAGCATAGCATGATTTTACACATCAATTTCCAAAAACAAAACAAAGCTTAATTTGTATCAATGATAAAAATCTTAATTCCTACTTCCATTAAAAAATGTTTTAAAAGGCGCAGGGCGAGTTTGAGGTGTTTTGGCCGGACGAGGCGAGGAGTAAGCCTCGAGGCGTATTGAGGTGTAAGACTCGATTAAAAATGAAAAAAAAAAAATCCTTCAAATCTCACAAAAATATTGTAATATTTATAGAAATTACTAAAAGAGCAAAAAAGTATAAATTAGATTGTAATATTGATTCATAAACCTCAAATTTATTTTATTTTTCTCTAAATAAAAGTCTAAAATAATATAAATTAGGTTATTTTTTTAATAAATTAAACTGCATTATCTACCAATATATTAACTAAAATTTGATATGTAATTACTTTTTGTTAATTTTCAAAATATTAAATACCCTGTACTTAATATTAGTTTTCTTTTATTTTAGTTTTTTAAATAAAACAGAGCAACAACTCATAATTTTGAATGCCCTAGATAAGGGTAGTTAGGTCAGCAACACTTAATAAAACCCTAATCTTATTCTTATGTCTTTCTCGATGCTGCCTCCCTTAGTTCTCAACCCGCCGCTCCCCCATACCCTAATCTGGTATGTTCTTTTTTTCCAAAAAAAAAAAGGTGAAACGCCTCGCAAAGGCGAACGTCAAGCGCGCCTGGCTCGTAAGCCTCAGGATTGGGGGTAGAGGCGCCGCCTCGGATGCATTTTTCCGGCGCCTCGAGCGCTTTTTAAAACATTTGCGCTACAGATTATGAATTCAGCCAAAAGATAGATGATCCAAGTAGACATGTTACCCCTTGTCACAATGATAAATTCAGTTGTTTACAAACTAAAATTATCCGCAGTTTTAGATTTTCTCAGTTATGCCTCATATACTTCTTACAAAAACTTTGATTCAAGAGGAAGATAGCGACAGTTGTATGAATATAATTTAAGAGTTTGGACTTTCAGTCAATGGACATGACCTTTAGAAGTTATTTACCAAGAGATGGTACATTGTTCAAAAACAACCTCCGTTCAGGAAATTCGAGGTCAGATTCGGAATCAGCACAATAAGGCAAATCATTCCGGCATTTCCAAGTTTCACCGGGACATTAGTGACGAGAAAATTTCTCCGAAGTTGTGGAACACTGGGTGCTTCTAGAAAATTATTGACCAAACTCCTAAGAGTTCATACAAGATTTCTTGACACGATCGACATAAGAAAATTGAGTGTACAAACGTTAGTTTCTGAACAAACAAAATTCCATCTCCATTTATCTTAGATATTTCATTAATTCATGACCTCAGAAAACGTTAAGAATACATGGCAAAGACTAAACAGAAAGCAAAATAAACATAAAAGAAAAAAGGACCTGAAAAATGAATAGACAAAAAAAAAAGGTAGGAGTCATATTTCCAATGGAAGCAGAAATTGAAAAGATGGTGAAATAAAGACAACTGCAAGACAAGGTGAAGTAGAACAAAATTTAAGGTTTCCGGGGGAGAGAGAGAGAGAGAGAGAGAGAGAGAGAGAGAGAGAGGGAGGGAGGGAGGGAGGGAGGGAGGGAGGGAGGGAGGGAGGGAGAGAGAGAGAGAGAGAGAGAGAGAGAGAGAGAGAGAGAGAGAGAGAGAGAGAGAGAGAGAGAGAGAGAGAGAGAGAGAGAGAGAGATACCGAAAGAAGAACAGCGGTCTCCGCACCCTGTGCATCCTTGAAGGTAACATATGCAATTTGAGACCGCTCAGTATCACTACATAAGCATGCGCATGCAATCAATATGAGCATGTCTACACTGTATACTTATTAGGAACCACATGTGTGTGTATATACATATATATGCCAGAGGAAGGGAGAACTATAAGCCAAATTAGTAACCTTCGCATCTCCACATATTCGATATCACCAGAGAACGAGAAGAACTCTTGGACATCACGCTCAGATGCCCCCAGAGAGAGATTGCTGACCTTAACAGTTGTAATCTAGAAAACCAGAAGAAATGTAATCATCATTAGATAGTGATTTATTCAAGAAAAAGTGTGGCTTCAAAATGATAGATGTTTAAATACACAAAAAAGGATGCCCGTCCAAATTCTTTGTAATACTTCTTGCACAGCTAATAAATTTAAGACTCGTTCACGACATTTTTACACATCATAGGCATTATCTGATTTATGGAATATGGAATATGACTGTTTGGCATGTTGGAAAGTTCATCCATCCACAACCATTAATACAGATCTAAGCACTGTTGTGCGGCGATTTATACGTCTCGATGGCGATCGACATAATGGTCAGGAGCCAGCTAAAGAAGACAGATGCTGGGCAAGCACCTAGCGGTCGACGTCCAAAGCGATCGTCTATTGGCATCTGGCGATCGTCTCTAATGTCCGACTGGAGACGATCGTCCCATGCCACGTGCGAATCCGACACCCGTCAAAGTCTGCGAAGACCGAATCTCGGGTGAAGACTCACGTGCATATCCGCAAAAGGCGCCGCGAGAACAGGCCCTACTCCAGCCCATCAGCAGCTGTCAGTGATAAGGACGGCCTCACCAACCGACAAGCCCGCCGAAAGAACCTAAGGTGGGACCGCCCAGGACAGCGAGAAGAGACACCTGCCGCCTCATTGGTTCCCGCATCTGGCAACCGGCAGCAGCTGCGGACTTTAAGGAGACAGTCCCACGTGCTGGCACGATCGCCCGCCTTATTTAAATACAGGAAACGGCGGTCGCCCGCGGACAGGACATCCTGAAGAACCCTTTCTCCTATAAATAGGAGGCCTCCAGCATTGACAGAAGACAGTGAAAAACGTTAACACACACACAGTTTACAACGTGAACACATAACGCTAAACGCAAACAATACAGAGAACTCTCCATCTTTGTAACAAGAACTCACAGAGCTTCAACTCTGGTTCTTTCGACATGCAGGAGCCACGGAATGTCAAACAGGTGCAACGCCTCACAGGTTGTCTAGCTGCCCTTAACCGTTTTATTTCTCGGCTCGGAGATAAAAGCAAGCCATTCTTCGCCACCATAAAGAATAAGAAATTTGCATGGACGAAGGAAAGTCAAGTGGCGCTCGCCAAAATCAAGGAGTATCTGTCTAATCCCCAAATTTTGGCGAAACCAATCCCCGGCGAAAAGCTATTCCTTTACCTGGCGGCCTCGGAGGTCGCGCTGAGCGCTGTGCGAGCAGAGGGGCAAGCCCACTTGCCGATCTACTTCGTTAGTCAAGCGCTCCATGACGCGGAAACGCATTACACGCCTCAGGAGAAGATCGCCTACGCATTAGTCATGAGTGTTCGCAAGCTGAGGGCCTACTTCTTCGAACACCAAGTGGAGGTTCTACCGACTCTCTCTCTAAGGCAAGTTCTGCACCGGCCAAACACCAACGAGCGACTCCTCAAGTGGTCACTGGAGATCGCCCAATACGGTATTACGTACGCTCCTCGCACGGCGATCAAAGGCCAAGCTCTGGCGGACTTCGTGGTGGAATTAACGTTCCCACCCAGTCCGACCCAGATCGGCCGTCCTGCTTGGAAACTGTACGTAGATGGCTCGGGAGTTTGCAGGGATTGTCCTCATCAGCCCCGACGGCCAAAGTTTCACAAATGCTGTGCGTTTCGGGTTCCGTGCGACCAACAATGAAGCCGAGTACGAAGCCTTGGTAGGCGGGTTCGATCTAGCACTCGCCCTGGACGTTCGGCGCCTCCACATCTTCATGGACTCCTTCTTGGTCGTGAACCAAGTCAAGGGGGAATATGAGGCGCGCGGCTAACAAATGATCAAATACCAAAAATTGGTCGCCGAAATGTGCACAAAGTTTGAAGAAGTGCTGATCGAACAAGTCCCGAGAGAGCACAACTCCCAGGCCGATGCCCTATCCAAACTAGCATCGTCAGATGGGGCGGCGGATTTCTCTAACATTCAAATCACGAAATCAGCAAAGCCGGCGATCGACAGAAACCTGATTACCACAGTTGCCATCGCCGAAGAGAACTGGATGACTCCATTCATTAAATACTTGAAGGACAGAACGGTCCCCACCGATCGTATCAAAGCTCGCCAGCTTCAGCTCCGCGCAACCAGATACACCCTATTGGACGACCGGCTTTACAAGCGAGCTTTCAGCCTTCCTCTCATCAAGTGCATTACGCCGGAGGAAGGCCGACTCGTTTTAGCCGAAATCCATGACGAGATCTGTGGAAATCATGCTAGAGGGCGAGCTCTCATCCACAAAACGACCAGGCAAGGTTTTTTCTGGCCTACCCTACAAAAAGACGTGATCGCCTACGCCCGATCATGTCAGAGGTGCCAAGTGATGGGCCCGAACATCAAGCTCTCCCCCGAGCAACTCACTTCTATGTACAGTCCATGGCCGTTCGCCCAATGGGGCATCGACCTCATCGGTCCCTTGCCGACGGCGCCAGGGGATGTAAATTTGCCATCGTGGGGGTTGATTATTTCACGAAATGGGCTGAGGCCGAGCCACTCAACAAGATCGGAACAAGTAATCAAGTTCATTTGGAAGAACATCATATGCCGGTTCGGTCTACCCCAGGCTACCATCTCCGACAACGGGAAGCAGTTCGACGGTTTGGATGTCATGCAATTTTGCGAGAAATGGGGAATCAAAAAGTTGTTCTCGACCACTTACCACCCTCAGACGAACGGGCAGGTAGAGGCTGTAAACAAGATCCTCAAACACACGATCAAAGCAAGACTCGAATCCAAACAAGGACGACGGTACCGAACGACGACCCGAAACTCAACCGGCAAAACCCCGTTCGCCCTCGCCTTGAAATGAAGCGGTGATCCTTCGAGATCGCCGCCTCTCGCCACCGAATCAACAGAAATGACGACGGACAATGATGTAGCCCGACGGATCGACTTGGATATGCTCGAAGAACGACGACTGACCTCGGAAATGAAGAACACGATCCACAAAAGGAAATCCGAAAAATTCTTCAATTCCAAGGTCAAGGAAAGGCGATTCCAAGTGGCCGACCTAGTCCTCAAAAAGGTCCAGACTCACACGGGAGTATTTGGCCCGAATTGGGAAGGCCCCTTCAGGATATCTAAATAGCTGACCAGAGGAGCCTACGAACTCCAACACCCAGACGACACTCCAGACTAATATCCCTGGAACGTCGTACATTTGAAGAAATACTACCAATAAAAACTCTGTATTCAGTTACCCAATGTACAAAGAGTTTAATGAGATTCTTCGATCCCCTATATATGATTCGCCTCGTCAAAACAAACAAATAAAAGAGAGGACGACTCGCTTGCCCTACAAGAGGTCGTCATCTAACCTGACAGACCTATGCAAGCGATCGCCCCTCCAAGCACAACGTATACCGTCGATGATCGTCATCTAATATGGCGGTCCGAGGTAGAAATGTGCAGCCATGGTTCTGGGAGTCGATGGAACCGATAGTCCATCCATGCAAGGTTCCTTTGGGCAAAGATCACCCGCCCTTTCGTTTAAATACGAGGCGGACGTAGCCGAAGGACCTCCAAAACAAATCAGTGGACGCGCTCGCCCGCCCTCGGATCCATCATCTAATCTGATGGAACGAGGCGAGCGATCGCGTCCTACCCCCGTCACAACGTATGCCCTCTTAGGTAGAAAAGAGGTAACAAGCCACGGCAGCGAAGTCGATTTATCCGACGACGCCCCGTGCAAGGACTCCTCCAGGCAAAGACCGACCGCCCCTTCGCTACATTGCGAGGCGAAACGTAACCTACGGAGGACCCTCACAATTAAGTGAGTCGCGAGAAATTAACCATCAGACGGAATGTCGCTCGCGCATAAGACATAGTCGTAGAGGTCGGTTCCATCAAACCCCACGACTGCGCGAAATCTTTCCAGGTCGGGACGCTCGGCCTCCCTCGAGGAATCAACAAAATTGAAGATCGCAAGAAACAAACTAAAGATAGCTCACTAAACGAATTATTTTTGTTCCCTTACTTTCACTAAGTAAACAAAAACAAGGGGCAAAGCGGAGCTATTCATACATGCGATCAGGAGGACGGAACCACACACGATCGGCTTTGTTCAAACACACATATGACGATCGATTTTGTTCAAGAAATTTACAAGTAAGAATGTCAAGTATACCAATACATTCTGAGCTATTCATACAACGGCCGCTCTCCAAACAATTGTGCAAAGTCGAAATGATGCGAAACATTCAGACAGACGATCATACAGGTGCAATTGTGTAAACACTTGTGTAAATTCGTATGCGAAACATTCAGAGAGGCGATCGTACAAACAAAGAATCAGATGCAAATACGTATTTTATTCCATTCAAGTCATTTGTACATACACGCCCGAAGGCAAAACAAGAAGAAACTGAAAAATACAAGGAAAAAACATCATGACAGCGGTCTCACTCAGGCCGCCCCCGCCTGGCCTTCGTCCCCAGCAGATGGAACGGCGTGCGCTTCCTCACCGGCTTCCGGATAAACAAGTTTTTCCGGCGACGGATACCAGCTCAGATCGATCCCGAGGTCGGTGAGGTCAAGGATCGGCAGAGAGAAGTCCGGCTGCAAGGGATGCTCAAGCACGTAGGCTTTGAAGTTTTTGATCAGAGGACCAACCTCGAGCCCTCCCTTCTTGGCAGCGCGGATGGCGTCGGCGTAAGCCATGTAATAAGCAAACTCGCCGACGTACTCCACGTTGAGGTAGGGATCGGTCTCGATCGCCTCCAACTTCTCCTTCAGCCCCGCGGCTGTTTTGTCCGCATCCTTGAGCTCGGCAACCTTGGCGGCCAGTTCCCCCTTCGACGACTCCAACTCGCCATTTAGCCAGTCCACCACCGCCTTCAGCCCGGTCACCTCCTCCTGCGAGGCCGCATGCAACCGACGAGCCTCCGTCATCTGGTCGCGCATCCGATCGACCGCCGCCCGGGACCGGTCGAGCTCCTGCCTCATCCGGTCAAGATCTTGTTTAGCTCGCTTGGCCGTCTCAGCATACTCCTTCTCCATGGCCAGGATCCTATCGGCAAACTCGGCATTCTGGTTCCGAACAGCCTCAAGCTCCGAATGGAGGCGAGCAGTGGAGGGCCGCCCCTCATAATCCTTAACAGCTTGAGCGGCCATCGTCGCCGCTTGGAGGGTCTAGGCAAGAGTCGCCTGCATGGCATCTCCAGACCGCCGGCGCGCGAACGCATCCAAGTCGGTCGTCCAAGCCTTCAAAAGGGAGGAGATGGCCCGGGAGACATAGTGAGGAACGTCGCTAGGCTCGCGGGGGGACCTGCTCGCCAGGAAATCCAGCACCATCGGCGAGGTATTCAGGTCGGCAAGGCGGACCCTGCAACAAAAACGACGGAGTTAGTATGCACCCTACACAAGTGGCTTAACTCAGAAAGATTAAACCAGTCTTACCTTTCGACCTTCTCGGGGTCGCGGCCGAAATAGGGCTTGCCCCGCGGAGTCTGGGCGCGATCGCCGTGGCCTTTAGGAAGGCCGCTGAGGGCGTAGGCCCCTCCGCCATTGGAACAGCAGAGATAGGAGGCGCGTCAACCGGCGGCACCACAATGGACGCCTCCGCAGCAACAGTCGGCAGGGGCTCCTCCGGCCTCCGCCTCTTGCGGTTGCACTGGAGCTGCTCCTCCTCCCAGGCTTCCGGCTCGACGACCAGCGCTATGAGAGGTCTCGCCTCAGGGATAGGACGGGTCGTAGTTGCAGGGGCACGGCCCGCCTTTTTCCCTTGGTGGAGACAGTTCATAAGGCCGGGGTTTGACATAATAATCTCTCTCGACGGCTCGGAGTAGCGGAGGAAGTAGATCTCTGTCAAAGAGGACATTCAACCAGGTTTGACATCTCTTTCAATCAAAGACGATCGTCAAGCAGAAAGGAGATAGTAAACATTTGTACCTGAAATCTTCAAGTGGCGGGGGAAGCGAAACAACCGGGCGCCCAAGAAAGTGAGCTTCGTTGTTGACCGTGCGGGCGTCGACGTAGTTGTCCAGTAGACCGCGGATTCGCCCCCAGACGATCAAAAAGTCAAATGGAAGGTCGCCGACCGCTGGAACAAGGAAGCCTGCAAAAAGTAAACCAAATTAGATCAGTTCAAGGTGTATCCGAACAAAGAAAGAGTTAAAACCCTTACTCGGATTCCTCTCCCGAAAGCCGGTGGGGATATCCAACTCATCCTCTGGTTTCTCGCTCGCAACCGACCTCCACGCTCCGCCGACCCAGCACCATTTCGTCAGGTCGCCCGGACCTTGTTCGGCACCCCGAGGACCACCCTGCCCATGCGACCCTGAATGTGGTAGCCGCCAACTGAACCCTTCTGCGCCGTCAGCTTGAAGAGGTAGTTCATTTCTAGCGTAGAAGGTACACGGAACAGCCGGTGACCGCCAAAAAGAGTCAAAGTACTGACGGCATCAATTGGAGCGGCGCCACATTCCAGGCGGTCAACAGGTATGACACGGCGAACGGCAATGGAAACCGCAATCCGGCCCCCATGATCAATTCATTAACGGCGACCATACCCTCGGGAGGTTGGTCGGCGCGCTCGTTCTCTGCGGGCACATACAATGAGACGTCAGAGGGGATATGGAACTCCGCCCTCCAACAACTCAAGTCCTTCTTGGTCGCCGAACTCCTGATCTAACCGAGGGTCCACGGGGAGCGGTACGCGGCCCGAAATGACGTCCGCTTCACGGGCTCATAGGGGTGGGCGACCGAGTATGCGCCAAAATCAAACTGAGGACGTGGTCCGGCCAGCCTCTCCATAAGTCCGGCGAATTCCAGAAAAGCCCGGCCGAACACACTGCTCTGCTCCCAATACAGTCTCACCGCCTCATCCTCGTCTACCGGCGAGCCCTTCTGCTCCGCCGCCGCCGACCTCGCCGCGTCAGCCTCGTTGAAAAGCTCTTCAACCTCCGCGGGTGCAATTCCCGCACTAATGGCCTCGACGGCCGTCTCCATGTGAAGAGCCGCAGAGGTTTCGTCTCGGGCAGGTGAAGTTGCGGCGGTGGCGGCGGAAGTGCTACCCGCCTCATACACTTTGGATCCTCCTCCAGACATGTTCGAAAGGGGAAGAAAATTTTTTGTTCTTACCTAGAGAGAACGTCGATCGGCGCAAGAAGCTTCAAGGAATTTCGGCAGAGTCTTCGTCTAAAGGCAAGGGCGCATAAAGATCTAAACTCCAGTAGCCCTAGCCCTTTTATAGGCGAGAGCAGGGACTTCTGTGCAAATAGGCGGAATCCCAGGGGCTGAAGTGCAACCGTCGAGAGAGACACATTTAATGCAGCCCTCGAAACCCGCGTACGCGTCGTTTCGAGGGCACGCCAGACGACAAGTCTGACAAAAACCGTCGGACTCCCCCAACGGGAGCGCAACGCATGTCCCTGTGACGTCCGCCTCCACTTCCCGCTATTTCCAACGCCTAAGGAGATCGTCCGAATTCAAAACTAGTTCGTCCAGGCGACGATCGTCCGCTTCATAAGTAGATGAGTCGCTCGTCTAAAACAGGCGATCGCCAGCAGTACCACCTCACCCCACGTCTTCAACATCAGAGCGAGCTGGGGGGCAATTGTTGTGCGGCGATTTATACGCCTCGATAGCGATCGACATAATGGTCAAGAGCCAGCTAAAGAAGACAGATGTTGGGCAAGCACCTAGCGGTCGACGTCCAAGGCGATCGTCTATTGGCATCTGGCGATCGCCTCTAATGTCCGACTGGAGACGATCGTCCCATGCCACGTGCGAATCCGACACCCGTCAAAGTCTGCGAAGACCGAATCTCGGGTGAAGACCCACGTGCAGATCCGCAAAAGGCGCCGCGAGAACAGGCCCTACTCCAGCCCATCAACAGCTGTCAGTGATAAGGACGGCCTCACCAACCGACAGGCCTGCCGAAAGAACCTAAGGTGGGACCGCCCAGGACAGCGAGAAGAGGCACCTGCCGCTTCCTCATTGGTTCGCGCATCTGGCAACCGGCAGCAGCTGCGGACTTTAAGGAGACAGTCCCACGTGCTGGCACAATCGCCCGCCTTATTTAAATACAGGAAACGGCGGTCGCCCGCGGCGGACAGGGACATCCCAACAACCCTTTCTCCTATAAATAGGAGGCCTCCAGCATTGACAGAAGACAGTGAAAAATGTTAACACACACACAGTTTACAACGTGAACACATAACGCTAAAAGCAAACAATACAGAGAACTCAAAATCTTTGTAACAAGAACTCACAGAGTTTCAACTCTGGTTCTTCCGGCAATCTTCAACACTCGATAGCTAAAATAACTAGAGTCTTTACACTCATTGTAATTGTACTCTAACATGAATATCTGTACTCACTAGTATTCATATTAATAACATCTCGCGAGAGCATTCAAGCCCGAGACTAACAACCCCAGCAAATCTTGTGTTATTTATTTCCTCACGGACGTGCTCTCGCACTTTGTTTATTACTCATCCATTCCAGCATATCATCTCCGGATAATATTTTGGGTAACAACAAGCACCAACGACTTACTATTAAGAGATATGTCCATAACCCATCATCTTTTTTAAATACTTGGGTACTCTGTTCTATGTTATGTCTTAAATAGCGCTTTTAACGTGTAGCATTTTAGTTCCGACGTAGCGTAGCATAAATAGCGAAGCGCATAGCATAAGCTATTCGAGCATGTCAATTATTAATTTTTAGAAAATATACTTATATTAGTAAATCAACAAGATAATAAACCATAAAGCCATAAAGAAATAAAAATATACTTATACTAGTAAATTATCGTGCAATACCAAGAAAGGTGTAGCTCTTTGCACCTCTCGGTCTAAGGCCTTTACGCGTGCACATCCTTCTCCTTGGGTCCCATTCAAGTGGATGTTTTCTTGTTTCAGCTGATCAATGTGGAAATAGACTAATTTATTTGCCCGGATTATTTAGAGACTATTTGTCCTCAAAATTGTATGTTCTCAGGCCTTCTGAATTTTTTGCACAAATAGCAGAAGTTTTTGCCTAGACAGCGTAGTAGCGTGTACGTTGTAGCGTGAATAGCACGGACATGAGCAAATAGTGCATGCTATTTGTGCAGAACGCTATCAGGGCAGCGCTACATGTGCTAAAGGCCTGTAATGCGCTATATCCTGCTACGAATCGCGCCATAGCGCACTATTTAAACACTAGTTCTATGTCATTGGCAAATTAAGCAGCTCCACTGTTTGAACATTAAAGGAAAATAAAATAAAAACGAATATGGGTAGTGAACCATTTACAGACACTTACCAAAAAAAAAAAAAAACCATTTACAGACACCTTATCACTAATTGCTTGTTCATGGTATAGTTCACTCAAAATCAACAGCCTTTGTACACTCATTATGATATCTTTCTGGTCATAACAGACATGCAGTAATATGAACAGAACATGATGTGGTAACATGCAAGAAAACTTTGAATGAATTAATATTTTTGGGTTACTGTTTTAAGTTATTGCTGGTGTTAACCAAAAGCTCTCTTTGGGTTTTTAAAGATCTAATATTGATGCATTAGTGTGTCCAGTGATAATTATAGTGTTCTTAAGTCAAACACAGTTGAAAAAATTTATTTAAAAAAATTGACAGAATCAAAGAAGCTGACACACAAAAGAGCATACACTGAAGGTCTCAAGAAAAGGTAAGAACCAAGAGTATTTTACTATCACATAAACATATAAAGAAGTTGTCCCATATAAACAAAATCTAAAACGTCTTGACGAGCATTATGATGCTCTACTATTTTGTATAAAATATTTGTTTTAGGGTTATGATTTAAGTTACTGAATAAGTTTGGCTCGTGGGCTTAGTTTCTTGGGGCTTAGGGTTAGGTTATTAACATGGTTGTTACGACGGCTAGTCGAGTCGAGTCGACGGGGTCCGGCATGGCGAGTCATAGACTAGTGTAGACTAGTCGAGACAAGTTGACTAATTATAAATAATAAATAATAAATATTATATATTAAATATAATATACACACACATATATATATATATAAACACTGATTGTATAATATATATATATATATATATACTGATCGTATAATTTACATGGTCTATTAAACAACATATAATTTGACTGATTGCATATTATACCTATACTTATAACTATAATATATGATATAATATATATCTATAAAGCAAAACGGCATCAGCAATTAGGTTCAGATAACAAAGAAAGAAAGAATTAGGTATATACAGCGGAGATTCAACAAGAAAGAAAGACTGATTGAAAGAAAAACGGCTCCAGCAAGAAAGAAGAAAGAAACTAGAAGAAAGAGTGGGACTCAAGTCGTCGCCCAGTCGACCCAAGTCATCACCCAGTCGGACCCAAGTAGTCGACTAGGCGACCCATGTCGTTCCAGGCGGGCCATACATCAGTCGAGTCGAAGTAAAGCGGCGATTGTCCTGCACCACCTGGTCGACTAGTCGCGACTAGTCGAGCGCCGTAACAACCATGAGCTTTACATTGGTTCCAGTGGACAGAGACATAATTTTCAAAAATATGACGTGGACTCAATTGAAACAGGAACTATGGCATCAATATGCCGATGATCCTATGTCAAATCCCTTTGAATCATTGTTATATACCAGCCAGACAGGAACGGTGAGCGAATATGTGGATTTGTTTATAGCATGTTTAGTGCTTGTTCCAGGTATGACACACAACTATTGTTTGGAGATGTTTCTCCATGGGTTAAAGGATAAAATAAGGTTGAGAATTCATTCTATGAATGCCCACGACTCGCGAAATTGAACGCGAGTCAGAGTTAACCCAACCACAACATTCTTCAACGTCTTTGCCCCGACTTTTACCTTTCAAGGGCGAACCTCATTTCAGTTGAGACCATTCTTCTCCGGCCATAGGACACAGCGATCAATGGGCAGCCCTACCCCTATATTAGTCTCTGTAAATTTGCGCTTCCAGAAGTCTAAGTATTGTCCGGGGGGACTTCGTAGGTCACCCTACTACTGGATCGGTCAGGTCTTCAGCACCGCCTCGGCTCCGCACCTCTATTCTGATGTCACACACGGAGTATATGAAGCTGCGCACAAGAAGGTCGTGGTACAAGTGTCGTGAACAGCCAAACTCGCGCTTTCGCGCGAGTCGTAGCGCGTGATAGCGCGCTACGGGGCGGAAGTGCTACGTAGCGTTGTTTTTTTAACTCAATGCTTGGTTTGCGCACGCTATTTACGCTACTGAAATTCTTGGAGGACAAGATGGTAAAACCCAACTTCACAACTCCAAAATAAAAACCGTCGCGATACTTCAGAACTCCTCGCGACACTTCAACTTTTAGAAGTCCAAAAAAAAGCCTCCCTCCCTCCCTCCCTCTCCTCCGTCCCCCGTCTCCACTGAATCCCTTCTATAAATCACATCCGGCTCCACGTCTGCCACCGAGAGACACCACCCAGCAGCCACCCTCGCAATCGCCAGTCGTCTCCAATAGCCAGCACAGGCAGGATCATCTACGTTAAGAGGCTTATATTACTTTGAAATTTCGCTCTAAGCAAAAATCCCCAAATTCCAAACCTTAGTTATGATGTAAAACCTTTCATATTGGTGTTTTTGATAATTAAATTGAGTTATTTTGGAATGTAATGATTAACTATTATGGCTGTATGGTTATTTATCTCAATTATTTGCAATATAAATATATATTATATATATTTATTTTAAATAATTAATTGACATGCTCGAATAACTTACTCTATGCGCTACGCTATTTACGCTACGCCATGGTGGAATAAAAACGCTACGCACATGAAAAGCGCTATTGAAAACACTGGTTGTGAACCCTATTTGCTGTTGCGCGCTTGTGCAAATAAATCAATGTAGGTCTTGATCATTCCAGATAGGGAAGTTGAGGACGATCCAGGAGTATCTAGTTCCCTAGAATTGAGCAGTACATGGTTGGATGAGGTTCCGTTCCTTTGTTCCACAGTTCAGCCTTGAGGACAAGTTTTTAAGGGGATGGAATTGATACACTACTATTTTATATTAATTTTTGTGTTGGGGTTTTAATTTAAGTTATTGAATAAGTTTAGCCGATGGGCTTAGTTTCTTGGAGGCTTAAGTTAAGGTTAGGTTATTATGTCTATTTATATTACCCTTGTGTCTCCTAGTTAGATTATCTTTTTGATCATTGAACATTGTTTACGGCTTCAGCTTGGGACGGAATATTTTCCGTAGGACTCAACCATTAGGCTTGGGACGGGATTTATCCCGTTGGTTCTTGTTTTCTTATTTTCTTCTTGCAATTCAATATACTTCCCATATTTCTTGTGTCACATCCTCTTTACTCTATCACATTAGGAGGAGCACAAAAGGACCAGGCAAGTTGCGCTATGAAAATTGAGGCTTGAATTACATCTCCTTTAAAAATCTTTTATCTTGTTTATAATACTATTCTGTCCATATATACCTTTCCCTTGAACAATACTTTTCATTATCCTACCCTATCAAGACTTTTTTTTTCAAACTTTACACTTGTCTTGTCATAATATGACAAGCAATTCCGTTTCAAGCCTTCCGTCTTTATTTTCTACCCGAGTACAAGTGCCACTGAAATTCCTCCAATAAAATCGAATTATTTGTTGCTCTGAAAACCCTGTTAGCCTCCCTCCGGTTCACTTTCAACCTTCACTTAACAACTTGGGAGTTGACAAGGGTAACCTTTCCCAAATAGTAATGATTAATTGGCTGAAAGGAACGGAGAGATAGATCTAAAAACTCCTAACAAGCACCCCATTTTGTTTTTAGAAACAAGATAAATTACCTTTCAAATGAAAGTAGCTTCTTTCTTTGCTAATACTTTCATACCAACAAAAATAACAGCACTTGTTTACTCTTTAAACCCTGAAGGAGCATATGCATCCAATATTCTCTCCACCTCAAAATTGACTATAACTTTGGTGACAGAAAAAAACAAAAGAGGATAAATAGATAGGTAGAAGAAAGACGAAAGGACTTGAATGTGAATTCACCGCAGGGTCAATTTCTTCAGCCCCATCTCATTAATGCAGTAGAGCCATTTGGATTAAACGAAAGAAGTACAATGGAGTTCCCCATTGGGTCGATTGTCCTGCTAACTAAAGGAGAATACAACACATTCTGAAAGCAAACACCTGATTCTATGTAAGTCAATATAAGTAGATACACATTTCAGTCACATAATCGCTAACCACATTTATCTAAAATACAACGACAATCACATTAAATGACTTCAAGCTACACTCAAAGACAAGCGAACTTATAATATCCAATGTAGCACATAACAATTAAATGCCTCTTAAGGAAATCAACCAAAACCAGCAAGAACCTCAAACAGATCAACAGAGATTCTACACTAATTTAATCATTGACTGCCGGTAACAAATAATGAAACAGAAAATCAGAAGCCACATCTGTTCACACCACAAAATTTGAGCAATCAATTGAAAAATAATTAAAATAAAATAAAATCACAGTAACAGCAAGAAGAAGCTGAACCATCATAACTCACCGACATGGAAAGTGTAGTTTTAAATAAAATGTTTAAGATCAAGATGAAATATGGATATTGCTTAAAAGAAAAGGACGAAATATGGATATTGATCGGAAAATTTGAAAAGGGTTTTAGTAGCCGGCGGCAGACGAAGGACGTTGACGGTGCTTATAGAGTACAGAAATTTGCAACAGGCTGAATCTAAAAAATGGGCAATTTGAAAGAGAACTGTGGATTCTTTTCACTTCAGCGCCACACGCGGTTCGGGTTCAGAAGGTGGGCCTGGCTGGTTTGTTATTGGTTCCTATTCCTTGAAAAATGTGGCAACTGTTGAAAGGCTCTCTTCTTTTGTGTTTAAGTTTCTATACCTCTCTCGTTTCAATTCAATTCAGTTCATTTTATTTTAATTTAATAAAATTTAATATAGTTCAGTTCAGTATTGTTCAGTTTAGTATTGTTCAGTTCAATTCAGTACTATTCAATTTAGTTCAATTTAGTTCATCATTAAAATCAATATTAATAATTCTATTATTTGTATTATAAAAAACATTATAATATTTATTTATTTTATTAGTATTGTTTATATTATCAATAATATTATATAAATAATTATTGTAGTTATTTTATATTATTTTATTATTATTGGTTTTATTCTTGTAATATGAATAATAGATTATTATTGTTGTATATATTATTTTTAAATAAGATTAATTACTTGGAGTATCATTATTGATATTAATTAATATTATTAATAATATTATATAAAGTTATTATTAATAATATTAATATTATTATTATTAGTTTGTTGTTGTAATATAACTAATTATTATATATACTGTTATCTAATTTCATTATGATTGTTAACTATATTATTAATATCATTATTATAAATAATATTATATATTATTTGCAGTATTACTAAATTTTTTATTATTATTATTGATATCAATATTATCAATAATATTATATGTTAATTGTAGTATTATTAATAATTTTATTATTATTGTTTTGTTGTTGTGATATAACTAATTTTATTGTTGTTGTATATATATGTGATATTATTATTATTATTATTTATATTAATATTATCAATAATATTATATATATATATATATATAATTTATTATTATTGGTAGTATTTATTCAATAACTTCAGTTCAGTTCAATTCAGTTCAGTTCAACACAATTCAGTTCAGTTCAGTTCGGTTCAGCAAAATTCAGCTCAAATGAACATAACTTTAGTGAATGACTAATATGCCTTTCAAATCCTAGATTTATACTTATAAATAGAAACTTTTGACTTCATAATAATGATACAATGTCATTGGTGTCTCTCATCCTCTCTCATATTTTTCTCTTTCTCTCAATATTTATAAACTGTTATCAGCACGATGCTCTAGCAGTAGAATTTTTCTTTCTCTCCGATTTTCGAAATTCAAAAAAAAATATGCGAGTCAATTTTCTACGCCCCGAGGACGCGCGAAAACCTAATTTCCTGTTTCGTGCCGTCGGATCAGCATGAAATATCTACAGCACCTTCCTGACACACAGATCTACAAATTCAACGGTGGAGATCGAATTCTGAAAAGTGTTGCTTGAAGAAACAAGGTTCGAACATAAATAGTATTTTTACATAGGGGACGATATTAATCTATTTACTCCTTCATAAACTTTCTAACATGTGATGATTTCGATAAACAAAAAAAATCTTTAGTTAGATTTTATGTTTATATGTGCATCATATATAAACAATATATATGATTGGTACAGAAATCTATGATATAATCATAATCCTCTTTCTTTTGTGAAGAAACACGATTTAACAATACATAATAATCTTTTGGATTATTTAGATAAAAAATTCATTGTAGTTCTTGAAGAAACACAACATTATCTCGTCATATTCTAGTTGAACATGATATGTTCATGAAGGACACTATGAGATCTAAAAATTTGTGTGTATTCCGGATGAAAAACACAAAATAATATCCGTGGAGAATATTGTAAGTGCTCCTCAAGGAGTATTTTTTTTAATTTAGTTATTTCGAATCTTGTTATTCTATTTCTCTCGTATATTTAGTTATATTTCTTAAATTTTTTGCTCGCGAAGTAGCACAATTAATTATAATATTCTCGAAGAATATTACTTATTCTAAATGAATAATTATTATTTATTCATAACTTATGTGATAATGCAATATTTCTAAAGAATATTGATTTTTTAATTATAAATATAATAGCATATTTAAATCATTATGCTCTTGATGTAAGTAACAAGTACGTATGGTAAAAGTCTAGGAGGCTGAATAGATTTTAAAACTTCCTTAACTGAACTGGTTTTTGAAACTCAAATGTGATGCGCAACAGCTAGGTAAACTTACTAGTTCTGAAACTTAGCTGAAAACTGAGCTAGTAGCAGTTCAGATGTCAGCTGAAAGATATGCAGAAGACTTAACTGACTTGGTTTGATAATGCGACAATTAAGATAGATGCGCCAGATAAGCATGATGTTTGACATCAGTAAATCACAGAGGTGGGTAATCCTCTACTAGTCCACTTTTCTCCAATCTACTTTGAGATAACTTCACTATAACTTTTGATGGTTACAATGGATCCATTAGAGCAGCTCTCAACTGGTGAAAATCCTTGGCCGGGGTAATTCCTTCCCTTTGGTTGCTTGTCACCCAAAAACCCGTGGATGCCTCACAACTCTCAAGTTGCTCATAACCTTCCAATCAAGAACCCGTAGATGTTGCACAATCCATTTTCAAGAACCTAATTCAAGAAAGTACCCCTACTCAAATCTCAGTAGACAAGAGATTTGTTTTCTCCAACTTCTAAGAGCTTCTTTTAACTTGTATTGTGATCTCAGCTCTTCACGATGCTTTGTATGTTGAGTGTATATCTTTGCATGCTTGTTCGCTTTGTAAATGTTAAGAGCATCGTACTTCTTCTCATTAGTCCTTCAGATATTTATAGTACGATTCTTGAGCTCTTCATAGTCGTTGCATCTTTTGAACAAATTAGTCCGGTGGAGAGTGACCCCTCTGTTTATCACTATCTCTATGCAAGGCTTGTTTCTCTTTTTTTTTTTTTTTAAATCTGCCCGTTTGAAGATATAAAATTGTATGCGCCGCATTCTTTGATTTCTCTAGTGAAGAATGTCACTTGGGGCGGGAATCAAGAGGAATATTTTATTCCCCAACTTGCGTTAGTCATTCAGCCTGCCTCCTTCTTGTTTTATTCACGTCTGTATGTGACTTTCCATTTTTGTTGACTTTTCAATATTTGCTGTAGCGGCCCGATTTTTTAGGGGTAATTATAGGGAAAAATAAGTAAAAAGGTGAATTTTGACAAAAAATAAATTTCTTTGAGAATATTAAAATTCTCGCCTACAAAGCCGAGTCGCTACACTGACTAAAATAAATGCTTATTAATTAAGGCAATGACATGTCCTAATTAAGAGGTCACAATTGTAGCGGAAGAAAATTTAAAAATTATTATTACTAATCAAGAGTTTCCCCAAATAAATATTTCAAAGCATAAGACATAAAGAAAAAGACCGTTTTAATAAAAATATCATTATATGCCCTCTCGGCTCGCTCCTTCGTCCATCCGGCTCGGCTTAACCTGCGGGATCAATATAGGTGGGGTTGAGCTTCCTTCAATTCGTGGAAATCACACATATCACAATAATATACTAATTCATGGAAAGCAATTTAATGATTATTCTATCAATAATATTTTCCTCAACATGAATACAAACACACAATATCACACATAACATGAATCTAGCACGCATGTGAATATTGAGGTTGTGCAGGTGTCCTCACACAACATACATCTTAAGATACACGTACACATGTGAGCCTGATTTACAACATGTATCCTCAATTTTAAACATAAATAGAATATCACATAGGAGTCCAAGTAAAGCAATTAAAGTGATAGTGAAAATTCTCACCTGAATAAATGATGATGCTTGAACTTGAATATGAAGATGCTTGACTCACAGTCCTAAGCCCGTAATTCCTTGTAAATATCTATATAAAATAATAATAATTATAACTTATTATTATATAATTACTGAAAATAAAATAAAGCGCATAAATTAAAGCTGATTATTAATATTGAAAAGTCAATATTTTAATAGTTTGGTCAATATAGGGCTGAGTTGAAAGTTTTAAAGTTGACTGGGGTAATTTGGAGGAATTAAAAGGTGTCTGGGGTGAAATTGAAAGGTTATTAAAAATTCTGGGCCTAATTGAATTTAACCTAAAATTAAAGGGTATAAGAACCCTCAACATCGATAGGCCGCCTCATCCATTTCTCACTCCCTACCTCTCGCCTCTCTCTCTCTCCTTATCTCTCCCTCTCTCTCTAACATCTCCTCTCTCTCTAAATTCCTCGCTGCAAACTCAGGTTTGCAGAAAAAACTCACACGCACACACTCACCTATACAATTCCATACATATACACAATGGAACACACACACAGAGGCTCAAAAACAGATGCACAGCACGCGATCGGATCGCGGAAGACAAAGGGGTAAGGCACCAGTGATGGTGCAGCGAGCGGCGGTTCCGACGAAAAAAATGGGTAAGGTTCACCTGGTCCTTTTTCCAGTCTTATTCGGGCTTTGGGTTTGGCCAGATTAGGTTCTATAGGTTTGGTTTGAATGGGCCGTCGGATAAGCATGAAATATCTACAGCACCTTCCTGACAGACAGATCTACAAATTTAACGGTGGAGATTGAATTCTAAAAAGTATTGCTCGAAGAAACAAGGTTCGAACATAAATAGTATTTTTACATAGGGGAATGATATTAATCTATTTACTCCTTCATAAACTTTCTAACATGTGATGATTTCGATAAACAAAAAAAAATCTTTAGTTATATTTTATGTTTATTTGTGCATCATATATAAACAATATATATATATATATGATTGGTACAGAAATCTATGATATAATCATAATCCTTTTTCTTTTGTGAAGAAACACGATTTAACAATACCTAATAATCTTTTGGATTATTTAGATAAAAGATTCGTTGTAGTTCTTGAAGAAACACAACATTATCTCGTCATATTCTAGTTGAACATGATATGTTCATGAACAACACTATGAGTGTAACACCTCCAATCCACTCAGGGATATTACATGCCGTAGACCCCTTTCCGCAAGGAGCTACCAGGCTGGAGACTACAAAACACAACCCACATGCGGTCGACTCGACCAAATATAAAACCGTAGACCGATTAGGTCTCTCAAAACACAACATATTCGTACATCTGATAAACCAAAAATACAACTCGATCACATAATACATAAAATGTCCATCCCCTCAAGGATGACAAGAAAACTCAAACCGACAGATCACTGATGGACAACCGACCACAATTGTGACTAGTATCGCTACTTTACATCATCCTCCGAGCCAATCCTGTGGTTGCTCTCTCTCTCCAGTCCGAACACCTGGAGATAAATAACAAAATCCCCAACGAGGGGTTAGCGACACTACGCCATAGATGGCCTACGGCAACTCCTACAAAATGTTGCAAGAAGCAAAAAAAAACGTTGTTGTAGACAAGAAAATTAAAACGGCAACACTTTTTTGGTGTTGCACTTTTCACCGCTGCCGTAGGTCCCTATAGCAACATTTATGTCACCTACTGCAACACCACTCCTTTTGTTACCATAAGACTGTAAGACATCGTTACCTATAGTCTACAGCAACATTAAACAAGTGTTGCAGCATATGCCAATTTTCTATAAAAGTAGGGTGCACATATGGGGCTCACCTGTGGGCCCCACGTGTGGGGTCTAATGTGGGCCCCAACTGTGGGCCACATACCTCTGTTGCAACACTTTTTAAGTTTCTGCAAGTAAGTAATTACAACGTTTTTTTTTTGTCTATAACAATGTTTTTTTGTCTACAACAACGTTTTTCTTGCCTACAACAACGTTTTTTTTGTCTATTGCAACACTTTTCACAAAAAAATTGACAAAAAATATTTGTTTATAGTAATTACCAATCCATTACAATTCTGAATCCATCCATTCAAAATACAACCCATCCATCCAAAATATCTAAAAAACAGTACTTAAGGTTTACTTAAAAAACAGTACAAGGTTTTAATACAACGACCAAAAACCATAAAATACGGTACTTAAAAAACATCGAATCTAAGATGTAGCATCTCCTCCGGTAATAGGAGTGCCGTTATCATTATCACTTGATATTGTGGGACAGTTCCACCAAATTGATGTTCAAGCTTGGATTTATTTCGCCTAATTTCTTAAGCACCCAAGTTAGGTTCTCCTGCACCTTCTTATTCACCTGTACATACCTATTATTAAAGAAAAAGGTCAGGTAACCAAAAAAAGCAAAGGGGAAAAAACGATGTTCACAAATATCAGCCAAGGAAACACATAGAATAAAAAAAACATTCCTTCATACCTGTTAATGCTACGATTAGATAACTATTATTTTCTGCAAGTGCAATGCTATGATTACGCAACATAATATTATTTTTTGCAACCCAAACACCACTCCTTAAATAAAGAAGGCAAAATATAACCAGAATTCCCCATAACACAACATATGATACACGAGAAGCTAACCAGTAGAGGCCCAAACATCACACCTTTCACAGAGAAGAAGCATTTTCCAAAATTCATACAGTAGACGAATACTTCTTCAAGATCGTATCTCGGAACATGAAAATATACATGTGCAAGCATTTAGCAGAATAAGTTAGTGAGAAGCTATCCTATTAGCCTGCACATAAGAGGAACCACAATGGTAAAGCCAATGTGTTGCTGGCCCATGTGAAGGAGATAATCTGTAAAACCCAGCTCCTAAAATATATCTCACCATCATATTTGAAGAAAAAGGAGGACAGAATTCCTTGTGCAGTTGTTACATATCAAAAACATGGTAGCTTTTGAAAGTCCTTCCAATATATTGAAATTACTGGGACCTGAAACATTTCTTGCAATATAACTTATATAAAAGACAGTAAATCAAATTTATCCCTCCGACCTACTCTTTCAACATTTGATTATGTTAAACCACCTGGAGATTATATTTATCCCTCCGACCTACTCAGGTGCGGCTTTAACAACTATGCTTAAATGAATACCAGTCCACCAAAACATTTAAACAAATTTTGAACTACACTAGAATTTCTCAAATGTTTCAAGCCTCAGAATCTGGTTAAGCCTCAGTTACTAAAATCAATATTCTAACATTATAATATGAATTCGATAAATAAGTATCTAACATACCTTTGGAAACCTTAGGAACCCTCAAAATTAACCGTACAGAACCCATAAAATTAAACAAACCCTAAATTAACATAATTCCTAAGTTAAACCCCAAATAACGCTACAACAAAATTTCCAAGAACATTAATCAACAAAGTGAATCAAAATCGAATTCAAACCATAATAGTTCTGAGGATCCATCTTGAAAGTTATTTCTGCTGAGCATTTAGTGCACTTGAAATAGAATCTGAAAATCTGGATACCAAGATAGGTCTGCAGACAAAAAAAGGAAAAAATATTCAGAATTTAGAACGGATTTTCACAGCTGCGATTCACAATGAAATCATGAATCAGCACAGACTGGGGAAGGCAGGCGCATGTGGTATCTATAAATTCTAAAAACATGGAAGATACATGCATCTTGAGTGTTCCACTTATCTTAAATACTAAATTATACAATTGCAGATCTTCTACACAATGAAAAAACACAAATACAATAACAGCCTGAACTTCTGAAAACAAGCCTGTCATAGAAATTTAGATGCACCCACAAGACGGCACGGGATCAATGCTGATGATATCGACCTACACAAATGAATACATATTCGTGTTCTATTCGCCGAAACGAAAATATTTATACAGAATTTGATCCCGGAAAACTTCCTAACCGTATCTCCTACAACGAGAACACATACAGAGCCACACAATTCATGCCAAAAAAGCTCATGGAATCACTTAAAAATCATACAAGTTACCAAAAAAAGGCAACAAAAACGTTATATGTTGCGTTAACTGGAAAAAATGGAACAAGAATCATCATCGCAAGATAAAAACCGATATATCAACCTTTTAATACCAATTCATGTAGATTGCATTCCTATTGCATTTAAGTTTATGAACCGGTCACCGGCAAGTGAAGAAATATTCAATCTGTAAAATAGGAACAAAGACGAAGGAGAAGTTCATAACAAAAAAATTGAAATTAGACTGAACCTCAGGTTTGCTTTGTTCTTTTTTTGGTTGAAATTAAACGTAAAAATCTACATATACAAGCAGAAGGGGAAAACGAGTTCTTACAATTGAAGGTCAGCAATCTTAGAAATCAAAAACTTGGTGGCACCCTCGATGTGCTTCTTGAACATCGTGCACTTCTCTTCATCTTCCGCATCAAGCTTGGGTGTTAACAACTTGATGTACTTCTTCATGTACGCAACGACTTGCCTCTTGTCAAATGGCGGTTGTTCGTGTAAAAACGCCAAAATCAGATGAAAATAAATCCAAAACACCAAATTCACACAAGTGGATGACAAATTTAGGGATAGGGATACGAAATACGAAGCTGGAGCCTGAATTTGTCCACAATGTCCACCACTTTCGTGGCTCTGTCATCCACACCTTCATCATCTTCACCGCCGTCAGCAGAAGGGTTTGCACCGATGTCTACCTCAACTGCTCCTTTAACCACCCACTGTGATCCACAATGAAAACTCAATATCAATATAAGATGTAATGTGAGGATCCAATCCTTTGAAAAATACTTGAAAAAAAAATTGCAGCAACATATTGTGAGAGAGAAAAACACTAACCTTTCGTTCAACTTATCAGATTTGTGAAGTATGAGGACTGAATATGTTGGGCAAAGTGCATAAAATCAGGTACTAAGAAATCAATAACCACCGCCTCAGGTAATTGACCTGGAGAACCAGAGACGATCGTTCACATAAGCACGACTCGGTAGGTGAACCGAAAACATAATATCTCACAATAGCAAACTCATCCAAGATCATTTTGAATTTATTACCTTTGCTCTCAAAGTCTCAACATCGATTTCGAACTCTATTGGCAACAGCTGCTTCATTGTACTTCTGGCTTATGTCAGTAAAGCGCTCGAGTAAGGAAGAGTTTTCTACTCTTAGTTGAGAGACCTATGATTGATGAACCATGACCAAGATCTAGTTACAGGAAGAATATTACACCCGAGAGACAAATTAATAAGAGTTGATTTTCGTACCTGCGTCTCTAGCTCAGTCAAATGAGCTTGCTTTCTTCTTCTTGAGCGCCGAGCTGATTCTCTATGCGAAGCATCCTGAAGAAAAGTAGACTGATTTATTAAACAATCATAACAGGACTTCGCTTAAAACTATCTGAATGATGCTGGACATCCGAAAGAAACAAGAAAAGGAACAAGCAAATAACACAACTGAAAATCACAAACCAAACCCAACACACGAACACATAAAATTAGGGTTTCATCGAAGAAGCAGAAGAATACTTACAAAAGAAACAAGCGTAAGGGTTTCACACGAGCTATCGAGCGACGAGTTCGTTGAATTCTCCGTATCCTTCAATCGAAAATGATTTCCCTTCGATTCTTCCTTTTATGTTTTCCTTTTTTACTGTTGTCTCTTCCTTTTGCGATTATTTAAGAAATGTTAACCACTCCACACTATCGAAGCAGAGAGGTTACGGGAGGAGAAGAAGGGGAAAAGAAGGTGAAGGAGACACGGGAAGCAGGTGAGGCAGAGAGGAAGTGGGCGACGAAAGATGCCAATATTATACGCTACAATATGATGGGTAGTTGGTTTTATCTGACCCAACACGGTTCGATTATAAATTAATCGAGTAAAAATGAATTAATTTGAGATTCATTATTCAGTCTCTTAGTTCGATTATTCAATTAATACGTTGAATCACATAATACCAATACTAACTCGCCAATATATTAGTCTAATGTATCCGCTCGATATTTTAATCAGTTAGCTAAACGAAATAAAAATGAAACAAATCAGTAAAAGAAATTAATACCATAAAAATTTCAATTTAAAAATTCTTGGATATTACATATAATTATTGGTACCTTTTATTCTATCTAGATAATTATTTTAAATATTATAGTTTTTTTTAATTTGTTCATATCAAATCTAATTAAAAAGTATTACTTCTGAATAAATGTCATACTCCACTTCAATCAAAATTAATTAGCTCTCAAGTAAAGATGATTTAATTTTAATTTTACATAAAAAGAAATGAAGTTTTTTTAAATAGTACATCTACAGCAACACTGTGTCATAAAATGTTATAGCATGTAACACTTTACTATTAAGGCAACACTTTGTAAACATATACAGCAATATCGAAAAAGCAATGTTGCAGCAGGTAAAAATTTTAGAGCTACTACAACATTTTTTAGCGCAACACTAACAAAATCTGTTGCCGTAGGCCATCTATGACGTAGTGCGATGGAATCGCTAGCAAGTAACCAAGCTATAAAGTTATACATCAAGAATACAACCGTTATGAAAATAACCTTTCGACAAGGTAGTAACACGATCCCCGAGTCTAAAGTCTTTTAGAAAATGGTTCCCATTAGGGAGGATCATAAAGATAACTTCAAAACACATTAGAAAGAATAATTGAGGACGTCGGGGGTCTCAGTGTAAAATCATAAAAAGATTTGTGGTTCTCATTTTCAAAAGAGTTTTCTTTCAAAATCATGAAGACGCTTCAATTCTCAGACAAGCCTCAAAGGCTGAACCACAATCACCAATATAACCGGAATCCAAGATTCAAACAATCACAAATCAGAAATATCCAATCGATGTTCATATCACATTCCGTGGCCTCGATGGGACCCATCCCAGATTAGGAACAAACACGAATCCACCCATAAGTTATCTTGACATCGTACTCGCAAGTAACGATTCTCGGATCCCTCTCCAGACCTACCCGATTAGATAACCTTATGGTCAAATCATATCACTGGACGTACTCGCAAGTAACGCGCCGCCGGAGGCCTCACGGGTCCCTACCCGGTAACATCATCCAAACACGCCCACAAGTTATCGTGACATCGCACTCGCAAGGGACGATTCTTGGAGCCCTCTCTTATGGTAAAATCATATCATCTGGCCGTACTCGCAAGTAACGCGCCTCCGGAGGCCTCACGGGTCCCTACCCGGTCAATATCTCAATTCAGCGATTTCACAACAACAAGGGTATAACATTCGCCACAACCCCAACCACAAACACGCAAAATCATAAGTTAATGTAACAAACACTTCCACAAGGTATATCATTCACGTCACACCATCATTCATGAAACATACTAGCAAGCGGACAATACAAACATTCCACAATTCCTCGTATAACTACTCACTTCTAAATATCGCCTCGAACACAATACAATATGAAATGGTGGTTATCATTCTTCAAGAAATTCAAGTTGCGTTCGTATTTACTTTCATAAAATCGCATATTTATTTAAAAGTAATTTACGGTTAAACGTTCAATCACTATCATGTCCACGTTAAATTCACGACACGCCACATTCTCAAAGTATAAAGACTATAGACGAGATACTCGCCTCAAGTCCAAAGCACGCGAAACAACGGGGAAGCTTGACCGGAATCCTCGAAAACCTATAATTCTCCGGCAAAAACAATGAAGATACGATCACAATGAGAATCAAGGCCAATAACAATGGAAATCCCAACAAACTATCGAGGAAAACTCATTGGGACATTAAATCGAACATTCAATGTTCGATAATTCCTAAGAACACTCGAATCATCAATCGAGTTGAACAAATTCGAAATACGGATATGCAACCCATAGAACACGATTAATAAGGTTCAATAACATCAACCAAATCATCGAAATCAGACGAACAACAAAGATCAAGAAGAAACCCCGAAAGTCAACCCTAGGAGATTTCAAGAAATTACCTCGATCCGACGAAGAACAAGGATTTAATGTTGTTATAATCGATAAGGGCCTTCCAAAACACCTTGGAATCGAGTGGAAACGAATAATAATCGACACTTCCATCTCCCTCGTCCGGCAGCCATGGAAAGAAGATAAAAAAATGAGGAAATGAGCAAAGTCCCGTAGCCCAGACCTTATATAGGCGCGTTTGTTACGGCCGTAATCGGAAGGTCCTTACGGCCATAATCGGGTCCCAGGCCTCACTGTCCGAAAAACGAAAGGGTGTTACGGCCGTAACCGGCAAGGCATTACGGCCGTAACAGGCAATGTATTATGGCCGTAACTCGGCCAGCCTTACAGCCGTAACTCGGCCAGGCCTCCTGACTGAAACTCGATCATTCCGACAGTCCGGTTCGGCGCTCGTCATAATACTAACAATCTCCCACTTGATCTTAGTCCTATACATAAACTCAAGACCCATAGCCTTAATATGACCATCATTTTTCGCTTGAGAAAGCGGCTTGGTTAAAGGATCCGCTATGTTATTATAAGTACTTGTTTGGATGCTTGTTGTGATCTTGGTTCTTTAGCTTATGCAACAACTCTATTGTTATCACAGTGCAAATTTACTGGATCAACAATGCTAGGAACCACATCCAGTTCACCAATGAACTTCCTCATCCAAACAGCTTCTTTAGCTGCTTCCGAAGTGGCTATGTACTCAGCTTCCGTTATAGAATCAGCTGTGGTTGGTTGTTTGAAACTTTTTCAGCTAACATCACCACCATTCAAGCAAAATATATATCCAGACTGCAATTTTCAATCATCTTGGCCTGTCTCAAAACTGGCATCGACATAGCCATTAAGGACCAAGTCACTATCTTGACCACCATATATCAAGAACATATCTTTAGTCATTCTCAAGTACTTAAGTATGATTTTGACTACGGTCTAGTGAGCCTCACCAAGGTCAGACTGGTATCTAATGATTGGACTCAATACAAATGATACATCCTGTCTAGTACATATCATGGCATACATAATAGATCCTATAGCCGAAGCATAAGGTATCAAGCTTATTCTATATCTCTCTTCCTTCAAACAAGGACTTTGAGTTTTACTGAGCTTTATGCCATGTGACATAGGTAAGAACCCTTTCTTACTATTAAGCATACTAAACCGTTTCAGTATCTTGTTAACATATGTACATTGACTTAGGGCAAGAAGCCTATTATATCTATCTCTATAAATCCTTATACCCAGTATATAGGCAGCTTCCCCTAAGTCCTTCATTGTAAAACATTTACCTGGCCAAAGTTTAACACTTTGCAAAGTAGGGATGTCATTTCCAATGAGTAGGATATCATCGACATAGAGTACTAGAAAAACAATTGCGCTCCCACTAATCTTCTTGTATACACAAGGTTCGTCTTGATTTCTAATGAAACCAAACTCTTTGATTTTTTCATCAAAATGAAGATTCCAACTCCGGGATGCCTGCTTCAAACCATAAATAGCTTTTAGAAGCTTACATACTTTATTAGGATTATTAGGATCGACACAACCTTCGGGCTGTATCATATACACATCCTCATTTAACTTTCCATTAAGAGAAGAGGTTTTGACATCTATTTGCCATATCTCATAGTCATACTATGCTGCTATGGCAAGTATAATTCTAATTGATTTAATCATTACGACTGGCGAAAAGGTTTCATCATAGTTAATACCATGAGTCTGTCTGTATCCTTTCGCCACGAGTAGTGATTTGTATGTTTGTATAATGTCATCCCTGCCCTTTTTCTTTGTAAAGATCCATTTGCAACCAATTGCTTTGGAACCTTCAGGAAGATCAATCAAAGTCCATACTTGATTATCATACATGGATTGCATTTCGAATTTCATCCCTTAAAGCAAACTTTCGCATTCAATGCTAGTAGTTGCTTCATTGTAGGTTGTGGGCTCATCTAGATCCATGAGTTCCACATTGTTGTCATATGTGATGAGAAATCCATATGTCTCAGGTTCACAATGATAAATATAGACCTACGTAGAGCTGGTATAGAAGAAGTGGTCTCAACATCTCTATGTGAGTTTAAATCATATAGTGTGCTTTAAACTGATTTAGATGGTACTCGATTTAAAATGAATGCAGCTGTATCTAACGCGCAACCCCAAAAATGAAATTGGAAGATCATCTTGACCCATCGTCGATCTAACCATGTCTAACAAGGTTCGATTTCTCCGTTCCGACACACCATTCCATTGAGGTGTTCCAGGTGGAGTTAGTTGTGAGACAATTCAACAATTGAGATGATTGTAAAATTCATGGCTCAAATATTCACCACCACGATTTGATCGTAGTGCTTTAATAGTTTTGCCTAACTCATTTTGTATTTCATTTTTTAAATTGCTTGAATTTCGTAAACGACTCAGACTTATGACTCATTAAGTAGATATATCCGAATCTGCTTAAGTCATCCGTGAATGTTATGAAGTATTGGAAACCTCCTCTAGCATTTGTATTCATTGGTCCACACACATCAGTATGAATTAAGCCCAATAAATCTGCAGCTCTCTCAGTATGGCCCGTGAAAGGAGCTTTGGTCATTTTGCCTAATAAGCAAGATTTGCACGTATCATATGATTCTAAATCAAATGTGCCCAAGATTCCATCTTTATGGAGTTTGGTTATAAGTTTCTTGTTTATATGGCCCACACGACAATGCCAGAAATATGTTTGGTTTAAATCATTTGATTTAAGTCTTTTGACATTTATGTTACAGACAGATTTGGAACTTTCAATATTTATGGGATATAATCTCCCGCTCATCAAGGCATCTCCATAAAAAATACTTTTATTAAATATGGACATTACACTATTCTTAATAGTAAAGTCATATCCTTCCAAATCAAGGCAAGCAACTGATGTAATGTTTCTACCATAGCAGGAACGCAATAACAATTATTAAGTTCCAATACAAGTCCACTTGGTAGTTTTATATCATAAGTCCCTACGGCAATAGCAGCAACTCTTGCTTTATTTCCAACACGTAGGTCCATTTCACCTTTTGCCAGTTGTCTACTCTTTCGCAACCCCTGCGCATTCACATAAATGTGAGTTTCACTACTGGTATATAACACCCATGATGAAGAAGTAGATAAATTGACTTCTATAAAAATAATACCTGAAGCAACAGTCTCACCGCTCTTCTGTTTCCTCATTTCTTCTAGGTAGACCTTGCAATTCCTTTTCCAATGACCAGTTTCATTGTAGTGGTAGCAAGTCCCTTCTTTGGGTTGTTTCAATGACTTCTTGAAAGGTTTAGGTTTGGGTTTAGGCAACATTTGTATTTTTACCCTTACCTTTATCTTTCGAGGCAATCTTATTCCCTTTCTTTTTATTCCATCGATTTTGAACCACTAAAACATTAGGAACAACTTTCTTAATGTTTGTCTCAGTTTGTTTTAGCATCTCATGCAACTCCGTAATAGTTTTCTCCATGTTGTGCATGTTGAAGTTTACTACAAACTGATCGTACTCTGAAGGCAGTGATGCTAATATCATATCTGTAGCGAGTTCCTGACTGATAGGAGCTCCTTGCCTTTCAAGATGCTCAATGTAGCCCTTCATCTTAAGGATATGAGCACTCACAGAAGTACCTGAAGACATTTTACAACCATTCAATGCCTTCGTAGTGGCAAACCTCTCCTGACTGGCATGCTCTTGGAACATTTCCTTAAGCTGACCCATCATTTCATAAGCTTCCATGTCCTCGAACTGTATCTCCAGATCCGAGTTCATGGTTGCTAGCATAAGGCAAGTCACATCCAAAGAATCATTCATATGCTTACTATAAAGTATCTTTTTGAGCTTTGGTGCGGTTGATTCGGGTTCATCAGGAATTGGGTTTTCCAGAATGTACTGCTTCTTTTCAGATTTGAGAACAATTCTCAGGTTCCTTGACCAATCAAGGTAATTAGTGCCAAAAAGTTTTTCTTTGTCAAGAATTGATCACAATGAGTTTGTATTGATTGACGCCATTGATTCTACAATATTTAATATGCAAAGTAATTCATGAGATATATTGATTTTAAAATCTAACGATCAAGTAAATGCAAGCACAACTTTGGCATGTCCCTCGCATATAAAAGAAGTTTAGTTTTTATCAATAGAGATGACATCTTATATCAACATGTTAGTCTCAAATATTATATATCACATACACATATATGAATTATAATATAACGATCAAATAACCACAGACACAGCTTTGGCATGTCCCATGTTACTAAAAAATGCTTTAGATTATCATTTGGGATGACATCTCATGTCGTTTTAATCATATTAATCCCAAATAAACCATAGGTCCAAAACTGTTTTGTATAACCTATATAAGTCTTAACCATTTAAAACATATGTATAGGCTTGTTTATTCATTTCGCCTCCTTAAGATAAAATCCATACACCCTGCTTTGGCAGACCCATATTAGAAATGATCGAAAGTTTGACGAGTGTTTTGAAATGGTTGGCTCTTGAGACTTATGTTTCATATCAATTGATTTAATAAAACTATTTTATCAAAATTGATCATCTCAACATTATTACCATGTATCTCATACATGTAAACGTTTTAATGAGTTTGATGTATTTGGCAATAAAGATTATTAAGCAAATAAAATAAATATGATGTATCATATGCTAATTCAAATATGATGCATCTCATACAATCATATGCAATGTAAATATGATGCATCTCATACCTTCACATAAACAATTTGGTGTGGTATAGCCATAGATCCTATTATGATATTCGTTAATATCAATAGGTCGTAGGTGTAATCTTCGATAACGCCTTTCTTCTTGAATCCCTTGTAAGTAGCTCGTCTCATTCGTCTTCCTCTTATAGCTAGAACCATTCTAAACTATATCTTTACATTTTGTAATAGAAACCCCGAGTTACATTCGAGGGGAGTAAGATGAGAAGAAAAATTACAACAAGATAATAGGAATGCACGACATACAAGTCGTATTACGAATATTACAACCATAATCGAATCATCAATCTAATTGATCTAGTACGGATATACCAACCACGATGCATTAACTATTTAAGCATTCACAAGCACATATAATATATAAATGTACCAAATATCGACCATCGATAAGTTATATAATAGATAAAATATGCGAAATATCGACAATCGATAAATTATAAAGTTCTGAGGCCTTAACTTCGAACCGCATAAAACGGGAAATTAATTTCCAAGAATACACAAAGAAAACGAGCCCGAAACGGGTCAGGAATAGGCCTGGACCGCGGTCCGAGCAGCCTGGATCGCGATCCATAGGCAGACCACACGGCAGGGCCTTATCAACACTCCAACAGGTATTTTTTGAGTTTATCAGTATACATCTCATGTATACTTCATGTATACATCTTATGTATATTACAACTAATACCTTTTGAGCAATATTAATGTATAAATCAAGCAGATCAAATCTATATTTATACAACCTCGGAATCAAAATATAATTATGTTCATATGAAAATTTTAAAAAAGCATAATCTTTACATAAACAACTTTATGTTCATATGCACCTATTAAAATTCATAATCATAACATAAAATTTATACGTAGATCAAATCATATGTTCTTTGATTCTTGGATTATTAGTAGAACTAAGTTATCACATGAATCTCCATATATCAAAGAACCATATATGTCAAGATCAAATATATAAATCAATATATATATATATATATATATATATCAGCATATACATATTAAGATAGGCATCATATATATATAGAGTCAGGTTTAAACGAGAATGCTAACTATTTAAGAGAATACGAGAATGGCCACTCATGTACAAAATCATATATGATTCACGTACAAAATCATATATGATTATATGAGTGTGTACATCAGTATAAAATCATATATGATTTCATACGCATATATTTGATTTTTTTGGTCAGTATAAAATCATATATGATTTTGTACATGAGTGACCATTCTCGTATTCTCTTAAATAGTTAGCATTCTCGTTTGAACCTGACTCTCTCTCTCTCTCTCTCTCTCTCTCTTTATATATATATATATATATAGATCGAAACACAAATCTATTAAAATTATATATATCACCATATATATAAATATACATAGATAAAATTTATATATCATATATATAAACACCATACATCACATATATGAACATCATATATCAACATATATATGAAAATCGAAACAATGAAAATATACTAGTCGCTCCGATACCACTGTTGGGTTTTTATCGAACTAATAATATTTATGATCTCATCATATATCGAAATAGTGCAGCGGAAGTATAATTATAATATGTAAAACCCTCCGAGGATCAAAGAATATTAACAAAGTACGAAGAACAAGATTGTTACCTCTTGTAGCGTGTTTTCGATCGAGCCTTCTAGAGACGTTGCAAGAAGCGAGCGTCCTCTATGGTATCCACACAACGAACAAGTCCCGCGCGTCTAACGGATTTTAGCTCCGATTCAATGAAGATTTGACTTAAATCAATATGAATATAGGTATGTTCTTGATTATGGTAAGAATAAGAACACCAAGAATTTAATTCAAATATTCTTGAACTTTGATCTAAAGTAACAACCATGAATCTTATTCAATATGTTATTAAAGATCACACTCACAAGATTCGATGAAGATAATATGAGTATTCTAAATACTTTTCTTAGCCAAAGAATCAATCTTCAAAGATATGAAGATATGTTCTTGATCCTTTTTGATTATTCAACTCTTGAATATTATTTTCAAAACTTTTGAGAGAGAAATATCAAAATTAGATTTTTAATTCTATCTACACAAAATATGTCTTCTCTTGTGTTTATGTCTTATGTGAGGGCTATCACAAGACACTCTTATATAGTCCTCTGTGTAACTCCCCTCGTCGGCGACACCTTTAGCAAAACGTGGTCTCCCACCTCGAACCCCAAAGGTCGACGACGGACGTCGGCATACGACTTTTGTCGACTCTGAGCAGTCAACATCCATTCTCGAATCAATTCTACCTTCCGCCTCGTCTTTAAAGCGATATCCGGTTCGGTCCCGACCAAATCGGATGCCACATTCCAACAAATCGGCGATCGACAATGCCGCCCATAAAGTGCCTCAGACGGTGCCATCCGAATCGACGCGTGCCATCCCGATCCGAAACAATAGACTTTGGAGTACCGTGAAGCCTCACAATCTGCGCAATAAACACACGAGCCAACCTCTCCGGGCCCCAAGTATCTTTGATGCCCAGAAAATATGCCGACTTGGTCAGACGATCAACAATCACCCAAACCATATTCATGTCCGACCTCGATCTCGGCAAACTCGTGATGAAATCCATCGAAATATCTTACCATTTCCATTCCGAAACGGGAAGTAACTGCAATAAACCATCCGGTCGCTGATGTTCGATTTTGACATACTGACAAGTCAAACATGTCGCTACAAACTGGGCGACCTCCTCCTTCTTATTATTCCACCAGAAATTCCTCCTCAGGTCCTTGTACATCTTACTCGATCCAGGATGAACGGAGTAAGGCGTAGCATAGGCCTCACGCAAAATACTCTGCCTTAATTCCGAGTCGTTCGGCACACATTGACGACTCTGGAATCTCAATACTCCATCTTCATGAATCACAAATCCAGGAGACTTTCCTTTAAGGACATTCTCTCGAATCTGAATAATCATCGGATCCTCCAGCTGCTTCAGTTTAATCTCGTCGATCAGAGACGAAGAAATCTCTAAATCACAGAGTTGCCCTATAGCTCCAGGCAACAAAATCTCAACACTTAACTCAATCTAATCCCGATGAAGCTCGGATTGAGACGTAAGGATATCAAGTGTCCGCAATGTAACCGGTTTCTGACTCAAGGCGTCGGCCATGAGGTTCGCCTTGCCCGGATGATAAAGGATTTTGAGGTCATAATCCTTAATCAACTCTAACCACCTCCTCTGCCTCATATTCAACTCCCGCTGAGTAAATATGTACTTCAGACTCTTATGATCGGTAAAAATCTGACATGCAGAGCCGAAAAGATAGTGACGCCAAATCTTGAGCGCAAAAACTACTGCCGCTAACTCCAAATCGTGAGCAGGGTAGTTAAGCTCATACAGCCTCAACTGTCTCGATGCAAATGCAATAGTCTTGCCGTGTTGCATCAACACGCACCCAAGACCCTGACCCGAAGCATCGCTATAAACGACAAAACCCTTGTTGCCATGTGGCAACGCCAAAATCGGGACTGAAGTCAAACGCCTCTTCAGCTCCTCAAAACTCGACTACCTCTCGTCACTCCAGACGAACTTCTCGGACTTCTGGAGCAACTGTGTAAGTGGCCGAGCTAGTTTCGAGAAACCCTCGACGAACCTACGGTAGTAGCCAGATAAACCCAAGAAGCTACGGACCTCCTTCACGTTCTTAGGCGGTGCCCAATCCAACACTGCCTCAACCCTCTGCGGGTCCACACAAACTCCCTCGGCTTAAATCACATGACCTAGAAACATCACTTCCTTCAGCCAAAACTCGCATTTCGAGAACTTTGCATAGAGTTGCTCGGTCCTCAAAATGTCTAACACCACACGCAGATGATGGGCGTGTTCCTCCTTGTTCCTCGAATAAATAAGGATATCATCAATGAAGACGACGACACACTTATCCAAATACTCAATAAAACTTTGTTCATCAACTGCATGAACACGGCCGGTACATTAGTTAACCCGAAAGGCATAACTACAAACTCATAGTGTCCGTATCTCATCCGAAAAGCTGTTCTCGGAACGTCGGACTCCTTCACCCGAATCTAATAGTACCCCGATCTCAAGTCGATCTTCGAGAATACTGCAGCCCCCTGCAACTGATAGAACAAGTCATCAATCCTCGGCAGAAGATACTTATTTTTGATGGTCACCTTGTTTAGCTCGCGATAGTCGATATATAAACGCAGTGAACCATCCTTCTTCCGCACAAACAGGACTGGTGCACCCCAAGGCGAAACGCTCGGTCGAATATACCCCGACTCAAGAAGCTCACTCAACTGCTTCTTCAGCTCGGCCATATCTGAAGGTGCCATGAGATACGGCGCCTTCGAAATCAGAGCCGCACACGGCTCCAACTCGATAGAAAACTCTACCTCACGGTACGGTGGCAACCCCGGTAACTCATTAGAAAAAATGTCAGGAAACTCACTAACGACTGGAATCGATGAAAACTCGACTCCACCACTCTCCGCCTTCAAGGCGTAGCACCAATAACCAGTACACCCCTTTCGCAGGAGTCTCATCGCCTTCAAGGCGTTAATTACGATCTTCTGGTTTCTACTTCGCCCTACGAAAGAGTGCTCGGTGCCATCCTCGGCTAGCATGGTGATGATCCTCATGCAGTAGTTCATGATAGCACCATGCCGCTCGAGCCATTCATCCCCGAGAATCAAATCCTCACCCTAAATACCCACAACAATAAGATTAGAGAGCCAAGCTCTCTCACAAATAAACACAGAACATTCTAGGACCTCTCGATCGCCAACGATTCTTTCAACGCTAGGAAGTTTAACGATGAAAGGCTCTCAAGGTGATAAACAGTCAAGACTCAAACGACGCACACACTCCAGAGAAATGAATGAATGCGTTGAACCCGAATCCAAAAGCACACTGACAGGATGGGAATGGATGTGAATGGTACCTGTCGCTACGGTGGCCGCTGGATCATTGGCCCTCCTCATCTCATAGATACGTGGAGGGGCGGAGCTGACACTGGAAGCTCCCCCTCTAGTGGGCTGACCCCAACCTCTCCCCCGGCTGGCACTCGGTGGAGACTGCAGAGCATATGAACCCTAGTTCACACTCGGCTCCCTAGGCGCTGGATGAGAAGAACGGGCACCACGGATCTGTCTGATCTGTTCACAAAAGGAAGCCTTGTGGCCTGACTGGCCACAAGTATGACAAGCCAACTGCGAACGAGGACACTCTCGGTTCTTATGGCCCGACAAGCCACAATTAAAGCATATGAGATCACGAATGGAGGTTCTAGCAGCACTTCGAGAACTCCTAGAAAAATGAGCCGAACCGCTCACAGGAGCATTCGCAAACTGAGACTTCTGCTGGACTCCGCCCTTGTGACCAGAAAAATTCCTGATGGACTTCTGCTTCTTGCTCTCACGAGCTGCTTCACTGGCCATCACCGACATATCATGAGCAAGAGCTCGACTCTGATAATCCTTCAAAGTAGTACAGACGAGCCTAGACATATAGTCCCGAATTGATAGTTTCATCCGTTTGGAAAAGTGAAAAATTTTGTCGCTCTCTTCGACAACTTGGGTCTTCACATAGCCCAATTCCTTGTTGAAATCGCCAATAGCTTGAGAGACATGAATATCCCGCGGTTGAGCATCGTAGAAGGCATGAACTCGAGCCTGTCTAACCGGCCACGGGCAATACTCAGTCTCCATTAGGTCTTTAAATTATGCCCACGAAGCAACGTGATCCTTAGGTCCAACGGCCTCCCACCAATCAGTAGCGTCCATAGTGAGAAAATACTGGGAATAGGGACCTTACGGTCCTCAGGACAGTTGGTAGCAATAAAGACTTTAGATATCTCCTTGATCCACCCCTCCCAGCCTATCGGGTCTGAGGCTCCCGTAAATGAGGAGGATG
Organism: Orobanche coerulescens; assembly: GCA_033398695.1. Lineage (NCBI taxonomy): Eukaryota > Viridiplantae > Streptophyta > Magnoliopsida > Lamiales > Orobanchaceae > Orobanche > Orobanche coerulescens. The sequence goes on from CM065805.1 coordinate 84,140,909, forward strand.
CATCTTGATGACATCCTGAAGCCAACAGTCAGCTCCATCCCGAGCAGCATGGGCCGGATTCTGAACCACTTGAGCTATCGCCACCATTTAGTTCACCATTTGCTGCATAACGGCCGCATCACAAAGGTCAGTGCCCTCTTGAGAAGAAGCATGGCTATGTCGGTCACCGGTACTGCCGGCTCCTGAAGAATGCATCCGCGACCACGACCACGACCATCACCACGAACACGGCCTCTTCCAGCATCCATACTGGAGTTAAGAGGTAGCAAAAGCAACTCGATGATAAGTAAGAGAGGAAAACATCCACAATTCAAGAAACGGAAATACGTTATGAGAAAGCAAATAATCGATTAAGGAAAACTTACGAGCGCTGGAAGTACCGAAATGCTGGCGGCGGAGTGACAATGTGCAAAACAAATCACAACTAGACCCAAAATAACGGATAAGCCTAGGTATCCATAAACCTAGTGCTCTGATACTATTTTCTGTAACACCCCAAGATATTCAAGGTATATTACAGTACCGTGGACCCCTACAAGGGACCCACCAGGCTATACATGAATTATCACAGTAAAATCACACATCATCCATATGAAAATCAAATAACGTGCCCGGTACAACCGGCAAAATAATCAATATCCACAACCCTCATTAACTTCCACGGATACAAATCACAATCCGAAAGGAAAAAAAAACCAAGTACTCGCGAGTACAATCTATAAGTTTATAAAATAGAAAACAACCATATCGAAAAGAACAACATAAATAAAAAGACTCAAGTGCACATGTCAACGACTCTGGCCAGCATCCTCGTACTGTCCCAACGCCCGCTCGTCCAGCTGAACATAACCTGAAATCCATAACAAGAATTTCCCCAAAACGGGTCCCCATAGGGGTTAGCAATTACGCTAGTACAAGTAATCAAGGCAAACCATTCGCTTACACATTTCATAGTACAATGCACCAAATTCGTTTCAAAACCAAAACCAAATATGTCTTTTCCGGAAACAAACAGTCAATCGATTTGCCGTGGGAACAGGGCTATACCATTGATCCCGCTCCGTGGCCTCTAAGGACCCTCTCGAGCTGGCCATATTATACAACAAATCACGCACGCGCATCACCTTGGGAACAGGGCTATACCATTGATCCCGCTCCGTGGCCTCTAAGGACCCTCCCGAGCTGGCTAGCGAAACAAACTCGTGAATCTAGGGCTATACCATTGGATTCCCTCTGTGGCCCCGTCGGACCCTCCCGAGATGAATAAAGCACACACAATATACATTACCATTTCATGTTAGGCATAAAGGTTTCCGAAAATACTTGCCTTGAATAATTGACGACGCAACGAACGGAAAGGAAAATCACCGAAGAACGCTAGGAACCGACGAAACCGAACCTAACGATTCGAAGAACATAATCACAACCACTTCAAAACGATTACAGAAATGGAATACACCCGAAAATCCGCCTACGATTCATATATATTCGAATAGGTATAACAACGAGGGCGGACCACAATCAAACCCTCTCGGTTATGAAAAACCATGAAATATACCATGAATTCGTAGGAAAACTAAGGATATCAACAAGATTTATCATATTCATCATGAATTAACCAACAAAACGGAACGAATTGGACGAGACATGAAAACCCCCAAATCTCCCCCAAAATAGAGTTCTAGAAGATTTACCTTCATTCAAGAGGTAGAGGATGATTAAATGATGATAATCTGGTGTTAGAGACTCAAGATCTTGAATAAATGATGAATATCGCCCCACTCCAATCGCCCAAGTCGCCCGTATCGCCCAGCTCGCGGAGGAAGAAGGAAAGAAGAAAAAGTGAACTGTTCTGGGTCAACTCCCTGGTTTTTATAGCAAGGGGGCGTTAGCGTGCGCTAACCTTTAAAAGTTAGCGTGCACTAACGGGTGAAACTCCAGTCCAGAAAGTTAACACCCCAGTCTAGGACCTAAAGTTCTGGACCGTTAGCGTACGCTATTAAATAATTTGCGTGCGCTAATTGTCTCTGGGTAGGGCGCGCTATCGGGCTATAGCGTGCGCTACCTGGACATCAGCCGAGTCCAGAAGCAACCTGCCCAGTACTCACCTGACCGCGTTAGCGTGTGCTACCGGACACTCTACGTGCGCTAACAGCATCTCGATAGCACGCGCTATCGGGCTGTAGCATGCGCTACCTGGGCACCTGACCGAGTCCAGGAGTAAACTGCCCAGTACTGGACTGTCGCGTTAGCGCGCGCTACCGGACACCTAGCGCGAGCTAGTCCTTGACAATAACGTGCACTAGAACTAACGTAGCATGCGCTAAGCCATTAATCCAGAGGACTGAGGTCAGAAAGAGGCCCACTGCCACTGCCAGGGTTCAACTCACTAGCGCGCACTACCAACAAGCGTAACGTGCGCTACTGAAGGATGCTTAGCATGAGCTATACAATAATATTAGCGCGCGTTAGGCACAGGGTAACAACGGTCCTAAACACCAAAACATGACTGAAGCATCAAATGGAACAACGCAATGTGCATGAGAACATACAATGGATTCACGACAACCCCGAAACAGCGGTTCCGAACAACAATTACGAGAATCGGATGAGCAACGGAGAAGTTAACAATTGCGGAATTGAGTAAAATAAATCCGAAAATAAGTATTCTCGAGATACACATACAATTACACACAAGCCACCAAGACAAGAAAAGCACCAAATCGAGAAAGTACTGGGAAAAGAAAAATGCGGATATTACACTCTAAATGGCTAAGGGTTCACCAACCCTTTCACCAACCATAATCAACCGGAACAAAATAGTTGCTCTGCTCGTTTAAGTGTGTGACCCTGTAGGATCTAATTAATAAGGCAATGAGTATAAAAACAATTTTACGACTCATAAATCATAAGTCGCCTCTAGCTAGACATTATGACTACCCGCATTAGAGGAATTAATTCAATGGCACGAACGAAATCCCATTACTGTATAATATTTAATCCTCTCATCGCACGATATCCTAATTAAGCGTAAGGCATAGATAAGTCGACCTTATATAGCTTAATTAATATTCTTGATCTCAAGTTACAATTGTCCAATTCAAATATTTATCAATTAACTCTTTATTGATCAATTTGAGCATGACAATGCATTTAAACAATTTAACTTATCAAGGGCCCGTGGATATCTTCTCCGTTTTATAGGAGGGACAAGTCCCCTCTGGACTAACTACTTCGCTCTGCATAAATTGTACTGTATCCAATCACAAATTGTATGGTCCCTTGTTATAGAAGATGTTGGTATTGTGTTAAAATACGATACTCATTATGTAGGTAACTGTAGTGTCTTCAGGTAATAAGGACTTAAATAATTTATAAAAATCAAAAGAATTATAATGACTTAATCCACATATAATTCTCTTTTTAGGTCATATCCAATATGATGTCTCTACATGTGTCTATGACATGATATAACATCTCATGTTCATGACCAGTAAAACATAGCCATCGTATCATTATCATACTAGTAATCATATTACTAGGGATATCTAGAATAAATATTCTTTAATGCTTTAACGAGCTTTACTATCAAGTCACATACTTGATGATCGTAAGCAGAATATTAATTCAATAATATAATCAATATTATAATAATAAATGTCTCCACATTATATTATTTAAACAGTAGACTTAGAGCATAATACTAACACTTTCGGCGCAGATGCGGACAGGCGAGTCAACCTAGAGCTTTACGTACGTTATGGGTAGCCCATTACGTACATGAAATGAGTATCACTGTAGTAAGTCAACGACGTGTAATACCCGGATTTTCAGTATAAATTTTTCGCGTTATTTTATCTGAGATATACTGGATAGCTTGGTGTCTATATAGTATGGATAAAATAATTCGAGGACCGAGACAGTTGCATTTGTACAATTGACGTGATTGGTTGACAGTTATAATTGAGGATATCGTGTATCAGATTGTTTTAATTGTGATATCGGGTATATCATATGAGAATATTATTGGAATGAATATATTTATTCAATATGCCGTATGTTCGTATTTTGTATGCCGAGATATTGGACAAGAATGGCTGAAAATGGCTAAGTACAACCACGTTAGCGCACGCTACAATGGAAGCCTAGCGCACGCTATGATGTATACGTAGCGCACGCTACGGTGTATACTTAGCGCACGCTAAGAGGTTTGTGTTATGTACGCTAAGGAGGACCCCTAACGCACGTAAGGTATTCTAGATAAGGTTCGGAAGGTGGCCGACAGGTAGGGCCAGGTTGATTATTATATGCACTTAGCGCACGCTAATGGATATTGGTAGCGCACGCTAATATCAGATCGGTCAAAGGGAATCTTGGCATTGTCAGGCTACTTTCGGCGTGTGGACCCCGGGCATCTTCGGGGAAGGTGCAGATTTTCGGGTCAACGACGATTAGCGCATGCTAATGAGGAAGATTAGCATATGCTAATTGTGTATTACTGTAGCAGGTCAATGTTTGGAGCTTGGAATCGATTGGAAATAGATTCAACCTTGAGAATCAACGCATTTCATCGAAGAGGTAATTAACTTTCACTTTGGTTTTCATCTTGGATTATATATGATGTTCATGAGTTGATAATCGTCATGATTATGAGTTGGATGATCGAACTATCTTGATGTTATTGTTGATATGCGGATATTGATATGATTCATGTGGTTTTGTATGGTGTTGTTCGTCCTATTGAGATATATGGGTTAATCCTTCTCATTTTTCGGATGTTGATGTTGTTGTTTATATCACCTTCATATGATGATGGTCATGGGGGTTTTGTTGCGATTTTTGAGTTTATGTGAATTGCATGATGAAGAAAGTGATAACATGATGATAAATATCGGATTATGATGGTTGTCATGAACATGATTATGGAATCATGGTATTCTTGGTGTTCATATATCACATCAAAGAGACAGGATATATATTGGTTTTATTATAAACATGGATAAGATAATTGAAACTAACATTATGTTGATTGTAGTGATTGCGTTCGTATGATAAGATATGGATCATGATGAGATTGAATTTGGAAAAGTTATTTTTAATCTTGGATTATGATTTCTTTACATTCGTATTTGTAGTCGCAAGGTGTTAGTCGATGCTTGGAATGCATGCAACTATACAACATTAGCGCACGCTAAGCTTACTGGCTAGTGCACGCTAACGGGAGTGACTTAGCGCACACAACGTTATGTATTTAACATGCGCTAAGTAGGCAGACAATGCAGTATTTCCGTGTTGTGATTATGAATTCGTGATGGTTTGATTTGGATTGTTCAGACTGTGTTTAATCGAGATATTGTGGAACCGTTGGGTTTTTGATCAGTTATATTGATTGTTAATTATGATTGTCGAGTTGCGGTTGGTATTGTGTACATGAGTTCATAATTGTTTGAGTTGTATTGTTTGATTTTGTACATGATCGAGGTATTGTTGAGCCGCTGAGTTTGATTGGTTGGTTATATCGGTTGTTGATTGTTATCGAATATGTGTTAATCAATTATTGCGATAGGTTATGATAATTGATCGTTGATTATGACCATTGTGTTGCGGTTGAGGATGAAGAGTTCGTAAATTGCTTTTGGTCGGGGCGGAGGAGCTCGTAGATGAAGGCAATGGATTTTGGTAACGGCTTCGTGGTATTGGTATCGAGGCAAGTTATACTTGTTCAGTTTATGATATTTAATGAATGATTTTGCTTCCATTTCATTTATAGTTCATATAGCAATGATATTATAAGTGTAAGTCGGGATGATGGTTTGTTCGTGGAAAGGATATTGTCTTCGTCTTTGAGGTAATTTAGGTATTGTTCAGTCATAAGGATAATTATTATGTTGAGCTATGGTATATGTTATATGTTGAGGTTTCGTATGATGATATTCATATTTGGTTGTTCGTTGAGGGATATTGATCCCAAGATGGTAGTGTTGAGATTGTTTATCGTGTTGATCATTCTTGGGAACTGTGATCCCAAGATATTTGTTTAGGATATTGTCGGTCGTGTCGATCTTTCATTATCCATGTGTCATTGTTCACTTCGGTGAGTCTTTTTGATCCTTAATGGATATGTGATTGTTTGAATTTCTTTGTCATGTTGCATCGTGACATATCTGGAATCATATCTGCATTCTGATTGTTTATTGTGTAGGATTTTTAGCTGGGCACACTATGGTTATATGTTGATATTTCCACATTGAACCGTGCACATGATACGTAGTTTGTGAGGCTAATTAGGTCTATTGTCCCACGTATATTCTGGATTCCGTATACGGGGTGGACATGTGCACTCACACATTTCCGGATCGGGCGTACTATGTCGTCCATCTTTGAGCCATATTGTTTGGTCGTTCATAGTCCATGTATGATTGGATATGTTCGATGGTTTGCAACTAGTTGTTCATATGCCCGAGGGGTATGTTCGACAGTCGGAGTTATTTCTTTTAGATCCATTATTGTTGATCATTTGGATTTTACCTTGTTGATGGTATTCTCGGTTATTGTTGATTCTTTGTTGATCGTGTTTGGAGTTTTCCTTGTTGAGGGTATTCTCAGTTATTGTTAATCCTTTGTTGATCGTGTTGGGGTTTATCATGTTGATGGTATTCTCGATTATTGTCGATCCTTCGTTGGTAGTATCGGAGTTATCATGTTGGTGATATTCTCGGTCTATTTATTGGTTGATCATTGTTATTGATTGTATAAGTATTCGGACTGTACGTCGATGTTTTAGGACTTGTTATATTCGTCTTGTGGTAGTTGATCTACAGATATATTGTGTTATATTGTTTTTTATCCAGATTGAGATTTGACGGTGCAAATCTGACGGATAGAATTTGACACGGATGAATCTATTCATGCTTATGAGTTATGACGATATTTTGAGGATTCTTGGTATTGTTTGATTACAGTACAAATGTTTGTTGTTGAGTTCATTTCGTCATTTGAGAATGCAAAATGTGGATTATGGAAAGGATTGATTTAATATGGATTGCTATGGATTGGTAATGTGATGACGGTAAGATTACATTGGTAGTATTCTTACTTTGCTATTACATTGGTATGTAATTATTTATGATGATGTGATCGATATCATTGTTGAGTATTGTGTCTGACCCCGTCGTGGGCTTTATTCTTAGGTACTCAGAGATCGAGCGAGTAGCGGTCGTGAAGAGATGAGCTTCCCGGGTGATACTGGCTATGGCATATTTTCGGACAATCTAGTATTCTTTCTGGTTGTTTTATTCTGCTGCAAATGTGTATTTTTGAACTTTGATTTTATCCGCTGCGTGTGTACTTTCAAAATGGCCTTTTGGCATTTTTCGAACTTGGGTTATTTCGTCAAACCGATTTTCCTAAACTATTTTGTCAGTACGTTTAAGTGGTGGCTTAGCGTATGTTTTGAAACTGTCGAGATTTGGCATTTTGCCTTGTATTTTCAAATGGTATTTTATGACAGTATTTGTGTAATACCACCGGTATTTCATGCTTAATTACTTGTACTGTATGATTTATTGTAATGTGATGTTGTTTTTCCTTATTTATTATTTCATTAAATGCTATGCAACTGTTCAATGTGAATGAAACGGAGGCGACACACCTTTATGCCGTTGGACGATCGTCGGTGCGAATATGACGGTGGCCAACGTCTTGTTCCCCGATAATTGTTGACGAGTGGAAAGGATGGTCACTCCGAGATGGTTAAAATGTGATATGTGGCTAAATGATTTAATGTCTAACGCACGATATAGTATATGCTTAACGTACGCTAAAATTTGAGTATTACGTACGTTAAAATAGCTAGCTTACGTACGTAACGGGTGAGTTGGTCTCCCGACCAAAATCTTCCTTTTGATGCGGATGAAGCTACTTTCGGCGGGCTAGAGGACAAACGAGTCAACTCTTCATAGCATACGCTATCCTCCAAGCTTAACGTATGCTATAGAATAGAGCCTTACATACGTAAAGACAACTTACGTACGTAACACATGGGCACATTTCAGTCAGTGGCCTCTGGACGACCTTTCCATACGTTAACAATTATACATAGCGTACGTAAAAATTATTACATACGTAAATCCTGGAACGTTAACGTACGTTAATGAAATCGAGTGTTATAAAATAACACTCCCACCTTCATTTCTTCCATCCCAAAACTTGAGGTGAAGAACTCTTGAAGCTTTTCCACAGCCTTATACTCAATTCTTGGCCCTCATACACTTGAATTAACATAGAGAAGGTGATTTCGCAAGCTCCGGTGAAGATTATCCAAGTCATTGAACCCATTCCTAATTTCTCCTTGTGGCTCTTGTTGATTTATCATCTCTCCTCATTGTTCTTCATCTTCTAAGGTAAGTCTATAAATCCTTGGAGTAATCTCTTCAATGTTGTTGATTATTAATCGTTAGATTACGGGTACTTGGGTAGATTTTGCTAAAATCTCGTAGACGATCTAAAGGGACGAACTTGTAGTAATCAGAGTTATCATTGTTCGTATATTTCATTTTCATACAACTCGTTGTAACAATCACATGCGAGAACTTCCATCTCAATTTACATTTGGATCATATATTATCGACGAATCAATTGTAGAAGGATTTCGTAGGAATTCATCACCGTTGATAAACTAGTCGTAACTTACTCTTGCAATATGATGATAAACGTTAACATTAATAGGGGAATTAATTTGATAGTATTAATATCATTGAGAATCGAATGCCGAAATCATTGTGTAAAATGATAGTCTACCGATTGAAGTACTCGTAATAGAGAATTGAATTAGGAGTATGGGATTTGATTATTCTATGGCCGTTTGTCGCCAACCAAATGATGATAGGGATAATCTTGTTGAGAAAATCGATGTATCTAACATTAACCTTAGAATTGAACGGTATACGTAATGCTTATGAACTTAGAAAAACGATACTAATGTTGGTAATAAAGACTACGCTAGGAATCCAGTTAGGGAAGGGAGACTAGTTTTATTCATCATCCGTACGAGGTGTTAATCGGATATTACGTGACTAGGTTAAGCTCGAGTGGGCGTGGAGATCCCGATTATCATAAAGCACTTACTTTCGGATCACAGGCAAGTGAAATCTTGCTCGAGTAATTCTAATATTATTGTAATGTTCGTATTTATGAATGTGCCATTGTTGATGAATGCCGATGGTTGTCTTTCTCTAAAATGTGGTATAAATGGGCCGATATGTTGGGGATAAAACTTGTATGGTACCCATGTGGAAATGCGTTAGGGGATAAGACCCGAATTGGGCACCTATGTTCCGGGGTATTCCCGTTTGGATACTTTCGTGACCCTTGGTTGCGACCTTGGGGTTTATGTGATAAAAAGAGAAAGACAACGTCGGTCGCGTGGTGAAATATTTTCTGTTGGTTATATGGCATTATGTTCGGTAAAATTGTGTATATCGTTGCTAATGAATCGTTATTGGTATGCATTCTCTGACCCTGGTTACCTGGCATGAATTGTTGTGCCAGGTAAATTTGTTGATTATGTGCAGGACATTCCTGAGGGGTCCGGTCAGACTTGAATGGTGTTGGAATAAACTCTTGCCGCTGCTTAAATTAAATTTGGTGTTTTAAACCTCTGTTATGTAATAATCGAACTTTAAACTATGTTTCACCTTTAAACCTTTCGGCTCATGTTATGTAACCGTGAACTTATTGTTTTATTGCAGTTTCTTTAAAATATCTATTTTCTAAACTAGCCTTGTGGGTCCCACGTGGGATTCACGGCACTGTAATACCTCGGGAGATTTTGGGGGTGTTAGGCTCTGTTCTTTTGGACGGAATGAATCTGAACTGAACTAAACTAAACTGAATTGAACTGATCTGATCTGAACTGAACTGAACTGAACGGAATGGACCTGAACTGAACTAAAATATATTAATGGTAAATAATAATAATAATGGTAAATAATAATAATAATAGTAGTAGTAGAAATCAACAACAACAACGATAATAGTAATATTATTAGTAATAATAAAAATAATAATAATTAAGATTAATAATAATAATAAGAAGAAGAAGAAATAACCGAATCGAATGGACTGAAATGAATCGAATCAATCGAATGGACTCGAATCAATCAATCAATCAAAATCAAAATAAGTCCAAAAGAACAGGGCCTTACAGAAAATGGTATGAGAGCGTCGACTCCTGGCTTAAATAAGATTTCTCCTAATCTTCAAAGTTATTCCAGTCCAATACCCAAGCGACCGTAACTCCTCGTGGAAATGCAAAGTAAGTAATATGTGTATTTTTTGTCTGGAAACTGCATTTGACTGTAAACTGTGTGTGAAACTGGCATTAGATTAACACTATCAGTAATGGCATGCCGAGGAGATAGGAGAGTGGTGAATAATGCTCAGGGTTCCGCCGCAAACCACGATGGGGACATGAATACTGCCGAGACCCATCCTGCTGGGGACCAGCCGCCACAAATTAATCAAAACAATCAGGAGGCGGAACGCCAAAATAACAACCCGGGAGGCATGGACCCGGTTTTCGTTCAGGCCCTTGCCCAAGCTATCGCCATGGGAATTGCTCAGGTCAACCAGGTGGAATGGATACCGGTCATCAATGTGGAAGAAAACGCAGGAAGGGACCGATGGTTGGGAGAGATGCTGAAGGCTAGGCCTCCGTTGTTTGACGGGGTAGGGGAGAAACAAGTGGACGATTGGATTTCTGAAATGGAGACTGATTTCGAGGTGATCGGATGCCCAGAGAACCGAAAGGTGCCGCTCGGGGTTAATCAACTCCGTGACACCGCTGCCCGCTGGTGGAGGACTTATAGGCCAGAGAACCGAGTAGTCGGATGGACCGAATTTGCCCGACTATTGCAGAGCGAGTACTATCCCAGATCAGCCCAAACCGCTCGCGTGCGAGACTTTTTCAATGCTAGACCACAAAATGTGCCAGTACCAGAAATCATTCGGGCCTACCGAACCGAGATAAGTTACATCTCGCAGATGGTTCCATCAGAAGATCAACGAATATGCCACCTTGCACAGAGGTTTCCGAAGGATGTACAACGCTATGCCACCAGATTCCACTGCACGACTCTAAGGGCGTACAAAGATGTGGTCACAGCTTACGCCGGTACTGTTGTTAATACCGACACCGGACATAACTCGAAGAAGCTAAAGACATGAGCTCAATCAGGGAGCAACAACAAAATGAACTCGGGGCCCTCATCTTCTTTCAAGTCAGCGGTTTCGTACCAACAGAAGGGTGCATCTGATCGGCCCTACCAAGAGACTATTTCAATTGTGGCATGTCTGGACATACTAAGGATCGGTGCCAGAAGTCGGCTACCAAATGTTTCACTTGCGGAAAGACTGGACACATGTCTTGTTACTGCAGGCGGGCCAATCCCACTCAGAACTCAGCTTCCCAACCAAGTCAACAAGGCTCTGTGCAATCCCCCAAGACACCTGCTATTTCCAACTACCGAGCTCCATCCCACCAGACTCAACCACCGCCACACGGTTTCGGACGAGGCCGTGGGCGCGGAGGTGGTACTTCATCCTTTTCGGAGTCAGTGCCGTCCCGCGTATTTGAGCTGAGGGATACGGATGGTCAGTCTGTGCCGGCTATCTCAGGTACTCTTCTTGTTAACTCTCAGCCAGTGCATATACTATTCGATACTGGGGACACACATTCGTTTATATCTGTGGAATGTGTTGAACGTTTAAATCTTGCTTGTGTACCTTGTGAGTCCTTTACTGTTAAACTACCCGAGGGTAGTAGAATAGGCGGCAATCTAAAGGTTCAAGACTGTCAGATCTGCATCGATGATCATAGTTGGACCGCTAATCTCATGGTCTTCCTGCTTCAGAATGAAGATATCATATTAGGTATGGACTGGATGCCATTGCACAGGACGGTCTTGGATACCTACCACTTGACTATTTCCATTACGGCTCATAACGGTACCACACATGTCATCAGAGGATGAGAACATTTCAGTACGAAAGGGTCTCTCAGCCTCCTCGCATCGGAAGTCTCCTGCGACTCTCGAAGGAAGTACTATTAGTGTTATGTTCTTCAGGAGGATACTCCACAACTTATGATCGCAAACATTCCGGTGGTGAATGGATTTCCAAACGTCTTTCCCGATGAACTACCAGGGTTGCCACCACACTGAGAAGTTGACCTCTCCATTGAACTCGAGCCGGGGACGATACCTATTTCCAAATCTCCTTACAGGATGGCGCCGGCCTAGATAAAGGAATTAAAGATACAGCTCAAAGATCTGTTGGAGAAAGGGTTGATCCGCCCGAGCAACTCACCGTGGGGCGTGCTGGTACTTTTTTTAAGAAGAAAGACAATCTCAACGCTTGTGCATTGACTATAGGGAACTAAATAAGATTACTATCAAGAATCGTTACCCACTTCCAAGAATCAATGACCTCTTGGATCAATTACAAGGGGCAGTTGTGTTTTCCAATATCGATCTACGGTCCGGATATCACCAATTGAGGATTCTGGAGGAAGATATACCCAAGACTGCATTTCGATCGAGATATGGACATTACGAGTATATCGTGGTATCATTCGGGTTGACTAATGCCCCATCCGTTTTTATGGAACTTATGAATAGAGTTTTGATTGACTTCCTCGATAAGTGCGTGGTGGTTTTTATTGACGACATCCTGATCTATTCCCAAAGTTGACAGGAACACGAGGAACATTTGAGGGAAGTGCTGGGCGTATTAAGACAACACCAACTTTATGCAAAACTTTCCAAGTGCGAATTCTGGATGCCGGAGGTAATTTTTATCGTACATGTTGTCTCGGCAGAAGGCGGCAAGGTCGATCCACAAAAGATCGAGACAATAATGAGTTGGGAACTGCCGAAGAACGTCAAGGAGGTAAGGAGTTTCCTAGTATTGGAGGGTTACTATCGAAGATTCATCGAGGCTTTTTCCTATATCACTCGACCGTTAACGAACCTACTGAGAAAGAGCACCAAATTTGTATGGATGGCAGACTGCCAGAAGAGCTTCGATGAGCTCAAGAATAGGTTAACTACTGCTCCAGTTCTAGTGTTACCGCAGGGAACAGAAGGATTCATTATATACACGGATGCATCTAAGCATGGACTAGGGTGTGTCTTCATGCAGAATGATAGAGTCATAGCATACGCATCTCGAAAACTAAGGCCGTACGAAGTGAATTACCCGACACATGACTTGGAGCTATCCGCAGTGGTCTATGCCCTCAAGATTTGGAGGTACTATCTTTACGGAGTTACTTGCAAGATTTTCACGGATCGTAAGAGCTTGAAGTATATCTTCACTCAGAGATAATTAAACATGAGACAGAGGCGCTGGTTGGAACTAATGAAGGACTACGATGTGGAAATCTCCTATCATCCTGGGAAAGCCAATGTGGTAGCTGATGCTCTTAGTCGGAAAACTACACAAGAAGTGATGGTATCCAGCATAACAGTTCAGCCCGAACTGCAGCAAGACATCAGGAGAAGCAGTACCGAAGTATGGAGACAACGTAGGCAAGGATAATTGTGCTCAATCAATATACATTCATCCTCACTAGACGAGATACGTCTAGCACATATGGAGGATCCCGAATTACGTGCGATTGGTGCAAAAATCGAGGGAGAAGATGTTTCCGACTATAAGATCTAGGGTGATTTGGTGAGGTTCAAGAATAGGATATGTATTCCACCGAATGACGGGCTGAAGCAGACTATACTGAAGGAGGCGCACTCCACTCCCTATTCTATTCATCCAGGAGCAAGCAAGATGTACAAAGATTTACGACAGAGTTTTTGGTGGAAAAATATGAAATGGGAAGTTGCTAGATTCGTCGCCCGAGATATGACGTACCAACAAGTGAAGATTGAACACCGCAGACTAGCCGGAATCATGCAACCCCTACCCATCACGTAGTGGAAATGGGAGAGCATATCGATGGATTTTGTCACTAAGCTACCAATGGCGGTGGGAGGAAAGGATATAATTTGGGTCATTGTTGATCGACTGATGAAATCAGCACATTTCGTTCCTATTCAAGAGACAACCGGGACAGAGCAATTGGCCGCCATTTTCATGAGGGAGATCGTGAGGCTGCACGACATTCCCTCGTCCATCATTTCGGATAGGGACACTAGATACGTGTCTCGTTTTTGGAAAGCTGTCCATAAAGCTTTGGGGACCCAAATATATTTTAGCACGGCTTATCACCCTCAGACGGATGGACAGACCGAACGTACGATTCAAACCTTGGAAGATATGTTGAGGGCATGTGTGCTCCATTGGGGTAAGGATTGGGCTAGACATCTGGGATTAGTGGAGTTCTCATAGAACAACAGCTGGCATGCAAGCGTAGGCATGGCACCGTTTGAGGCCCTATATGGGAGAAGATGTAAGTCGTCGTTATGCTGGGATGATGCTTCTGACACCGCGGTTACCTAGTTAGATCTGATCCAGGAGTCCATTAAGAAGATCTCTATCATTCAGAAGCGCATGTTAGCCGCACAGAGCCGACATAAATCTTATGCCGAAAACTGACAGCGACCGTTAGAATTCGCGGTCCGGGATCATGTTTGGGTCAAAGTATCACCTATGCGGGGCATCCGGCGTTTCGGCCAAAAAGGAAAGTTAAGCCTGAGGTTTATAGGCCCGTTTGAGATATTGGACCGGGTAGGGAAGCTCGCGTATCGATTAGCTCTACTGCCGCATCTGGATGGAGTGCATAACGTCTTTCACATCTCCCAGTTAAGGAAGTATGTCTATGATCCGAGTCACAAACTCAATTTCGAAGAAGAGGAAATTTCCGATGTGCTACCTTTAGAGAGGTACCGATCGCCATCTTGGATCGGCGTATGAAGATATTGCGAAATAAAGCCATACCCCTCGTGAAGGTTCAGTGGTCGCACCACAGCATGGAAGAAGCGACTTGGAAGACCGAGTCTAGCATGAAGGAGAGTCATCCCGAGTTATTTTCTTAGTTTCGGGATGAAAATATTTTTAAGGGGCGCGATATGTAATACCACCAGTATTTCATGCTTAATTACTTGTACTGTGTGATTTCTTGTAATGTGATGTTGTTTTTCCTTATTTATTATTTCATTAAATGCTATGAAACTGTTCAATGCGAATGAAACGGAGGCGATACGCCTTGATGCCGTTGGACGATCGTCGGTGCGAATATGACGGTGGCTAACGTCTTGTTCCTCGATAATTGTTGACGAGTGGAAAGGACGGTCACTCCGAGATGGTTAAAATGTGATATGTGGCTAAAGGATTGAATGTCTAACGCACGCTATAGTATATGCCTAACGTACGCTAAAATTTGAGTATTACGTACGTTAAAATAGCTAGCTTACGTATGTAACGGGTGAGTTGGTCTCCCGACCAGAATCTTCCTTTTGACGCGGATGAAGCTACTTTCGGCGGGCTAGAGGACAAACGAGTCAACTCTTCATAGCGTACGCTATCCTCCAAGCTTAACATACGCTACAGATTGGAGCCTTACGTACGTAAAGACGACTTACGTACGTAACACATGGGCATATTTCAGTCAGTGGCCTCTGGACGGCCTTTACGTACGTTAAAAATTATACATAGCGTATGTAAAACTTATTACGTACGTAAATCCTAGAACATTAACGTCATTAAAGAAATCGAGTGTTATAAAATAACACTCCCACCTTCATTTCTTCCGTCCCAAAACTTGAGGTGAAGAACTCTTGAAGCTTTTCCACAGCCTTATACTCAATTCTTGGCCCTCATACACTTGAATTAACATAGAGAAGGTGATTTCACAAGCTCCAGTGAAGATTATCCAAGTCATTCAACCCATTCCTCATTTCTCCTCGTGGATCTTGTTGATTTATCATCTCTCCTCATTGTTCTTCATCTTAAGTCTATCAATCCTTGGAGTAATCTCTTGAATGTTGTTGATTATTACTCGTTAGATTACGGGTACTTGGGTAGATTTTGCTAAAATCTTGTAGACGATCTAAACGGACGAACTTGTAGTAATCGGAGTTATCATTGTTCGTATATTTCATTTTCATACAACTCGTTGTAATAATCACATGCGAGAACTTCCATCTCAATTTACATTTGGATCATATATTATCGACAAATCAATTGTAGAAGGATTTTGTAGGAATTCATCACCATTGATAAACTAGTCATTTACTCTTGCAATATGATGATCAACGTTAACATTAATAGGGGAATTAATTCGATAGTATTAATATCATTGAGAATCGAATGCCGAAATAATTGTGTAAAATGATAGTCTACCGATTGAAGTACTCGTAATAGAGAATTGAATTAGGAGTATGGGATTTGATTATGCTATGGCCGTTTGTTGCCAACCGAATGATGATAGGGATAATCTAGTTGAGCAAATCGATGTATCTAACGTTAACCGTAGAATTGAACGGTATAATGGTACTTAAGGATTATGAACTTAGAAAAATGATACTAATGTTGGTAATTAAGACTACGCTAGGAATTTGGTTAGGGAAGGGAGACTAGTTTTATTCATCATGATCCGTACGAGGTGTTAATCGGATATTACGTGACTAGGTTAAGCTCGAGTGGGCGTGGAGATCCCGATTATCATAAAGCACTTACCTTCGGATCACAGGCAAGTGAAATCTTGCTCGAGTAATGCTAATATTATTGTAATGTTCGTATTTAAGAATGTGCCATTGTTGATGAATGCCGACGGTTGTCTTTCTCTAAAATGTGTTATAATTGGGCCGATGTGTTGGGGATAAAACCTGTATGGTACCCGTGTGGAAATGTGTTAGGGGATAAGACCCGAATTGGGCACCTATGTTCCGGGGTATTCCAGTGTGGATACTTTCGTGACCCTTGGTTGCGACCTTGGGGTTTATGTGATAAAAAGAGAAAGAGAACGTCGGCCGCGTGGTGAAATATTTTCCGTTGGTTATATTTCAGTGTGTTTGGTAAAATTGTGTATATCGTTGCTAATGAATCTTTATTGGTATGCATTCTCTGACCCTGGTTACCTGACATGAATTTTCGTGCCAGGTAAATTTGTTGATTATGTGCAGGACATTCCTGAGGGGTCCGGTCAGACTTGAACAGTGTTGGAATAAACTCTTGCCGCTGCTTAAATTAAATTTGGTCTTTTAAACCTCCGTTATGTAATAATCGAACTTTGAACTATGTTTATCCTTTAAACCTTTCGGCTCATGTTATGTAACTGTGAACTTATTATTTTATTGCAATTTCTTTAAAATATCTATTTTCTAAGCTAGCCTTGTGGGTCCCACGTGGGATTCACAGCACTGTAATACCTCGGGAGATTTTGGGGGTGTTACAATTTGAGAACTATATTTTGGAAAATATTTGAGTATTTAAAATATTACCGTCATTGGACTTTTAGCGTTTTTAAATGTTTTTGAAATGGTTTTTAGCCTGGTGGGTTCCGGCGCAGGACCCACAACGCTGTAATATCCCGGATGGTTTTGGAAGTGTTACAGAAGATGGTACCAGAGCTTGGGTTTTG
Organism: Orobanche coerulescens; assembly: GCA_033398695.1. Lineage (NCBI taxonomy): Eukaryota > Viridiplantae > Streptophyta > Magnoliopsida > Lamiales > Orobanchaceae > Orobanche > Orobanche coerulescens. The sequence continues at coordinate 84,158,505 of CM065805.1, forward strand.
TGAAACCCGGGCGTGTGTGTTATGAGGCTCTACCGATACGGTAGTAGCACGGCTTTTGAAAATGATTTTTCCGACTTTTGAGTCAAACTGATTTTTGGAGCTTCCAAAATTTTTGAGTTATTTTCAAACTACTATTTGTGATATTGGTGTGTGTTTGTATTGTGTTAAGACTTCGTATGATAGTCATATGCTAGTATCACGGGAGATCATCGACTTCACATACCTGTAAGTATACCGTTTTGGTTAGTTGCTTGTGGCGATGATTGATTGCTTTTGTGATGAGTTTGGAAATTTTGGGTTGATCTGTTGTTTGTGACAGGATTGCAAGTTTCGAGGACGAAACTTATTTTAAGGGGGGTAGTATGTAATACCCGGATTTTCAGTATAAATTTTTCGTGTTATTTTATCTGAGATATACTGGATAGCTTGGTGTCTATACAATATGGATAAAATAATTCGAGGACCGAGACAGTTGCATTTGTACAATTGACGTGATTGGTTGACAGTTATAATTGAGGATATCGTGTATCAGATTGTTTTAATTATGATATCGGGTATATCATATGAGAATATTATTGGAATGAATATATGTAGTCATTATACTATATGTTCGTATTCTGTATGCCGAGACATTGGACAAGAAAGGCTGAAAATGGCTAAGTACAGCCACGTTGGCGCACGCTACAATGTAAGCCTAGCGCACGCTATGATATATATGTAGCGCACGCTACGGTGTATACTTAGCGCATGCTAAGAGGTTTGTGTTACGTACGCTAAGGAGGACCCCTAACATACATAAGGTATTCTGGATAAGGTTCGGAAGGTGGCCGACAGGTAGGCCCAGGTTGATTATTATATGCACTTAGGGCATGCTAATGGATATTGGTAGTGCACGCTAATATCAGATCGGTCAAAGGGAATCTTGGCATTGTCAGGCTACTTTTGGCATGTGGACCCCGAGCATCTTCGGGGAAGGTGCAGATTGTCGGGTCAACGACGATTAGCGCACGCTAATGAGGAAGATTAGCATACGCTAATGGTGTATTACTGTAGCAGGTCAACGACTGTACTTACGTACGTTATTGCATAGACATTACATATGTAAGCTGATATGCGAAGCAAGGCAGTAGCCTCTGGACTGCCCGATAGCGCACGCTATCAAGGAAGGATAGCGCATGCTAGGATGGTAGCGCACGCTAAATATAAGGTTTAGCATACGCTAGTAATATGCTTTATAAAAGGGTCCAGACAGGTGTTAAAAGGCATTTCGTCCATTTCTTTCCTTTCACTCGATAGAGAGAGCCTTGGGAGGATATTTGAAGTTCCTAAACACTGAGAGATGATCCTCTTTAGCAAGATTAAGATGGAAAGCATAGATTAAAGCTTTGTTCTTGAAATTATTGATGATTCTTGGAATGGATTTCCTAGAGAGAGTTTTGAGGTTCCAAATACTGGATTATGATGGAGTTGATCGTCCTTATCAACGTTTGTATGGTGTTGTTCGTCCTATTGAGATATATGGGTTAATCCTTCTCCTCATTTTTCAGATGTTGATGTTGTTGTTGATATCACCTTCATATGATGATGGTCATGGTGGTTTTGTTGCGATTCTTGAGGTTATGTGAATTGCATGATGAAGAAAGTGATAACATGATCATAAATTATCAGATTATGATGGTTGTCATGAACATGATTATAGAATCATGGTATTCTTGGTGTTCTTGGTATATATCACATCAAAGAGAAAGGATATATATTTGTTTGATTATAAACATGGATAAGATAATTGAAACTAACATTATGTTGATTGTAGTGATTGAGTTCGTATGATAAGACATGGATCATGATGATGAGATTGAATTTGGAAAAAATATTGTTAATCTTGGAGTATGATTTCTTTACATTCGTCTTCGTAGTCGCAAGGTATTAGTCGATGCATGGAATGCATGCAACTGTACAGCATTAGCGCACGCTAAGATTACTGGCTAGCGCACGCTAATGGGAGCGACTTAGCGCACGCTACATTATGTATTTAATGTGCGCTAAGTAGGCAGACAGTGTAGTATTTTCGTGTTTTGATTATGAATTCGTGATGGTTTGATTTGGATTGTTCAGACTGTGTTTAACCAAGACATTGTGGAACTTTTAGGTTTTTGATCAGTTATATTGATTGTTAGTTATGATTGTCGAGTTGCGGTTGGTATTGGGGACATGAGTTCATAACTGTTTGAGTTGTATTGTTCGGTTTTATATATGATCGAGGTGTTGTTGAGCCGCCGAGTTTGATTGGTTGGTTATATCGGTTGTTGATTGTTATCGAATATGTGTTAATCAATTATTGCAATAGGTTGTGATAATTGATCATTGATTATGACCATTGTGTTGCGGTTGAGGCTGAAGAGTTCGTAAATTGCTTTTGGTCGGGGCTGAGGAGCTCGTAGATGAAGGTAATGGATTTTTGGTAACGACTTCGTGGTATCGGTATCGAGGCAAGTTATACTTGTTCAGTTTATGATATTTAATGAATGATTTCACTTTCATTTCATTAATAGTTCATATAGCAATGATATTGTAAGTGTAAATTGTCGGGATGATGGTTTGTTCGTGGAAAGGATATTGTCTTCGGCTTTGAGGTAATTTAAGTATTGTTCAGTCATAAGGATAATTATTATGTTGAGCTGTGGTATATGTTGTATGTTGAGGTTTCGTATGATGAGATTCGTATTTGGTTGTTCGTTGAGGGATGTTGATCCTAGGATGGTAGTGTTGAGATTGTTGATCGCGTTGATCATTCTTTGGGAATTGTGATCCCATGATATTTGTTTTGGATATTGTCGGTCGTGTCGATCTTTCATTATCCATGTGTCATTGTTCACTTCGGTGAGTCTTTTTGATCCTTATTGGATATGTGATTCTTTGAGTTTCGTTGTCATGTTGCATCGTGACATATCTGGAATCATATCTGCATTCCGATTGGTTATTGTGTAGGATTTTTAGCTGGGCACAATATGGTTATGTGTTGATATTTCCATATTGAACCGCACACACGAGACGTAGTTCGTGAGGCTAATTAGGTACATGTCCCACATATATTATGTATTCTGTATACGTGGTGGACATGTGCACTGACACATTTCCGGATCGAGCGTACTATGCCATCCATCTTTGAGCCATATTATTTGGTCGTTCATAGTCCATGTATAATTGGATATGTTCGACAGTTTGCGACTGGTTGTTCATATGCTCGAGGGGTATGTTCGACAGTCGGAGTTATTTCTTTGAGATCCATTATTGTTGATCATTTGTAGTTTACCTTGTTGATGGTATTCTCGGTTATTGTTGATCCTTTGTTGATCGTGTTTGGAGTTTACCTTGTTGAGGGTATTCTCAGTTATTGTTGATCCTTTGTTGATCGTGTTGGAGTTTATCATGTTGATGGTGTTCTCGATTATTGTCGATCCTTCGTTGGTAGTATCGGAGTTATCATGTCGGTGATATTCTCGATCTATTTATTGGTTGATTATTGTTATTGATCGTATAAGCATTCAGACTGTACATTGATGTTTCAGATCTTGTTAAATTCGTCTTGTGGTAGTTGATCTATAGATATATTGTGTTATATTGGTTTTTATCCAGATTGAGATTTGACGGTGCAAATCTGACGGATAGGATTTGACACGGGTGAATCAGTTCATGCTTATGAGTTATGATGATGTTTAGAGGATTCTTGGTATTGTTTGATTACAGTACAGATGTTTCTTGTTGAGTTCATTTCGTCATTTTAGAATGCGAAATGTGGATTATGGTAAGGATTGATTTGATATGGATTGCTATGGATTGGTAATGTTATGAAGGTAAGATTACATTGGTAGTATTCCTACTTTGCTATTACATTGGTATGTAATTATTTATGATGACATGATCGATATCATTGTTGAGTATTGTGGCTGACCCCGTCGTGGGTTTTATTTTTAGGTACTCGGAGATCGAGCGAGTAGCGGTCGTGAAGAGATGAGCTTCCCGGGTGATACTGGCTGTGGCATGTTCTTGGAGAATCTAGTATTCTTTCTGGTTGTTTTATTCCGCTGCAAATGTGTATTTTTGAACTTCTGCGTGTGTATTTTCAAAATGGCCTTTTGGCATTTTGCGAACTTGGGTTATTTCATCAAACTGATTTTCCTAAACTATTTTGTCAGTACGTTTAAGTGGTGGCTTAGCATACGTTTTGAAACTGTCGAGATTTGGCATTTCGCCTTGTATTTTCAAATGGTATTTTATGACGGTGTTTGATAACTATATTTTGGAAAATATTTGTGTATTTAAAATATTAC